>JAVXUO010000878.1:0-637031 GCA_033065855.1 Escallonia rubra
CGAGAGTGGGTAAAGAAGTTAATCCAGAAGTACCAACCTAGGTTCCCTAGCTGGAACTCGTGTTTGCTACCAGGTAAGCTAAGGGAGCTGGTTAATATGATGAGCAAAAGGAGAGTAAACATATTGTTTCTTCATGAGAATAAGTGGTTAGGAAGTGTTTAGAAGTAGAATTAAAGTAGGAATTGCAGTAGATAAGAGAAATGACATTGTCGATGTCAAGAGGAAATGAGATAGAATTTAGTTAGGTAAATTTGCAATAGGGGAGGAAACTATTAATGTAATTAGTGTGTATGCCCCTTGAGTAGGACCAGCAGACCCTATCACGAAGCAAATCTGGGGGGATATGGATGGAATTGTATGGGTTATACCCCCCAAGGAAACGACGTTTATAATAGGAGATTCGAGAAGGCATGAAAGAGCTAGTGGAGGCTTTGAAATAGCTAGGATGTACTTGGATGGAGTATTTAAAAGTACCACGTACTTTCACATGCCTTCATTTCGAAATCCAGGGATTTGTAAAATTTGTCATTTGGACAGTTTTGCATCTGAGTATTTTGCCCGTGTATTTTTGTTCTTTCCGCAAAATAACATTAATTCCTATGAAAAAAATGAGCATCTTAGCACCTTATAATTTGTTTTTTAATGTCTAAATAATTTGTAGCTGGAACTAAGGATAAGACATTAAGAAAAGTGTATACTGAGAGTACTAATGAAAGAATGGTACCAATTTCCCAAAAACGGAGACTTGGACGTCGCAAAACACCTTTTAGTTTTGCACTATCAAGGCAAGTTTCATCCACCTTCTGGAGCCTTGCTACACCTTGTAACAAATCTCCACAAAGGTTTACCTGGGTCGTCTGCCCTAACTGAAGTTACTACACACTACTAGCATCACTTGAATCCATTTCCGGAATCAAGTAAGAAGCAAATTTCATCTTCAATTTCAATAATAGTGGAAAAAGGGGAGAAGCTAAAAATTGAAGAAGTTGATCGGAACAAATTAGAAAAGTTGTCGTCTTTCTTCTTAGTTACAAAAGAAGGACAGGGAGAGAAAGGAAATAACAGGGAAGAAAGGAAAAAAATAGCAAGATAAGAAGAAGCATAACAGTCCATTGGAACGAAAAAGAGAGAGATGAAAATGAAATGAGAAAGAAAGAAGAAGCAAGCGAAATCCTCTCTCTTTCATTCTCATCTTTCTCTCAGATAGGCAGCATTGCAGCAGCCAATAGAACAAAGGAAGAGATACACGATCTGACAATATTTTCAAGTCCGGCTAATTTTTGGCCCACTTTTCCTAATATTTTATCCCAACTCCCGCAGTAAGTTTCAAGTATTCATTTCAGCCCCATACGTATCCAAACTTCTATATGAAGTGTCTGAAGTTCTTCATGAAGTGTCAGCCACTACTTAAAGAAGTGTCCAAACAGAGTCCGAAAATTTATAAAAATAACAAATTAAGACACCTCCTGGAGGTGTCCGATACGTGTCTGGAAGTGTAAGGTACCCAGGAGTCGATAAGTATTGGACACATACCTCGACCCATAAGAGGTGTCCTTGCTTCATAGCTCATTTCTTTCAAGGCAAGCTCAACCTTTTCTCATTCTTCTTGCCTTAGTACTGTATGTTGTAGGCTATTTGTGGGTTTGGGACCATTTTTTCAGTTTGGGACTCGGCTTTTCTCTTCTTTTCTGTTGTTTATGATTGCAGTTAAAATTTGGAGCTATAAATGACAACCAAAATCCTCCACCTCAACCTCCACTCAATCACGGCAATACATCCCTATGGAATTATGTCACAAACATTGAACTAGGATACGGTGGAAATCTCAAGTGCACTTGCATCTTTTGTCATAGGACAATCTTTAGCTCTAACGGCAGGGTTATGGCTCACTTGTTGAAGGTAAGGGGATCATTGATAAAATGTTGTCCAAGAGTGGGAGTGAACAAGCTAGCTGGAATGGAAAGCTTGGATGCACAAGCGAGAGGGAATGGACCAGTTCCACTCCCACTCCCAATTTCAAGATTGAAAGTAGTGTGCTCTGTAACTTCGGATGATAGAGTGAGTTTATGCCCTATGGTTGTCTTACGTGTGAACGAGTGCATGAGAGTGTCTTTCACATTATGTAATCTGTAGTTTTTATTTTTGTGATGTTTATAAATATAAAGCAGTTTCAGTTTGTGATGCTTTAATCGAAATTCTACTTGGAGCAGTTTCAATTTCAGGTTGTGCCAATTGTTTGTTTGAATTTCTTCTTTTGTACACTAAATGCCAAACATGTCAAATGCCGATAGTGCTGCTTTTGGTGTTGATGATGACAGCCATAATAGCAATACGTGACTAGGCTTGAAAAAGATGGTAAAGGGGGTGAAAATATTAGATGGCAGTGCAACCTATGTGGCAAGCCTTCTGATAGCTCGCACACTGGAACAGGGATTGAACCATGCAAAAAAGTTATACCGAGTGAGCTCAACCAAATGCAGGGATTAGAGGACGAAGTCGTTAAGAAAGCAAACGAAGTGCTCCAAAGGTTCCGTCTTTTCCACCAAGTGGCTCTTTGGGTAGATCAAGCAAATTTATCCAAGGTGGTCTTCCCCAAAAGGAGGAAAAGGGTCATGTAAGTGGAAGTGCAAGTGCAAGTGCAAGTGGAATTAAAGAAGGAAGCAATCCAATCACATATTGCTTTAACACTGCCAAAAGAGACTGCTTGCATTTCGAGATTGCTAGGATGCTTTATTCTAGGGTTTCACTACATAAGCTCTTACAGCTATGTCGCCGCTAATTCTCTTGTAGGTTATTTTCCTCCGGGTTACAACTTGTAGAGGACAACTTTTCTACACAGAGAATTGGCAAATATCCAAAACTTGTTGCAAACTGTTCGAGCCACATGGAAGGATAAGGGTGTGAGTTTTGTGCGGTTGATGGAGTAGCCCATGGAGGAGGCCAATAATTAATTGCACGGCGGTAATGGTAGGTGGGCCAATGTTTCTTAGGGTGGTGGATTGTTCGGGGGAAGCTAAGAACAAAGTTTTCAGTGCTTCTCTGTACAAGGAGGCGATTAATGAGATGGGCTCCGAAAATGTTGTCAAAGTAATTAATTACACATCTCACATCTGCAAGACAGCCGGAAATTTCAGTGCTTCTCTGTACAAGGAAGCGATTAATGAGATGGGCTCCGAAAATGTTCTCAAAGTAATTAATTGCAATGCTCACATCTGCAAGACAGCCGGAAAATTAATCGAAGCACAATTTCCTACTATCTTTTGAACTCCATGTGCGGTGCACACCCTAATCTTGCTTTAAAGAACATTTGTGCGGCGAAGAATTCGAATGATGCTAATCATATAACATACGACGAATGTGCTTGGATCACGCATACTTCCGATGATGTAATGCAAATCAAGAATTTCATCATGAATCATTGTATGAGGTTAGCCATCTAATAATACGCTTCTTTAATATTGATGTCACTTGCCGATATGAGGTTTGCAAGTGTGATGGTGATGCTTAAAATATTCAAGCTCTTAAAAAAAATCTTCAAAGTAAGGTTATTACTGAGAATTGGTCGTCTAATGGGGAGGATAATGTGGTAATAGCAAGACTTGTAAAGGAGATGGTTCTAGATGAGATTTGGTGGGATAAGATCAATTATATAATTGCTTTCACTTGCCCTATCCATGACATGCTTCAATCGGGTGACACTGATAGGCCTTGTCCTTAATTTATGTCATGATCTGTGCAACAGTATGACTAAAAAGGTGAATAACATAGTAAACGGAGAGGAGAGGAAGAGGAAGGAAAAGTCGTCTAGCTTCTACGACATGGTTTATACCATTCTTGTTGATTGTTGGAACAAGAACAATTTCCCACTTCATTGTTTGGCACATTCTTTCAATTCTAACTTATACATTCTTATAATCATAGTGCATTCTAGTTGAACTTTGAGTGATACATTATAAATCTGAAATTTTCTTGTAGAACTCATTTACAAGGGTAGTATAGTAATGAATGACTTAACGAGATTCCGAATCGAGTTCCTCTGCACACAGACGCTGACATTTATGCCCAAAGGATAAAATGCATCAAGAGATTTTACCCATCTGGCGGATTACAAGAAGGTCAATATTGAGTTTGCCCACTTCTCTTCTAAGAGTGGAAAATTCAATGATATTGATTCCATTAATGATCATGCTATTATGAGTCATCATAATTGGTAATCGTGCCATGGTCCTCATGCACCTGTGCTCCAAAGCCTAGCTTTGAAACTACTTCGACAACCAACTTCTTCTTGTGCCGAGAGTAATTAGAGTACTTACTCATCGATGCATTCCTTAAGAACAAATAAGTTGGCACCACAACATGCAGAGGACTTGGATTTCATTTATAGCAGTCTTGTCTTCTCTCAAGAAGATCTCCACAATATGCATAAGGAATGAAAAAAATGTGAGATGTCGGAGGAGATCAATTAGGCACCATGGATGATGTCGGGTTACTTTCGTTTGCAAAACCTTCACTTGATGAGCCAGGATTTAGAGTTCGTAACGAGAGGTTGATAAATATGATAATTCCGGCCATGGAAGTTCCTCAAATGCTTTTGATAAAGTATTATGCTTTTCCAATTATAATATCATGGGTTTGTTTTTACGATGTAGTCATCAATGGTTTAAACTTTGGAACTTTCCTACTTTTGAACCTTTACTGCTACTTCTATTATGATGTATTTAGCGTGGTTATGATGTATACGCTGGTACTGTAGAATGTTTAAATTTGCAATATATATCTTTTTATGCATTTTCTTAAGATTCAAATGGTCTCTGTGTTTGTTTAGAAATTCAATTCTAAGCATGCATAGGTATATAGACACACACACACACCCCTGTCATGTCCCCGCCGCACCCGTATCCAGTAATTTTCAAACATGAGATATCCCCCCCCCCTCTTTGTCTTATCTGCACCCACACCGGAGTTTGTGCTTCATACCCTTTGTAGAAGTACTTTAGACCAAAGGCTTTAGGGTAAATAAGATTAAGACGGAACGCTTGGAATGCAATTTTAGGGGAACTAGGAGGAGGTAAGTATAGATGGTCAATAAGTATGGAAGAAAGGTATCTTTAATATCTTAGGTCAATAATGCACAAGGCAAAGATTGACGAGGATATTTCCCACACGCTATGTTACATGGACTCTGTACGAATGTCCGAGTCGGATACGTGTCCAAGTGTCGGATTCGTCTAATTTTCAAAACCTTAGACACAGGGGCACGGCAAAATACTCCTATTTATTGTTGGTTTTTGGTTCTCCCCAAGTCAACTTTGTGTTTTATGTGACACGCATTTTAATCCATATATTATATCATCTCAAAGCAATAACGAACTAAAAGGAACACTATCGTATAGTGTTGTCAGTGGCATATCCTATGAGATGTGTCGAACGCATATCTCATATCGATGTCCAAGTGTCGAGTGTCCAACACGAGTACTTCACACATTTTGAAGAGTCCATGTAACATAGCCCACGAGATAAGAGAAGATCGGATAAAGTGGAGGTCTGCATTTGAGGTGTTGTTTGATTGCAACATTCCTATTAAGTTAATGGACAAATTATATAAGACGGCAGTAAGAGCCAATACCATGCCATAAATGACTCTAGTCAAGATTCGAATGCTTAGGTGGATGTGTGGCAACATAAGGAGGGATACAATAAGAAATAAGGGTATCCGAAACAAAGTAGGCCTTTAGATGCCCTTGTAAGAAGAACAGAAGTGGTAAGAATAGATTTTGATGGCTAGGAATGACCAAAGAACATGTGCAATAACGGCTGGATGAAAGAAAAGGATTCATGTAGCCAACCACAACAAGTTTGGGACAAAGGCTAAGACGATGATCATGTCATATGAGACCTTTACTCCCATTATAGACAATTTGCATCTACTATAAGAGTGAAAATTAAAGTTCTAAAATGTGGTTAGACTAAAGGGAATATCACATGCACGTCTATCTCAAGAACTAGACAAAGTGAAATAACAACATTCAGAGACAACAACCTGGGTGGTCCCTCAATTATAAGCGTTTTGCCATATTAGTCCTTAAACAAAACTTTTTGTCATATTAGTCCTTCAACACTACGTTGTTCGCCATCGTGATCCTTTTCTCCATTTCTGTCCAAAAAAACAATTAATGGTCCCCACAGCTGAGACACTAGAGTCATTTCACAATCCTCAAGAATCAGAAGCTCCCTTATGGTCCCTGAACTATTAACATGTTGCTAAATTAGTCCCTGAACTAATTCTTGCACTCTTGATCCTTTAACATGGCATCATGAGCCAATTTCATCCTTTTGATCACTTCAATCATGATTTCGTACGTCTATGAAAAAGTCAATAAGTCGCCACCATGACATTGGTCTTTTAGTACCGTAACCACAAATTTTTTAACAAGGTGGCTTTTTTCTTACTGTACACTACCAACACCCTCTATCTAGGGAGGGGTGTAAGTTGGATTGAGTTTTTATGGGTTTAACCAATTCAATTCGAGAAAATGTTGACTCTTACCCCAGTCCAGTTCACTTAATTAACTAAGATAGGATAGGATGGGTTGACTCAATATTATAGTAGGTTATGTTGGGTTTGGCATCATAACCCATTCATAGTGGTCATTACCTGCCGCAGTCATCACCTAGCCACCACCACCGTTGCCGGTTACAGGCAGCCCCTAGCTCTACGCCATAGGCAGTTAGGCGCCAGTTGCCACTTTTGGCAGTTACAACTACCAACCATCAATGGCAACCACCACCGCCGGCTGTCACCAGCCCCCAACCTCTGGTCGCCACCACCTTACCGTCAACCAGCGATCAATTGCCGGAGGCGGGGGGTTGGCTACAGTGGATCGCTGGTTGACGGTAGGGTGGTGGCGGCTGGAGGTTGGGGGCTAGCGGCAGCCTGACTACAGTCATCTACTGATGGTGGTTGGTAATGGCACGCTGGCAATTGAGGCAGCGGCGAAGTGGTGCCGGGGACGAGATGTCGCGGTGTTCGCTGTGTTGGTGGCAAAGGAGAGGGTGTTAATGGTGCATAACAAAGACAAAGTCACACTGTAGAAAGCTCCATGGTCATGGTGGCGACTTATTTTGATAGAGTATACAACGACTTTTTTTATTGACGTACGAAACCTTGATTGAAGTAATCAAAAGGACGAAATTGGCTAATGATGTAATGTTAAAGGACCAAGAGTGAAAGAATTAGTTCAGGGACTAATTTAGTGCCACGTTAATAGTTCAGGGACCACAAATGAGCTTCTGGTTCTTGAGGATTGTGATAGACTCTAGTGCTCCTGCTGTGGGGACCACTAATGGTTTTTTTTGGATGGTAATGGAGAAAAGGACCACGATGGTAAACAACGTAGTGCTTAAGGACTAATATGGCAAAAAACTTTGTTTAAGAACTAATAGGGCAAAACGCTTATAATTAAGGGACCACCTGGGTTTTGTCTCCAACATTTATAAAGGTTCAAATCCATTACCTGGGTTTATATGAGAAGCTAAAAGTATAGTTTGCCGATAGAATCGTGCTTGTCCATCTAAGTACCTAGGGACACAACAATAAAGGCAAAATTAATGCACATCTAGAAATAATGACAAGATAATAAAGAACCTTTGAGTGAATATTTTTCTACAGGTAAGCATGGCCTAAAAAAGAGTGGATAATCAATTAGAAACTTCCAATCAGTCTGGAAGACTATGTGGAGAAATAATCTCGGAAAAAAAATGTAGTTAGGGACATCCCTACCCTCTCTCCAAGAAGAACAAAGGCAAAAAAAGGGATATGCAAAAGGAAAGAAAAAGGACAGCCAAAAAGATGAAGAGAAAAAAAGGAATGCTAGGAACCTACCAGTGTCTTATACGCATAATATCAGTTCCATGCTGTTTGGTTGGTAAGCAGTTCAACTTTTCAACAACCGAATTGACATGGGACCAATTCTGCAAGAGTGTCGTTTGAAATGAAACAAAGTCATGACGAGAAAAATGATGTAATCAGGTAAACAACTACAAAAAATCTCCCAATAATGTAAAATTTTCAGAATGTACCTGCATTGCTATAACATCTGCATGATCAATAATTAAAACCTGTTCGTACAAACACTCCAGTTAAAAAAAAGGACAAAACAATGCTGACCGTTGCCTCTCAACCACCTCAGGAAAGTACGTAGATTAGAATACCTCGATAGAAGAGAGATAATCAACATCTGTTTCCTTCTCAACCTCAGCGTGCCCAATTTTCTGATGGAAGCCATTTTTCAGTTGAACAGTTAGCCAAATACACGATGATATACGCTGCCTCATCAAACGAGGCAAATGTTGAACTTAACAGTTAGAAATAACACATCAAATATTCAACAAATCGCATGCACCTCATAAGTTTCACATACAATCACATACAGTTCATTGTTCAGCTACTGCCACTAGTAACTAGATGTGGCCAAAGGCTTATATAATGGCATTAAAAGATACATATTTTACTGAAAATTTTCAAGGTGAAGTTTAAGGAGTCACTAGAAGTTACTGGAGCCCATTTTGATAACTTGAATTAATAAAGCATCTAGGAGATTCATAAAACCTAGTGGTAGCATGTCATAATTTCAAGTAACAGATTTCTGTGAGAAATAGGACATAGAAAAGGATCATATTCCTTATAGGCAACTAGTACTGATATTTAATGACCTTAGGCAAATCAAATGAATGTATTTGTATATATATATGAGAAGTAAGTCTACTGACATTGTGCAATATGCACAGCGAATACAACTGTGTGGGGACTAGAATACAGCCAATAGGGGACGGCGAATACAAGGTCAAAGGATAAAGCAAAAGGGTTTACAGGCTGATGATGGGACAAGCATAGCAGCCAATAGAATCAAAAGAAAGCTTCAATCCTAATGGAACGGAACAGAGATGAACCTACAAACATCTATGAACAATTACTCCGAGCCATGCTGGAGATTGAGTTGAAAGAGTGCCAGATTGACAAGTGAGAAACAAGATAGGCTTATTTATAGTGTCATATTGAAGAAAATAATTGGCAGGGAAACGTTGGGGCACACGATTTTCTTTTCTTTCTCTTTTTCCTTTGACACCATTCATTAAATCAAGATGAAGGATCTATTCCGAGCACTAGTGGGTGCTTGGAGGTGACTTTTTTTTATTTTAAAGGACAGAGTATTTTCCAGTTCAAGGTCGACAATTTAGAAGCAATGGAGGTACTTTCACAGGTTTTAAATATTGATCATGCAGATGTTATACGCAATGCAGGTACATTATGAAGTTAGGGTTCAACCAGTTAGATAAATGGAACAGCTTGAAGGGTTTTAGGGGAATGCCTTTTGGAAAGTCTAGGGGTAGTTACCAAAGAAGTTTGGTGATTTTACTTGGGATCCCTTATAGGTCTAGGAATTCCTAGTAGTAGTACACTCTCAACAGAGTGCAAGATTATATACAGAGATCCATTCACCAAACATCCTTTTCCCTGAGCAATGTCAATGAGATCCAAATTTGTTGGTTACATGGACATAGCTTACAATGACTAGTTGACTGCAATGCCATACAACGAAGCTCGTTTTAGTTTTTATAGGGTTAAATACATATGAGTGCCCTGAAAGTACACGAAAATCTCACTTTAGGACCCATGATTTCAATTTTATACGTCACAGTCTACAGTTTCAATCATACAATTAGTAAGTACCTAACCCCCTTTTCCGTCCAAATCTACGGGTGCTCCTACACCGTCAGGGGCAAAAGTGTCAACTTTCCTGTAATTATGGCAAAAAACCAACTTTTTGCCGCCTACCACTACCGGCCATTGCCCCCTTCCCCGGCCACCGGCCATAGCCCACTTTTCCGGCCATGAACCCAACACCACCACACACAACCCGCCAAACCCACCCCAACACCGCCACACACCACCGTCCACCAAACCCAATGCTGCCACATGCGCCGCCCACTTCCCATCCACCGCCACACAACCCGCCAAACCCACCCCAACACCGCCACACACCACCGTCCACCAAACCCAACGCTGCCACATGCACCGCCCACTTCCCATCCACCGCCACACACACAAACACACATCCATTCGTTCCCCCCCACCCCACCCCCTAGCCCATCACCCGCCCTTACACAAATGCACAAACCGACCCGTTCGCCCCACCCCATTACCCGTCACCCACCCCCACACACCCGTTCAACCCCCCGCCCCCCCCCCCCCCCCCCTCACCAACCCTATCCCACACCACCCAGACCACACAGTCACACACAACCACGCACACACATCCCGTTCACCCCTCCCCCCCAAAAAAAAATAACACACATAAACAACCCACCTTTAGGCGAGAGGGACGCAGCAAAGTGGTGGCATTAACGTCAGGATAGAATACGGCAAAGTGCATTCAGGAAGAGAGTAGGCAGCTGCTAAAGATCCGGGGTGTTGGTCTTGGCAACAGCAGAGGTAGGGTGGGCTGCTAAAGAAAAAGAACGGGAAAAAAGAAAAAGAGAGGAGACAAAAAGAAAACCTGGGTTGACGCTTTGTCCCTGACAGTCTAGGGGCAAAGTTAGGGATTTGGGCGGAAGTATTTACTAATTGTATAAGTATAACTCCAGAACCTGACGTATAAAATTGAAAACACGGGTCCTGAAGTGAGGGTTACGTGTACTTTCAGGGTAATAATCTGTATCACTGAAGCACGGACACCTCTCCTAGGTGGAGGTATGGTGTCCTAAACGGACGGACACCCCGACACCCTTCGGACACCGCCCGACACGTGTCAGACACGGCTCATCGGTGTCGGAATTTTTTATT
Organism: Escallonia rubra; assembly: GCA_033065855.1. NCBI lineage: Eukaryota > Viridiplantae > Streptophyta > Magnoliopsida > Escalloniales > Escalloniaceae > Escallonia > Escallonia rubra. Next base: position 10,844 of record JAVXUO010000878.1, read on the forward strand.
TTTTTTTTTAATTTCCGACACCGTGTCGGACACTTCATCGATGAGTGTCGGACACGGCGTGGAGCAGTGTCTTACCGTTTGGGGCTAATTTCAACGGATCTGGTGTTGCCGGAGCTAGTCGACGAAGATACCGAAGCCGAAGCCAACGGATCTGGGCTACAGTCGCCGAAGGAAGAGAAGCTAGCCACTATCGCCGTCGCCCGTCGTCGTCGCCGGAGGTCTCGCCATCGTCGCTGGAGCTCCTCTGCCGCCGTCGCTGACCCACAGGTTGCGGCGGTGCTGGAGCTCCTTTCCGTCACTCCTTCCCGTCCTTCTCTTTTTTTCTTTTCTCCCTGTTGATCTCCCGTTTCTGTGCTCCTCTTTTTTCTTTTCTCCCTTCTTTGTCCTCCCGTTTCTGTCCTTTTCCTTTTTCTTTTCTTCCTTTGTCCTCCCATTTCTTTCTTTTCTCCCTTTGTTGTTGCATTTCCAGTATATTAACTAAATAAATATTGATCAAATAAATTATGACTTATAGTTTTTCATTATTGTTTGTTATTTTAGATTGTGAAATATATTTGATATTTATTAAAAATATATATATATATATATAATATAAAATATATTTAAAAAATAGCGGTGTCCAAAATCTGACTTTCTTTGTCCGTGCTACCTAGATCTGTATTTAAGCCTTTTTATATACTATATATAGTTTCGGACGTAACGTCTTTTATCCCTCCGTAAAGATTCGTAAAGGGCAGCTAAGGGGTAGTCTGCGGAGGGAGTTGACGTACGCGGCCTTATCTCACTATTGTGGAAAGATCGTATACACGTATTTAACCCAGAGCAACCTTACTGTTGAGCCATGTCTCCCCTTCTCTATAACTTTTTTGTGAAAAAACACATTTTCTCGATCCAGAGTAGAGTGAAAACAAGATATGATACATAATTGCACCATCCATAAAGTAGCAAGTCTAAGAACTCTTACGGTAGTCAAACCAAGAGGAGAAGCAACAATTATGTCGGAGGAATAGAAATCACTGTACAACTTTATGCTCCTCCTACAAGAATAGACAAGAGAAACAAGTCAGGAAACAAAGCTAGAGGAACAAGACTACAGATTGATTTTATTTTTAACAAGTGGCGAACATGTCTCTTAAGTCCTAAAAGTGGAGAACAATTGGACTTTTGTCCTAGGCCCACGTACCAAGTACGTGTAATATATCCTTAAGATCATCACCAGACATATTTGCCTCTCGGCATCCAAAAATGGACACACGGAACACTTCAAATTGGTTCAGAGAAAATAAGAGTACCTAGTAAACTTGATGCCTATCATGAAGTGATCATTGTTATTCCCGCCAAACAGTGATTGGAAGTCAGAAGGCTTAGAAGATTTATGAGCTTTCAAATTTTCATTTTCACCATCGTTCTCCGGGTCTTCAATCTCTGCAGCTCCAAAATCATCATAAAAACGATCAATATGCTCCACATTAACCTGCAGAACCAAGAAAAAGGTATTACTAAAGATGATAGCTTAGGCTTTATGATCCTCTCTAACATGTACTAAGCAACATAATATATGTCTAGCCATATTACTAATTAGAGATCATCACACATTAGTTTAAGTTCAAATATTATGAAACAACAATGCAGTCATTGTTGGTCTTCATGTAAGGACTAGAAAACTTCAGCAACCATAACTCGAGCAAGATAGCTTCCTTCAGTGGCAAAGCCATTCAAATGTCTATTGTTTCATGGAGCATCTATGAAAGCACAAACACCTCATATAGGCCAAACAATGGACAGACACCTCCAGACACATATCGATAGCTCTGTAAGGTCTCCAAGTATGCCTAATGTTTTGGACACCTCAGAGTACAAGTCCGGAACATGATGTATTTGCAAATCTAAGTCTGGTTGAAATATAGAGCTTAAGGAAACTCCTAATAAGGATCTCTAGAAAATTCTAAGTAATATATGAGAAGAGCTTGTTAACCTATTCTAAGAGCTTTGGTTGAAAAGTATAGAGTCTGTCAACTTCACTTTACTGACAAGACATTGTTCACATTTTCTAATAGTAAGGTTCAAAGAAGTCTCAGTGTTTAAATGAAATCTGACTACCACAGCTAAAGTCCATGACCAAAGAAGTCTCCTCCACAATATTTCCTTCCTTCCTTTATTCCCTTCCTTGATAAAAGATGGGTAAACAACGGAAATAAGTTCGCTTGAGTATTTCAAATGAAATCCATCATTTAAAGAGGAAAGGCACTCAGGGTTGGACAATTTGGTCCCTAAACTAAGACAAATAGGTGAGCTCTTCCCTACCCATCTCATCAATCTCTGAAACTAGTTAAAAATATGCTATTCATGGCAACGATACGAAAAAACACCTTAACTTCCTTTAGAATCTCAAGACTTCCAGCAGCGTTAAACTCATTTTTGGTAGCTTACTTCCAAAATTTCAAAGATTCTGAAACTGAAAAGTAACTTTCCTGTAGAAAGGATTTGAAAGGACAGAAGTCCTCCTCATGTCCTGCTTCCACGGAAACTTACTGATGATTCCAAGTATTAGCAGCACTAGTGTCAATTCCATGGTTTTCCACACAGCATTCATTGGGATTATGAAGCATGAAAACCCATACAAAATACAGATACGATAAGGCATTGATGGACATTCCAAAAGGCAAACTCCAAAGTGAATAAGGAAAAGACGTTGATAAAAAACTATACAAACACATCCTAATTGTCATGGTATGGATCATAATAGTAAAATGTCATGAGAAATATATGCATAAAGGCCAAGCAAGAGAATCTGCATAGGCATTTGGACGTGCAATAGTGCATGCATAAATTGCACATCATGTAGCTCTCATCTGTGTTACACAGACACGGTACCCCTACGTACCTGTTCGAAACGATTCAACACAGACATGTGTATGAATATAAGTGTCTGATTCTCCTCAATCGGACTTAGCAAGTTCGCACTCGGGCCAGAAAAAGGGCAGAAGATGGAGGTAAGAACGAATATGTTGGTGGAGCTTTGACCTGAATTTTTGCAAAGCTCGATTGCAGTGGAGATGTTTGAACGTTGAAGAGCTTCGGTAGTATAGAATGAGGTTAGCTCAAGAAACCTTGCTTGGAAAGAGGATGGTTTTACAACTCGCTTTACAAGACGATGTGCTTTCCATATTCGTGCCCATAGTGTGTTCACGTGCACCTCGCTGCGGTTTTAGGTGGCTTCTGGTCCTTTACAGTTAGCACAAGGGCAGTGGACCTTTTCTATCAGTCAACATAGGACACTCTAGCTATGTGCACATGTCTTATCTGAATTTCTGACAGATTAAAGTGTTTCAAAAACACATGAAGCTGAATAAACATTCCAATTTTTTCATGCAGCCCGCCCCAGTTAATGCTTTAAGCATTTCCCACTACATTTGTAGCTCATATTTATGAAAATATGTTTCTGGAAGTTAACATAGCTAAGGTTGAGTGCTAACATACGGCACTCTGCTTTAGCGAGCTTACTCCGTGATAGTGACTTAGCCAAAAGCACGCACTCCCCTAGTGTGAAAGTTCACTCCCACCGGAAGGGGAGACGTAATCTCCCTTACTGAAGATGTAAACCAAAGGACTCCCCCTAGAGTAGAGACGGAGGCAATGATGGCGCTCGTGCGAGCCCAGTACATGTACAGCCGTGTGCCCCTACCCCTACCAAAATTTTAGATCCTTTTTAGCTGTGCCCTTGTATCCTCAAGTTTGAGAACTCGGGAAACTTGACTTCGACACACACACATACCTGATTTTGTTGCTGGGTCCATGTAACAACACGCTTTTATGCCTATATTCAAAAGAGCTGCATTACTAAGAGACTATTGGCTAGGCAACAATGACAGAGATCTGATAGATATCATGTACGTGCTGAAAGTGTCAGAACGCGTATCCACGAGTCAAGGCACCCATCACCCATAAAGTGTCAGACTATATCTAGAACAACTGAGAGGTAAAGATGAACCACGATATACAGAAACAGAAAGAAGGAATACCTTATGTGTGGAAGGTGTTAGCTGGATCAACCTCTTAACTACCCGAAATGCAATGCTTGCTAGCGGCAGTAAAATTAAAACCTGCACGAAGTTATTACAAAGGAATCCAAGCTTTTATTAACTGATAAAGAGGAATTGACTACAGTAACATAGGTTAAACAACTGAACCATATAACAGATGAATACCAGTTGTTCTGTTCACAAACATGGATGACAACGAAGGTTTCACATGCCAAAGCAAGAAACTTATGCCTCACAAAATCAAGCCAGAATGTACCCTGGTGCAGAAGATATGCACTGTTACAGGGAAGGCGAAACTTATTCACACTGGGACACTACGTGCATACAAGTTAAGATGTACATCGAAGATACCCTATCCAAAAATCTTTACACAAGCTAAGGAAATTTATCTATATGAAAAACTCAAGGGTTGCATTCCAAAAAAATGCAGAAGACTGGACATAAGAAAGCTGTGTCCCACAGCACAATCTTCCTTTTTCTTCTCTTCATAGCGACCAACTAAGAGAAACTCCATTGCAACCCAAGGTATCAACTAACAATGCCAAAAAGAACAAAAACTCTCCCCATTTTGCCTGTACACGAAGCACCAACATAGTCCTCCCGCTTACACAAGTGGTTCCCGTAAAAATAGAGGACAAGATGCCTGATGCCTCCCAAAAAAAGGAATCCAGTCGCCACTAAATCGACCTCCCGACCACCCACCAAACTCTTGTAACAAGATTTTACGAAGATGATATACAATCATATTATACACTTGCTCATTAAAACTCTAATTTTCAGTTGCTGTCATATATATTTGTTCATATAGCTAAGATATAACTACAAAAACTAAGCTGAAGATCTGGTATTGGCTTTTCTTATCCTGCTCATTTACCAAAGTCGAATGATTAACTACATTCCCAAAATGGAAATACGTCAATCCATTGTACCCTGTCCACTTGGGGCCTTTCGGTGATCAAACTTATAATTTTAGAGAGCAAGATCCATAAAAAGAGGAGCAAGTTTTCTTCTAGGACATATACTCGAACATTTAAGGTGAAAGCCGTACAATATATTTGAGTGCTTTTACAGGCCATGTCATGTCAAGTTCAGTTAAATCACTATAACAACAGAGGAAACAGATGGAACACTACCTTAGGACGAGTAAAGCCATGGTCAAGGGAACCATCACCATTAACTAGTTCCTCCTCTGCGCCCTCTCGTTGCTTAGCCACTTTTGCATCACTCTTTCTAACAAGGTCACTAGTTTTGAAGATATGATTCAGCTGCACAATATACCATAACTCCATATCACATAAAAGTCAAAAGTAAAATTTTTCAACAAGAAAATTTCATTGAATCAGCAGAAAGGCTTATACGTACGGAATGCACAATATATGCATCCATAATGCTTGAGTCTTCTTCCCTGCCTTTGAGATAAAAGGGCTTCTTATTATGGTGCAGAATATCCCGATAGCTGTTGCCTAGAAAACCAGGTGGACCATCAGCAAGTAACACTAACAACTTTATAATAGCACCAACTGCAGCTGAAAACTAAACTAACAGAAGTTGGATATCCTAAATTCGATGGTCAAAGTTTATTTTCAATGTGACAAGAGCGGGAATTAGCATTAGCAGAATTTAGTAACAGTAAGAGCAGTTGAGGGCATAATCTTCCTGCTACCACAGTGTCTGGCGGGTTGATGTATGCAATATTGCCCCAACTTTTGTGGACATGCGTGTCCATGATTCAAACCCATGGCCTACAGACCCTACTGGAGAAACCTTGCCAGTTAGCCAGGGCTCACCCTTTGGTACGTAATAGATATACAGTAGTCCTTGTAATTAATTGAACAATAAAATAAATAGTAGGAAATGAAAAAAAAATCCCATTTTTAAGCCAAGCGAAAAAAAATCCTAGAACTCATAGATGCCTTTTCCCTGTTTCTTAAAAGCCGATTCACAAATTGTGAGGCCCAAGGAGACCGGCGACAATATTTGCAGCCCTAAACTTTATGATACATCCAAACATACATTAAACATCAACTAAGGTCATATTAAAGGGATCGTGAAAGATCTAATGAGAAACTGTATGACCATAATTAAATAAAATTAATTCCTAAAAGCACCATTAAATAAAGAAACAACACATTACACTTCTCGTGAAACAACTCGCAATAAAATAACCTAAAACACCTATAAATAATGGTAATAATTGCAGGTGAAGAATTTCTCCAAAGTCCATTTAATTAGCTTCACTTACAAAGGGAGAAAAACATTCTTTGTCTAGAAGAATGAAAATCGCTGCCTCCAGATGCCTTGTACATATCTAGCCAATGATTATGCAATTTCAGCTTAATACCATAACCAGAATCCATGTCAGCATCCTGCAAAACCATTAACATACATGAAGACGCTCCTACAGTTTCAAAAACAATGTGTGGTCTAAAGCAAGCGATACTGAGATAACTTAAGTCGGTGCCATAAATTAGAATCTACTATATTCTCCGAAATGCTCTTTTGTCACAATTAGAACAGCTACAAGTAGCCAAAAAGGATAAAAGAACAGAGGAAAGAAGAAAGGAGTTCAAACTTCAATTTTTGTGAAAGTCATAGATCTCCCAACAAAGCCTCGTCACATTTCATGACCCAAAAAGAATAGCAAAGAGAACTATTCACTTCCAAGGCTCTCATCCCTGGGATTGAATGCTTTCAAGATCCCGAGCCGAATAGGATCACCAAAACAGACATTTTTAAGCCACAAAAAAGGAGCAAATGTTAAAGCCAAGAGAAGAGAGGCAAGATGGAGGAGGCAAGTAGGTAAGGCACAAGCAAAGCAGGTGACATAACAAGAAAATGAAACTCAAATATTGGCCAGATAGCTGATATACGCATGAAATTCAGTCAGGTAAAACAGACTGCATGAACTATGTGCTCTAAAGGGCACATAAAGTTTACAATACTGGTAACTGCTTAGAAGATAACATTCGTCAAATGAAGTAGAAAGTCCAAGTCAAAAGAGGAAAACAGATTCCCTCTGACTATCCCCTCCAAGTCACCAGTCACAAGCCACTCAAAAGAGGTTATTTGAACAGAGAAAAAAATTTAATCCAAGTAAAAAACAGTATATACATGCATAAACTTAACAGAGTAATAAAAGACCTTAGGTGACTTCTACATACTGTAACAGCATAGGGGAGTGGAAAGATAAGATAAGAATAAGAGTCCAGAAACGAGGAGTACAAAATATGAAAGAGGAGCAAACAGCACGAAGAAAAACCTTCCCCCTCTGAAACACTTGAGCAATATGTCAATAGAGATCCACTAAGTTAAAAAAGGGAAACAGGATTATATCCTCTCTTTGGTCATATCCTCTATGAAAGATACCTTTAGGCATTCTGGATCAGTATGCACAAGGAGGGAGATATTGATTAGGATGTTGCCTATAGTATAATAGCAGGTTGGCCAAAGTGGAGGTCTGCTTTTGGGGTGTAATGTGATCGTGATATGCCTCTCAGGTTGGAAAGAAAACTTTATAGTACGACAGTGAGGCCAAAAATGTTGTATGATTCAGAATGCTGGGCAACTAAGAACCACCATACACATAGACGAGTGTAGCTAAATTGCGAATGTTTAGTTGGACGCGTGGCCCCAGAGGGAGATAATAAAATGAATATATCAACAACTAAGTGGGGGTGGCATTGATAATGAAAAAGATGAGGGAGCACCGCTTGAGATGGTTTTGTCATATCCAACATAGGCCTTTAGATGCCCCTACAAGAATTGATTCATGCCAAGTTGATGGGGTAAGACGAGGTATGGGTACACCAACCAAACACATTGAACGGAATCCAGACAAAGCCTTAATAGAGAGTTTGTCAGAGAACATGTGCTTACAGACTAGTTTGGAGAAAGGGTTAGATGGTGATGATGTTCTTCTCCTTTTCCCCATAATCACAAACACATTGAACAGAATCTCGACAAAATCAACATGGCAACAGCAAATTAACGAAAATCAAGAACCATAACGAGATAAAACAAGATAGAAGATGATTTCTGAAATGCTAGTTGAAGAAAACAAAAATGTGAGAGGAAAATGCAACGAGGGAGACAAACCTCCAGAAAACATTCCCCTGTTCCAGTCCACTTGCTGTTCAGTACATGAACTGTAGCGGCCTCCCACTTGTACTTCCATTTCCTTTTTAAGAGATTTTCAACCTCTTCTTTTGACAATTTGTGGCCCAAGTGATCATAAAACGAACTGTATAGACGGGAAAAATACAAGAGGAACAGGTGAACTTCAAAGCAAAAGCATTCTTGCAGAAGACTTATAACAATCTGCTTGAGATCACAAATACTCCAAGGGACTTTTCCAAATTTTTGTGAATATAGAACAAACGCTAGAGATAAGAAAGCAGAAGTTTTAGCACAAAGCTGGAATATCTATGAAAATTCAATGACATTGAGTTAATTAATTAAGAACATATTAAAACGGTTCTACGTAAGCCATATGGCTCTTACATGTTATAAATAACCTTGCCAACCTCAATCGTGTTTGAGACTTGATTGAACTGATGATATGCATGGAGCATGCATATTACAATGTACAGACAACAAACTAATGATTTTACCCTGAAATCCAGTTGGACCAGAGAAGCTAAACTAACCAAACAAAACACGAAAAAAAAAGTACTCCCTCCATCTACAAAGGTTATCCTTCACTATAAAGGTTTCTTTTGCCTTATAGAGGAATATCCTCTTTAGTATTGTAACTGCTAACTATACACAACTACGAGAGGGTAAATGGAGATAGAGGCAGTTTCCTCTCCTACGACGGAATCCGCAGTCAAAGAAGAGAATCCTTTGTAGATGGACGGAGTATCATATTTCCTATATCTCGAACTGGCTAAAAGTATCCTGCTTTTTACAGCTTGTCAAGCTCTACGAGGTAAGGGTGCGAGCATTAAAACCAAGTTCAAAATGTGGCACACGAGATTGTACATAACACCGTCTATATGTAGTCTGACCTCATAAGAGAAAAATATGTTTCTATTGTTCTTTAAACCTCAACAGGTGAAGGACATCATTTATACAATGCAAAATCGTAAATGTAGAGAATTAAATATGCACCTCAGGAAGCACGGATACTTCAAAAGTTGCTACATATCAGTCTCAATTTCGGACATGCATGATTATTAGATATGAAAAAACCACGGGTATTCTCGTCTCGAAACAAGTCTGATTCTTACTCCATGAGTCAATAGTATGCATTTGATATTCTTCATTTCTGGCACATTACTCTTCTCAGACACTCGTCATAGTGATCTCAAGATAACAATTTTTTTAATGTAAAGAAGGAAAAGTGATAAGAGAAAGAGCAAAAAGATATTAACAATTACCCTACGTTTATAACCTAGAAATAAGGCCGATTCAGTCTAGGAGGACCGTCAAACCCGAACACGCTGAGGTCTCTAAACATAACTTTTGGGGGTGTCCTTGGTTGGAGCAAGAGATCTTTGGAGATTCAAACTTACAAGGGAAAGCACACAGCTAAGATAGCTAAAATAACAAAAAGCATACTATTTAAAACAATGAAAAACCTTGTGCTAGGGGACGCTGTGGCAACAGATTGACCATTGACTGCAAGATCATGTTCTTCATCTGTATCAGAGGCCCCTTCATGATCAGTTCCATCGTCTTGACTCTCTTCACTAGCACCTACCAGCTCCGATCCTTGTATAGTACTTCCCTCATTTGCGTTAGGAGACTCATTGTCACTTCCTACGTAAAAAATGACAAAAAACAACTAGGTTTAGTACATCAAACAACTGTGCAAAGGAGTAACAATATTGTAAGTAGTGAATCCGATGCCCTAAAAGTAAAGCTGTTAATGAAAAAAAGCTACCCAATGAAGATAATAGGTGCTCAGAAATTCTAAAACAATCCTCAAACAGGGCATAAAGCAGCTTTTCTCCTAGTTTTTTGCTCCCCCAGGGACTTTTTTGGGGTTGCTTATTGAAGGCTACCTGATGCTCTCCTAATAGTCTTGGCATGGTGCTATTTTAACTATATATGCTATGATACAAATTAAATCAATGGAATGCAACAATAGAGTCTCTGTACTTGGTAGTCACTTTTCACATCAGAAACAGCCACCCCTTCTTCAAGGTTGAAGGGAAAGTTGTGGGTTGGAGTTTGAGACCTTCTGCCAGAAAGTATATTCAATTCTAGCATCTAAACTTGAGGTAATAACCGATGGAGACACCAATGACTTTTAAAAACCTCTTCCCTGAAATATGATCATTTAAACCAAGATCAACTACTGAATGCTGGTGGGTTGATTGATTAGCTTAGGAGAGAAAAATCTACTATGTTGGTCCCTTCAAAAGAGCTATTTCCGTTCCCTTGAGAATCAATGGCCAAATTTGTTTCAAATACTCGAAACAATCAACGGCCAGAAGACCATTCAAAACCTTGACCAAATTGCAGATATTAAGTACCCATCCAATGCAAGACCAGAATTAATAATGTAAAAGACGCATGAGTTCTGTTTTCCAAGTTGAACACTTCCGTATATAGTTCAATAGTATAATGACTTTTAAAGCAGTTAAAAAAGCAAATGGGCACTGGAAGAACCATATTTCAACATAACTTTACAATAGCAGTTAGAGTTAAATCCTTCAACGAAGTTGTAATTTTCTCACCATCATCCTCCTCATCAGAAGCACTCAAAGATTCCAAGTCATTGTCGACACTTTCATCTGAGTCACTTTTACCTTCTTCTTCTCTTTGTCTACATTCAACAAACCCATATAGTTATTGGCCAGCATTACAATCAAGAGAAATATTTTGGAAAAGAAATTGGATAGCTCAATATAGCAATTCAAAAAACCTCATACACGACTGGAGTTGAGCGATAGCATGAAAACTTACATAGTTCATCAGAAATGAAAATTATCACTAGAAAGGCAGTAACAATAAAAAGAAGCCTTATAATTGCTACCAGATACCTTTCAATTAGCAAGTGTTTCCAAAAAAACGATTTCAATACATTGGCATCTGTACAAGGGCCGACCAACATCAAGCAGATAGAACATCTCTCTGACAGTCCAGCTGAGCTAAATGGATGGCCAATTGGTTCAACTAACCGGTCCATCCACTTTAAGGTATTTGGGTCAGCTTGTATAATTAGCAGACACATTTTCTCTTGAAGCTCTAAGAGATAGATCATACGATCAGATGCAACCACCTGCTCACTCTCAATAAGTACCATTTTCATCAGTGGTGCCCCCCATCTCAATCAGACTCCACCACCTTACGCTATTATACTTTACACCAAATCCATATCTTCACTAACTTAATTGTGAATCCTGGCACCGAGCCACTGCCAAGACCCTTTAATACTGTGAGGAATCCAGATTTATGTACATTGATGTGACTGCGCAGTATGCGGGGGCGAAGCTACACTTTGTTGAAGAGGGGCAATTGCCCCCCATATACTTTTAAAAAAGCCAAAATACTCTAGTACAAAAAACATATTTCAAGTGAACGTAAGTATTTTCCCCATCTTATTTCCATGCAAAAACACATTTCAAGTGAATATAAGAATTTTGCTCCTCTTATTTCCATGCAAGAGTCATACAGCTGTCAAATTTATGGTTATGTATGTATGCTTTATTTGCATATAGGTCAGATCTCCTAGTGCAGTGCTTTGTCAATTGGATAAAAAGGCTCAAAACATGTTTTTGTCTTCTGTTGCAGTAACTGGTAAGAGGAATAGAGGGTAGTTCTCTTCATGTATGGAGCAAAAACTAGTGATCAGTAATGGAAAAAAAATTCACCCTGTCGAAAAATCCTGGCCTCGCCCCTGGCAGTGCGGAAACATATAAATTCCCTGCTACCCAGACCAAGAAAAATAGAGAAAATTCCACGAGAAAAGAATCACCTTTTCTTGTAAGCATTCGCAAGGGATTCACGAGCTGATCCCAAAGTCTTTAGCAAATTATCATACATTGATGGCTCTTTTAAAACCACTTCTTCTGCTTCTGCTTCTTCCTTAGAAGCTACATCCGAGTGCTCCTCTGATGAATCTCCTGAATCAGATGACAATTAAAATAACTAACGAAACTAAGAACCTGAGAACAGAATCATTAATTTCACATTCAACTATGATGACAAGATTTTGCTAGGACTTCGTTATCTTAATATGCTCTTTCGTATCGTTTCAAGGACAAAAGGAGAAGAAATACTTACCTGAAATACTCGAAGGGGGGCTGTGCACTATCTCATTCTCAGAATGACGTTTCTTTCTTGCGCGAGTGATGTTGTCACAAGCCTCAAGTGTTCTGGGTCCACCGAATCCTACTTGAGATAATAAAAATAGATCAACGTCTTATTAGACATACATAAAAAAAGGCATGAATTGCTTCAAGATCTGCTCTTTTATGTTCCAGCCTAAACAAATCCGAACATTACAACATATATATATGTGAACTCTTCCTAAATCAACAGAACTAGCACTTTACTTTTACGTTTCCAGCGGTCATACCAGTAACTGAACCCCCTAAATCAAACCAAATAGCAGACAAATACTACCATCCAACACACAGTCAAAACACTAAAACTGTGTTTCCGTGAAACACAGTCGCTATCCTCAACAAAAACAAAAACAAAAAAACACAAATTTCTAAGGTACCCAATACATTAGGTATAACATTGCAACACTCCCTCGGTCTGTCCCCCTAAAAAGAGACCACTTTTTTGACCGCACAACCATGCGACAAATATCTACCTCCGGCTGTATGTCCCTAAACTAGCAAGTAGCCTGTATTGGGCTATGGTTTACTGCCACGATAACTTGCCCAAATCTGCACTCTGCACTAAAACATTTTTTTGGTACTTTGGTTTGATAAAATTTTACCTTTACCCAAAAAACCAAGTAACTTGTATCCGTCCAAGCAAGTAATTCGAATCTTCTCTTCTACGCTGTCAAGATTGAATTTTGACTAAACAAAAAGCCAAAACACCCTATGCTGATTGATTAATGTCGACAAAACCACAATTCAACATAGGGAGGCAAATTTTTTGTAGCTGAAGCATGGGGTTACTTGAATAGAGAAAGAGCTTGAAATTGAAACAGAGAAATAGTGCACAAAAGTGTAACAGTTGAAAGAACGTTTCTTTTCGGTGAAACGTAAAGAACTATACCTCGCTTTCTGGCGAACCGTTGTTTCGCCATTGTTTTCGAGCTTCCTGCAAGCTTGGCCGGGCTATGAGAGAGTACAAAACGGCGCAACGGGGAATTAAAAAGTAGCTTACGCTATGCGTGTTGGTGCTAGCTACTTCTGCATGGTGGCGGCGGCGGCTGCTGCGGGTTGACGGGGCTGGGCAATGGGTGTTAGACGGGGCTGGTAGCGGCGGCGGATGTGGGGTGGTGGTGAATGACTGAATGTTGGCGAAGGTCGCGGGTAAATATAGGTTTGAGTGGGAGAGAAAAGGACATCAATCGGAGTGAATAAGGAACGGCGGAGGGTATTATGGTCATTTCCTAGGACAAATCCAATTACATACGGAGTACATGGTACTTGCCATGTCTTCGGAATTCAACGAACCAAATTGATTTAACATTTTTATGGAGTCTCTCTCCGCCACCATCACTGGTTTCCTCCTGACAACGGTGGCGGGGTAGGTACAGGGGCGGAACCAAGAATATTTTTTAGGGGGTGCAAAAATTATATGTCCGTTACCAAAAATTTAGATTAAAATAATATTAAAAACAAATTGCACTTATAAAGCATACAAAAAGTATTATTAAGTTTCACGAGAGTCATTAAAGACTCTTTACAAGTACAACACAAAAAAAAAATACAAATTATACTCCTAGCGTTTACAAGCAAAATTACTAAATTACTATTCGATGAGGCCTAGAAGATTGGTAGCGCTTGATAATAGCCTCGTTCCCAATAGTTTTGAACACATTTTTCTCAATGTAGCAAATCAAACTATCATTCATCTATTCATCTCCCATGCGATTCCGAAGTCGAGTCTTTATTATCTTCATTGCAGAGAAAGCCCTTTCCACAGTAGCAGTTGCAACAGGCAAGAGTAAGTACACCAAATAATATATCGCATCATTTTTCAACTCAACTAACTTCATAGCAAGTTCACCAATTCCCTTTACATCATAAAGCTCTTCACATGACCGCACATCCATAATATAAGTCTCAAGCTGACTTCCAAGTATCATAAGCTCTATTGGAGAAAAGTCATATGGATAAAACTATACAAGGCGTATCAATTTCTGCTTATTAAAAGCAGAAAAATCATCACTTGGATCGAGGCATGTCATACAAATAAGTAACTGTGTAGTTACCTCATTGAAACGATTATTCAATTCACTGATTTGCAAATCAACAACAGCTAAAAACGTATCAATACGATAGTGATAAATATTTGTATGAGATTTGAGTTGATAACTTGTGGAGGAGTTATTTTTTTTAAAGAGGTTAATTTCTTCTTCGAAGGTCGTGATTCATGATGTATATTAATCTTTTTTGTTAGAGCTAACGCCTTCTTATTTGTTTTAGATCTCCTAATACTCTTAAGCACCTTTATAAAATATATATTTTTCCTTTCTAGATCAGAAAATTTGGATTTACCTTCCATGAATTCTTTTTTCTTGGCACATTTTTGTTTTGTGGTCCGATCAGTCTCGTGCATAGTTCAGAGTTCTCTTGAACCAAAAAAAAAATAGTTCAGAGTTCTCACTGTTACCTATATATATATACTTGAACTCAAATGAGTGAACTGCAAATTTTTGTCCTTTTGACGGCGTCCTGCTGCGGTGTTCCCATGGTGGGCGGAGATCTTCCATAGATGCCGTGGACAGCAATGACTACATTCCTCTACCAATCCCCAAAACCCTGATCCGAGATGGCACCACCACTACCACCACCACCACCCAAGAAAACCTACCTCCCAATCTTCCTCCTCCTCTTCCTCTCCTCCATCTTCTACCTCTCCCTCCACCACTCCTCCACCTCCCTCCACCACCCCTCTACCACCGCCTACCGCCGTTACCCCGCCACCCCGCCACCACTGCCTCCGCCAAGCTTTACCCTCACCATCAAACTCCTCGCCTTCGACCGCCTCCCCTCCCTCTCCCGCTGCCTCCACTCCCTCTCGGCCGCCCGCTACCCCCCCACTGACACCGTCCACCTCCACATCTACATCGACCACTTTAAGATCCCAATTGGGTCCCTTGATCTGGAACAGAAGCTCAACGATTCGCGCAGGATCCTCGATTTTGTTGATGGGTTTTCTTGGAAATATGGGGAAAAGATAGTGCATTACCGCACCGGGAACGTCGGCCTGCAAGCCCAGTGGCTCGAGGCGTGGTGGCCCAGCTCTGATAACGAGTTTGCTTTTGTAGTGGAGGATGATTTGGAGGTGTCGCCGCTGTATTATACGTTTCTTAGGGGGTTGATTGTTAATTACTACTACAATGAGTCGAATTTCAGCCCGTCGGTGTATGGGGCGTCGTTGCAGCGACCAAGGTTTGTGCCAGGTACCGTTTTCGTTGGTTACATTATAAGGCCTCTTAATCATATCTCTGCAAAATTGTTAATGCTGCAGTTGCTAGTATGTTTATAAGTACAAGAAAAAAGGGAAAGAAACACCATAGTAACTTATCTTGTGATTGTTTGGATATGTGTCTGTATCTTAAGGATAGCATTCGTAGTTTGTGAACACAAGAATGTTATATGATTCTGTAATGATAATGGAGACTACGAGAATTTAGAAGTCAGATTAGGGACAACTAGAGCGCAGGAAGGGATATTCTGGTTCCTCAACTTCAACATCCAAATTATTCATGATAACGGAATCATAGGAGTGATTCACTTTATACTGTAGCGGCGTTTGAAGTAAATTCATTTAAATAAAAAAAAATGAAGCTGGGAATGTGGCTGGTCCAGTGTGGCAAATCCCAACTAGTTTCGTTTTGAACATTAGGACCAGTTTATTTCAAATGCCGTATAAATTGTTAGAAGACCATTCATATGTGGTATTCTGCTGAGAACTATGGTCAAACTAGAGCAGCTATTTTGTCTTCAATAAGTACTCAAGTAGAGCATTCTTGGTGATGTACGGTATCAGAGGAAACAGTCTTGTTCTGTTCTATTATAATTGCTGGGTTATATTTCGATACGTGGAAAGATAGGCTTTTTACTATGCTATTCTATAGTACTATAGTTTTAGAGTTTGTGTCTGACAATCGAGCTCATGTACGCTCCAGCCTAGAGGAACAGTTTTTATCAGTTCCCCCAGTTTTCTGGTTTAGAATGGTTGACACCAGATTTTCTTTGTGAATTGTCCGAAGGTAGAAGGTGTATCAACTGATTGTGGAGCAAAGAAGTGAGATCATAGTTAACGGAATTTGAAGAATAAATTCTCGAGAGTAAATCAAACGCTCAATCTCTTGAGTGAATCTGACTTCTCGCATTACGTTCTAGGCAAATGAGTATGTCTAATTTCCAGGGGTTTATTATTCACCTACAAGTAACTTGTTACGAAGACTAGGCAGATGTTTTAGTGAACTATGGCCAATTAAAGCTGGTGCTGAGAGTTAAAGTAGTTTCACCATCCATGATCATCAAGTTTATGATTATATGAAGGAAAGACTGCTTTTTGAAATGCTAGCATGGCTAAGGCAGATCATTGAACCTTACATGAGGCTCTTCTTTTTTAAGTTGTGAGCATTGAATTGCAGCATGCACTATGTAGCTCTCTGTAAGGTTTCTTTGTCGTACGTTTGAGCCTGAGAAGCAATGGTGCCTGGCTGCCATCACTAAAACATGTGGATATGTGTGTCGTTACAAGAGTAGGGACTCGGGCCTTAAGATATTGTATCTACAGAGTTGCTTATTTAGTATCATTGTGCTTATCAAGTAGGTTACATGGTCCTGCATATTAAGTATCTAATAATACACTGTCTAATTCAAAAGCTTGTAGAAAGTGCAGATTATGCAAAGTTTAAAAGTGAGAGCCCCAAAAGTATTTAAAAAGGTAAACTTCTCCTGGCAAATTTACCGCATTGTATCGTATATCTTGGGATGCTTATCGCGTATTGGTACCGGAACCTGTATCATAAGACATACGCAAATCAATTTAGATACATGTGTTGTATCGTTTTATGTCTGCATCGTAGCGTCAGATACATTTCGAGTACTGACGAGTGACAACAAGGGATAATCTCCCTGTGTCCTTGTTCAATGCGCTAACTTAATGCACTAGCATACTTTATGATCATGACAAACATGTCCAAGCATGCTCCAGCATGGGACTGTCCAAGTTCATGTAGGTGGGTGAACAATATCCTTAATTATATGTATCCAGTGAGCTAGATCTACCTGTGTATGCTCCAGGTGACCATCCTAGTATCCAACTGCAAGTCAATTATGATACATGTATTATATCATTTTATGTTTGCGTCGTAGCGTCAAATACATTTCGAGTACTGACGAGTGGCAGCAGAATAATCTCCCCGTGTCCTTGTTCAATGCGATAACTTAATGCACTAGCATACTCTATGATCATGACAAACATGTCCAAGCATGCTCCAGCCTGGGACTGTCCAAGTTCATGTAAGTTGGTGAACAATATCCTTAATTATATGTATCCAGTGAGCTAGATCTACCTGGGCATGCTCCAGGTGAGCATCCTAGTATCCAACTGCATACACCAGATCACATACAGTACGATAGTGGACAAATACCAACTATTAAAAGAATTGATAGAAAATGATGAAAGCAATCCTATTTAATTAACAATCATATCATTAGCTGTCATACTAAGATTGGTTTTCAGGTCTCAATTCCCAACAAAGTTTTGTAGACTAGAAGTGTTACAAAGCAACCTTTTTTCTTTTCCTTACTCTGATGACATTTTAAAAGGGTATTAGTTTTGGACATATGACAGCATTTGGTCCAGAATCCATTGTATTTCGGTTTTAAATATCTCCATGATGATCTCAAACTTGTGGCTGAATTCTTAGTAAAGCTCTTCAGTCATTACGTGCTGTGATGAGGTTTGCAGAAGGTTATGGATTTTAGGCTATTGTCTGATGTGAACATATACTCCAGCTACGTATATGTTTATGGCTATATGGCCTAGCCTCCAACTTGGAGGAGAGGAAATGGTATGTTATCCAGGTTTCCGGAATAGATATGTAGGCCTTATTAATGCTAATAATAGATGGCAGACATACACATTGATACTTTTGGCGAACAACAAGACAGGAGAGTAGGGTTATGAAAATTTTCCTGCACATAAGTTTATCAAAAAGGGTAGCACGAGTACAAGAAGGGTTTGAAAAGGCAACAACAATCAGAAAACAAAACTAATTTTTTCCTGAAGTACGACTGTACACCAAGTGTAACTTCACGTAACCATTAAATTAGCAATTGTGAGCAAGAATGGTAGTGCAGAAGTTAATATGTGTCCGTGTGAGCGTGTGTCTACTGGGTACTTCCACTGACATGGTCCTCTGTGATTCGTTTGATTTAGTGGAAGTTCATGCAACTTATTAGGCTAACCGCAGGGCCTACAAAACATAGCACTTACAGCATCATTAAGAGATAGGGAGTCTTCAGTGACATGTTTTTGATAGTTATATTATGCTTATACCTCAGGGAGAATATTTCTGTGATCCATGGTATCATGATGGAATGAAACACCGTCAAGTCTCGTTTTGTCCTTGCATTATTACATTCTTGTCAAAGTTATTGCAATGTCCACAATTCCTCGGTCACAGTTGTCAAGTTAATATAAGCAGTTACTCATGGCAGGTAAACATGGATCCAAAATCCAATTGGATAGAGAGGCACGCCTTTTCTTGTACCAGCTAGTTGGCACCTGGGGTCAGCTTTTGTTTCCCAGACCATGGAAAGAATTCCGCTTGTGGTATGACGTGCACAAGACAAAAGGCATAAAGCCTGCTCTTGAAGGAATGGTAAGATATTTTTCCAGTTTACTCTTCGGTAGCTTTTGATTCTATATGTTTCCAATTCCCTAATTCATTGCAAATGAATGCTCAATCACATTTTGAATTTCTTACTGTAGTTCATGCTCTTACTTATACCAGCGTAATGCATATGTAGGTGACCACTGGATGGTACAAAAGGATGGGTGAACGAATATGGACTCCGTGGTTCATTCAGTTTATTCATTCTCGTGGGTACTTCAATATTTATACAAATTTCTTGCATGAGCGAGCACTGAGCGTCTCACATAGGGATGCCGGCGTCAACTATGGGAAAACGGCGGGGCCAGATTCGTATTTAATAGACAAAGATTTTCTTGATGCCACCTTTTTGGATATGCAGCCTTTGAATACACTCAAGTGGTATGATTTTTGTTTCAGAGAAGTAGTTCCTGATAGAGTTGTGAAAAGTTTCAATGAACTTGGGTCTGTTCTACATTCTGTGCAGAAACAGGAAACTGTTCTACTTGTGAGCCTTTATAAGGCATCAGAGACAGACACAAGGAACTTGCTCTGCCACTTTGAGAGGCTAAATATTCGAAACTACATCTTCATGGGCACAAAATCGAGTTTCTTGCTTGATCTTGCTAGAAGGGGGCATCCTGTAATTGATGTGGACCAATTTTTTGGCAGTATCAGTGCTCACAAGGCGTTGGGGTTTCAGGAATCTAAATCGGAACTGATCAAACAGATCTTGGTGAAAGCTTATATAATCAAGAAATCTTTAGAACTGAAATATAATACTTGGGTCCTGGACGAGGATATGCTCCCAATCAGCAGTGACTTGTTCTTTAATCCCATTGACCTGACCTATGACTTCTATGCTGGGAAAATGTTGAAACTTCTCTTTGTCAAAAGCTCATCTTTAGCTCGAAAAATTTGGGTTGGTGATTCTATCTACAAGATTGCATCGATGGTAGACACCAAGACAGATAAAGATTCAGTTCGCAACAATTTCGTGTACATAGTTGCCAATTTTTTGGAGCAGGAGGGTGTTAATTTGAAGGATCTTGATAATTTTATGTTTGGTGTGGACATCATTGGCAGCAATGTTAATCAAACACTTTTGAGGGATGGAAAGAAGGTAGTGTATTGGTCTTCTGATATGGGTTCGGATTTAGTTCAGAAGCGACTAGAAGATTTAGGTATGTGGCTTTTAGATGGGGACTCCTCTTGCAATGCTGTCCTTTGTCACCCTTCATAGCATTTTGGTGACAGTTTCTTTTCCCCTTTTCCATTATGTAACCACCTCAATTAATCGTTTAGGTTGTATTAAATTTTTATGAATGTGTGATATTCTTTTTAGGATTTTACCTGAACATCACTGGTGTAGCCACAAATTGACGTCACTGCTGTTTTTTTAAAGAGAAGTTGCTGCAAAATTTTTCTAATTTTGTGTTGATAGAACGTGCGCCATCTTCACGAACAGTTTATTTGCTGTTAAATCTTGATCAGTTCGTTTGCTGTTAAATCTTGATCTGAGTTTGTGGAAGTCTGAGGGAGGTGAAAATCTTCCGTAGTTACATTTTTCTGACTGGCTGCTGAACCAATGGCGCAAGTTGCAGGTTCGCGAAGTCTCTGAAAAATTGTTGCGAGGTAGCTGGATTAATGACGCTCCAACTATGGAGATTGGAGAAGCCAATAAAAACAAAACCTAACCAAACAGGACAGCTCTATTCAAGAGGAAAGGACTTTATCCAACTCTAGAAATTTACAAGTCATACTCAACTTCCTGTCCCGGCCAGGAGATCAGCAAGTGTATTTTTGATAGAGTTGATAGAAATATGAAATGCTAAGATGGAGGACAGCAAGTGTTGGGTGAAATTCTGCACATCCCAGTTTGAGATCTGTGGAGAAATTGTGTCATGTAGCCATTGAGAGAACGCATGGGTTGAGCAGCTTTTTCTTACGATTCACTGGACCTCTTTGTGTTACAAGCGCTAGCAGTTAGACCCTGAATTGGGGTAAGCATAAAAAAGCTCATGCTCAGTGATTCTAAGTGTTTGCTTTATCATCTGGAAATGATTAGTTCAGCATCTGGCCGAAAAACTGATCAAGTGAATGTATGGGCTAACGGTTCAATTGCAAGTGTGGTTGGACTCTGAATTGGTCGGATACATGTGTGGGGCAAAACTGAAGCCGAATAAACTTCGATGAATGTTAGTTAATGGGTCCAACAAACTCATTAAGGGGATGATCCATTGAACTGATGTCGATCAGCCAGTCATTTAAGTCGAACCTGTTTAACGCATAACAAAACCATACCCACCGCGCCTATATGGAGCGTATATACGACACAGTCACTAAATATATATCTCAGTAGCCTTTAGAAAGGCGATAATCTCATGGCTTTGAAGGGTTTCTTGCGTTCCTTTCTCTTTCTTCTTATGCACTGATTGACTCTTTTGTTGTCATTTTACTGGGTGTGCTTCCTTCTGTTGTTTGAGTATCCACAAGTAGAACTAGTTGCCTACTGAGGTATTACTTCTAAGATTGCATAGCACAGTTAGTTTCCCACACAGTAATTAATTGTGCTGGTCTAGGATTATACCCTTTGAGGGTTTGAGCATGAATAAAGGGAGAAGAAGCAATTGCGGTACGGTTAATGGTTCGATTGTAGGTATGAGTCAATAAGTGAGTTGCAGGTATTAGTCGGGTTTTGACATGGTCGAATACAGATTTTGGAATCAAACTTGGATCCGAATAAAACATGAATCAATGTTAATTAATGGGTCAAACAAACCTGCCAGTCTGCCACTGATTTAAGTCCAACTCGTTTCACCCAGTACCAAATCAAACCCAACCCCCTCATCCATTTGGCCACCCCTACATG
This sequence comes from Escallonia rubra, assembly GCA_033065855.1. NCBI lineage: Eukaryota > Viridiplantae > Streptophyta > Magnoliopsida > Escalloniales > Escalloniaceae > Escallonia > Escallonia rubra. The sequence goes on from JAVXUO010000878.1 coordinate 32,739, forward strand.
GAGTTTATAATAGTGCAATCATTAGATTTATATTGGTATTGTTAACCCCAAAAAAGGCAATAATACCAAGGCTTTGAAGGTTTGTTTTGCGTTCCTTTCTCTCTTTCTTTTTATGCAGCGATTGATTCTTTGTTGCAATCTAATTGGTCTGCTTCACCTTAAGTTCTATGAGGTACCACTTCTACTATTTATGAGGATTTTTCGTTTCCAACAAGGTAATTGTGCTGGTCTAGGATTGTACACTCTTGTCAAGTTGACACAATGTTGCAAGTTTAACACCCTTAGGCCAAAGTTTTGAGACATAAGATTTGATAATGACTCGAAGCTGATGCTGGCTCGATGCAGCTTCAAGATTTTGAGAGTTCTACAAGTTGCCAACTTCATATAGCATCACAAATTCCTCTCCTCCACGTGAACTTTTACCGGAAACGAAAAGGTATGACTATTAGGCGGCTTCATTTCAACATTCACCGGTCCTAGACAACGTGTGAGGTTTACATGCATCAGCTGAGGTAAAGCCACGAACCGACTGAGTGATGTTCTGTCCAACACAACATGCAAGATCCAAATGTTCAATCAGAGGGCAGCTTGCAGCAAGGTTCTCTAACACATGCTCATCCGATAGATGGACATTCCACAAAACCAGCCTGTGCAGCTCTGCCAAGTCTTGGTGCCAACTTTCCCAACAACCTGCCATCAAACAAATGCTAATACACAGTATGCCCACTATCCAGTGCTGAATCATGGGGCCGAAGCAACAGGTCTACGACAATTTTTGTCGACTGCAATGCCTAATCGTCGGCCCTTGTGCGGGGTTAACAGTTCCAAATGAGGGAACATGATAGACATCATGAATCATACTCGTTTACATACTCGTTTACGAGGTTCAAGGACTCGTGCTTCCTCTTTTCAACCTTATGGGACTGATTAGGAGAACTATGATGTCGACTAATATGATGAACTCGAGAAGGGGGATGGTGGACGAGATATAGTTCCAAGTCCAGGACATCACAGAAACAAGGCATGCATGCTTTGGTTGGAGAAGAGATAATATTGGTGAATGATGGTTTAGGCAGTTGGGAAGAGGAATCAGTTCTATCATCAGCATCGGTTTTGATACCCTACAGAATTGCTTCTGTTCCTGTTAGGGTATGAGCAGGATCAAACCCTCATCATTAGTAAAAAATTGATGAGTTTGACTTTTAAGAGTTGCAATGCCTTGTCGATTGGGCATACTGACACTTTAATCTTGCGCTCTCGTAACAAAACAACACTAAATTGCATCTGCTAAGCCATACTCGCAACTGTTCAGCATGTGAAGAAACTACTTTTGTGGTTATGAGACGGATGGGTTTCATTGTGTGGAAGATAGAATGGATCCTCAATGGAAAAATTCATCTGTTGGGACTCCGGGCAGCTACGGCTGCAGTGAAGTGGAGACTGGACGTGATTGAGTAGCTTCCCGGCACCCTTCTGGTGGGTTTTTGGTATACACTTCTCAACATATTTGCTGCAGCTACTTCTTGAAGGCACATTAAAAGATTTAGATTGTGCAATCACAACTGTGTAATAGCCTTTTGAGTTGGGTAGACACTTTGCCCTTTTACTCCAATGTTATGCACTAGCCTCATTTTTTCTACTTACAAAATCTTCGCTTTGTACAGTTTTTGGTATACGAATAGCTTGATTACCACGTACCCAAACTTTAGATTGGTTGTTTTGGGAACTCAGTTTGCAGCTCGTGTTGAAAGCTGGTTGTATTTGCCCAACTGGAAAATTTATAACCAACGTACAGAGTGTCTCTGGTTCTTATCATTATTGTCACCCATCACATCATTTACTAGTTCTAAAAGAAAATTACTGATGTATGACATGATTTTAGTTTCATCTGTCGGAACTCTAAGACCAGCAACGAAATTCCAATGTTGATCATTTTTTACGGGGCCTAAAAGTGGTGAACCCCTCGGCGCTCGGCAGATCAGCACCCACCACCTTGTTGGGATTTAAGCCTCTAAAATAGGTACAATTAGCACAATAGAAAAAAAGGGAGAATGTGTAAAACAATTGTCACGCACAAAAATATGGACATGATACTTAACATGGTTTGGTCTCTTATTGATGTCCACAAGGAAGACAACGAGAATGTTGCACTATAAGGTAGGAAAGTTACAAGAGAACTTTCACTCAATCTCTCATACTCAATTCCCAAATACACTTACACACCAAAACTCACCCTGCTATGTTTTTTTCAGTGGGGAAAAAAAATAAAAACTCTATAATTTTTCTCACTTACTAGTACTATTACAAAAACATTCGACACTTTACTATTTGAGCAAAAATCATAAACTCTAAATGCCTTATACTCTCTTTAGCTCTTTGTGTCTAACTCACAGTGCATCTTCGCATTGAGCTTTCAAAGGCTTAGGCTTTTAAGTGTTAGGGTGTGTTTGATAACACAATTAAACACTTAAAACTTAAAATTTTCAATGATTTTCAATTAAGTGCGTTTGATAACGCTAAATCTTATATCACATAAAAAATTAATTCCTACAAAAAATAGACGAAAATTTTAAGTCAAGGTGAACTTACTTAATGCTGATCGCTTAATTCTAAGTGAGATGGTCAAAAGTTATTTAACATACTTTTACATAAAAAAAATTAATTACAATCACGATGCCGCTTCAATTAATTTGCTGGCAACACTGCCTCCACCACAATACAACCACCACCACAACCATTATTTTCTTTTGCTACCGCCACCACAATTACCACGACCTAGCCACTATCACCACCACCACCGACAGCACCACACCGCCACCTCCACCATACCGTCGCTGTTGTCACCAGGTTCATTTTCGCCAAAATTATCTAAAGATCCACTACACTACAACCACTGACCGCCATGTCGCCGTCTATCACTATCATTACAATTACCAACATCACGTCTTCACGCTCCATTACCGCCACCATCGACAACTTTTTGCCGCCACCACCACTACTACTCCACCGTCATTCCACCACTACCACCAACACGATTTTACCCCCCACCCCCACCCCCAACAAAAAAAAAGTTATAAAGTACATAAACAAATGCATAATTTTGGTAAAATGGATAAATTTGTAATTAAATAATTTTCAGACATCTGCTTTTGGTTTACTAAACATGTTAACTTATTTTTCCGTAAAAATTTAGTCGCTTAAAATTTTCAGTTTTACAAATTCAGTGCTTACTTTTTCAGCACTTAAATTTCAGTTTTATCAATCAACCTCTTAGTGTTCGGTGTGCAGAATCCTTCAAATTCTGCAATGTTCTCCTTTTACAGGAGACGTAGCAATTAAGAACATCTATGGAGAAACACCAAATTCACCCAGCCAATGTGGAAATAGTGCGCAATGCTGACTAGCTTTAAGAACTCAATAATACCTTGTTTGCGCCTCTCACGAATATCCTCAATTCAAGGCATTTGTGTTCCATTGTATGTGAAAGCAATCACACTCCAAGCTTAGTTAAAAAATGGTTACACTCAATGTGTAGGAATTTAAGACAGTTTCCAAACACACGTACCATCATTGAGTCTTCTTTTCTCACAAAACAACAACTCCTCCTCCTCCTACGTTATCCTCTAATATTTTTCTTAAAGAAGTCAAACTAAGACTAAACAGCAACGTGAAATGAGTTATCTACTCTTGACGGTTAAATCAAGCTTTTTTATTTTATGAGATGAAGATTGTAGACGAATCAAATCTTTTCAAGTAGGAAAAGATATTTAGCAGTTTTCTAACACCACCTCATCTGCATATGTAATGTTAAATTAGACAACCACGTCATATCTGCATATGTAATGTTAAACTATCACTAATATTGTTGTGCCAACTAAAGAAGCTTGACAGGCCGTCTTTCTTCTCATCGTCTCCGACTCTCTGCCCTGACCAATATTTATACTGACCGGTGGACAACCTCTCTACAAAAACTGCACCCGACCATGTAAACAATTGCCGGACCTTGCTAAACATCAGCATCCCACAACACGCATATTGATGAGGCCAACAAGGCTATAAGCCAGCACATATGCCCAGAAGAATCATAAGCAAAGCCAGATTTTGAAGTACAATTCTCCTTAAAATTTTTATGAAACACGTTACTATCAGTTGGTACATGACAAGACATGGGTGGCTAGGGTCGAAAGGAACTTCCTATACTCAGTGGGTGCATGACAAAACAGAGTGGCTAAGATTCTAATGGATAAAGATTATATGCTGTACAACATCTATTTTTAGTAATAAAATGTCATCAGTAATAGTTTGTCGCTATTGTCAAAAATTTTAGCGACAACCATTCGTCCCTAAAATACATTTAGTGACAACTTTCGATTACAACATGTGTTGTCCAACAGAGAATTCTAGTCCATTTGCAATCAGTTAATTAATACTATATGACAAAACATAGTGGCTAGGATTTAAAGGAACCTCTTATTGAGGGACCTAAATAAACTTTATAAGAACAAAGAAGAACATAACTAAAGCAAGTGAACCACTTTCTAGGTAGCGTTTGACAACATTTAAGTTTTCAGCTTTTTCTTTAATTTTGTGAACTGGAGAAAAAAATTACGTTTGAAACACGATTTTTCGTTTTATTCCCCTTCAATTTTGAAAACCAGTTTTTAAAATATGACTGTTTTTTAAAACTCTCATTTTGGAATTTTGGATTTTCAGTTTTGATTTTTGTTTTGAGATTACCGTTGCCGCCAGCAAAAAACAAAATTTTAAATACCACAACTACCACCACCAAAGAAAAAAAAAAAAAGTAAATCAAACACCTATTTATTTATGTAAAAACTAAAGTGGTTTTGATTTTTGTTTTTTTGAAAATTGAAAACCAAAACTGTAAGTGATTTCAAACAGACCAGTCTCCCGACTCGTGTTCATATTCCATTCGCAAAAAATCCTATGTACAGTCCTAAAATAGAAAGTTTTTTGAGTCCAAAAGTCAGTCGAATTTCATCATTGTCGAAAAACTTTTGAGGCATTTGGAGTTCTGTTGGTAACGAAGATGGGAGACGTGGGGTTAGGCAGAGATCTTTTCCAGATGTCAGATTCGTAGAATTTCAGATCCGAACAATCTCACTGTAGATGTAGTAGCTGCAAACAGTAGCCTCAACATTTCTTGCCAGAGATGACTGACAATGTGCTTGTCATGAAAATAAAAATGGATGCGATAAGAGAGAGAATTTTAGAGAGAGAAGAAGGAAGAGAGAAGATGAGACAGAGCAACCCGCCAAGAGTTTTCACCAAAAGTTAAAGAAAAAATGGGCGAGCTTTTAAAATTTGAGCAAAGTAGGTGGCCCACCACCTACAAGGTTTAATGGGTGTATTTGAAGCCCATTTAAAAATAAAATCAAAATCTCTTTAATTTTTTGTTTTTTACAAAATTGATGGGTAGTTTGTGTAATTGGCTTTCACTTTTGTTTTTCTTTTCTATTTTTCCTCACTTCTCTTTTATTTTATTTTCCAATACTTGAGAGCTTCTCCTGAATTCCTATGTTCACCAATCAGAAGCGCCCCCACTACGATCAACACATCTCCTCTGTCCCCATCCAATTAGTCAATTACTGCTATGGCTGTACACAATAACTTGCGAAATAGGTTTCATTGTGTTTGATTGGCGTTTGATTGGGTGAATGAGTTTGACTAGCTTAGAAATTTACCGCGCAAATCAAAGATATTAAGGCTAATCGATGAATGAAATCTTATGGTGGTGATTGTTGCAGGACAATGGTGGTCGATATGATGGTAGATTTGGATTTATAAGTGTCGTGCGGTGACCGATGTTAGAGGGTTTTGTGTTCGGCAATGTGTCTTAGTGATGGTTATGGTTAATAGTGGATATGGTAGTTGACAGTGTTCGTGAGTTTCATGTTCATAGGTGTTGGTTAAGGAACAACGGGAGATCAAATCTCCTCATGTAATACCTGTGTTCAAATTGTGACCACAAAGAGCTCTACAAGCATCCTTCTAAGACGCTATTGGGTAAAAAGGTTGGAGGTCATTTTTTTTGGTAGAATAGGAGAATGAAATTGATAATTTAAAATTACACAATCGCTCTTTTCTACAGATATTACCGGTCACGACATTCCCATGACTCAGTATACATGACCACAAAAGTCGAAACTAACAACAAATCTAATAAACTTACACATTACAATTGAACTAAAGCTGAACATATCCTATACTTGAACTCAGCTTAAAGAAACATGCACAATCTACATGTTTAGGAAACCAAAAGAACGAAAACTAAATAATAACAACAAGCACAACGTGGTACTCGTAGAGTATATACAATGGGAACCGCACGACCCAAAGTTGAGCACACCGTTTAAGAAGGCGCTGCAGACCACCCCATTTTCAACACCACAAATTTCATCCTTCTATAATCATTTATCAAATGCGAACCAAATTTCACAATACAGGGCGAAAAAACCACTACTCACCCACAACGGTCCACAATAGACACACATGACGCTCAACCCCGAGAGGAGCCTTAAAACCCCCACCCCACCCCACCACGAGCCCCTTGCCCAGAACATGTTAGAGTTGGTTGTAGATATTTTCAAGTAAATGGCTGAGCCAAACAACAATGTCGTTCATGCGACTAAAATGTCAAGCAACTAGAGAAGAAAGATTAAGGAAGTGAAAATGAAAGATTTTCAACATTCATGCATGTTTAAAGAACCAATCTAAAAGGCTTAGAGAAGAAAAACTTGGGTTGTCAAGAACATTCCATTTCTAAGAGGCGTAATAAAAGACTATCAAAAGATAATCCGATACTCTTTTGTGGACTATAATAATTAAATGAAATCACGTAAAATTGAAGAAAAAATTGCTTCTTTAACTAACAATAAGGTAATTTTGAATCATTTAATCAACTCTAATCTACACATTCACTGATTGAAGAAGAAACTGACCAAATTCATAAAAGAAAAAAAAGAGAGAGAAAAGAATAGAAAAAACTGAAAATTAAAGAAGAAATAGAAGTAACTCCAGAAATTATATATGAACAAGATCACATATCATTTTGACCCTTGGGTTTGGGTGGATGTTTAATTTAAAACCCTAGACTTTTAGTTTGCACCAACTAAACGTTGTACTAAAATTTCTATCGCAAGTCCAATCGTACCCTCAACTGGCGTTTTACAAAATTAGACGGTTTGTGACCTTTCATAATTTTCCAAACTTCTGTGCTTCAAAAGAAGTCCCAAATTTGGGTATAACCCATTATCATGTTTCCCCAAAAGTTCAAAGAGGAACAAAGTAACCCATCTTGTTTGACCTAAAGATCCTAAGTCATGGCTAGCCCAGCCAACCGCCTAACCCCTTTTTCTTTTTGAGTAATATTCCTAAAGGTGAATTTCCAGTCACCTACTTGGGTGCCACTTATCTCAACCAAGTTGAAATACAGTGATTGCTCACTTTTGGTATCGGAAATTATTAAAAGAATCTCTAGCTGGACTACAAAAGTCTTATCATATGCTGGAAGAGTACAATTGGCTATATATGTCCTACTTAGTATGCAGGTGTATTGGTGCTCAATATTCATCTTGCCTAGAAGAATCATAAAACAGATTGAGCAGAAAGTAAGAGCATTCATATGGCATGGTAGAGATGTGAAATGTACTGGGGCCAAGGTATCATGGAAGGACTTATGTTTACCTAAAAAAGAAGGATGCCTAAGTATCAAAAGATTGGAAGAATGGAATAAATCAGCAATTTGTAAGCATCTATGGGATCTGACCCATAAAAAGGATTCTTTACGGGTAAAATTATGTCACATTTACATCATAAAGGAGTAGCATTTATGGACTTTTACTCCCCTAGTGGTACTTTCATGGACCTGGTGTAAAATACTAAAGATCAGAGAGCAATGCCATCAATTTATTCAGTATAAAGTAGGGGATGGTAGAAGCACTTGGTTATCAAAAGACAAATGGTTGGCTGAAGAATCATTGGTTGAACTCGTTGGTCAAAGAGTTATCTATGACTCAGGGATTTCCAGTAATGCTAATGTAAGTGAAATCATTCAAGGGAGAGAATAGAGATTGATGATGAACAGATCAAGAGCATTAATAGAAGTTAATAACCTGCTACAATAATCACAGATACCTAATGCAGAGAGGCCTGATAGAGTATGGTGGAAACTATCTTCAAATGGACAATTTACCATAAAGTCAGCTTGGGAGGGATTGAGAACTCATGGCATACTGGATCCTAAGTGGAATCTTATATGGTTCTCAGGGAATATCCCAAGGTGCTCAATGATCCTATGGTTACTATGCAAATGAGGTCTTAGAACTAGAGTGAAACTAAAAGCATGGAATCTCATTCAAGAGGAACATTGTGTTCTATGCTTAAGGCAGACTAAAAATGAAGATCACATATTCATACAATGCCCCTATGTGCAAGAATTATGGAAAATGGCCATTGAGAATATGCAAACACAGCTTACTTTGATAACATGGTCTCAAGTATGGAAGGATGTTGCAACAATGTTCAAAGGGAAAAGCTTCAGGGCTAAATTAGGCAAGCTAATGGTGGCTGTAATAGTCTACAGAGTATGGCAATAAAGGAATTCAAGGATCTTTGAAAAAAAGGGCTCAAGTGTGCAGGGCTGTATGCAAGTTATCAATGGATGAAATACATAGTGAAGCAATGGATGAAATACAAAGTGATGACATGGAGAAAAGTTCCAGCCACAATAAGAAACACAACTTTATGTGATCTTTGGGGGATTGATGAAGGAATATTAGATAGAGAAACTATAGTAAGCACCTGTAATAGATAGAGGAAATGTAAAGCGATAGATACTGTACATTGTAATAGATAGAGGAAATGTATAGTGTATCCAAGGTTGAGATTGTAATGTTTGCACTTAATGGAATAAAAATGACATTTGACAAAAAAAAATACGTATAGATCAAAAGTGTTGACTTGTTGATTTTGATGATTTCAGACTTATCTTATCTAACATTAATCTGACAATATTATTAAAGATAAACATTTCAGGTTTTATCCTAATCAAACAAAGACATAACCTTGACATGGATGACAGAGACTTTGCACGACCTTGACATGGATGACAAAGACTTTGGACTTGGTTGGACTCGAGTTTTTGGACTACAAATGAAGATGCAAGATCTTAAAGTATATTTTTTATTGATTAGCTTTTCTTTAAGTCCTTAAAAAGATCTGACAAAAATTCTAGTAAAGAACGATGCCAAGATTTTTAGTCGAAGTCAAGTTTTTCAGTCGAAGTCAAGACTTTCAGTCGAAGCTAAGACTTTCAGTCGAAGCTAAGACTTTCAGTCGAAGTCAAGATTTTTAGTCGAAGCCAAGACTTTTAGTCGAAGCCAAAATGTTTTAGTCGAATCCTTCTTGTTTGGCTTTTTCTTCCTAACGGTCCACTATTTCTTTCTTGTATAAATAGGGAGTCCGTTAGAGCATTTATTACCTTTTTCTCTCGCGCGAACTTTTTACTCCTAAAAACTCTCTCATCTCAATCTCTTATTCTTATCTATTGTCTTTTGAGTGAGTTTACCTTTGAGAAAGTTCTTTGTAAGCTTCTTGGTTTGGTTCTTGAAAGGATATAGATCTTCCCACCTAAGAAGGCTTAATCTATCATTGTAATATCTGCTCAAGAAGGAGCCTGGTTATTGTATTCAAATTGTAAATCTCTTTTCATTTGTAATCTATTGGAAACCTTAGGAGGGTTTCGGAAACTGTACTGTGGTTTGAGCTAGCACCCGAAGCTAGTTGGTTTAGTGAAAGGCTCGAGTAGGTCTCCCTTGTGTGGAGTGCTCGAGGACTAGACGTAAGCTGGTGGGGCCAAACCAGTATAAATCTCTGTGTTAAACTTGTTACTGTTATATCTGTCTTTCCGTTGTAATCTCAATTTTTAAATTCATACTCAAAGTTGTAAAACACCTATTCACCCCCCTCTAGGTGTATTTAGGGACCTACAAGTAGTATCAGAGCCGTGTGCTCTAGTATTTTTCTGTGACTTAATCGTCAAGAGCTAAAGATCGCAATATAGAAGAAGGATCAGCAACCACCAGGCCACCCTTGTTGAAGAATGACAACTACAGCTACTGGAAAAATCGCATGAGGAATTTTCTAAGGCAGGATACACACGTATGGTATGTTGTTGAAAATGGTCCTATAATTCCGATGAAGGATGGATCGGATGGAATTAAGATTCCGAAAGGAATTCTTGAAATGGACTCTCATGAGGCGGAGCTTTTCTCCATGGATGATAAAGCTAAGAACATTATCAGCTGTGGCCTTGACATAAATGAGTACAATCGAGTCTCAGCATGTGAGACAGCTAGAGAAATGTGGAGATTGTTGGAGGTTACTCATGAAGGAACAAATCAAGTAAAAGAGACCAAGATCAACATGTTGGTCCAGCAATATGAGGCCTTCAAGATGAAGGAGCACGAGTCCATAAATGAGATGTACTCCAGATTCATACTGATTAACAATGGGCTGAAGCTTTTGGGTAAAATCTACCCAGAAAAGGAAGTTGTCCAAAAAGTTCTCAAATCTCTCCCAAAGAGATGGGAAGCAAAACTCACAGCCATTCAAGAGGCGAAGGACTTGAATGTGTTGAAGCTTGAAGAATTGGTGGGTTCTCTAAAGACTCAAGAAAAGACAATGAAAATACATGACGAAGAAGAAACCACGTCAAAGGAGAAGAACTTAGCTCTTAAAGCTGAGACCTCTCATGAACCAACAGAGAGCAGCGACGATTCTGATCCTGAAATGGCTCTCATCACTCGAAAGTTCAAGAAATTTCTCGCAAGCAAGCGGGATGGGAAGTTCAGGAGAAATCCAACAAACCAATCACATCAAAGAAATAACAGTGATTGGAACGTAAAGGAAATCCTGACGGCTGCTACGAATGTGGCAGAACTGGGCACATCAAAAAATACTGCCCACAACTCAGAAACAAGACCGCAAGCAGTAACAGTCGAGACTTCAAGGAAAAGAAGTTCAAATCCAGAAAAGCACTGCTGACTTGGGATGACGCTGATGAAAGCGACAAGGAAGATAGTGAGGATGATGACGTAGCTCAACTTTGCTTCATGGCCAACGATGATGATCCCAAGGTAACCCCTGAAAATCATTTTAACGAACTTAAGTCAGCTTTTCTCGAACTCAGTAAAAACTATGAAAAATTAAAAACTAAAAATGCTAATCTAAAAAATAAGGCTATTTCTTTGATAAGTACTGTTGAAGAGTTAGAATGTGAAAATGAAGAGTTGCAAGAAAATATTGAACTTTATATTTCTGAAAATGTCTCTTTAGAAAATAATCTAAATATTTTTAAGAAGGAAAATTCTCTTTTGTCATCTGCAATCCAATCTCTCAGAGGAGTTAAAGTTCCAGTTGAAAATGAATCTTTAAAAGCTCAACTGGAGGATATTTCTACACAAAAAATGATTTTAGAAAAGGAGATTGAAGATCTGAACTTTACTCTTTCAAAATTTACCCAAAGAAGAGAGAATTTGGATATTCTTTTGGGAAGACAANTATGTGTCTTTGAGAAAAGTGGAATCGGATACGATCCTTCAAAGAAGCAAAAGGATTATAAAAATTTCTTTAACAAAAATTTAGCTTCCTGCTCACCGTTCACACTCTGTACAGTACGTAACAAGAAAGGACATTTAGTTAAAAATTGTCCTCTTAATCTTATTAAAAATCAGTCATTCTCTTCTATTACTAAGAATAAAATGAAACATGTATGGGTGCCAAAATCTTGTTTATCTAATCTTTCAAGACCCAAGAAAGTGTGGGTACCTAAAGGAACGAAACCAGAATCTATTGTAGGTATGCTTGAAAGCAAGGGTAGACTGCAGCAAATGGATTCTCGACAGCGGATGTTCAAGACATATGACAGGTGATCGCTCTCTTTTATCGCACATCACCCCGAAAGATGGCGGGCTTGTGACCTTTGGAGACAACTCAAATGGGAAGATCATCGGTAAAGGTAAAATTGGCACCGGTTCCATTTATATCGATAACGTTTCCTTACTTGACGGCTTAAAGTTCAATTTGATAAGTATCAATCAACTAATTAATAGTGGACACAAAGTTCAGTTTGAAGGCGATAAATGTCTTATCAGTCATGCCTCAGATGGAGGTACCCTGATCGGTAAGAGAGATGGTAATATCTATACTCTATCTTTTGATGCATCTGACTCTTCTCGTGAAGTGTGTCTTTCTGTTCAGCACAATGATATTTGGTTGTGGCATCGTAGATTAGGTCATGTTCACATGGATCTAAACAAGAAAAATCTCCCGAAAGATTTTGTCAGAGGCTTACAAAATTTGAGGTTTATCAAGTATAAAATTGGTGCTGCCTGTCAATATGGTAAACAGTCAAAAACTTCTTTGCAAGCCAAAAATGTTGTTTCCACCTCTCGCCCACTTTAACTCCTTCACTTATATATTTTTGGCCCTACTAGAAATGCTAGCCTAGGTGAAAAATTTTATGCCTTCGTCATTGTTGACGATTTTTCAAGATACACCTGGGTTCTTTTTCTAACTCATAAGGATGAAGCGTTTGAAATTTTTTTCAGTCTTGTTAAGCAGCTTCAAAATGAGAAGGAGTTGAAGCTTGTAAAAATTCGAAGTGATCATGGCGGTGAATTTGAAAAAGATTTTATCCCTTTTTGTATTCAAAATGGCATTTCACATGAGTTTTCTGCTCCTCGGACACCCCAACAAAATGGAGTTGTAGAGAGAAAGAATCGTACTCTTTAAGAAATGGCCAGATGCATGCTGCCTGAAAACTTTCTTCCAAAATATTTTTGGGCCGAAGCCGTAAGCACTTCCTGTTACGTGTTGAACAGAATACTCATCAGACCAATTCTTGATAAAACTCCTTACGAACTATTCTCAAATCGAAAACCAAAATTCAATTATTTCAAGATTTTCGGTTGTAAATGCTTTATTTTGAACAATCGTGAGAATTTGGGCAAGTTCGATGCGAAATCTGACGAGGGAATATTTCTTGGTTATTCATTAAAAAGTAGAGCATATAGAATTTATAACCGTAGGTCTATGACTGTTGAAGAATCTATGCATGTAGTATTTGAAGAATCTAATGTTGAAAAACCAAGTAAGAATGCAGGTGATGACGGTGAAGAACTCTCCATGGACTTGAACAACAAACTTAACGTCTCCTCAACTGAGGGGGAGTGTTCAACATCTTCTCACAACAATAATGATGAGACTATGCCTCTTCCAAAAAGTTAGAGCTACTCTTCCAGTGATCCACTAGAACAAGTCATAGGTAATGTGGAACGCGGAGTTCCAACTCGGTCTACGGTAAATACTTTTTGTGCGGAGTTTGCCTTTCTTTCGCCAATTGAGCCTAAAAACTTTTACGAGGCTCTAAATGATTCTGAGTGGATTCTTGCCATGCAAGATGAATTGAATCAATTCGATAGAGGCGATGTTTTGTCACTAGTTCCGGCTTTTGTTCAACAAAAGGTCATTAGAACAAAGTAGGTTTTTCGAAACAAACTTGATGAAAATGGCCATATTGTTCATAACAAAGCCAGACTAGTTGCTTGAGGATACAATCAAGTCGAATGGGTTGATTTTGATGAAACCTTTNCCCCAATCGCTCGACTTGAAGCTATCCGAATGCTTTTGGCATTTTCATGTCATATGAACTTCAAACTTTTTTAAATGGACGTGAAAAGTGCTTTCTTGAATGGGGTAATACAGGAGGAAGTTTTTGTTAAACAACCTCCTGGTTTTGAAAATGAAAAATACCCCAATCATGTTTTCAAGCTAAAAAAGGCTTTGTACGGTCTTAAATAAGTTCCTCGAGCTTGGTACGATCGTCTTAGCAGCTTCCTCATTGATCATGGATTCTCTTGTGGCATAGTCGATACTACTCTCTTTACAAAAATTCTAAATTCCCCTATTTTAATAGTTCAAATATATGTTGATGACATTATTTTTTGTGCCACTAACAATGATCTATGCCAAGAGTTTGCTGAGAATATGCGCAGGGAATTTGAGATGAGCATGATGGGTGAACTTACCTTTTTCCTTGGACTTCAAATCAAGCAGTCAAAAGAAGGAATTTTTATAAGTCAGTCTAAGTACACACGGGAACTTTTGAAAAGGTTTGGCTTGGATAATGCTAAACCTAGAGGTACTCCTATTTCTCCCAGCGTTAATCTTGTGAAAGATGAAAATGGTAAAGATGTGGATAACAAAAATTTTCGGGGTATGATTGGTAGTTTACTCTATCTTACTGCCTCTAGACCTGACATCATGTTTAATGTTTGTATTTGTGTCCAGTTTCAAGCCTGTCCCAAAGAATCTCATTTATCTACAGTTAAACGTATTTTCAAATATCTCTCTGGCACTTTAAACTTAGGTCTTTGGTATCCTCGTAGTTCCTCACTAGATCTGGTAGGTTTTTCTGATTCTGATTATGCGGGATGTCTTGTTGATCGAAAAAGTACTAGTGGCACGTGCCAGTTTCTCGGCGATGCTTTAGTATCATGGCACAGTAAGAAACAAACATTTGTAGCTCTATCCACAGCTGAAGCGGAATATGTTGCAGCTGGAAGCTGTTGTGCCCAAGTATTGTGGATGCGTCAAACTTTACGTGATTTTGGTGTCTCTATAGACCATATTCCTATTATGTACGATAGTAGCAGTGCTATAGATATTAGTAAAAATCATGTCCAACACTCGCGCACTAAGCACATCGATATTCGTCACCACTTTCTCCGAGACAATGTTCAAAAGGGTTTAATAGAACTCAAGAAAGTTGGCTCTGAAGATCAGCTCGCAGATATCTTTACAAAACCCTTAGCTAAATCCTCTTTCTGCTCTCTTCGTCGTCGTTTAGGAATTGTGATCTTAGCCAATTTTTGCTCCTGTTTCAGTCGACTGAAAGTCCTCTTTCAGTCGACTAAAAGTCCACTTTCAGTCGACTAAAACCTGTTTCAGTCGACTGAAAGTCCTCTTTCAATCGACTAAAAGTCCCCTTTCAGTCGACTGAAAGTCCCCCTTCAGTCGACTAAAAGTTCCCTTTCAGTCGAATCAAACCCCTTTCGTCGACTGAAACATGACTTTTAGTCGACTGAAAACTTCATTGCCTATATATATATCACCTTTTTCACTTTCACTTTTTACTGTTCCTCTTTTTCACTGTTTGTCTTTCATTTTCACTGTCGTCTCTCTTCTTCTCTCTTGTCCACCCGTCACTCCAAGGACCCACATGGCCTCTAACCCACGTCCTTGAAGTCGTCGTCGTCTTGTCATTGACTTTGATGACGAATCCGATGGGGCTCCGCTCTCTACTGATGCTCCACCTGCCGCTGCTGCTGCTCCACCTCCGCCGACCACCCGCCGTCGCACTCGTCAAACTTCCACCGCTGCTCCGCGCCCATCTTCCTCTGCATCTGTCCCTCCGCCATCTGCTGCTCCGTCCACTTCCGGTACTGTAGTTCCTACTCCTCCTTCTCCTCCTCCTCCTCCTCCACCTGCTGCCTCTTCTTCATCTGCTCCTTCACCAACTTGCCCACCCCCTACCTGCCCATATACTTCCCCTATCGATATACTTCACATTCCCCATTTCTTTCCTACTGCCGACAACCAAATCACATATTATACAAATTTCGTAAATCAGGAAGTCATCCCCGGTCGTCCAAGTGATGTCAATCTCATGACTCAACTTGGTATTACCACCCTGTTTGAGCGAATGGGCTGTCTCTCCATTCTCTCTCTACCCTTCACTTACTATCCTGCTCTTGTCCGAATGTTCTACTCCAACTTGCATTTTAATGCTCAACCACCTACTTTTTTGACCAGTTATGTGAATGGGGTCCACATCCATCTTGATGCCACCCCATTGGCCCACATTTTCGGTTTTACAAATCAATCCTCTACCCTTGTTTTCACCGCCAACACGTGGTGTACCACCAGTTCTTTTACTCCCCTCCAACAGACCCAAACTCTCTTAGGGGACCCGTCCATTTCTCAACCCCGTAAACCCAATTTGGGTGATCCTCTTCATCGCGTTCTCCACCTTATTCTTTGTTACAATCTCTCGGCCCGTTCCAGCTCCTATGCTACCTTTTCCTACTTAGACATCATTCTTCTCACCCATTTCATTCGGGGTTCTCTATTAAACATTGCGGGCATTATCATGCTCATCATGAATGCCCGAAAAAAAAATCACCTGCTAATCTTCTTTTCGGCCTTCTGTTAACTCGCATCTTTGAACATTTTCATGTCCCTGTGCCTACCTCCAACTCGGAACGTATCCCTCTTCCGAGCCATCATGTTCTTGATGAAACTTCTCTTCGTCGCGCCGGTTTTGCCATTCGCTCTGATCTCACCTCCAACACTGTCCTTCTTGAGCGCATCAATGTTACCGACCCTACCCATACCCAGTCTGTTCAAGCCCCCACTCCTGCTTCTACTTCCACTCCTGTTCCTTCCCCTGCTTCAGCAATTCCCTCAGCACCTCATTCTGCTCCCTTCCCATCTTTTTCACCACATCCGCCTCCTTCTACTCAGTTCATACCCCCTACTCCTACTGACCCTTCCACCTCGGTTCCTCCTCTTCCCACCCCTCCTCACCCTGCTGATCCCTTCTTCACTAGTTCACTAAATGACTTCTCCAATTTCATTTTTGATGACTTTCTCTCTTCTGACCACCCCGACCTCTCTGACACTATTTCTCGTCTCTCTACCTCGATTCAGCTTATTCTTGAATCACAAACCACCCTTGTTGCTTCCATGACCGCTAACCGGAGTATTCCTCTTCCTGAGCTTGCTGCTCTTCAGCGGTCGGTTCAACATTCTTACGCCCAGCTTCTCTTAAACCAAATTGATTTTCACAACCTCTTCAATGACCTTACCGTTAACCTTTCCTCTCTTCCTCTCAATCATACTCCCTTTGTGGAAAGTTTGACTCAGATGCAGCAGGACCTTCACCGCCAGCAAGAGGCTGCCCTTCAGGCTCATCGTAGCCAGGCTTATCTCACCACGAGCATTCTGACCGAACAAAACCGCTATCTGCCCCATCAGATCTTCGATCAGGCTCATGGTTTTCGGGTGACTTGTCCCGATATCTTTCCCTCTCGCCATACTGGCAACGAAGGGGAAGAATGGTTCTTCAACCCGTATCTTCCTTACAACCCTCCGCCGCCGCGCTCTCCTCGTATCGTCGAAGTCGTTGAAGTTCCCACAACTGCTCCGCCGCCTGCTGATCCCTCCTCTTCTGCGCAAGGTGCTCGTCGCTCTGCTCTGCCATCTATTGACCCCTCCTCCTCTGCTCAGGGGGGTCGCCGCCGCCGGCCTTAGATTTTGTTCTATGTTTTTTTGCGCTAGCTGCCCTTTTTTTTGCTTTGACAAAGGGGGAGAACTAGTATTAATGTGCATATGTATTAAATCTTTTATTGAATATTTATAGATGTTCTCTTTATTCCCTTGTGTGAATGTTAACTGATTAAGGGGGTGTATGTCTTTATATATGTTAGGACTAATATTGTCATCATCAAAAAGGGGGAGATTGTTGACTTGTTGATTTCAGACTTATCTTATCTAATATTAATCTGACAATATTATTAAAGATAAACATTTCAGGTTTTATCCTAATCAAACAAAGACATAACCTTGACATGGATGACAGAGACTTTGCACGACCTTGACATGGATGACAAAGACTTTGGACTTGGTTGGACTCGAGTTTTGGACTACAAATGAAGATGCAAGATCTTGAAGTATAATTTTTTATTGATTAGCTTTTCCGTAAGTCCTTCTTAAAAAGATCTGACATAAATTCTAGTAAAGAACTAAACCAAGATTTTGAGTCAAAGTTGTGACTTTCAGTCGAAGCTGTGACTTTCAGTCGGAGCTAAAACTTTCAACCGAAGTCAAAACTTTCAGTCGAAGCCAAATGTTTTAGTTGAAGTCAAGTTTTTTAGTCGAAGCCAAGTTTTTCAGTCGAAGCCAAGACTTTTAGTCGAAGCCAAAATGTTTTAGTCGAATCCTTCTTGTTTGGCTTTTTCTTCCTAACGGTCCACTATTTCTTTCTTGTATAAATAGGGAGTCTGTTAAAGCATTTATTACCTTTTTCTCTCGCGCGAATTTTTTTTACTCCTAAGAACTCTCTCATCTCAATCTCTTATTCTTATCAATTGTCTTTTGAGTGAGTTTACCTTTGAGAAAGTTCTTTGTAAGCTTCTTGGTTTGGTTCTTGAAAGGATATAGATCTTCCCACCTAAGAAGGCTTAGTCTTAGACTATCATTGTAATAACTGCTCAAGAAGGAGCCTGGTTATTGTATTCAAATTGTAAATCTCTTTTCATTTGTAAGCTATTGAAAACCCTGGGAGGGTTTGGGTAATGGTACTACCGTTTGTGGTAGCACCCGAAGCTAGTTGGTTTAGTGAAAGGCTCGAGTAGGTCTCCCTTGTGTGGAGTGCTCGAGGACTGGATGTAGGCTGGTGGGGCCGAACCAGTATAAATCTCTGTGTTAAACTTGTTACTGTTATATCTGTCTTTACGTTGTAATCTCAATTTTTAAATTCATACTCAAATTTGTAAAACACCTATTCACCCCCCTCTAGGTGTATTTAGGGACCTGCAAAAAGATTGTAAAGTAGTCAAGTCACATAAATTCCACAAGGGACAATAAAAGTACACATACGCGGATGAAACACCATCTGGTAGGCATCACAATAAGGTAAATAAAAGACCAACACATGGGTCAAAGCTAGCCTGCGACTAAAACAAATCAACCACGAAATATAAGATTTTTTTCTTAACTTTTTAATTGGGATAATTACAGCAAAGTCTTCGAGGTTAGGGTGAAATTATTGTCAAGGACATTAAGTTTCAAAACATAACATATCGTGACAAAAAACATTAAGGGCAAATTACACTTATGTCCCTGAGGTTTGGAGATAATTACACGCGAGGACACAAAGTTTCAAAATGTAACACTTATGTCCATTGATAAACGGAATACAAAAATACTTAACGGTTTTGACAAAAAGACTTGATTGCCCCTGACTTTAAAATAAATTACCCACTTAATTTACTGTTTATTCTTCTTCTCCCCACACCCAGCACCCCCCCCCCCCCCGGCGCCCCCAACCCCATTTATGTCACTTCTGCATGAACGGGGTCAAGGACAGCCCCCAATCACCGCACCCCTGCTGCGGGGGAGGAGAGAACAGATGGAGGGGGAAGAGCGACGGCGACGTCGCCGGTGGTGGATCTACCGGAGGAGAAGGGGGCTGTCGGGGTGAGGGAAGGGGCTGTTGGCGGGGAGGGAAGAGGCTGTCGGGGTGAGGGAAGGGGCTGTCGGCGAGGAAGGGGACTGCCGGCGGGGAGGAAGGGGCTGCCGGGGTGAGGGAAAGGGCTGTCAGCGGGGAGGGAAGAGGCTGTCGGGCTGAGGGAAGGGGCTATCGGCGGGAGGGAAAGGGCTGTCGGCGTGAGGGAAGGGGACTGCCGGCGGGGAGGGAAGGGGTTGCCGGCGGGGAGGGAAGGGGCTGCCTGGGGTGAGAGATTGGACCTAATTTGGAAATTAGGGTTTCAGGAAAACCCTAATTTGCAAATTAGGGTTTCAACAATATCCTAATTTGCAAATTAGGGTTTCAATAAAATCCTAATTGTAACTTTAAATTAAGGCTTGAAATTTTAATTTTTTAAAAATATTTAGTATATACAGTACAAGGGGTAGTATCGTCATTTTAAAAATATATATCGATGACATCATACAAAAAGTACAATTTTTGGACGGAACCCTAAAAGATGGACACGACTGATACATTTTAAAAGTGTTTGGTCACAGTATGTTACATTTTGAAACTCGTTGTCATTGACTGTAATTATACCCTAACCTCAGGGATATAAGTGTAATTTTCCCAAACATTAAACCATCCGTCAAGATTCCGTCCAAAAAGTGTAATTTTTTATGATGTTATCATTACATATTTTCAAAATGACAATACTGCATTTATACTGTATATACTGAATAATTTTAAAATTTTAAAAATTAGGGATTGAAAATTAGGGTTTTGAAACCCTATTTTGAAAACACTATCACACACCCCCTACCCCGCCGCCGTCCCCTCCTTCCCCCCACCCCGGCGCAACTCCTTGCCTCGCTCAAATCCCTATTATTTCTCTTTTTGGCTTTGTTCATAAATTTCTAAGTCTCAATCCTTGGCACCGGGGAGGGGAGAGCTGTAATACCCCAAAATCTTCTTTCTTGTGTTAAAAAAAAAAAATTTCTGAAGTTTTTAGTCGATGAACAGTAACTTTTAGCTGAATGAATAGTACTTTCAGTCGAATTAAAACTATTTTCGGTCGAATTAAAAGTGTTTTCGGTCGACTTAAAGATGATTTTTGGTCGAATGAAACCTCAAGATTTTGGGAAAGGCATTTTCACGGCTAAAGGATTGAGTCGATTGAAACTATGTTTTCGGTCGAATGAAAGCTTAATTTTATTTTTGTCCCATATAAATAGTTGTCTTATTTGCTTTCCAACATTTTGGGTCTTTGTTTCCTTTTCCTTGCAGGGGAAAGAGAGAGAGGAGAAGGCCTGGGAAGTTCTTGAGTCCTAAGGTGATGCTTGGAGATTTGTTTTCTCAAAAGCTTGACTAAGGTAAGGGTTTGAACGCTCTTGCTGTGGTAAGGGTTTGAACGCTCTTGCTGTGGTAAGGGTTTGTAACGTTTTTGCTATGGTATGGGTGGCTTCTTTAAATCTGAAAAAGAGTTGTTGGAGTTGATCAATCTTGTTTTGTAAGGGGTTCTATCTTTCGAGTTTTGGCTTGGTTTCCTTCTTTATTGGATTTTGATCAAGCTTGTTGTGAGGGATTTTATCGTCATTTTGATGTGGGAAATGTATCTTTCGGAATTCGAAGGTTTATGCTTCGTCAATTTTGATTCATCTATATCTGTTGGCATTTGATTTATTCCACTTTGGCCCTCTTTTGAGAACATTGTTTACCCCTTTTCGTTTTGTGCCTGATGATGCACATCATTGAATTCGTACATTTGTGACCGTCAATTTAAGATTGACACTGACTATGTTGAACAACTCTCGAAATAGAGAGGGTCCTAAGGACACATGTTTGTTATGCTAGAGAGCCAAAGACTCCTAGTACGCTCCGGAGCACACGTTTGATGTTTGTATGTTTGGTTCGACATTTGGGTCTTATGACCATCATAGTCATCGCATGTTTGAAGCGTACCCGACATATAATTGAGATGTGTTTTGGGTTAAACGCTTAATGACATTTGCTTTGGTATTTGACAGTAAAACATGGTTACTCATTTTCGTACCTTCGGGCTTGTATTTGATTTGGGTTCTTTCGACCACCTTATGATCATTTCACATATTTGATTCGCCTTATTTGTATCGTGGTCAATTGTTATTAATTGTTTGTCAAATATTTGGTTTTGTTTTGGACTACGAATCATTGTATTTGCTTCCCGTTTGTTTTCCACTTACTGGGCTATTCGAGCTCACCCCCATACTCGTTTGTTTTATCCTTTACCATAGGTATCAGACGTGATTTTGGGCGTAACATGTCTGGGGGAAATTAGAGCATTTAGTTTTGTTGGTATTATTGAGCAATGTAAATTATTTGAGAACTCTACCCTGAAGTGAGTAATTTGGCTTTGAGACTTGAAATTTGTATTGAATAGTAGAGTCTTGGTCCTATTATTTGGTTTTAGTGGATTTTTGATGAGGAAGATTGTTAGTTAAGTTTTTGAAAGGACTGTATTTAACTCTTGGATCTTTTGAGATAAGTAAGATTGCGATTTAGATAATGGTGTTTGTGGTATCATAGATATTTTGCTATACATTTATAATGGTTATGTCATCGACGTGTTTGGGTCTTGGTTTAAAGACGTGTATAGACCCTGAAATTTGAGTATTGATCTTATGAGCAAAATTGGTTAATGAAATTCTTTTTGAGAGCCTTACCCCGATATGGGTAATTTGATAGAATTAAGTTTGTGAAAGTTGTTTCACCGCTGCGTTTGGTAATTGTTTTGAAAAAGAATACTCAGTGGAAGAATTATTTTGAGGACAGATTGTCTTAGACTTTTGTTTGTGGAGATATTTTTTTTTATCTTAGAGAATTTAGTTGCTCTGTCTATACCGTTATGTTTAGAACTGTAATGGTATGTAATGAAGTTTGATGATTAGTCGCGACCTCTCGTTTTGGGGGCGTGACAGGAGCCAGACGGGTTGCGGCGACAGGAAAAAGGGAGGCAGACAGGGTGCAACGATGGGAAATGGGGAGGTAGACGGGGTTGAGGGAGGGCCGGGGGGAGGGGGGGGGGTGCGCTCACGACGGGGATGGGGGACATCGCTAAAGCCGTGAAGGGGAGTTGGAGAGACAGAATGGGGGTAAGGGGGGGGGGGGGGGGGAAGAGAGGGTAAAGTTTTTAGCTTTCTATAAAGTCTCAACTTTTTTTTATATAAAGTAATGACATTTGAAAAAAAAATAATCTTCTAACTTAAGGGCAACAAAATCATTTTTCTAAAACCATTAGGTTTTTTAAGATTCCGTTTGGTCAACGGACATAACTATAACTTGTTTAAACTAATAGACACGCCTGCAATTTCACCCTACCTCAAAGACTTTACTGTAATTATCCCTTTTTAATTTTATACTCTTTTGAATTTTTATATTTTTGTTCTTATTTTTTTGAAATGTCTCTTTGAAAGTGGATGAGAACAAAGAAGCAGATAACCCTCCACCACACGCACATTACCATCCCTCCCCAATCCCCATCAGCTGCCGTCTCACAATCCTAGGTAGCCAGATCAACACGTAATTTACTATCAGGAAGATAGTAAAACCCCGACGGTTTTGTAAGGTTGAAGATGAATGACCAAAAAAAATTGTTATGCTTTCGCCTCCTTAATTTTTTTTTTTGGTAACATCGAGAATTGCATTGATCAAGAGCTTAGTGATGAGCATATTAAAGGAAAGAAAAGAATCATGACATGCCATGATTTAGCAAAGTTTAAACATCCAAAAGGAAAATATCAAAGCATATAAAAAGACCCCCCATTGTGCTGATTTTTCAATATACATTACAAAAATTGGTGGGTTCAAGGGCAGGCGTCACGTGGTAGCAAAATAGTATCAATCCAGTCTTGATGGAGATCAATTCTAGCTTGACACGCAAAAGAAGCGAGGACCTTATCCTCCTTAAGTTCTGATTTGCTAGCCTTAATTTTTCTTGAAATTCAAGTTATTTACTTATTTTGTCGCGCAACAAAAGTGGCCGAACTCAATAGGCCTGACCAATTTCACGTTATACAATGTGGCCACTTCACCGATATTTCGTAAATGGTCATTGAAGGGCCAGTGCCACTGGAGGAATCTCGCGTCCACATGCGCGAGACATCCGAGCTGATAGCTGGCGCTAGAATGCACCTAAGTCGTCGAACACAAGAAATTCAAATTTACGGCTTATCCATGTCTTCTCAACCACTAGGCTAACCAAATAGATTTTCCAAGTTAAGTAACATATATACCACATAGCGTTATGCACTATATGTTTGCTCATATTTCCCATGTTATTACTGTTAAAAGGCAGTAACCTTGCTACGTTGGACTTGGATTACAATGTCACAAGACGCTTATGATTCTAGTGGGGATATATTCTAATAAAAGACTGTAAAGCTTTGCATGCAAGCAAAACTCTAGTGGGGGGAGTCTGAAGATCCTAAGCCCTCCCAACCTTAAAACTGCCTTCAATCTTTTATCCATTAGGGGAACCCATTTATCAGCTAACAAGTTAGGGCACATAATTTGCAGAACATACAAAGCATTGATGTAACACTTCTTATAGCACAACAAAAAGGTCAAACAACTGCTAAACAAATATAAGCAACTACCAAAATTTAAGATCAAGTTTCAGAATTAAGCGACTAAATTTTCAATCCAGAATGGATTGCAACTACACCCCCAACAAGATTTTCATATTCAACCTTCTGAAACCCTGCATCTGCAATCATTGAAGCGAACATCTCCTGCGAATTGTATATTACAAAAACAAACAGGAAGTTGATCATCTAAACATTTTAAACTTCTGAGTTAATGGGAAGATCTTCACCATATATTACTAGCACACACCATGACAGCACTAAAATAAAAAAAAAAGTTTAGCTAAAAATTACTGTCCTGACAAGATGTCATTTTCCTCGATGTATTAGCTTGGGTATCGAATTGCTGTTGTTATATTTCCGTTCTTATCTGTTTCATTTTCCCCACAGAAAAAGTCTTACATGACATCTAAATTCCAGCCTCTCTTAAAAACAATTATCCAAGGAAACTCTAGAAAACAGAAAGCATGTGATTAACAGTCACTTATCCGTCTAAGAAAACGAGCGAAAGATGAGCTGAAAATAAAGCTAGTACCAACCATGGCCTTCTCAAGGGCCCTTGACAAAACTGCTTTCCTTATCTGCAGTCATTCTAAAGGTAATATTCAAAATTATTAAGAGTGGACGTGCTTATATAATATGTGCATCAATGTTTCCTTTGTGAATCAATCAGAGTACACTTACTGACATAACAAAAGTTGACGTATAACCAATTTGGTTTTTAACTTTCATCAACATTACCACATTATCAATTACAAATACTAGTAATATACCATATTATCAATACAAGAAACATCTCCTATTACCAATATGATTTGAATTTTAGAAAGTTGACTTATCATGAATATGTTTTTAACATTACCATTATTACCGTATTATCACTTACCAACGTATTACCAATACGATTTTTAACTTTTACATATTAAATTAGCTAAAAAAAAAAAAACCACTACCTCACTAATGATTAGTTTACATGCTTGCTAACCGTTCTGTGAACCGCCTATAAAAAGGAAATGATGCCCTAAAGCAAAGCAGATTCTTTTCTCCAATTTGTTTCGGCCTCTATTGGTTTAACGCCTTGGGGTGTTGCAACTTCAATCAAATATTAATCGATACTTCACGATACTACAGATCTAGAGCTCACAATTGTACCAATACCACCAAACTGAAGCCTTAAAGATGATGACAGAAGTACTCATTAATTCTGCCACCTCTCTTTTTCCATTTGCCTAGTCCTCTTTGCTCTCAACCCCCCCTTCTCTCAAGGGCTAACCTTGTTCGGGCGGTACAATGTAGCAACCTAGAACTTCTTACTTCATGATCAGCTTGGCCGGAGACTGATACAACGGGCCCCTATCAATTTCTTAGTTAACCCCTACAAGGCTACAATCTGATTTTCAAATCCCTAATTACCTCCAATGGCTTGTATCTTGAGTGCAGGGATTTTATTCTATCATAAGGGATTTCATATAGGAGATTGTAAGTGGTGTAGCTATTTCCTCATCTCCCTTTTCATTCAATGTTGCAATCCTCACATTGTAGTCCTTCTGTTCATAAATGTGAAAGGCTCAAAATCCTGTTTTGACTGGTCAAACATCTTATCAAAAGACTCACCATACAACTGGGATGTCACTATAATCGGCAGAAGAAATGTACCTGAGAGGGAAAACGACGTATACTCTCAACCAAGTACTGATACGATTCCCGATCTCCTGCAACTAGCTCTCCTACAGCTGGAATGACGGAGAATGAGTAGTAATCATACCTAAAAAACAAGAAGCAAGTAGATATTATGGCCCCAGCAAAGAGAAAAAAGAAGATGAAAGAGAATGCAACATATGATTGTGGTGTTGAAATGCTCACAACTGCTTGAAAACAGGGACTTCTACATGGCTCAGTTCAAGGCAAAGAAATCTTCCTCCCTTTTTGAGTATCCTGATAAACAAAACAAAATCACATATAACAAGAAAAGGTCCTTAATAGAGTGTTATTGGCCAAATAAGCCCATAAACTTCTTTGCATGTGCAAATCTGAAGTCATCAAGAGAACTGGAGGAGGCTACTTTCCAGCTTGGGTGTCAGACATTCCACTGTCTCGTTAGAATTTCAAAGGAGTTGTGCTATATCAGATTGTAGAAAGGCTGCTTAGTGTGAATGCGCATTATTTATTGAGACGAGGGGATAAGCTCAGGTCTACTGCCGGTGTTTACGGCAAGGCTTTGGGTCCAAAGAAGAGTTTAGACAAGACAAGCAGAGAAGTGTGAATGTAGGGGTTTGCAAGAACATTATGGTGAGGAGCATTAGGGTGAGGAGTGTGAAGAGTTAAGGGCCAAAATGTGGTCACGCAGCCATCTTCTATTGGACTGACTGAGTAAGACAAGATGACTCTCTTTCCTTTCAGCTGTGTGCTTGAGGATTGTCTAACATAAAGATTTATAGCAAGCAAGAGTATGCAATAGCAATCAAGAGTATGCAAACATACACGCATATTTGTACTTGCTTCCAGATGAAGTGTGATTATTCTCGGAGACGGGTGAGGGCTTAAACCAAGAAAAGTATTCCTTGGCTTTTGCCTTCACTTTTGAGCAAAACAAAGCCTAGGCCAAAACTTTTTCATGTAATGGTGCCTTGCTTAAAAAGAAGATAACAACCAGGCCCAGGATAGAATACTACCTATAAGCTTCGGCAAGAACTTTTTCAATATGTGTAACATTTCTGATCCCGAAGGCAATTGTGTAACCATCCACTGAATCATCTTCAAAAGTCAGGGCTTCTGCATCTCCCTGCACCCATACAAGGGATCCATCTTCTCCTAGCCCTGCATAAGTCAGAACAACACGCTCATTCTATACTATTCTAGTTAAAATTCATTATCACTAGCCAGATCAGCATACATAGCTCAGTGTATTATGAGTTCATGCCTGATGTTACCTCTCTCTTGGGCTCGCTTTTTACCAACATTCAACATATTTGGGTTAATGTCACACACATAAATTTGAGTCTCTTCCTGTAAAGTATCGTCAAGCATGTCTTTTCTGGCTCTATAGCTGACGCTGTTTATACTCTCCAGGATCCTGAAAGCAACATCACCTGTAAAAGCAGAGAAATTTGAACTCATTCTCAGAAAGAAGAAGTTTCAAACTCACAACTATAAATATAAAGGCTAGCCCACTCCACCCACAAAATTTGGTACTGCGTCTATTGGAAATTATATAAAGCAAGCTACAAGTAAAGCCAATTATAATGAGAAAACTCAAGGAGAAGGGATAACATTCATGTGCTCAGTTTAAAATTCATTAGTCGCTGTTATGGTTATTCAGGGCTGGCGCCAATTCCATGTTAAAAGTAGTGAGGATGAATTCTCTTTCTTAATTTCAAATGTATCATTCATATTGCAGCTACAACAAATTCACATTACATTCAATTCTATTTACAAAGCACGGACATCTCTTATGGGTTGAGGTATCGTGTCCAACACTTACCGACCTCATCGACACCTCCGGACACGTGTCAGACACCTATTGGAGGTGTCCAAATTTTTTATTGCTATTTTTAGTTATCAGACACCATGTCGGACACTTGATGAAGAGGTTCGGACACATGTGGGGCTGATATGGATATTAGAAACTTACTACGGAAATTCGGATAAATATTAGGAAAATTGGGCTGTTTTTGGGAAGAAAAAACTCAGCCAAAACACATATCAACAGATTGTATATCGCTTCCTTTGTTCTCATCGGCTTCTACAATGCTACCAATCTGCGAGGGACGAAGATGAAGGAGATGTAGAATTTTGACTGCTTCTTCATCCTTCTCTTTTTCGTTCTAATGGACAGTTACTTCTGTTTCTATTTTTCTTTCCTCCACTATTGTTTCCTTTCCCTCTGGTCCTTCATCTTGTGATTAATACGAAAGACAACAACTTTTCTAATTTCGTTCAAATAAACTTTCTTCAATTTTTAGCTTCTGTTTTTTCTTCACTGTTATTGAAATTGATGCTGAAATTTGCTTCTTACTTAGTTTTGGAAATCAATTTAGATGATGTTAGTAGTGTGCAATAAGTTCAGCTAGGGCAGATGACCAAGGTAAATCTTTGTGGAGATTTTTAACAAAGTTTAGCAAAGATACACAAGGTGGAGGAAACTTGACGTGGTAGTGCAATTTTAGAGGTATAAAAAAATCAGCATGTCCTGCAGTGTCCAAAATTTGGTTTTCGGGAAATTGCGGTGTCTGGTGTCCCAGTCAGTGTCGGTGTAGGGCGCGGTGTCCATATATCTAAGATAATTTTCGGAAGCAGAAACCCACACATCGGAAGAAGAAGAAAAAACTCATACTCTGTAACTTAGTTGCATGGAGCATGGGTGGGATTAGGAGCAGGTGCGAGGTTCCGAAGCGGGAATGTCTCCTATTGTGGGTTTTGGGGTGGGACCGGGTGCCCGGTGCGAGATTTAGGAGCGTGGTTTCGGGACTAGAATTGAAGAATCCTGCAACTAATCGATACAATAGTTCATGACCTGCAACTTAACCACTTTGTGCCAAAACCATACACTATACTAGCCTGATATATTCATATCTTATCTACTTGAATACTAACAAAAGCAGTACAGATCCTAAAACCCTTTTAAGAGGAAAAAGAGAATTCTATGTTCTCCTTCAGCCAATCTAATAGTTGCACTAGGTTAGTTGAACGGAGGCCTTTCCTCCTATATGGCCTCATAATTTAAAACGTCCAAATCAATATATTTGATTCCTTCATCTGCGCTTCCTCAAATACAAATCTGAATGTACTATATCCCCCTTACCTGGTGCATATTTTTCTTCATAACCTAACTAATACAAAACACATTATAACAGTGACTTTATGGAATAGAAGTCACCTGTCCCACCAGCGACATCAAGATGCTTCATTCCAGGAAATGGATTCAATTTGGAAACCAATCTGGTGAAAGTTGAGGGGGGAGAGGGGGGGGAGGCTTAATCAGAAAATACAGGCCGGTAATTCATAAGGCTTAATCAGAAAATACAGGCCAGTAACTCATAAAACTCAAGCTGCCAAAGAATCTAACCTTTCCTTCCACAGTCTATGTAGTCCACCACTCATCAAATCATTCATAAGGTCATAATTCGAAGCAACACTGCTGAAGACATTGTTAACCATTTGGCTCTTTTCTTCTTCCCTAACCTCTTTAAATCCTGGAAAAAGCAACCTCAATAACAAGATGATCCTTAGCAGCAGCTATATAGAAACCAAGTAAAACTTGCAAGACCTTATTCATCAGTTAATCAATAAGTAGAAAAAGGAAAATAGAAGGGGCGGGGGAGCAATAAAATTTTATGCATGCAAGACTACTTTAGAACAAATAAAGAAGTCCGTAACTGAAAAAAGGTTTTGAGTATCAAAACAATAAAACCAAGAGAAGTCTGAGCAAGCCCCTCCTCTTCCAAGACTATAACTTTGTATTGAGCTTGAATTGGCCAATATATCTCTCCCTAAAGTATTTCATGTTAAATGCGACCTTGCATTACCATTATCTTGAACATCATCATAATATATGATTCTTTTCCATTGGTTGTACAGAAACCAAAAGTGAACTAGACATCTCATATCGTTTGTTTCGTTAATAGAAAATACATAAGAATTTTTACTAAGTTACTCTTAAAGAAATGTTGTTTCTAAGAGCAATTCTCTGTGTCTCAAAAATATCTAATCCTTTCTGATACTCTCTCACTATCAAAATTCCACCATTTTCCTTGGAACCGCCAATATGCTCAGTCTTGTCAACTTTTACTTATGTAATCAAGAAAGTTTTCCTTATGATTGATAAGAGATGAGTCAAATGCTTTTGGGCAGCTTTTCCCTGATGGACACTTTGTACTAATTTCCAATTAGAAAATAATTCAAGTTTAATAAAAGACAGGGTACAGGAAAGAGCTTACTCAATCATTAGCATTATAGTGTCTTAGCATGTGCATATCGTATCATCATCATCATCAAAGCCTTTGTTACATAGCTAGGATTGGCTCTCAGCATATGCATGTACAACCCCGAAAAATGGTACTCGATGACAGAAAGCATACATACCCTCTGAGGTCTTATATGAGGTTGCAAGAACAGGAGAAAACTAACGCATTCAAAGTCTTGACTAACTTGCAATGAAGAAGTTTCAAAAAGAAAAGCATAAACCTTGTGGCCTCTAAATTTTGGATTAACGCACTTGCAAATGGACCCCGGTCAAACCAAAATTCGACAGATACTATGTAAGGGAACAATTCTTACGGTTCACTAATGTGTCACTTAAAAGGAGAAAAGAACCATCAATAGTTGCTTATAGAATTTATGAAGATATATAGATCAAGTTTTGTTCCCATTTATAGTCACATGGAACCCACGCGCGCACAAATTTTCCATAGCGGCCTTTTCTTTTAGACACCGGCCGGAAACGCTTACCGAACGCACATAATTTGTGAAGTCAAAGGAAGAACATGGCTAATGATAGGAAGATGGTGGACCATCGCTTGTGCCTTTTAGATGATGCCAAGATCAGTTTGAAATTAGAACGAGGGTCCTTCAATTTACATGATCTACTTGGGGGAGTGAGATACACAGTTTTAAAAGTGTTGAGCATCCGTTATGTCACCTATATTCAATAGTCTTCAATTCGATAAGGGAAAAGCTTGCAACTTGCAAGGTTGCTCTTAGGCACTGTATATTTTGTGGATAGGGTTCTCCTTGAGGGCAACGTGACTGCGGGGCGATGTCTCATATTACTAGGGGTTTTGTTAGTCTTGTGTTGGGGATCCCAGAGTTCCGCAGTTTTCATTGACTTTTGCACTCCCTATGTATCCCCCCCTCCCCCCCCCCACCCCCTATCCCTCCCTTTTCCCCCCTCCTTTGGTTTTACTACACGTTTATTTCTGAATAGAGTATGTGAACTAAATTAAAATCAGAACAGCGGATTGGACATGAGACATATGTTATCGTAGTTAAATTCAATGTGATCTAAAACAAAAAGAAAAACCTAATGGGAAAATATTCACTGTGATCTAAAAAGAAAAACACATTTGTTGGAAATTCAAAAACCGCAAATGGACCTACCGAAACTTGTAGCATGAGAATGCAGCATAGAAGCAGGAGCGAAGATGGGTAATAGCTTTGTCCTCATGCTGCGAGCAATCATCCACAATGCCATAATCACTTCTAAAGACAGCAGATGTAACAATCACTGCTCAAATCTCTTAAACCACCATGTAACCATTATGCAAAAGGCATAAAACATTAGCATCCACTAGCAGATCCCACAATAAAAAATCAAAAGTTTTATTCCGTTACTGAAATGCATAATTTACACAGAAAATGATATAGCCATTAATTGTCGATCTCTCTATACAAAATACTCTCACCTTAAATATAAAAAAACTTGCCAGATATTGTCACAGATCAAACACAAACATCCTCAATCAAATTGCCACCAAAACTGGTAAAGCTTAAGACAGTAAATGGAGTATTCATGAACAGGCGTGCAGGTGCAACTTACGGTAAGTTTGAAGACCAGATGGGCGCGTGAAGAGGATAAAAAGCATTTGAAGCCAAGTGTGTGTTCAACATGCACAAGCTCTATTACCGATAAGATTTGGCAGTTAGGATTAATGGATATTGAAATTCTGTCCTTTTCTTTTAGAACTTTATATTTTGTTTCCCTAAAATTAAGGTTGTAACCTGTTTAAAGGAGGAGAAGGCTCTGTAAAATAATCGTCATCTCGTTAAAATAAAAAAGCTGCCATAGCTTCTCTTCTTCTTGGCAAGTACAACCGGTTTTCTAAATAAAAAAAAACACCGCTTTTTCCCTAAATCAATAACAAAACTCGTTTTCTTTACAGATATACTTGTTTAAAGCTCACAATGAATGAACCACACATGTAAGCAAATTCCCAAACACCAAGCTTGCAACTAGCGGAAAAAGCTCAGGGTTATCGACTCACACACATGGGCACTACAAGTAGCAGAAACAAAATATGTACAAAATTGCATTAAATCAACCCCACACAGACACACTTTAACTTGGTGAAAAAGCCCCTATACTGGGATCCTAATTATACAACATACAAAAATCTACATAGGGAACAAAATTTTGATAAAATATAAAACACCACAAAATCAAGCCTAGAGTAATCAAGACACATACATACACATACAAACCCATAGAAATAGCAGAATTGTTCAACAAAATTGAAGATTGCACCCACATTCAGGTAGACACGCACGCACGCACACCCACCTCCAAGCCAACAAAACATGCTGAAAAAGCCCCTCTAGTGAGATCTTAGTAAGATAAACCAAAAAATCCACAACTTGATCAAAAAAGAGTGACAGATGATTACCTGAAATCGCAATTAGTGAACAACCCCCCAGATTTGGACCTAGTTGGAGAAATCTTCTGAGAATGTGATATATTTTCTCCAGATGATTACCTGAAACTCGCAATTAGTGAACAACCCCCCAAATTTGGACCTAGTTGGAGAAATCTTCTGACAATGTGATGTATTTTCCCTAAAGAACTAAAACCGGCATTCTTTCCCCTGATGGCGATGGTAACGGGACGTGGCGGTGCCGTTTTTCTGGTTGTGAGCGATTGTGATGGTGGTGGTTGGCGCGGACGGCGATGGCAACACAATGTTAAGCGAGACAAATATGTCACGTCCTCTTCAAACTTTCATCATTACATGTGGCCAGAAAATATTGAATGTCATTTTATGTTTATCAAATTAGCTCTTTTTGAGGGTGTCCAACCCTTTACTTTTTCTTTGGTTGAAAAATTTCAAACAAAAAATAAAGATATATTATCCAAAACAAATTTCAGTTAATTAATTGGAGGAGTGCTATAGTGTTTTATGTTCTTGTAAAACTTTTTCTAACTATAAATTTGTTTGACTTTTAGATGCTTAAAAATTGTCCATGTGAACTAAAATAATTACACTTCGAATATAAGTAATGTTTGATTTATGTTAAAATTGTCGGAGTTCAAATTTTTGCCGGTAAATAATGTAACCATATGTTGGTTTTTGCTTCCTTCGATGGTTTATAAAGCTTGTTGAGAAATTTTAGCATATATTATCATAGACTAAATAATACACATTAAAAATTTTGAAACTCTCATATTTTAATTGAATACCATTTTCCATACATTTGTAAATAAAAAACGAGAGTAAAATGAGTTCCAAGAAAATACATGCATAAAGTTGGTGAATAGGGTTTGAATTTGGTGTTTTTAAAAACTTAATTTTAAAATGATAAGCAAACAAGAAATTTTTTAAATAATGAACTTGAAAAAAGAGAACATGGTAACCAAATATAGCGATCGTCTCATATCGATTTTGAAAGGAATCTATAAATGTGAAGGTTCTTTACAATTTACTTGATAGTAAGACTGTGTCAGTCTCATGCTACAAGCGTGTAGTCTGCCGATGGCTTTTGTATTGTCAACCGAGAAGAATAGAGCACATCTACAAAATAAACTAGGTGCATGTTTTGTACAATAAGTCACAGGAAGGTGCATCATATGCCCTTCGAGGTACTTTACTTTCTCGTGGAATAATAGTGAAATGAAAGATAAGTCATTTAACGCGATGTGTTACCCGAACGAAGATACCACACGTAAAAATTTTGAGGCATCCCTATTGTTCTTCAAGAAAGAATTGGTGAGGTCTTTGGGCTTGCCTAAGGCCACTGTGAGTGACCGTGACCCATAGTTCAGATGAATATTTTTAAGCTCTTTGGCTTGATGGGGGTGTTGCTGCATTTCTCCACAAGTATCTGATTAACTAATTGATGGACATAGATCAGGTTAATGCACTCTTGGACCTTTATGCTTGAAGGCAGTTTGTGAGTACAAACCAGCAGGATTGGCTCAATGCCCCCACAACTTACAGCGGGCGTAAGGTTACAAACAAGAGCCTGTTCGAGCTTGTGATGGGGCGACAACTACTCAATCCGCACAATCTTGTGTCGGCTATATAAGGAAAAGAGTCCACTTGTATTCCAAGAAGCTACAGGCAAACATTACTCGTTCCTACGTACCTTCACAGGGCATCAAAGAAGATAAAGAAGTCGGTTGACAGGAAGAAGCGATGTGTCGAGTTTAAAGTGGGTAAATTGGTGATTGTTTAAGTTATATGCATAACAATGAAAGACCCTAAGTTAGGCGAGCACATGCTTTCTATCACAGTAGGTTTTGGCAAGAAGTATGAACCTGCAGGCACTTTTGGGCGATTCCAGGACATGTTGGCATTGTCCATGTAGACGCTTGTGAAGATGCTCAATTAAAAGCAAAAAATCTTCTCTCAGTGGGCAATTCCATGGCAACTATCAGTAAAGTTTCAAACTAATCTAGCTTCTTTAGTACATAGTGGGAAATCCTAGAATGTTGAGCAAGCTTGTAAATTTATTGATAGTTCCACATTGTATTTTGCATTGTAATTTTATGCCGTAAATTTAGATTGATCTCAATCCTCTGTTGGGCATGAGGGGGACTACTAATAGAGATGGTTGTTTTGCCCAAACCATTGAGTGAACATTATATACTTGGTTCGCATGTGAATCTACGGTGCTTGGTACTTCCTTTCCCCCACTCACTTAAATTTCTTAATATATGAGTTTCAATTTCTAGCTTGGTCAAGAAATAGGACAATCCACTCTTACTTCGAAATTTCTATATAACCTCGTCATACTCCGTAACCAATCACAGCCCGGTGAACACACATGTTAAGGTAGGGATCACGAGGCACTACAACAGTGGATTCAAACAATGGAAAAGGTCTCCAAAGAGCAAATATTATTTCTTTCATCACCGGTCGAGAAAAAATGTCAAACCATGATGATATCCAATTAGTTTGTTCCAAACACGTATGAAACCTCCAATCAAAGGAACGACTTCCTCATTTTTCTCTGAAGAAGAACCTTGATTTCTTATATAACGGCATTATCATAGACTATAAACTTATGACTGGCCTTAAATGTTAAGGCAACAAATTGCATGCAATGAATCTTGTTGTAACTTTGGTTGTTCCTATGAGCATTTCAAATCTCAACATGTTCATTGACACCATCATCAATACCTATTTTGACTTCATCCAATGCAAAAATTGGGATAAGGTCAGGTGAACGAGTGGAACGCATGTCTGACTATGAATGAGCATCGGTTTCAGCAAACATACTCTTGAGTAGTACACAAATTACATTTCTCCTCCATGTCCTTAAGTACTTGACCTACAGAAGGATGTGTTGGTTTTAGAAGTTCGACTTTTTGATGCCTGCACACATGACTCTTTTGGCTGAAATCTAAATATACCTCACCAGTATCAGCCATTGGAATCCTCCGATCCATTGGTCCTATCTACGTTTTAACCTTTTGTGAGGCCAATGATTTGGATCCCTTCTTCTTCGTAGTGGGGTAAAGATTTGCGTCTTGTAATGCCATGACCACGTGGCTCTAATTTACAAATGATTCTTTCATGGGCACACTCACATGCATCCCCATTTCGTAGTTTGGTGTAATAACCTGCTCAATAGGAATACCTTAGAACTTTCGAAAACATAACAATGATGACAAGAAAGGTGTTTGTCCTTTTACGCATTTGAGATGTTCGGTTTCATCATCCAGTGATGCAATTAAATCATAGACTACCTTCACAAATGGAATCTAGAAAGAAAAAAAAAATGCAACTCAAGGTGAAAGCAAGTCAAGCAACCCCTGCACAACCACTAAAAGGAACATTTTCAAAAGTTTGAGGAAGCTTTTCCCATCTACAAACTCAATGGAATGAATCCAAGTAGGTGCCTAAGTTACAGACCAGTAAAGTTGGAACAAAGGTGATGAGAAAAGGGATTTTGACTTTTCAAGAATATGTTTGGAAGCTCCAATAAGATATTGAACTTATATCAAACTTGACCTACTCTTCAAGTCTTATAATCTTTGGTATGAAATAGCAGATTTCCACATGAAAGTGCATTATTAAAAGATAAATTAGCTTCACCACTCCTTAGATGGAGAGATGTACTACATAAGATAATTATATATTCATGTAAATAGAATTTAGTGACCAAGCAGTAAAGACTCTTTCCAATGACAGTTAACCAAATTTAATAACCACTTTGTCCGTTAATTGGAGTTCTTAGCGTCTTACTAGAGGTATTATATTGCTGCTTGGAAAAATGTTAGAACATTATTTTAAAAAAGGAAAAGGAAATGCTAATTCCACGACAACATCTAACTAGCCCAATCAGAACTTATTTTTACTTTTTGTTTAGGGATAGTTACACCAATGTCCTTAAGGTTGCGGTAAAATTACACAGGTGTTCATTAGTTTGGAGAAATAGCACTTATGTCCGTTGACCGAACAAAATACTGAAAGACATAATGATTTGGACGAAATGACCATATTTCAAATGACTTCAAAGGTAAATTCTTGAAATGCGATCCCTTTTATCTCCCTCTTTTTCTTTAAGAACTCTTGTCGTAGCACCACCGTTACTGCGTCTGGTGCCGCCATCATCAACATTAACCACCCATCCATAACACTCCCGCATGCTGTCTATCTGCCCTTGTCGCCTCGTGATACTTTTTTTGTCTCCTTCACCGAGACCAATCTCAAACAAATCTTAGCTTGAAAGAAAGAATCACCACTGACAACCATGCATTATCAGTGCAGTGCTGCCATCCTCCTCCCTTTATCATATTTTCTATCTTGACAACACCCACCACCATTTTATTTATAAAATCTATACACACCACCACCGAACTCCAGTCTGCTGGGCAACGCCTTTGCATGGCCTACAGGGCCTCCCCATCAACCCACACCCCAATTGTCATTTCCTCCATCCACTACTATCATCCATGGATCCATGTTGAGAGTCAACGCCAGAGCCATTGCCACGAACCACCAATCATCTCTTCATAATTGCATCGATCAATTGATAGGGGTGTATGCTATGGGAGGAGGGAGGAGGCACGCTGTAGGGTTGGGAGATGGATATGTCGGTGGTGGGGTGGGTGAGGGAGATAGCGCACTGTGGGGTAGGGGGAGGGATTTGGCAGTGACGGGGTGGGGCGATAGAGGGGCCGATGATTGTTAGATTTAGAAGATAAGGGGAGGGAAGGGGGGAGAGATAGATTTATTTGGAAATTGGGGTTTTAAATGCTAATCTGGAAAATAGGAGCTAGTTACTACCTCATGTGAGTGCATGATATGTCGAACACCTTTCTAAATTCTCTCCCTGCCTTTACAAGAAAAACCATCTCTCCTAGTTCACATAGTTACCAAAAAGCTATGTTATTTCCCACTTGAAATCAATACCACACAACCCCTTCCTTTACTCTTTAAACCAAGCATATCTGCAAACTGCAATGAACAAACAACAACCATTAAATACAAAATTTTCCCCTTCATCCACTTTTCAGGTATCTTTAATGTCTTTTTAATTTAGGTGTAAGTACACTGTTGCGATATCTCCAACCTTGTCCCCTTTCTGTCAACATCCCTGTGTTTTCAAAGCCTATATCCTCTCACAAAAAACCTTACTTTCTACATGCTCTCCCTTATTATAGATGACCCTTTAAACTTTGATTAGAATATTCCTCAAAATGAGTTTTTTGATCTTAGAAATATCATGCTTCCTCTGCATGAACACTTAGTGGCAGCTTGAAAGATTGGACAAACACAAACTTTTAATTAGCAAATTTCAAGATGATCATGCAAGCGAAAATCCAGCGAAGAATCACTGAATGTTGGAATCTAAGTGGACCGGTGGTGGTACCAGACTACCAAATGTCTATCTTTTCTTCTTTTCTTTCATGGATGATGCACTGCTTGTTCTTAACAATGGACCATGGAATATTTTCGGAGCTCTTTTACTCCTTCAAGCCTGGCTCCCGCATATCATTTACGCAAATGTCTGATTCCGTATGGTTGATCTCTGGATGCAAGTGTCAAATATTCCTAGTGATTGTTATCACTACTATCTAGCGGAGACGATCAGAAAAGTTGCCAATGACCTAATGGAAATTAACTGGTCGGAGAGACACCTATTGAATGTCGACTATTTCAAAATCAAAGTCAGAATTCTCCTAGACCTTCCTCTGCTACCTGCAGTGTTTATCCAGCTCCTTGACATCATGGGATCTTACACTCTGTGGTGTGCATATGAACGAGTCTTCACGATTTGTTACCGTTTTGGTTGTATCGGTCATGACAACATTATTGTAACTACTTTTTGGTTGAAGTCCTGGAATCTCTGAATCAACGTACTGCGCATCTTCTAGGTCCACAACAATATGACACCTTCTTCATTCATAGGCAACCGATGTTCAAAAAATCACTTAGAGCTTTTCCTAATTTTGATTGGAACCGCACTTCACACATATCCATCTTTAGCGATGGAGCAGGAACTCACTTCACACACCTTTATGAGGCATTCTCACTGGCGTCCTCGATCAGTGATATCCAATGAGGAGGATTTTATTGCCAGTGGCATCATCTTCTTCAGGCGGCCTTGCTTCGGTAATAAATGAAAAGGGTCTAATAGACCTTGGTTTCTCGGGTAACCCTTTTACCTGGAACAACAAGAGAAGTCTCCAGGCTAACATCAAGGAAAGACTGGATAAAGGCCTTGGAAATCCTCAGTGGCGTTTGCTATTTCCGAATGCGTCGATCAAGCACCTTCCTGCTCACCAATCGGACCATAATCCCATCCTGTTGGATACGAACACAAAGATATCTTCAGAACCCAAACCGTTCAAGTTTTTGGAGTGTTGGACCCGTGATGAGTCCAGTTTTTTGGTTGTTCAACATGCATGGAAATTCAACTGTCGAGGCTCGGCATCTTTCAAACTATGCCGAAAAACCAAAAACACCAAAAAGGCTCTACAATTTTGGAATAAATCCCATTTTGGACATATTCAATCAAAGATCAAGCTCCTATCTGAATCTATTGACCAAGTACAGAAGGAAGCTCCTACGGCTGAAAATATTCAGCTGGAAAGTGACCTTCAAATTGATCTGGATGAAGAGCTGAAGCGTGAGGAATCCTTATGGTATGAAAAATCAAGGCATAAGAAATTGCAAGAAGGAGATCTCAACACGAAATTCTTCCATCTCACGACGATTATTCGCCGAAGAAGAAATGCAATAGAGTATATCAGAGACTCCGATGGGAACTGGATAATGGACAGAAAGCAAATTGGAAGATGCTTCAATGATCATTTCAGACGCATCTCAACATCATCCAACCCAATTATCCCCTTGAACCTGGAGGACCTAATTCATCCTATGGTGTCGGATATGGAAAATGCGTCCCTGTGTTCAAACCCGTCAGACTTGGAAATAGTACATGCTCTAAAGGCTATGGGATCTCACAAAGCTCCGGGACCTGATGGAATGACCGCTCTTTTCTACAAATTGTATTGGAAAATTATCAAAGCGGATGTCATCAAAGGTACTCAATCCTTCTTTAGGTCTGGGCATATTCTAAAAGAACTTAATCATACTCATATAGCCCTTATTCCCAAGTCTGAAAATGCTACCAAAGTTCATCAATTCCGCCCCATAAGCCTCTGTAATCTCACCTACAAGCTCATCTAAAAAATTCTAGCTTCTAGACTGCAATTGATGCTACATAAACTCATATCCCCTCTCCAGGCGGCCTTTGTTCCAAATCGCTTGATCAATGATAATAGTATACTGGTACAAGAATTATGGCATACCATGAGAAAGAAGAAGGGCAAAAGAGAGGGTTGATGGCAATCAAGATTGACATGGAAAAAGCATATGACAAATTAGAATGGTCGTTTATTTTGACTGTCTTGAAGAATTTTGGGTTTGATTCTAAATGGGTTGGCTGGATTGAACAATGTATCACCACCACCACGTTCTCAACTTTGATCAACGGCGTACCATTTGAAAAATTCAGTCCTAGAAGAGGCCTCCGTCAGGGAGACCCATTATCCCCGTTCCTTTTTATCCTGGGAGCTGAAGTCCTCACTCGTTTGCTCCTTAAAGAAGAAAGCCTGGGATCTCTGAAAGGAATCAAGGCGAGTCGCGGAAGTCCGGCGATTTCACATCTCCTTTTTGCTGACGATCTTTTCATCTTTTGTAGGGCAAACAAATGCGAAGCGGAGACAATTCTTCAATGCCTAAACAAATTTGAGAAATGGTCAGGGCAAACCATTAATCGTGAAAAGTCCAGACTCTTCTTCAGCAAAAACATGGCTGGGTCGGATCGAAGAGAAATGTGCAAGCTGCTAAACATAAAATCGGCCCCCTCAAATGACAAATATTTAGGACTACCGATGTTTACAAATCAAAGTAAAAGCTCCATCTTTGCGACGATAGTGGAAAGGGTGAAGCAGCGTTTGAATGGTTGGAAGGCAAAATGCATATCCCAGGCAGGCCGAGGTACCTTGATTAAGGCTGTAGCCATGGCAATACCAACATATGCCATGTCTACCTATGCCATTTCCACTAGCATTTGTGAAAAAATTGATGGAGCTATGAGGAGGTTTTGGTGGGGACACAATGAATCAAAAAGACATTTCTTCTCTCCTAAAGCTTGGTCATCCCTGTGCATTCCTAAGGCTTATGGCGGGATGGGGTTCAAGGCTATGAAGGATTTTAACAAGGCATTGCTTGCGAAATTGGGTTGGACAGCTCTTAATAAGCCGTGGACAACGTGGGTGCGAATAATGGAAGCAAAATATCTTAAAGGCACTCCGTTTCTGGAATATAATCCCCCAAAGGATGCTTCGTGGATTTGGAAAGGCATTTGTTCGACAAAAGATTCCATCAAGAAAGGTGCTATATTGTTGGAGATGGAGAGGACATAGATTTCAGAAAGGACCCCTGGATCCCAACCCTTCCTGATTTTAAATCTCCAGTAAGTGTGACAACTATAGTGGGGGATCCAAAAGTCTCTATTCTTATTGACCCCGATACAGGTTCTTGGATTATGCTGAAGTTGCAGGATTTTTTTTCGGAGAGTACCATAAGGGAGATCCTAAAAATCAGAATTTCCCCCTCAAGACCCCAGGATTTCTTAGCCTGGATCCCATCCAAATCTGGAAAATTTTCCACAAAATCAGTATATATCAATGATCATAAGCACAGGTGTTCCTGTTACCCCCTTAGCTCTAACACTTTTTGGAAATCCCTTTGGAAAGCAAAAATCTGTGAACGTCAAAAAATCCTTATTTGGCGTATAGCTTGGAACATTTTGCCTACTAGAAACAGAATCAAAGCCTTCAGCCCTGAGATTGGTATTGAGTGTCCACTTTGTAATGCCAATGAAGAAACTCCTCTGCATATTTTCATCCAGTGTCCACTAGCCAGATCTCTATGGATGAGTTCACCCGAAAATTTCCGTCCCCCGATTCTCAGCTCTGATGAACATGAAGCCACTACTCTTAACTGGCTGAAAGCTATCATCTCCCCTCAATTTCCAGGTATGCAAGATTCAAACCTCCACCATAGGTATACGTTGTTTGCTAGCATCATTCTGGAGCTTATTTGGTTAAGCCGTAACCAAAAGATTTTTCAAAACTTAGAGTTAAATGCATCCGAAGTGGCCAAAAGTGTTCTTTTAACCTATAATCAACACTGTGAAGCTTTGTTACTGCATAGAAATCAAGTTGATGGTACTAAGGGCTGGAGTAGTCCCCCTCATCCATGGTTCAAAATCAATTTTGATGCAGCGGTGCGTGGAGACAGATCCATTCAAGCTGCGATTTTATCGAACCACCTGGGTATCGTTATTGCCGCTCAAGTTGATACATCCACGTCCACAGATCCGGAACTTGCTGAGGCCCTGGCAGCCCTACTTGCGATTGATTTGGCTATTCAGCACAAATGCACTTTTGCCATTTTCGAGGGAGATGCCCAGACGGTTATAAACTGGTTCAATGATACAGAAGCGTCTCAAAGCTGGATGTGTTTTGCTATAATTGAGGAGGCGAGCGAGAAATTGAA
The DNA here is from genome assembly GCA_033065855.1 of Escallonia rubra. Taxonomy (NCBI): domain Eukaryota; kingdom Viridiplantae; phylum Streptophyta; class Magnoliopsida; order Escalloniales; family Escalloniaceae; genus Escallonia; species Escallonia rubra. The sequence goes on from JAVXUO010000878.1 coordinate 74,708, forward strand.
ATCTTTGTCCTGCTGGAACTTTGTTAAAGTCAGTAGAGAGGTTAATTGTTTAGCGCATAATCTAGCTAAGTGGGCAGCCAATAGTTGTTTTACTGGTTTAGTTCCAACGTCATCCATCTCCCATCTCCTTTTGCAAATGGATGACCAGGGGAACTAAAGGCTTGTTTTGTTGTATCTCTGTGTATGTTTTCTCATGAAATGAACTTGCTTACAAAAAAAAAAAAAAAAAAAAAAAGGAATATCATTCGGCAGCCAGTCATTTTGGAATAACAAATCATATAACACGAATGTTTATATGCAGTATTAATCAGCATCATAAGTTGAGTGCTTCCCCTGGTGTAACGCTGTAATATTTCGTAATGTAAGAGGCATGACTTTGGAAGTTTTAAAAAATGACCCCGAAGTTTTATTTGTGTTAATAATTTAGTCAATAATAATAGTATCAAAAAATAGTCGCCATTTGGTTTTATTTGGACCACTTTCCGTGCCAAAGCACAAATATATGACATCAAAGTATGAACAGAGTAGGCATATCATGGTACAAGAAAGCCCACGCAGAGTTGCTAGCTTAAATGCATGGCATCCAGCGAGTTCACAAGCCACAGTGGTCCAAGTTGTAATAGCCTCGTTGAAACGATATATCAGAAGCAACAACTAGAATATTCAAGCAACAGTTGGGGAAATGTTGTTTTGATTAACCTAAAAACAAGATGGCGATTCGAGAAAACGTTGTCTTTTTTCGGACGTACACCCTTACATATCGCACAACTAATCTTTTAGGCAGTTATTACTATCTGCTATGTCTAGGCTATTGCCATTAATGTTCTTAGAGCCAATCGTAGCGTGTCCAATTTTTGCAAATTGTGCTTGCTTACTAGAATTTGACTATATGTAATTGAAACTTATATTTTGGCTGTTATAAGTGTTGTCCTCTTTGATAGATTTTCGGACGTCCTTTGACCGAATGGTACTACAGCTTACTGTAAAATATTTGTATAGAGGCTAAATTTACTGAATGATTAACATTAAGGATTACTTTGACAAAAAGCTAGAGTGCGATATAAGTGCAAATGACACGTACGAACCATATAGCCATTACATTTGTAAATGCTAATTAAGAAGCATATTTGAAATATTAAATTGCTTAAAATGAATATTGTATTAGGTGGGGTAGCTATGGTAGCTCATCACTTATGCACTACAGTTTATGTAAAATCAGTGGAGCTCCATGTTGAGGATAAAGGGTGACAAAGGGGAATGGAGCATGAGTATAAGCCGGAGAAAGCTCAAACGAGAAGTGTCGTAGGATTGTCGCTATAGCCATCTTTGCCTCGATCATTGCAAGGTTTTGCCCAATGCATATTCGGGGACCCCCTCCAAATGGGAGGAACGATAACTTGCCCTTGGTTGCATGTGACAGTCCTTCCGAAAACCTTTCTGGTTTAAACTCTCTTGCATCTTCGCCCCATAGTTCGATGTCTTGATGAAGCAGAAGCGTCGGCAAGGTAAACTCCACTCCCGCGGGAAGGTTCATGCTTCCTAATTTTGTTGGCTTGGTAAGAGATCGAAATATAAAAGTCACCGGTGGGTATAACCTAAGAACCTCGTGCAATATCATGGTTACCTGGCACCAAATAAACGACAAAAGTTATCGACTAAAATCTGTACAAAACACGAAAATGTGGACATAGCTTTTTTTATAGCACTTCATTTTGGTCTCTATAAGTTTCAAAGTCATGGCTAAAAGACTTTTCAAAGGTTGGTTAACATATGGATTGATGAGGCAAAAATGGCAGTTCACCTTCCTATGAATAAAAAAAACTCCGAAGAGTAAGTGTGACAAAATATACACACATATATATATACACGATATATGTGTGTGTGTGTGTGTGGGGGGGGGGGGGGGGGGAGAGAGAGAGAGAGAGAGAGAGAGAGAGAGGTTCTTACAGTTTTGAGGCTATTTATGCTGTCAAAATCAAGCTTCCCGTTCCCAGAAACTTGGAAAACCTCTTCTCTTGCACGTGCTTGCCAATCTGGATGTTGGCTTAGCAAAACCATCGTCCACACCATTAAACTCGAAGTTGTGCTTGAACCAGCAAAGTAGAACAACTTGCACTCTGATATCACCTCCTCGATGCTCATTCCAATTCCATGTTCTTGTATTTCCGGGAAATTGGATTCCATTAGTATGCCCAACAAGTCATCACTTGCTGCCATACCCATTTCCATCGCCTTCTCCCTTTTCTTGATGATACCTGTTAACAATATTTGCAGCTCACTGAGGACTGACTTCATTCTCTTGTTTGCTTTGGTTGGAATGAACCTACAGAGTCAACAAATTTACAAAGAGTGTGATGGATGAGATCATGCAAAATCTCTTTCCAACCTTCAAAAACTAACTTTCATCTAGATTTTTGTTAAAGGGATATGTGTAATGCAATTTACTTGAGCTAAGTGGCATGATTTTTACTTACCATATGTATAGAAAGGAAAAACCTATTGGCACAATTTTCTAATGACACTTGCTAAGTGCATACGGTACAACCATGCACACGTGTATCTTGTCTTGTAATATTTGTACATGAGAGTGACATTAGCAATTGATAAAACTCTAATTGGGTCACCCCAAAATAAAAAATAAAGAAATGTAAGCAAGTGAGTATATGTTACCTCCACCCTGGTATAAAAACTATTGGCAGAAGTTGGAGAGCAAGATCTACTTGTTCTTTTTGGAGTTGGAATATCCTTCGTCCTTCCTTTTGGTTACTGCCAAATGCCGTTCGAGAAATTATGTCGCCCGATAAATCCTCGATGTAAGGCCATACAACGACTTCACCTGAGCCCTTCGGAGAGACTAACGAGTCCCATTTGTTGATTAAGTCGCTACAACTCAAATTGATTGCCGGCAACATATGCTAACATGATTCCAACAAATCATTGTTCGTTTCACTTTAAGCACCACATAAATGGTTAGCATAACCGAACAGGACATCCAACCTTTTGAAGATTTATTAAAATTTCACTGCTGCACGGTTGGAGTGGTTTGAACGATTGTTCGGCTTAGTTTTGACAAATAATAAGGGCTGCGGTTTGTTTAGCCCTATAGGCTATTTATCGACCTTTTGGCATAATTTTTTGGTAGATGCTATTGGGTTACACGTTTCCTTCTCTAAATTGATCGAACTTTATCTCAGATGAAAGTTAGAAATACCAACAAACCGGATAATCTTATATACGTTCATATTGAAACTTCTAATGCAAGAAATGGTTAATAATTTTACACTAAAAATCCTATAGAACAAAACGTATCCGTCTTCAGAAGTGGTCGAATGGAGACCGAGAAGAGGTACAAGTTCTAGCGATTGCAGTAGTTGGAAAACCCAACGCATCAAACGGCTTTTTTCGTTTTTGGTTACCCCATAAACAGAACTATATGGTACTTAACCCTTTAGAAAAAAGAAAGTTGACTTATACTTGGGAAAATAATAAAGCTTCGTCACAATTTTTTTTTTGTGTGTGTGGCGTGTTTTAATAATTAACGGAGGAAGTGAAAGAGTACCTTTAACTTCTCGAGATGGAAAGCTGGATTGATTAACCTTCGGTGTTTACTCCATTTCTGGCCCTCGGACGTGAAGAGGCCACCAGTAACTATCTCGCCAAGTGGGTCTGCCGGCTTCTGGAAAATATTGGGCTTCGACAACATCTCCTTAATCACGTCAGGGTCTACTATGTTCAGCCTAGGGTTTGGCCCATACCACATAAATGAATTCTTACCTGCAGTTCCAGAAGTCTTTTAGAAAATTAAATTTTTTTGTTGATAATGCAATCTTTAATTTATTAACGCCTAAAAAAGTACTAGTAGGATCGAAAGCACAGTTACAAATACAGTGCCGGAGTTTATAGCCGTTTTTATCGTGAAATGAGTTGTACTGTTACATACCTTCTCGAATAGCTCATCAATTATATACATATATATACTACATGTTTATTAGCACAACTAAGAAAAATATATAACAATAAACTTGACATCTTTGAAACATACATAGTAATGGTCCTTAATAAGCTGAATAAGATATACCAAAGTTTACAAACAAGTGCCTTTAACCATAAAGGACATAAATGTAGTTAAACTTGTCATCTATATCCAGGAGGCCTTTATTTTGGGGTTTCTTTGTTTTTTTTTTGTTTGGGGGAGGCCTCTCTCAGTTGTGCCAAACAATACGGATAACTAGTAGCCCTTCAAGCCCTTAGCCCTTCCTTTTTCAGGACAATATACTTCACAAACATAGTCGTGAAGATGCTCGAGACTGTGCACAATGTATGAATCTAGTTCCTATAACAATAGGATCTATTCAACTGATCCACAAGCCTAAGCTATTCCAGGCTGAATAGTTCTCATTTATAACTAAATAAAGCAAATGAAGAGGATATTTAAGGAAGCATACCGTACTTATGGATGATATGGTGGACGTAGGGGATGACATGCGGCGCAATGTCGTCGGAGAGGCTGATGGACCTGGATTTCGTTTGGTTTGCGAAGCTTGCATACTCTCCCATGTCCCCAAGTAGCAGCCTGTACCGGTTTCCGGCCAAACCAAGCTCTCTCAGGCACTTCTCCAGCCTCTTCGGCCTCAACCACACCCACTCCAACAATTTAAACCCCCATTTGACAAAACCAACTAGCACATTCACAGAGATTGCTATTGGAACTAGAACTGTTGCATCCATTGCTTATTTAATGGCAAAGATTGGGGGGTCATGGGATGAGAACCCACTTTTTATAGACAGACATTCCCTGTGGAGGAAGTCTATAAACAGCAGCCACTGCCATGTCGCCTGTTTCTGTAGGCAAACTAAGTTTTGACCTGAAAGACCAACGACGCCCACTTTGATAGACAAGGTATAGTGTCACAAAAGAAAGTTGACTTATACTTGGAAAATAATAAAGCTTTGTCCCAAATTTTGTGTGTGTGTGTGTGTGTGTGTGTGGGGTTTAAATAATTTATGGTGGAAGTGAAAGAGTACCCACGCTTCGTGCGGGTGTTTGTTAGACCACTTGTACAATTTTATATACGCATTAAGCGAGAAGAAAAAAAAAATTGATACACAAGATAACTGCAATTCACATATCTGTCTATATCTACATATTCCTTAGTGTTTCTGATATTTTAGGGATAAAAGTAGAATGTGAGTGACAGAAAGATACAAATTTTTACTAATAATATATCTTGCTAGTTAAACTCTCTCATGCTTATTGGTAAACATTGTTAAGTCAAGCAAAACACTTGAACAAATATGGCTATATAATTTCAGATTTAAAAAACACATTTTTTTTAGCTCAAGTATTTTGTTAAAGCAATAAAATTTAACAGAATTAAAATAAGGCTTGCTTTGATGAGATTGAGGGTGAGTTTTTTGAACATTTTAGTGAGTGGCACATGTGTAATTTAATATAAAAATGTGCACAGAGTGCTAATATCCGTGTAGTGTAATTTATTGACAATGGCATGCAGTGTAAATTTAACAAAATATGTAGATAGAGATTAGTGATAACAAAGATGTAAATGAGAAGAAAAATCAGGATATTGTTCTAAAATGTATGTGGATGAGGTTGCTTCCTTTTAATATAGTGTATTGAAAATGAGGACAATCAACTAAAATGGTCACCAATTTGATGAATATCCATTTACTTAAGAGCATGCGCCAAGTGCTAAAATGGATTGTGGGCTATTTGTTAACTTACACGTAGATGAAGCTTAGTTGCATGATGTGTAATTTTATAAAAGAATATGGGCCAAGTGCTAAAATGGATGTTGATCAGGTTGGTGCCTTTTATATATGTGTACAGATCAAACATTATATTGATAATGCAATCTTTAATGGATGTTGATCAGGTCTCTCTTTATGATAAAGTTCCGAATCCAGTTACCTCCTTTAGATATGTTGTTTGTTCTTATATCGCTTGACTTACCTCCTTTCTGAACTATGTTGTTTGTTCTTTTATAATGCACGAAGTGCAAAAAACTTACTCAATTAACTTATCTCTTCTAGAATTGGCCCCCTTTTCAACTATCTCATTAGCGGGTTCTTGTAGAAGAATAAGCTATTTATTTAAGAATAAGTTGTGTGTGTGTGTGTGTGAAGCATTACCATATATTGGTGAAAGAATATGATGAAAAGCTGCTAAGAGGAAAGTAAAAGCTGTTAGCACATGAATTATTCATCTATGACTTTTTTCCTCTATCTCTTATCTTGTATATCTTGTAGCTAGTTTATAGCCCTAGTACACTCTCTTATTTTCAATAAATTGTACTCTTTAAAATGCAATTCATATATACAAGAACATCTTTCCAAATATCCTAAGTTTCTACATGGTATCAGAGCCTATACCGATCATCTAAAAAATTTTCACCATGGCGTCTTCTTCTTCAACCTCCATGGCGTCTGCTTCTTCAACCTCCATTGTTGCCGCCACTAGTCCCTCTTTGGTCACCTCCACCCATACATTTTCTGTTAAACTTACCTCTAAGAATTACCTGGCTTGGAAAACTCAATTCCTACCCATCTTGAATTACCAAAATCTTCATGGACACATCGATGGTACATCATCTCCTCCTCCCAAAACTCTTGTCTCACCTACTGCTGAAAATTTGCATATTCCTAATCCGGAATATGAAGCTTGGTTCAAGAAGGATCAACTACTTTTATCATGGCTATTCTCCTCCCTTACCGAAGAAATCTTTCCATATATTATTGGCCTCTCTACTTCCCAAGAAGTTTGGACTGCATTGGCTCACTCTTTTGGTTCAGTCTCACAAAATCGTCAACTACAACTCTACATTGAATTACAAGAGCTGAAGAAGAATGACTTGTCAATCTCTGAATATTTGCACAAGGCTAAGTCCTTATCTGATGAGCTTAGCGCTGCTGGAAAACTGGTATCCCTTGCTGAATTTAATGCAATTATTTACCGAAACATTGGTTCCGATTACCATAGTATAATTACAGCTCTCAATCTTCGCCAAGAACCAGTCTCCTTTTATGAGTTGCACGGTCAGTTGGTGGCACATGAAATTTTGCTGAAGCATTCCTCGACTCCCACGGCAAACATCGTTCTCCGAGGCTCTCCGCCCCTTCTTCCTACACCACCATCCTCTTCCACCTTCAAGCCTCGCCCCAATAACCAGCCCAACAACAACTACATGCGGCACAATCGGGGTCCTTGCCAAATTTGTGGTTTGACTAATCATATTGCTCTCACTTGTCGCAGTCGCTATGCCTCCAAGGCAGCAACCTCAGTCTCCTCGCAATAGCAATTTTCAGAACCGCAATTTCAATGCTTCTGCAAATTATTCTAATGTTGCGCCACCTCTCAATTGGTTTCCTGATACTGCAGCCAATTATCATTTCACCCCTGATGTCAATGCTTTGAATGCTGTCAATGAGTATATGGGTAATGATCAACTCCATGTTGGTAATGGCCAAGGATTGTAAATAACTCATACTAGTAATGCCTCTATTCACTCTAACACTCGCAAGCTTGATTTACGTAATATTTTATGTGTCCCAAAAATTGTTAAAAATCTCATTTCCGTTCAAAGATTTAAGTCTAATAACTCTTGTTTCTTTTAATTTTGGCCTAACCACTGTGATCAAGGATCAGCGCACCAAGAAGGAGTTGATGGAAGGGCCAAGTGAAGCTGGAATATACTCGTTGCTTCAACCAAAGGTAGCTATGGCAGCTTCGACATCATCTCTTGATAATTGGCCCATGAGGCTAGGGCACTCCAATATTCAAAAATTAAATTCTTTGGTTAGGAATAATTTGGTAGCTAGTTCTTCATCAACTATTTGTCCTTGTTCTAGTTTTTTAATGGGCAAGATGTCTCGATTGCCTAGAGCTTCTATTGATCATCGTAGTTTAACATCCTTTGATATTATTCATTCTGATGTTTGGGGACCTGCCCCTGTTTTATCTCATTTAGGACATCGTTATTTTGAGTTATTTGTTGATGATTTTTCCCGTTCTATGTGGGTCTATTTTTTGAAGAATAAGAGTGATGTTTACTTGAATTTTGAAAAATTAATTGAAAGGCAATTTGACACTCATATAAAAGCTTTTCATTCTGATTGGGGAGGGGAGTTTCAGAAACTGCGCCACTATTTCCAACTCAAAGGCATTACCCATCGTATTGCATGTCCTTATACCCATGAGAAAAATGGTGTTGCCGAACGAAAAATTCGACATCTTGTAGACACCACTTTAACGCTTCTTGCTCATGCATATTTGCCATTAAAATTTTGGAACTATTCTTTGGAATAAAGTGCCATGATTATCAATGGTCTACCCAGTAATGTCATAAAAATTCAATCGCCTTATCAATTACTTTTTCAAAAGCCCCCAAATTATTTAGCTTTCAAACCTTTTGGCTGTGTCATTTTTTCATGGTTGCGACCTTACAACTCACAAAAATTTCAACTTCGTACTCAAAAATGCATTTATCTTGGCCATAGTCCCACCGATTCTGCATATCAATGTTTTGATAAATCCAATGGTCGAATTTATTTAGCCAGGCATGCTCAATTTCATGAGCATGAATTTCCCTATGATACCGCCCACCAATCATTCCCATTAGCTGTTGATTCTACCCTTTGGTTGAGCTTCTCTCATCCCGTCTCTCACTTGGACAGTCCATCAATATTAGGTTTGTCTCCTTCTCCTCAATCTCCTTCTCCTATTATTTCTCCATCCCCAGCTCCTGCTTCTCATTCGCCCACCTCATCCCTTACTAACTCCAAAACTCCTTCTTCCTCCTCTACTCCTAACCTCACCAAAACACTCTCTACCACATCACCACCATCTACTTCATCTAATTTCTCCTATTTTATCACAATGACAACCACCGTCCTTTTCCTCAATCCAAGTCTTAAATTTAGTTGTTGACCTCACCAACGTTTCAAACTCATCCAAACTTGCTGATCCCATCTCTCCACCCTCCACACACACCATGACTTTACGACCCTCAACCATGATCAAAAGACAAGCCAACCTTGCCTAAACCAACCACAATTTTCTCTACATAGAACCCAAAACCGTAACTCAAGCTAAAAAATGTCAAGAGTGGCGTGATGCTATGCAGCATGAATTAAATGCACTCCTTCAAAATCACACATGGCAGTTGGTTCCTCGCCCTTCACACAAATACATTATTGGGAATAAATGGGTTTTTCGTATAAAAAAAAATTCAGATAGTACGATCGATTGCTACAAGGCCCGTTTGGTGGCAAAAGGGTATGCTCAGCAATCAGGTGTTGATTATCAGGAGACTTCTCTCCCATCGTCAAATTCACAACCATTCGCATTGTTCTTACATTGGCCACTGTTCAGAATTGGCCTATTCGTCAGATTGATATATCCAATGCTTTCTTGCATGGATATTTGGCCGATGAAATTTATATGGAGCAGCCCATGGGTTATGTTCACAAGGATTTTCCCAATCATGTTTGCAAGCTTCAACGTTCTCTTTATGGTTTAAAACAAGCCCCCTGGGCTTGGTTTCATTGTCTCTCTGATTTTCTTGTTCGATTGGGTTTTATTCCATCCAAGGCTGATAGTTCTTTATTCATTCTTCACAAGGGCCGTATTCACTTTTATATCTTAGTGTATGTCGATGACATAGTCCTTACTTGTTCCGATCATACGAAGATGGAGTGGTTTCTTCATCAAGTTAAATTGGCTTTTCCGGTTTGTGATCTTGGACCTCTTCACTATTTTTTGGGGATACAAGTCAAACAGCTTTCAGATGGCATTCTTCTCACCCAAGAAAAGTATATTGAAGACTTGCTTAAGGAAACCAACATGGCTACCTCCAAACCGTGCTCCACTCCTCTAGCCGTCTCATCGAATTTGAGTAAAACCATGGGTGTTTTATTGCCTAATCCAAAACAATATCGGCAAGTAATTGGGGCACTTCAGTATCTCACTCTCACACGGCCTGACATAGTTTTTGTTGTTAATAAGCTAGCTTAATTTATGCATTGTGCAACTGATGTGCATTAGCAAGCGGCAAAGCGTTTACTTCGTTACCTACGTAGGACTTCGGCTATGGGCTTATTCATTACAAAGAATTCCTCTTTTCAGATACAATGTTTTTCCGATAGTGATTGGGCAGGGTGTCGTGACGATCGCCGCTCTACGGGTGGATACTTGGTTTATTTGGGCACGAACCTTATTTCTTGGTCTTCTAAGAAGTAGCTCACGGTGGCACGAAGCTCTACTGAAAGTGAGTATAAGGGCCTTGCAAATGTCACTGTCGAAATTATGTGGCTTGGTTCTTTATTGTATGAACTTGGTGTTCACAAGGCTTTAGCTCCCTTATTGTGGTGTGACAATATTGGTGCGGTTTATTTATCTAGCAATCCTATTTTTCACGCTCGAACCAAACATGTGGAGCTTGACTATCCTTTTTTTTTTGTCAAAAAAGATTTATCTTGGGACGCTAAGAGGCATCCTAAACGATCAATAACAACGCAAAAAAGCGTCCCAATAGGGTTTGATGTGGTGCACTTTATAGGCGCTCGTTCGCGCCTTATTAGGCCTTACCCTTATTGAGGCGCTTGTGTGCGTTGTAATAACTTATGGTGACGGCCTCTAATGAGGCGACGTTACGACGCTATCCAAAGCGCCTTTATGTGAAAAGCGTCCTTATATGATACTTGTAAGGACACTAGGAGGCGTCCTTACAACCCATTTTTGTTGTAGTGAAACAAGATAGAAAACCTCCTTCCGTCACAATACCAATCGAGGGAAGTATTTTTTACCCCAAAGCCACCAGACGGGGCTCGACTTTATTGGATCTTACGCAACTTGTAGACCGGCCGGAGGAGGGAGCGAAGAAAACAAGTGAGGCCAGAGGCAGAGAATGCGGTGTAGCAGTCAAAGTCCAAAAATGTGGTGTACTCTGTCGCCTTGTAAAGTCTAAACTGTGGGGTTAAATACGTTTACTTTATGTGTTTACTTATTCGGAGTTTGAACTTTGTTTTTTTTTTGTATAAGTTTAGCTTTTTAAATGACTAAAAGAACATTTCTTTTAACTTTCGCTAAAAAGTTTAGATACTTTAACATATCAAATGATTAAAAAAATATCTCATTTAAGTAATTTTGGTATTTTTATCATTGTGGGTAAAATATACCACATAAGAAGGAAATTTTTTGAAGGAGCAGGTGGGCACCGGCCCACCGGTGCCACCCAATGGCTCCGCCACTGCTCTCAGGCACTTCTCCAGCCTCTTCGGCCTCAACACACCCACTCCAACAATTTTAACCCCCATTTGACAAAACCAACTAGCACAATCACAGAGATTGCTATTGGAACTAGAACTGTTGCATCCATTGCTTATTTAGTGGCAAAGATTGGGGGGTCATGGGATGAGAACCCACTTTTTATAGACAGACATTCCCTGTGGAGGAAGTCTATAAACAGCAGCCACTGCCATGTCGCCTGTTTCTTTAGGCAAACTACGTTTTGACCTGAAAGACCAACGACGCCCACTTTGATAGACAAGGTATAGTGTCACAAAAGGTTGGAATTCAAGCTTTATGTTTAGCTTATTCTATTGTTCATTTGAATTTTCTTCTCAAACTTTTGCACCGGGCACTTTTGGAAGCACATAGATTGACTCAAGTAGCAAATTGATAGAGATTTATGGGACATTGATAAGTGGGACGATGGACTTGATTACTACACTAAGAATTATTCTCTATCCCACACTCATGTGGCCTCTCATAGACAACAAAACAGTTTCGGCGGGGCAGAGAAAGAAAGTGCAAGTATAAACTAATATAGTATAAGAATATCTAATCTATACAGAGAATTTTAGAATTTAAGCAATTAAAATAAAGTATGTAAACTAATTAACCTTAATCATATCTGTTCTTGTTTGTTTGCAATCTAGAGATTTAAAAGAACGAAGATAGAGCAGGAAAAGGAAAACAACTGGCTCTGGCTGACAAACCCCTAGTAACAAAAGAAATCCTAAATCTACTAAACAATATTACAACACAACAACCTTTTTGTATTTATATCAAGGCTTGTTACCCATTATATAAGCAAGTTATTCAAAAATTTGGGGGTGACCGTGATCTGTTTGGAACCCTGACCATCTGTTATAGCTAAGGTTACAACAAGGGTGGTTTGTTGTACTTATGATCCCAGTCACACGGACGAGGACTCTCTCCTGCAACACAGAGATGCTGGCTGATGCAGAGGTGATATAACCAGTTAGCTTTGGTGGCGCTTTTCTTTGCCATCTCGTTGTTGCTAAAATTTAGCAATGATTTTTGACACAAAGCACATTCAACGCTTTACAGTTACAACATTTTTACAATACGATTGAGGATCTAATCCCGTCCACCCACATCTAGCCGCTGGTAGAAAGTCATGTCATCAGATTACTAGTTGTATGGGTCTGTCTTTTCTCTCTAATTGACAACTTCTCGGTAGAAATTAGAGGTGGATCTCATGAAATCATATCAAACTCCATACAAACCTCAACTTTTGTTTGCCTTCTTGAAATGGATTTGTTTATCTTCTCAAAGATAATGCCCCTAACCGAGCTCGAAGTTGGATGATCAAATGCCCAAACTTCCCTTAAACTGTAAATTCAAATTCAGCCTTTTCTCCTCCTCCTTGTCTTCCTCTTCTCCACAATACTTTAAAATTTCATTCAATCCATGTAAAACCACTTGAAAATTCATTTATTTTAATGTACATAAAAAAACATGCAAGGTCAGACTTAATATCGCCATGTTGGTCTCAATGACAATGTTAGCTAAAATCATGATTCGGGTCATCATCAGTTTACACAACAACCTGCAAATTGATAACTATATATTAGGATCCTCAGTCATACAAAAGATGTGTTGTACCAATTTTAGCGATAAAAGATTGCAACTGTCGTTAATATTTGTAGCGACAATTTATGTCGTTCAAATACTTTTAGCTGACATTTTTCCATTACAACACCATCGTGATAAGTTTTAGCCCTTTATTTAGCTGTCAACTGATGCAACTGTTTGGAAATATGGTACTGGAATTAAACTATTGTGAAACCAAAGTAAGTAGAAAGGACATATCCAATTTATTGAAAGTGAGTTGAGGCGTGCATAGCATTGTCCTAAATAGTTATTTCTGCCGCTCGAAGAAGATGTCTTAGTGCTAAAGGTTATTGCCCCCCAAGATTCAACAAATCCTCCATGCTAAGGAGCACTCAAATAGCTTGAAAATAATTAAACAGCCTTAACTTGTTCCCGATTCTAGCATAAATACAGTAATGAAATATTAAGAACTATTGACGGAGTAGAGAGAGCGTTCATCTCAGAACACATGCATGGGGACATAGGTTTTGATTAGCATACGTGGTGAGGAAATGGAATATTGGATGACGTTAACGTAACGCAATCGTGACCAACCTTTGTGTCACGGACCACTATGTAACAATCATTTGTTTCGTCATCTAATAAAATTCTCGGTGTGATAATCATAATATCGTCATAAGACATCCAACGACGATCGGACGGCGCTTTTTTAATGTCACTGTTTACATCAAGTGACGGAAAAGAAAAGCTCGGTGTTGCAAAATGACAGATTTGGTGATGTTGAGCTCAGATGCCGGTGTCTGCCTCGTCAATTTGCGTTACATTCAGTCGTAGCTGGCTAGCTGCATATGCATGCAACAACACTCCACACTCCTTTTAGCCGGGAGAATATTTTTGTCAACATTCCTTTTTCGTCAAACAATCATCATGAACCATTGCAGCAAGGAACCTTACCTTTTTTGTCCAACAACCGTCAACAAGTGATCCCCAACCCGAACTATATGATACTAATAAAGTAAAAGCCTGTAGCCGCACTCAAACAGCGACACTTCCTCCTTCTACAAACTTTCCTAGCTCTCGGACAAATTTACAACGTTGTTATTGGTAGGTAGCCGCCGCAGTATCAACAGATTCAAGGCTTTATTCTGCTAAGCCGCCACAATTTTCAGCTAAAGCCTCCCCATTTGAATTGCCACTCAGCTGGGCAGAATAGTAAACCCGCTTAGCAGCCCCATTTCCGTGGAGCGAGTCCTCAGTCCTCACTGATCTGACCCAGATCTCTATGACTTCAACGTTGTTATTGGTTGCAGCCCATTTTTGTTGACGCCGAAATTAAAAGGGTTAGCTTTCGACAGCTTTGGGCAGGGACAAGTGAAAAAGTTACGGCTAAGTGTATCGTCACATCCGTTGCAAAGATTTTTTTCGTTTGACTTTTAGTGAATTTATGAGATAAACTTAGTACATATTGTTGTTGATTTTATTCATTATATTTATCATAGCTTGGCTTGTCAAACAGTATTTACATTAGCCTATGACTGCTATCTGAGTTCAATTCAATGCTTACGTTAAATTGAGTTTATTTTAAGAACTTACAAAAAGTCAAATGAATGAAAATGGTGACATTTAGAAGCACGGAAGCATTTGACGGAAAGATAAACATTTTGGTGTATATGTATATATATACCTAAAAGCTCGAGCCTTCAAGTATGGGTACCCCGAATAATGTATATAGTCAGAGTGCTCGTTCCACATGCTTCTATAACTACTGGCATGGGCTAGCTTTTAGTATCACGTACATTAAATAACAGGATCCATTTGATGGGGAATTGAACGTTCACTTAACACCTATATATAGAAAGGGCTAGTGTAGTAGTTTTCATACCCTTGGAATCGAGCCTTCTATTGAACAAAAACGTTTGACATCATGCTTCAGTATTTCCACTGGTTAGCTATCCTTCTAGCTTATTTTCTCTTCATGCACATGATTGCCAAACACTTGAAAAGATCTAAATCAAAACTACCACCAGGTCCACAGGAACTACCCCTCATTGGGAACTTGCACCAGCTAATTGGCTCTGCCCTACCACACCATGCCTTAAGAGACCTAGCCCAAAAACATGGTCCCATTATGCACCTGAAACTTGGCGAGCTTACTGCCATAATCATCTCGTCGCCAGAAGCAGCTGAGGCGGCCTTGAAGACGCACGAGCTCAGTCTTGCGCAACGCCCTCTACTTGCCGCCGTTAAGGCTATGTCATACGGAGGCTTTGGTGTTGTTTTCTCTCCATACGGAAAGTATTGGAAACAACTGCGAAAAATTTGTACCATGGAATTACTAAGCGCTAAGCGCGTCCGGTCATTTAGATCAGTGAGAGAAGAGGAGGTTTCCAAGTTCATCGACTCCATTTCCAGTTCCTCATCTTCCGAAAACTCTGTTATAAATCTGACGGAGAAGATATTCCACTTGGCAAGTTGCATGACTTCAAGGGCTATGTTTGGTAAAGAGTGCAAGGAGGGGAGTGACTTTGTTATGGTGGTGAAGGGAGCGAGCGAGTTGGCTGGCGGCTTCGACGTGCCAGAGTTGTTCCCTTCCTTTAAGATTCTTCAATTCTTCAGTAGCACAAAATCGACACTGGAGAAATTGCACCTCAGGCTGGATAAGCTCCTTGATAATATCATAAAGGACCGCAAAGAGAAAAGGGACACGAATCACGGTATGTCACGGCATGAAGAAGAAGACCTTGTGGATGTGCTTCTGAATCTTGTGGAGTCGGAGGACCTCGAGTTTCCTTTCACCACCACTGACATCAAAGCTATCATGCTGGTACGTAGCTTCTGTTCTTTCTGTTGTCTTGTTTAACTTAAAATGTTCTGTAACTATGCATTGAGGCTCAAATGGAGCTACTGGACTCAACCCACTCGGGTAAAAAAGATTGGATTCCTTGAGGTACTATAACAACACTCTAATTGTCTGGACTACTCTAATGGTCTCAAGACTTAAAGAGCAAGTAATCGGTCATATTTCTTCCACGTGCATGCACAATTGACTGACGACTCATTTCTGATATTCAGGACATTTTTGGAGCCGGGACAGATACTTCAGCAACAACAACGGAATGGGCCATGGCAGAATTGATGAAGAACCCGAAAGTAATGGAGAAGGCACAAGCAGAGGTGCGACGATGTCTCAAAGACACGGGGAAAATCAATGAGGAAGACATTCAAGAACTAAACTATTTGAAGTGTGTAGTCAAAGAAACCTTAAGGTTACACCCGCCTGCTCCCTTGACGCCAAGCGAATCGATAAAAAGTTGTGAAATCGGTGAATACAAGATACCACTGAAAGCTAGGGTCATCATTAATTTGTGGGCAATAGCCAGAGATCCAAAACATTGGCCCGACGCAGATTGCTTCCTACCAGAAAGATTTGATGGATCTTCCGTTGATTATAAAGGAACTAACTTTCAGTACATCCCATTTGGAGCTGGTAGGAGGATGTGTCCGGGCATAGCATTTGGTATTGCAAACGTTGAACTCCAACTTGCTCAACTGCTCTATCACTTTGATTGGAAACTCCCACATGGGATGAAATCGGAAGAGCTCAACATGATTGAAGCTTTTGGGGCATCTGTGAAGAGAAAGGATCCTTTGCTCCTGACTGCAACCTTAGTGATGTCCTCCTCCGCCCAATAAAACATCAATGAGCAAGGCTTGGAGGAAAGTTAAACGATGGGATTTAACCCTAGTGATAGTCCATGTGTTTCGTTGATGAAAACATTATTATTTTGATTATTACTTCTACGTACTAATTTCGTCGTTGGTCAATCTGAATAAATCCATCTTCTTGTTCATTCTCTCAAAGTTAGTCCATGATACTTCTCAAAAAAGGGAGGATTTTAATAAGTTAAATATCATTGTACTAGGCTAACGTTATAGGCGAGAGTTAATTAACCACTTGCTATTTAATTCGCACAAAATCACCGCTCATAGTTGTAATAAATTGCATTATAATCAGAATTAAGTTTTAAGGCTTATAACTTGTTTAAGATTTACCAATTAGTCTCATTTTTCATGAAAATTTATTTGAGTGTAATTCAAAAAAGTATTTTTATTGATCGTAAGAGCCATATGTAAAAACGAACTGGTTAATCATTAGTTTTGTAAAATTACACGGATATATTTTTGCATCTTAAATGTTTTAAATGTTCTCAAAATATAGTAATTAAGATTATTTGATTTAATTGTACATTTTTTTCTAATACATATATGTGATTCTTTTCAAAATCTCATATATGCGATATAGTCACTTTGTTGGTTGTGTGGTCTTATCAAAACAAAAAATTGTCCTACAATTTCATTATTGAGCTTATATATTATATAGGTAATTTTTTGCAATGATTATGTTATGTGAAAATATATATACATTTATTAAATTAACTGTAACATAATTTTTTTTCTTGTAAATCTCATACGCTATTTTTGTTTTCTAGATCCATGATTTTTTTATCTTTGTCTGAGAGAGGGACACGATATTGAAAATTAAATCCAAATAAACTAGTATATTTAGAGTTTTATTATTAGTTTTCACATTATGTAAGTTTCCTAATATAGCCTCATATAATTCATGCAAAATTAAATAACTTAAAAATAAGGATCACATCCAAAATAGTATTTGCATACCTTTAGATATAATAACATGTTTAGTATTAGCCTTAAATTCATTTCAACTATGAATAAATTTTATAATTATTGCAATTATACCATGAAGTTAAGCGCATTTAGATGAGTGATTGAAGACAAGGTTTCCAAGTTAACAGTCAGTCCCTCATCCGAAGACTCTGTTATAAATACTAGTTAGACGTCCACGCGCTACGCGGGTGGCTGTCTTCCTAGGTATTTTGGTAAAATTTTAATTAATTAAAAATTTAAATGAAAGAACATAAACAAAAAGATGAGAAGTTACTGTTGTCATATTTGTTACCATTTCTCTGATGTGGTGGGTACTTCATTTCCTCAATATTCTGGATATAAGATGTATGTAATTTTAGCGTTTAAGTTATTATACCAAATTTTATCTGCATCCACTTAAAGGAATGAACTGGTGGTAATTAAAGAAGGCGTTGCTTCTAAGTTTATTAAAATAAGCATAGCAACGTAAACCTTCAATAGATGAACAACTTTACTTCTTAATTTTTTACAATCAAGAACTTGATAAAATTTAGATCTTATTCTTATTTATTCTTCTAAGCTAAACTTCATTCTTCATTACATTGGCAATCACGGACCAATTTATAATGTAATTTACAAGTATGCATTAGATTGGAAAATTTTGCATTTACAAGTTTGTGTCTTGATATGTAAGTCGTTTGGTTTAAAGGAATCTAGAAAACAAACCTTTTTATCTTATTTTAAGGCTCAAATGCTAAGCTCAAAACAAAATGTTTTCCGGTCCTCCGGTTATTCTTGCTTCGCTTCTGAAACTTGTTGGAAAGTTAAAATCAATACCACCAAATAATTTGAAACTGAGACCAAAAAACAATAATTTTGCCATATCACTTTGAAATGAAATGGTGATGTCAATTTACATGAACATAATAATGTGTTCAACACCCACATATCGCAATTTCAAGTGGTGGTGGAGTGGCGAAAGGCCTTGAGGAATAACCTCAAAGGTCTCGAGTTTGAATTTTCATACCGACGGGTCATAAAAAATTACAGTTCTGACTATTTAAACATACACACACACACTCCGTCAATTGAGTATTTCTTCCCAACCCCTCTTTCTTTTCATTCTTCCAAGCCAATTAAAGATTTTGAATACTGCAAGAAAGTTGACATGCTCTGACTACTATCATACAATATATACTTAATAACGACACAATTCGTCAGGGTGACTAAGTACCTATATAGTATTCCTTACCAAACTCATGCAGTTTTACAAGAAATTATTTTTTATTTTTTCCTTTTAAACAAGAAGGTACTTTATTAGGCAAACCAAGACAAGAAAGCGAGATCAAAATTTGCAAGAAAAGATTATTAGGAAATCGGAAAAACAATATTACAAGTCCAATCAGCTATCCAGAGTAGATTTCTTCTAAGACAAAATGGTCAATTCCCAATTTTGTCCAAAAAACCGTAGTATATGTATTAGCTCTAGAATAACTATGGTTATCCGAGTAGCCACAAGTCATGAAAAATACAAACCTGTAAAAGTAAAAACTAGTATATGCAGGGGCGGAGCCCAAGCATGACCAGGGGGGGCCATGGCACCCCCCCCCACCCCACCACCCCACCCCACCCCACCCCACCCCACGCCTAAAGTTTGAGAATTTTTTTTTAGTTGTTTTAAATAATAGGTAGTTATGTTTACAATATTTACTAAAATGCTACCATTTTAATTATTTAATATATTAGATTTCATTTTGTAATGTTTTTTACTTTTTGTGCCACCAGCTGTCGTAGTCTTTATCTTTCTCGTTTCTTTGTCCATCTTCATTCTTCCAAACTCTAAATCTTTAGATTTTAAAGTAAACACTAATATATCAAGGTTAGTTCATTTTTTAATTTAAATTCTTATAGTATGTTAACTTATACGTTCATATTGTCATCATACAAATGATATCGCACTAATAATACATATATACAATAAGAGTAAAGTTTCTAATTTGTTGTTGACTAACTTTACAAGTTAAATAAATCACTATAAATAGTTAAATTATATGATTATTAGTCAAATTGAGCAATCTAATTTAACGTATTCGATCAATCGTGATGCGAATTTTTCATGTTAGCCGTTAATTTTTTTTTATAACTTGTTATTGGACTTCCTAGATCCGCCCCTGAGTATATGCATAAATTTTATAATTACTGCAATTATACCATGGAGTTAAGCGCATTTAGCTGAGTGATCGAAGACAAGGTTTCCAAGTTAACAGTCAGTCCCTCGTCCGAAGAGACTGTTATATATGTAACGGAGAAGAAATTTGGGACAAACATGTGTGTTGATAACAAAAAATTATTTTCCGTTATCTCACCCATGCTGTCACCCTATCCTATCCTATCCTAACCCATCAAACACATCCCCCAAGAATCTGCGCCACTCTTCCACGTCACACACGTCTTAACGGCTCCCAGATTCTCTCACCATCCAGGCCCTGGCTTTAAGCACTCTCATTTCCCCCACCACGTGCGCAAACTATGCTTGACGACTCATTGACCTTGGATTTCATGCATGCCTTTCGGATACGTCTTTGTTCATACTTCGTACCAACACAGTTTTCATTTGCATTCTCATATATGTTGACGACATTATCTTCATTGGAAATTTCTTACCGACTATCAATCGCATTGTTGGCGCCCTTAATGCCGAATTCCCCGTCAAAGATCTTGGCCCTCTTCACTAGTTCCTTGGAATTGAAGTCATTCACACTGATCGCGGTCTCCTACTCCTTCAATGCAAATGCATAACAACCTCGTAAATCGGACTCACCTTGATGCGGCCAAACCAGTTCTCACTCCCATGGCAATCTCAACTACTACAAGAAAAATGGTTTTTTTTGATGGACTTTTAGCGACAGATTCGCTGAAAGTCCATCGTTAAAGACCTTTACTGACGGAACAATCTGTCGGTAAAGGTCTTTAGTGACGGACTTTTACCAACAGAAAAATCCGTCGCTAAAAATATTTTTCATATTTTCTCAATTTTTTTTTGAATTTTTTATTTTGGAAATAAATTTTATATTTTACTATAAATTAAGGAAACCCTAACTGTTGCTTTCATTTCATTTCCTCCGCCGTTCTTTACATTCTCCCCTCCTCACCACCCCCTGCCCCTCGATCTCTCACTCATTCTCTCACACAGCCGACTGTCGGTCGCCACCCACTTCGCCGCCTCTCCTCTTCCCTGCCCTCTTCCTATGCCACCCACCCTCGCTACTGCTGCCGCCCAATTGACACACTCACTGCGCCGCTGACGCTTTGCCAAATCTACCATCTAGCACGTAGGTTCATTATCTTCTCTCCCTCTCTTATTATTCAGTTTTCTATTGAACCTTTTGTGGGATACCATTCGCATGGATGAATGGATATATGTACTTAACTTGTTGTTTGAATATATAAAGGAAATGAATGATGAGGTTCCTTGTACTGATATTATTATCTCCTCTTTATTTAATTTGCCAAGCATTATTTTTATGGGGTAATGTAATGTTGGTTATTCTATTGTTCCTCTCAGAATGGAATTTATTTGATTCTAGACAGTAAACTAGACCATGGCAAAGACTAGGTGTTCCAAATCAAACCAAAAGATTACCAAAAATCTTCTATTGAAAGGCGACAGGAAGGGTTGGGAGAAGGGAGTGGAGGACCTATCTGAAGTTAGATTTTCTTAATGGTACTAGCTTTTATCCCGTGCGTTGCACACGGGAGCAACAACTGTAAAGTAGTGATTAAAAGATCCCGTACTTATATGCCAAATAATAATAACAGAATTGGTAGTTACAAAAAAGCAATTAAAAAATTATTTTCACCTTTTTATATGAGTTTTCTTATCAATTTTTGTCGTTAAAAATGACTTCAAGTAATAATTGTTAGCTTTTAGTAACAAATGGAGATGAAAAATAATATATGAAATGATAAAAATAGTCCGTTCCAACTAATAGCAATAATAGTGGTAAAACTAACAATAATAACCCGTATGTTGAGGTTTGTGTCATTCAAGGGAACCAAGAAAAGAGAAAAAATATATTAACAAATAATTGAGAATAAAATGGGAGAGTAAACTATACATATAAACTTGTAATGAAATAAAAGGAGGGAGATTATCTTTAGTTAGAGAGAGAGAGAGAGAGAGAGAGAGAGAGAGAGAAATAATGGAGAATATTGGGTTTATCTCAACAATAGAAAATATTTCAGATTAAAGGGATTATATAAAGAATTAGTTGTAACAAAATCTTAGAAATTAAGGAAATTGCAAAGTTATAAATAAAATTTTTAAATGGCATATATGATATAGAAGGGAGAAAATTATAAAATCTATTTAGTTGTTTGAATTTTAAATGACAATAAGAAATTCAAATCAAATTTAATGATAGAGGGGTAGAGAGAAAAAAGGAATACAAATCATAATTAATAAGGTGAGTAAATTCAAAATATTTTTAAAAAGTCAAAATAGAAAGTGCACGTGGCGAAATAAGAGAGTGTCCAATTTCAAAATTAGTAATGACAATAAGATAATCAAAATTAGTAATGACAATAAGATAATCAAAAATTATTTTTACCTTTTTAAAGGAGTTATGCTACCAATTTTTATCGTTATAAATGACCTTTAGTGACAAATGAAGATGAAAAATAGTGTATGAAATAATAGAAATGATCTCTACTAACTAATAACAATTGCAGTGATAAACTATTACTTAAGACTATCAAGAAAAGAGTAACAGTAAATAATAAATTATTGAAAAAATGGGAGTGTAAACTATGTATTAAACTTGTAATGAAATAAAAGGAAGGAGATTAGGGTAGTTTAAGAGAAAAATTGATGGAGAATCTTGTATTTCCCTACACAATAAAAAAGATTTAAGATAAAAAAAAATGAATATATAAACAATTACTTTTGTCAAAATCTAGAAATTAATGGAATTGTCAAGATATAAATAAAATTTTTGAGTGATGCATGTTAACATAGAAGAGAGAAAAAATGTAAAATCTATATAATTGATTGAATTTCAAATGGAAAGAAGGAATTCAATGAGAGAGAGAGAGAGAGAATATGAATCCAAATCATTATTAAAAAAATAAGTAACTTTAAAATAATTAAAATATTCAAAATAGGAAAGTCCATATGGCGAATTAAGAGAGTGTCCAAGTAAGCGATGACTGGACAACATTCTCTCAGCTTCGGCTTTCATATATATATAATTAGATATGATTAAGGGGGTTTAAGGATTTGATCTCTAACCATCGGATTGAAAAGCTCTCCTTCTTCTCCTTAACGTCAATTCTGCATATGCAACATAATAAGTAATGTAATTTGTTGGAAACTGTCCCAAACAACTCCCCAGTAAGATTTTTTTCTTGTTAATCTTTTTTTTTTGGTAGTTTGAATGGTAAGGTCAACTTGCACGTCAATTAAGATAAAATCTTCTCCCGTGCAAAGACACCCTACCCTCAATCGGTTTGATGCATCTAGGTAAATAAATTTTTTTAGGATTTTGGCCCTAAGATTTGATCCCACGAAGGCAAGAAAGGGACCAAACATTCTTGACTAGCAGCTGCTTGGGATTAACTCTCTAGTAAGATGCCATGCTTTTTGTGACGATTATATGTTACTAAATCCTATTTATGATGTATGGATGATACATTAATGATTCAACAGTAACAACATACATGAGCATAAAATGTGCTTCAACCGGAATCTTCAGAAGTGTCTACGAACTCTTGGGTTACTAATGATGTGTAATAGAGCAGCCATGTGCGTACTAGAAGTGGATTCAAAGGTGCGGTGGAAGAAGGAAGTGAAGGAGCTGAAGAGCCAGGTTTCTATATGTTGATAGCACTGGCAATTATGGTTTTCTACTGGGTGCAATCATGCTTGTTTTCGGTAGATTGGAGGAGATGACTGGGAATCTGCCTTGATAGGTAGAAATGTACACCAACAATAAAATAGTGCGTGTGATTTAGGGGAGGGGAGTGGCATGGCAGGGCAGGGGCAGGGCATGGAGAGGGAGAGATTAAGTCCAATGGAGATAGTGGAACGAAAAGAAAAACATGATATTTTATGAGCTCACTTCTCCTTTTATTTGCTTTTGTGCTCGTTCAATCTGCAGTAATCTGTAGAGGGTGTATATGATTAGTAGGGAGAAAATCTTGAACTAATTTAATCTCTTTATTCTATGACTTATCTTCGGTGTTTCTACAGTTTTATTACTGTTTCAGAACTCGATCTGTTGTTGTAGTCGATGAAATACTTGATCATGAAATCCTCTAGTCTGTGTCATTTGGTTAACAGAGGAAAAGAATGTAGTGTACTACATGGTTGACTTCTACCACATTTTTGCATAATGTAGTTTCCAATTAAGAGGTCTTCCATATTTACGAATCCTGTAGTCCTATATATTTTCTATTTTTATCATGTTGACGGTTGTCTGCTGCTATTGCCTATTGCTGAGCTTGCAGATTTATATAATCTCAAATGCAATTCCACTCAAGCATGCACGAGTCTTAGGAACTGCAACCTGCAATGAACTGTTCTTGACTTGAGTGGGTTCCACGGTTTCTTTACTTGTACGCTGGGCATCTGATTTATATTTTTTTTAGATTCAATGAAACTAGAAATTTTGTTATTGGGATTTGTAGATGTGATCGCTTTTATATCATATTCTTGGTGAACATGTAATTTTGGTAGTTAAAGTATTTAGTGTTAGATGGTGGTGTATATGACAATAAATCTTATTTGTGTTACTTGAAATTTAGTAAAAGGTCAATGCTAGTTTAATAAATTAAATTATTGTTGGATTGTCTTAAACAGGTTTGGGTTTTTTTAAAAAAACATTAAAAAAATAAAATAAAAAGCCTTTTTTTAGCTTTTTAGCGACGTAATTCTGTAGCTAAAAGTCCTTCAACAGACTAGTAAAAATTTTAAAGACAAGCTTTTAGCGACGAAATTCTGTAAATGTTTTTAGATATATATAGATTTTAGCGACATAACAAATGTCGCTAATGCCTTTTTTGATGGACATTTAGCGATGAATTTTCGTCGCTAAAAGTTTTTTCTTGAAAAATTAAGAAATTATGAAAAATACCTTTAGCGACAGAAAATTCCGTCGCTAAAAGTAAATAGTTCCGTCGGTAAAATTAAAATTTTCCCGACGGATCACATAATTCCGTCGCCAATCTTTTAGCAACGAGGTTATTACCAACAGACTTTTACCGAAGGACGTTCCATCGGTAAAAGTATTTATCCACGGTTTTGAGGTCTTTAGTGATGGAAAAATCCGTCGCTAAAGACCAATGTTGTTGTAGTGAACTCAACTCTCTCGGGATCATGGTGATCCTCATCAATCCCCCACTGACTACGGCAGCATCGTTGGGGCCTTACAATATCTGACATTTCCTACTCTGTTAACAAGGTTGCTCAATTTATGCAATCAGCCACATGTGAGCACTTGTGAGCTGTGAAGGGCAACTTATGATATCTCAAAGATACCCTCCACTTTGGCCTATGCCTCTCCAAGCCGTCAGATCTTTCATTATCTGCTTACTTTGACGCCGATTGGACTGGATGCCCGGATGCCTGAATGACCGTTGGTCTACCGGTAGCTATAATTAAAGGTGTACGTACCAGCATAATAGCTTTGATGTCAGTGGTGGTGACATGTCATGATTCATGTCATGTGATATTATCGAGAAGCTTATCGAGCCTTAGGTGCAGATTCTCTAGTATAAATTTTTTACTGCTAAAGAATTGAAGAATCTTAAAAGAAGGGTACAGCTCGGGTATGTCGAACCCACTGGCCAACTCGCTCCCTCCCTTTACTACCTTAGCAAATTAATTCATCCCCCTCCTTGCATTATCTACCAAACATAGCCCTTGAGGTCATGCTACTAGTCAATTGGAATATCTTGTCCGTCAGATTAATGACGGAATCCCCGTTAGATGAGGAACTACGAATGAATTCAATAAACTTGGTAACTTTCTCCTCTCACTGGTCTAAAAGACCGGACGCGCTTAGCACTTAGTAATTTCACTGTACAAATTTTTCGCATTTGTCTCCAGTATTGCCCGTAAGGGGCGAAAACGACCCCAAATCCGCCATAAGACGTAGCCTTTACCGCGGCAAGTAAAGGACGTTGCATGAGACTAAGCTCATCTGTTTTGAGGACTGCCTCGGCTGCCTCTGGCAATGAAATGATTATGGCTATAAGCTCACCAAGTTTTAGGTGCATAACTGGACCATAGTTTTTGGCCAATTCTCTTAAGGCATGGCATGGGAGTGATGAGCCAATTAGTTGGTGTATGTTCCCAATTGGGGGCAACAACTTTGGCCCTGGTGGTAGTTTCGATTTAGATCCTTTCCATTGCTTGGCAATCATGTACATGAAGAGAAGGGAAGCTAAAAGGCTAGCGAAAGAAGGGGAATATTGTAGCACCATAGGAGAACTATTTAGAAGAGGGTTGATTGCAAGGAATGAGAGTTCTTTGGCCAAAATCCTTCCTATTTGTAGCTTTTGGAGGAAAGGAGCACCATACTAGTTGACTATTTGTAGTCACATCCATCCAGTTAAATTGAATAGACCTTCAAAACAAAACATTTAAATGCCGTGCGGATCAATGTTTTAGCTAATAAGTTTTAAATGTATCCTCTGCGAAGGAGAGGAATGATTGTTACACGCCACTTTCTAAAATGACAAAAAAGGCGGCAAATGCAATGAAATTTGAACGTGAAGAAAATGACATGTGTGTTTACTTTGGTGGATAGAAGTTCTAAGGTTATATGTCAAAACAATTCATGGGTTGCTGAAAAGTAGGTTTGGGACGAATATAGTTGTTAGTGAATATCAGTTCTCGATTTAGTTTTTCTGGCGGAAAAAATTTAGTTGTCACCTCGGTTGGATGAATCTTCCTCCTACCCCTTGTATAGCGATAATCAATCGTTTCTAGTAGCTTTTATTTGATGACGCTAAAAAAGTACTCCTATTAATTGTCGCAGAAAGTGTTAGAAGAAAAGTCACTAGAAGCATTTAACGACTATAAATTGTCACTATACACGGGGTTGGAAGAAGATTCCTACAACCCGGGTAGGAACTAAAGTTTGTTCTTTTCTGGCAATCAGAAAAAGAGTTACAAATAACACTCTCTTTGTTCCAAAAAAAAGTTGATTATATCATCAAGTTGATTATATCATCAACTTTTTTGGGATAGAGAGAGTATTATTTGTCTCTCCTTTTTTTTGCATGGAATGCTATTAGGACCCACAAGCCTACAGTCCAATGGTGGAAAATTATCTAGTTTTCTGGACATATCCCAAAACGTGCCTTTATCTTATGGCTGTTATACAAAAGGAAATTACGGACCTAAGACAAGTTTAAAGCTTGGAATATGGTAACTGAAGATCACTGCAACCTATGCTTTAAGGATCAGGAAACCATTGAGCATCTCTTTATGGAGTGCAATCTGACCAAGGTAGTCTGGATTCAGGTTTGTAGGAAGCTACATATACACCAAACTTTCAGAACATGGTTCGAATTAGTACATTATGCTTGCCACAAATTAAGAGGGGAAAGTTTTAGAGCTAGATTGAACAAATTAGCCTTGGCTGTTACAGTTTACAGTGTTTGCGAATAGAGACATCAGAGAATCTTTATAGGAAGCCAGCAAGGGAGACCTGAAATCATTGTAAAAATTCAGAAATGTATATTCTATAGTCTTGAGCTGGAAAAGAGTTGTGGCAACCAAACCAACAAGCATTTATGCTGCAGGTGGGAACTGCCACCTGCAGTGCTACAATTTTAAGTTTTTGCATTATGATGTAATTTTGATTTTTTTGAAATTGTAGTAGAACACTGATGTATATAGATGTAAGATGTAGTGGTTTTGGTAATAAAAGACCTTTTAGCTCAATTTTTTTTTTTATATTTTCCTTTTGGATTGTCACAAAAAAGTTTGATCAATTTTCAAAATAAGAAAGATTTCATAGGTGTTTTTCCACGTTTATCCTTATTATACCTTTTTAACTCTATTTCTCTTTCCACATTTGATCATTCACCAATCTATTTTTCTCTTTCCCAACCCATTTTCTTCTGTTGCTCTCTCTTTCTTTATTTCTTTTTTTTAGATAGAATGAAAAACTCAAAAATATGACTCATATCCTACATAAGCGTGTAAGTCAAACATGATCAATTAGGAACGGAGAGAGTAATAGATTTTTCAAGTCGTAGTTCAACTTCTCTACTTTCGGTTCAAATAACTAAAACTGCAAGCTAAGGATGCACCATGTCTCAACTGCTTGGCCCAAAATGAGTCACCCCAATATGCCAAATGGGAGACTCATTTTGGTACTTTCCCCTTGATGCAATGTTCCTTGATTATAGGATGCCTTTCCAATTTGTTAAGAACTGAGCTCTGAATTTTCGGAAAAATGATATACTTCATATTTTGTCTTTGGATAATGGGTTCTGTAGTCTTTATTAATTTTAACGGGTAGGAAGTCATTGGTTTTTTTTTTTGGTAAGGGATATGCATTAGATAAAAATTAAGTACAAACAAAGTTGTTTCTTACTTCTTCCAAGTTAGACAAAAGGTTGGAAGATGTGGGAACAAGACTGAAAACATTACAAAAGTAAGAACTAGTAGCTAAATTGTGAGCTGCTTTACTGGCCATCCTAGGGACAAAGATTGCTTCCCAGCACTTGATTCTAGAAATCAAAGCTCTAGCTTCATCAATGATTGACTTGATTCTCCAGCTTGATTCCATATCAAAGTTTTGAAAGCATTTAATAATTGCTTCGGCATCACCTTCAAAGATCACATAATCCATTTTGAGTTTCAAAGCATGATTAATGGCTAAGAGTACAGCTCTTGCTTCTGCGACTTCAGGGTTGTTGGAGTTGATGAGTTCCGTGAACCCGAATTCAATCTCCTTATCATTTATGCAAATAATCGCAATACAAGCTTTCTCACCTCTAATGGCTGCATCAAAGTTGAATTTTCTCCATCCGAATGGAGGGGGGTCCACGCCTCCACAAGCACTCGATCAACTCTTTTGGTATCTTGAATCTCTAATAGGCATTTCGTAGCAGAGTTGATGCTTTTTGCCAATTTCTCAGGGACTAGAGTAATATTTTCATGGACGAGTTTGTTCCTAGCAAACCAGATCATGTCCATTAGGGTTGTCGCATACACCGTGTAGCTCTGTTGATATTTCACGGCCCATCCAGGTTGCTTGAGGATGAAGTTGAGCCATTGCAAGTGGGAGCCATTTGTCGAAGGGGGACGGAAACCAAAAGGATTAAGCATCCAGATTAATCTGGTGAAGCTACAATTAAGGAAAAGATGAGAGGCTGATGGGGGACCTGATAACATTGCTAAAGCTGTTGATGGGGGCCTGATAACATTGTGGTGGCAGGCTCCTTGGCATGGAATGATGGCACCCAAGTTTGGACTAACCAAGAGAGAATTTGAAAAGATACCTACTAAGTTTGAGTTTTCAAACTTCCCTTTACGTCTTCGAAATGTTGATGGATAAGAGAGTGTTTGTGATTGATTCTAAATCGATCAAACCTGATTAAATCAGTTTTGAACTGTTTGTCAAAAAAAATAAACTGATTAAATCTGCTCCAATGTACTCAAAACTGATTAAATCCATAATCCTCATTTTCTTGGATTACGATTTAATCAGTTTTGGAGAATCATGTTTGACCAAGAGATTTATCAAAATATCCTTACATATAAATAGCATTAAATGCTTGATTTCAGTTTGAATACACTATATGGTAATTTTGCTACACTAAACCTACTTTAATCCTTTTTTTTATCCAAACACCTTCAAAAAATTTTAATCTATTATGCTTAAAATGGATTAAAGCTGATTTTAGAAACTGATTCTGATTTAATTAAAATTTACTTTTAAGAATCAATCTCAAACAGCCTCTAAGCATTTTGGGTGTTAATGTTGAAAATCTTTGATGTGCCTCCCCGGCCAAAAACATGGATAAGCTTAAACTTAGATTGTGCATTGGAGTTCGTACCTCTGAGGATATCTCTGATTCTATCAAGCTGAACCTAGGGTATGTTAAGAACTTGAAGTTTGGAGGGAACTTCTTTGGTCAGCTCCGGCGTTGCTCTTGTTGTAAGACTCTTGGCAATCATCACACTAGCTAATGAACCCACGCAAATGCATGGGATGAGATGTAATCTGGTCGGATTGAGATGCAATTTGATTTTTTCGTCAATCATATATCATAGCATAGTCGATTGTGTTTTGAATAAATATATACTCTCTTTGTCCCACATAATTTAATTGATCAACTTTTTTTTTGCACGCAGATTAAGGATTTAAGTAATATATTGTGTGTTTTCCATTCTATCCTTCACAGAGAATAGCGGAAGAAAGTGGGCCATGAGAGATAAAATGAATTAGTGGCGTATTAAATGTGAAGAGAAAAATAAATAAAAAGTGTAAGAAAGTGGTAAGGAGAGAAAAAATGAGTTAACAGAGATCTAAATGTGGAGAGAGAATTAGAATAAAAAAATGTAAAAGTGGTAAATATGTAAAAATACTTACATAATCTTTATTAATTTAGAAATGAGCAATTTTTATGGGACGGCCCAAAATGAAAAGTTGATCAAATTATGTGGGACAGAGGGAGTAACAAATAGAACGACTTTCAATGAGGTAATGCACACATACATGATAGAACATAATAATCGACATCATTCATGTATATAAATTTCATGAATAAATGAGCATACTATTTAAGACAATTAGAATCATATCAATGGCAACTATATAAATTACTGAAAATGAATTTCATTTTGGTGCATTACTATGCTTATACATTTTATCAATATATCTAAAACTACTATCATGGTAAAAATAAATCTAGCTTTCACTAACATGCTAATTTTCTAGTCCTTTATATCCTCCTTTACTTATTATATGTATCAGAATCTAGTGATTACCATTTGCATATATAGTCATATCATTTTCGCTTAATACGTTGAGGTGCAGCGAGGCTATTATGTAGACTTCAATAGTCAACTAATAAATGCCTCGAAAATAGAGTTTGGAAAAGAAATGGAAGCACGTGCTAAATATAAAAAAAAACACATTTTAAAAAATATAAAACCAACTTTAAAAAAGATAATAAAACGTTATATAGTGGCGATACATGTGTTTAATTGTTTTTCTTTATGATCGTGATTGATGATTTTTTATCCATCCGTGTGATGTATTTTTTTAAAAAAAAATTCTAAGACAATCAATTTAGATTTTGTAGTGCAAAAATGTCAAAGCTTTCTACAAAAGATTTGCACATGATTGAGGTTAAACTTATAAAATGATGACTATTCTTTCCCGTGTAACATTGTAAAGAAATAATTTTATTGATGACTATTCTTAAGGTTTTTAGGTGAATTTAATTGAATTCAAAGTAGTTAACATGGTTTTAGAATACGACAGTTAATGAATGATAATCCTAAAGAATTACCATAACATTAATTTTTTTATTTGTTATTATGTTACTATGTGATTGAAGATAAATGTCAAGGGTCTAATATTTGTTCACCTTTCATTTATTGTACTTATATATGTACGAAAATTTTTAAAAAATATAATATCTTATTTCTCATGAATTCGTCATCGATTTTGTATTAAGATATGTTAAATGCAGTAGAAAGACATGAATACATAACTTATGCTTAGATCACATAGTAGATAATGCTGTGGTTACTCAGATTTCTTTTCTACACTTGGAATTATAACATTAGTTGAATTGCACTTGAAATCATGCAAGGAATTATCAATTAGTTCACATCGAATAAGAAGTTTACTTTATTTTTTAGTATTTTAAGTATCATGCAGTTCTATTTTTTTTAACAAAGATAGCTTAAGAAGTAAAATACTCATGAAATTGTACACAAAGCTATTCTTTCACTATTCGTTTACTTACTAACAGATAATAAACTTTTTATCAACCTTCAATCCATATAAGAGTGGGACATATTTCTATCTTTATTTTATGACGCACGTCATTGATCAATAAAATTCTCATTTTACAAATATTATTGCTAAAATAATAAATTACATATCAATCACAGTCATCTGAATTGTAAATTAAAAGTCATCACAAAAGAAGGTTTAAAATAGAAATAGACTTTTGAATAGATGTGCAAACACGTCAATTTTACATTCTTTCAAGTAACCAACCTTTTAAATTATGAAATTAACCTGTAAACCAAGATAATGTAGTATTATGGTAGCAATACTTGTGTTTTAGTTGTTTTCCTCCAAGGTCATGTTTGACGCTTTTTTGACGATATATTTTGATTTTCTAAGGCAATCAATTTGAAAATACACGTACATCATACGATGTTGAATAATTGACTTTAAATTGGAAAGTTATAGAATTCTACCAAAATTTTGCAAATTTCTGAGGTTAAACAGTTATATATTGATATGATTACATCAATATAGACGGAGATCAATTGCATAAGGTTACAAAACTTTTAGACTTACTTACTTTACCTTTCCTTTATAGATTGTGATTGAGTTTTTATCTAATAATATGGATAGGTTAGTATAGTTACACTAAGTTCTACTAAGTTAAGTTATTGATAAAGAATATAAATCAATTTTGAACTTGTGAACTACAACATTTATAGGTTTAATGTTATTTCACATACTCAATTACAAATACTTTTCGCACTTGAAGTTCATTTCGGACTTCCCAATATCGCACCTGTATGACACCTACAAAGCACATCAAACTGATACAAGTGATCGTGTTTCTTCTTCTTTTGTTAAGTTTAGTTATACTTTTCGTTACCCTCTTTGAAGCTACGGTTTACTTGTTTACTTAATTGTAACTAAGCTGTCTCGTTTAATATACTAGTTGTGATGCACGTGCATTGCACGTGAGTTGTTTTCTATATAGTGATCAATAGTCCATTAAAAACGAAGGTATTGTGAAATCGCTTTTCACATCCGTGCTAAACAACGTGGTGGCAAAGAACTCATAGTTCCTCAAAATATTTAGTACTGATGGTCAGAGGCATTACATTTTTCAATCAGCAGTTTAGTACTTAGTCGCATGCTATAAATAGAAGAGAACATAGTTGAAAAGAGATAGCAGTAGTGAAAATGCAGATAGGCACAACTTTAAGTGCTCAAAAGTTTACTTCATTTATTGTGTACATTCAATCGTGTTTTATGTTTAATGACAAAACAATATTAGTTATATTTGCAACACCTTAATTTCCTTTTATTTGGTGGAGGAAAAGAGAATGGAGACCGGAAGAGAAAGAAGTCGTTAGTCTAATAAATTTCATTAGTCAAATAGTCTTCACATGAACAGAAGTATGAATATCGAGTTCACTTAAACAAATTCGAAATGAAAACAAGTTGGATTTGGCATTTCTAGTCATCGAGGATCCCGCCATATGCACAGACTTATGGCCCTCACATAAAACCAAATTGATGTTTGAAAGCGCAAGATGCTTCTTCTCTAACGTTATAAGCATGAAATAACTTGGTCGTTCATCTATATAATTGTGTTGTATACATGGTTGCACCTGGTCAAGTTCAATTATTTTGCATGTATTAAATATGTAACTGTAGCGTGCAAGAATAACATCTATATACATGAGCAGGTCCATACATTTGGCCAGATACAAGTACCCATTCTTGCTCCTGCTGGCGGGTACGCAGATACAGACCTAATCTAACGTTCAATACAATATGCACAAAGTTACTGATCCAGGCTCAAGCTGGCTATCTCATACTAAACGGGAATAAGATTTGATTGACCAAGCAATGGCTATGTACGTTAACAATCCTAATAATTTTACAAGCAGAGAACAATTGACCAGTATGTTCTATTAGATGGTGTTGACAACCCAGAGTCTATAAACATGTACAAGGAACTATGATATCATTAGAACTAAGCCCACGAGCTGAAAAGGTGAGACATAACCTTCAAGACATTCACAAGCTTGTTCAACTGCTCGACAACCTGTTGCAAGACCTTTTCAGTTCCAGATACAACAATTGTAAAGAGAGCCTTATCCTTATTTAAACCAACATCAAGAGACTCAATGTTGTATCCTCTCCTTGAGAAAACCCCAGCAATTCGGTTTATTATACCACTTTCATCCCGAACAAACACTGAGATGGTGTGGCGTCTCACCCTGAAATATCACTATCACTATATATCAAAACCACATGAGAATCGATAATTAAACACGCATGACCTATAAGAAAATAGTGGTAGCGATTTACTTGGACTTGTTAGTTCTGAGCTATCAGATCAGCTATTCATTGACAATTGAACCATATGACATAGGAACCCATTAAGAGTTCTTGGGCTAATGCAGCTACGTAGTTCAGAAAGCAAATTCTAAAAAATAAGCACGTGTGTAAAGTTTGTTTAGAAGCTGACTAGTACCATGAAGAACTTCCTTGGTTGAAAAAAGGGAATAAGCTACAATTACAGAATCAAGGCTATTTACCGAAGTCTGGTGACTGGTGAAATTTCAGGGGTACGAAGCTCAATAATGAAAAATGCATCATACTACCATTACTTCTTCATGGTTATTCTCCCTGATTCTTCAATGGAGAAGGGAGGGAAAGGCAGGAAAAAAAGTAGGAAATTATAGCAAATGTAGAAATCAAAGACGTCAAAAACCCTATTCTTGGAACAATAATTCAAGCATTAGATTGTGGAAAACTTTAAATTTAGTTAATAAAATCTTCCTACATTCAAGGAGCTACTTGAAATGAAACACGTCATGCACCTCATTCGCGTCAGCAATAACAATCAAAAACAAGAATAGTAGAAAACCCATAAGCAAGCAGCCAATTTCTACAAAATTTAAGTTGCATTTAACCAAATCAAGAAAAGGACCCTCTTTAACTAAAATAGTGTAAAAAACTGCCAAACAATTCCTTCGTTTACAACACATCCCTATGACCTATGTTAATAACTTAAGTATTAAACAAGAAATGCAACTTCCTAGTACACAGATGAAACATTCTAGATTACCAGTTTACTAGAAAAATGGAAAGAAAACTACATTGATTCTATTAAATTGAAGTCATCAATTATAGAGGGCTGGATGTCCTCTATTTCACTGGGAAGGAAATAGAGGGCTGGATGTCACATACCAGTCGCCTTCACTTTCTTCATAGCTTAAGTAATTCAGTTATCAATACTTGAAAGAGAAAGTTATATCTAAAGGGAAAATTGTATTGCCACAATCTTGGACCCTGTAGCTTATAACGAAAAATCGCAACTTGATATCTTCACTTATATTACGCCAAGGTTAGTAGGTTTTGTAGAATACAACATATATGAAAAAGTGAACATTTAAGGTGTTATTAGAAAAGTGTAAGCATACTTCAAAAGCTTGCAATTAGTTCATCACATGCTGAAATCACTTGAAATTAAACACGAATATATCAACGTGCGATAACAATGTATATTGGCTACAGTTCTTGGATAATTATGCGGCATCACATCTTTGAAAAGGAGGTCCTATCCTAAGTTCTTCTCCCAAAAAAGTACTAAAAAGCTTATAGCTTGAGTGCAACTTTGTTCAATGTTCCATTCACCCCATTAAAATTCACTTTCGGAGGTCGTTTTCCCCTCTCTCCCCTCTATCTCTGGCCAACACTTTCATTTCTCACATGAAAGCTTTCAATGACCATCAATATGAATGACAAATGGGTGTGTGAATCTTGATGTGCGATTTCCCTATTTACCAAATGCAAGTTTGGGAAGAGTGAGTTGCCAACAATCTGAATACAACCCAGTGTAAGATTAAGGTCATTTACCTGAAATTATCGACTGGGTGAGCACTCAGATCCTCATTAAATGTCCATCAACATACCATTGCGATCAGATGATCAAGTGTGAAGAAAAAGCAGTGTGTTGATTAATACTTCCATCTGTTTGGAAGGATTTAAAAATATTAGGCCAAAATCCAACATATATCAGTAAAATCATCAAAGTAGAAAGAAAGAGTACAAACCTGAGTCATGGTGGTGAAATGCTTCCCCCTTACGAATGCAAAAAGATAAAGGACTTGGGGACGGAGAGCCGCGTTACTCGGAGGTGTGCAAGAGTAGCGATGATTCTCGCCTCGATCTTGCATCCCTTCAGTTTTTCCTCTTTTTTTTTTCTTTCTCAGTTTTTACGCGGGAAAAGAATGAGGCGCCTTTCTCCTATTAGTATTTAAAAGAAATTCTATTTATGCATGAAGAATATTTTCTGGATACAAATGTCCCAAAATTCTTCATTCTTTAAGATAAAGTGATTAAAGATACATAGAAAAATGTGATGGCATGGATATAATGGTTATGAAGAGTATTTCAAGGCCATGCTGACACATCTAATTTCAAAAGCCGTCTTATATAATTCAAGTATAATCATATATCAAAACCAGAGTTACTCAAACTTACATGAAGTAAGGGAAAGGAAATCCGCACATATTATAAGAAAATGTCAACGCTATTTAACAACAACCAACAAAACTTAGAATGTAGAAATTTCATCAAAAAGATACAACAACACTTATTTATATTAATTATAGCAAATGTTAGCTACATATATAGATACAACAACCATTAGGCGTAAAGAGAATGTATGCTAAATATGTGTAGCAGCAGCAGTTAAAGATCATCTTGTTGTTCCAAACTGATACCTATGATAAACAAAAATAGAAAACATTTTTAAGGTCAATATTGAATATAGAAAGCTAGTGTTCTGTAAAAGAGGTGCTCCTACCTTAAGTTTAAATGCGATAAATGAATTTCAGAATAGTTTCATAAATTTGAGAAGGTCTCTTAGTTGTTAGAGTGATACCATGGTCTTGAAAACCCTATAACTGCGTGAAAACATATTAGCTCTGAAAAGCTATAAATAATAATAACCATACGACGGAAACAACTTTTCTTTATTACCCTTTGCTTCTTATTGATTTTCTCACGAGTATGTTCTTCTCCATTTGAAACCTCAACCAGTGCATGCGAGTGAGTTGAACCTTTTTTTGACAAACTGAATGATGCGAACATTTGCACTCATAGGCTGATTGAACAATATTTTTTCAAAATTTCTGCTCCTGCATTGTAAAGTGCCCATAATTAATTTGATTCAACTTCGAGACTTTGAGATTAAGAGTCATCACATTTTCATGAATATCTTGGCGAAGAATTGGAGAGTCGAGTGTCACAAAATACAAGGTTTGTCCCAAACATTGCTTTACTTGAGAAGAGGTGGTTACAATGCTGCTTTCAATTTTTTTGCGCCCCTCTTCTATGGTGCAACATAATTTTCTATTACTTTGGCTAAATATTTTTTGGGCTTGATCCGATACATAACATGTGGGGCATGTGCCATAAAACTCTGTCGTTGCTTGCACATTTTTTTTACTCTTTTTTGCTGCCACAAGTTAGCATGATTAAGATGGAAAAAGCTAAATTACGTAGTTCCAAATGGTGTGCGAATAAGAAAAGACCATAAATGAAATAAATGGAATTACGTGATACTGGATTTTTATTTCTGAAAGATTTAGCAACATAACTACTACTCCCTGGATGGAGAAACACAAGATTTTTCTTGTCTATTCTGAATTCTGAAAAGGTTTACACTGAAAAGGTTTACACTGATAAGGTGCAGTTAACAAATTTGGATCAAATCTTGCAACGCACAATGGGAGATTGAATGTGACAAAAGAATCAAAATTAAACTCATAATTATGATCCAAACAATTGATTTTTTAATTTATAGATAGATGGAATGGCGGTTGTTTTGTACCGTTAGTAGCGATTAGCCGCTTCGCTTCATACGGGAAAAATGCGTCGTGTGTGTGTGTGTATGAGAGAGAGAGAGAGAGAGAGAGAGAGAGAGAGAGAGATGGTGGGTTTGGTTTTGGCAGATAGGGACGGTGGGTTTTGTTTCTTTAGGTTGGCTGTTTGGTTTATTTGGAACCATAATACATATAATATTCTATATCATGAACCCACAAATAAGAAACTTAGATCACAATAATAATATAATTCATGTCCAAGAGATTTATATATAATTATTTGTGAGATCTCAATTTTTGATACTCCCGAGTATATAGCTAATTCATTGATTTTTTTGAATTAACAACTCTAAAACTTATTATCAGATGAAATTTTATTCTTAAAGCTTGTAAGTCTTTCTTTTTCTAAAGTTATTATATATTTAAAAAAAATACTTGCAGTACAAAGAGTGGCAAAAGAGCAAGAACGAGTTAGGCCAGTGTTTTTGAAGTGCAAAACAAAACATGCACACGTAATGAACCAAAACCGTTTGGTGTAAAAAGGGGCATGTTATTTGTAGTTTTTGTGAAAATAGCAAAGTACACATGGTATGCACCAAAAACACATTTTTTTGGCAATTATGGTGAAAACTAATGTGTAGCTATTTATACTGACACTTGGATATTTATCTATTTCTTTCCTATATAAAATAATTTTTTTTTTTTTTTTTTTTTTCTCAAATATCTTCAAATACTTTCTTCATGTGTATCATAACTTTGTACTTCATTAACATGAGAAAACCAAAAAAAATGAAACAATTAGAAAACAAATCACTGCTAGTCATGCATATTGCATGTGGTAAATGCATTTAAAACTAAGTCAAGTGCTCTTTACGTGAGAAAGTGAAAAAGTGCTTAATACAAGCTTAGAAATCAAGATAGAGGAGGCAAGGTCTAAACAATTATTATGTAATAAAAATATGATCTATCAAGAACAGTACCGTCATTGTTTGAAAGACAATAGTAGAATAGGATTACAACAAAGATCTTCTAGCAAATCATTCTTTCTCAACCTTAATGGCTTTGAACTTTTGATTCTTCAAGCTAGTATTTTCATTCTGGAGACCAGTTGTTGTATTTTCTAAGTGAATTACCCCTTTAGCGCCTTTCAAGCTCACCCCATCTCCATTTCTATGTACTTCTTCGGCAATCAACCTTTGCCCTATGCGATGACTTTTCTGATCAATCTTCACTAAGAATTTGTAAGATAGCCCATACTTATGTATTAAGTCCTTATAATATTTATTGTTCGTGCTCTCTTGCATGAGAGAAAAAAAATTATTAGTTCAAAGTAATATAATATAACATTATAGTCATTATAAGGTGATGCTTGAGGATTCACCCTTTCCTTTGAATTTATATATGAAGTCATATACGGGACATTTAATAATTCTTTTGGCTGCCTCAAACAATGTCACATAAACATTTCGAACGCCATTTCCTATAGTTAACTTCAGCATGAACCTGGTAGTGGATATAGATATACTTATTAGACATACATATATTAGTACAAATACATGAAGTTATAAAGCTATCAAGGGACAAAATGACATCCTAATAAGTATACAGAGTACATGCTAATATTTCCTCTATTACCAAACCAAAAGGACTGTGTACGCAACCTTAATTTCCCACGTCAAGCTGTTCGACAGAAGAATGGAAAAATAGTACACAATTGTAATCTAATTGTGAAAAAGAAGCCCAAAAACAATCAAACGACTATGATTTATCACTTTCCTTCAATGCCTCCTTTGCAATCTGGCCATGGTCATAGCTATTATCACGTGGACATCGAACTTTAAGTTGATGAAAGCAGAGAAATAAGCATCCATCCATAAACTATGGAACAACAATGTGGTGCAAACTGCCACAAACCCTGCAATGTATCCAAGCCCCATTTTTAACACAGAGCCACATAATGCCATTATTCAATTACAAGACAGGTCCAGTATCTATGACTCTGTGATTTCTGCAATCCATCTTGGTAGTTAACCACTGAGGTTACGACCACCTAAAGCCAGAACCTTAAGTTTTTTAAAACTGCTAATTGATATCAAGTATGTGCTTGTTGTCTGGCAGCATTTTGCTAAAAAATGTTCTTTGAAATGATGACAACTCAAAGGTTCTTCTGACCCATCAAAATATTGATAGCCCCTCTAATATTAGTAAGGCTGTTGTTGAAAAGTGAAAGGTATAACAATGATTGCAGTGTAAGGATGGTTACTGGCTAGTCAAATAGCAATCAAGGACTTGCTAATTTTTCGGAAAATAAACAAACATTTGAAGGCCAAAACTTATGGGAAATAGATAAATGGACTTTTGAGCCTATGCATGCATCTGATAAATGATGCCTCTTAGATGCTCTTCTTAAAAACCACATTATCATCATTGAAAAATGAACAAACGATGTGTACTAAACACGTAATAAATCTCAATCGCTTGGTCAATAAGTTCATGTACTTTCAGCAGAGTTCTCAAAATAAATTGAAAACACTTTAGAAATTTAGAACTTGTCGATGTACTTTCAGCATAGTTCTCACAATAAATTGAAAACACTTTAGAAATTTAGAACTTGTTACCCCGGGGAATAATCCACAACTTTGTTAGTACCAGAGCACCTATATCCATGGCATTTTGCTCCTTGTTCACTGAACATGACCTTTTTACTGCATTCATTACATGCATCGTACCAAGGTTTTTCCATGTTGTCAATACTGACAATCGTTCCTTTGAAGGAACAATAGTTTTTCTGTTACAAGTTAGATCACACGAGTTATATTACGAGGAAAACAATTAGTAAATGTAATTTAGGCAGTTACAACATAACCAATTACATGTGCTAATTAATAAGTAAACACTTTAAAAAGCACATGGAACTCATATAGAGGCCGTTCGATTAGTTGTTCAATATTGACTCGTTCAGCATTTTGAAGTTTCAAGCCCCGTAAAGGAGTTACACTTTCATGGTTTGCATTATGGCTGCAACTAGTGGTTTGTTAGATTCATAATCAACAAGTACGTCGTAGTATTTATCAAGTAAATATAGTATCTTGTCTTTCATTGCAAGTGTTTTATACATACCATGCTTTTAATGCTTCAACTTCTGGCAAAGCTCGATTTATATGGAGTGTCGTAATGGAGAGTGTGGACAGAGCTATGACACCTATATTTTAAGTAAAACATACATAATTAAAAGGGAAAAAATGGGTTTTGCTTCAACTTTGTAGAAATTGCAATATTGAGTTCACTATCTAAGAAAAATGCACCTCCATATCTTGTTACTTTGGCCTTTGAGAGAACAACAATAGGCTTATCATCTGCTAGCTCTGATAGAACATTGCCTTCATTTTTAGCCAAATCGGCCCATAATGTTATGACAACAGTGTCAGACCTAAACTAGATTAGATACTTCAATGTTAATGTTCTTCGCTAGTAATATGAAAGAAAATAAATCCAATGAACATGGAATATTACTCTGTATTTGTGAGTATCATATCCCGCTTCATTATCCCACCACCTCCTGGCTTCTTGAGCAATGATAGGTTGTCAATATCTCCCAATAAGCCAACCACATCTAAAATGGAAAAAAGGGAATATATATTAGGTAAGTTTAAGGTAAACTGTAAAACTGATACATAATTTGTACAAGATCTCGTTTAACATACCAGTGATACCATTGTCTTCAACATGGTGCTTTAGATCCTTGAATGAGACAAATCGCAATCGAAGTTGAGCTATATCGATGTTCGTCTCAAGCTCCTTTACTTGAGTACTGAAAGAAAATGTTAATTCAAACCTATTGTGGGCACTGTTAAATTGTGGGTTCACTAGTTTGACGAGGTCGGTGGAAATCAGATACGTTTTATCCTTTTGAAGAGATTGTTGTAACATATCACCAACATGATTGAATACGACAGCTTGTATTTTTGTACCCTGACATTACGAACCAATGTGATACATTATAGAGCATATGTACAGAAGGGAAAAATGATTAATTACATAAAATTTTAAGCTTAGTTTACCTCTTCGTCCATAAATATGATTTTCCATGTCTGCCCAGATCCCTTCGAGGTGCAATAGTGCTCCAGATTACCCCACCGTAGTACTCTAACTTTTACCGCCCAGTCTCTATC
The DNA here is from genome assembly GCA_033065855.1 of Escallonia rubra. Taxonomy (NCBI): domain Eukaryota; kingdom Viridiplantae; phylum Streptophyta; class Magnoliopsida; order Escalloniales; family Escalloniaceae; genus Escallonia; species Escallonia rubra. The sequence continues at coordinate 116,280 of JAVXUO010000878.1, forward strand.
ATATGCTTGAAGTTGGTCTATTAGCACGCATGATTGAGTCGGAGAATCAACTTTGATATTTGCACAGGCAGTTTAGTAACACCATAAATATATAAGGGAAAACCATAAATACAGACCTACTTTAGACATTTTTCCCATCGGATACTTAAGCAAGAGCTTGATATGTTAAAAACTACTAAGACAGAACACGCATAAATGTTGCATTTGAAAAGTTAATCGCTACTATAATTTGTCGGATAATGCTTTATAGTCACCTTCCAGATGATTAGGCGCATCGCTTGAAGATCCAACTTCTGATGTGGTTAGGGGTAGGGTTCCTTTGATTGTATTTCGCGTGTCCTCGACTTTGAGCGAAACTAACTTTTCGTTGCATTCTTGTACATCACTGGCTTGTAATTTGGCATAACTCTTCCTTGGCCCACGCTTTCGTGACTGTTTATCACCTATAAGAGCTTTGCCTAGATTCTGAAGGCGTGTTATTGTATATATAACTTGATTTCAGGTAAGATATGTAAGTGAACCTGACTATCTTGTTTTTTCTTAGACTATGTTTCTACTTTACATACCCTGGATTCCAGCTCGCTCTGTCGCTTTAGATGAACTGGGCTGGAGACGATACAACAATAGAAAGCTTTCTTTTCCTTGCCATTGTCACCTCTTCTTGCATAAATTGAATTCCTACAAAAGCAAGTCTAGGAAATGAATATAGGCATTTGGCAGATGGCTTGATTCGAAAGCAGTTCTCAAGTAACCAATCTGCTCATATGCATATAGCAAGATATGCATACTGCGGTTATTGCGTATTCATAAAGTTGTTACAGGAAAGTAAATTAAATTAGGAAGCATGTGCAGGACAATGCAATGTTTATATGTGTATCAGAAAAAAGTGATATCTCGACAAACTACAAGAACTCCTAGTCTCGTCCCAGCCAATGCTAATCATATTGAGTATTGCAATATTTCACAAATGTTAAATGCAAACCAGAAGAAGATCTGAGCAAGAAACTGATAAACGTGGCTTATGCAAAATTCTCAAGCATGACATGCCTGCATATCTTGTTTGTTGCCAGTTGCTAGAAGCCAAGGTACAAGAAAGAAAAAAGTTACATTGGTATGGGAATGGAGGCATACCTTTGGTTAAGTGCATGGATATTAAAAAACAAGCAGCACAACCAGTAATGGCCAGTGCATTTGCTCTTCCCAAGCTGCTTAGAATGGACATATTTTACACAATTACAAGAAAATCAGTGGACATGTGCATGCACACACACTCAAACACTGGCTATGGACATTTTCAATCCAATATGACACCATTTCTTAGTATAGCATTCAGTCCAAGCATGTTTTGCAACAAATAAGTCTCTGCATAGAAATCAGATATCCCTTGAGATCTCTCCCTTTGTCAAATCAACTAACTTGGTATTAAATCAGAAAACACAGGAAAATGTTTGGGATCAATGTAATGGATAGCTTTAGATATGATAAACTTTAAAGTGCTGAAATTAAGCAATGAAGAAAGTGATGTAGCATCACCAAAGGAACCCCAAACTTAGAGGAAGCAAAAGACCATAAATCTGGGGCAAGTGATCAATGGACCAAACTCATGAATTTATCACCTAGGTCATAGTAATTATGTGCATCATATCTATTACTACCATAACTTTAACATAGATAAACTATTACCATACTGTCCATGTAGACCAAGCGCCAGGAAATATCTATTGTACTTATTAGAATATTTTAAAAAAATTAAATGGAGAGCTGAATTGCCATTGGTAAAGCCAAAACAAAGGATACACAGTAATTTTATAAACACTAAATCCATAAAAAGGACACTAAGAGGCTGACCAAGCAAAAGGTCCAAAACATACATGAAACAAAATGACCCCTATTTGCTTCGCTGGAGTATACCTTGAAAGGGGTAATCTTTGAGGCATACATACAAATATAGGTGGTGTACTATGTTACTTACCACTCACAAGATCTTAAATGATAGTCATATAAATTAAAACATGTTTGTGCGCGAAACAATCAGACTTAAGGAACACTGAAATATGCAAGATAGACGGTAACAATTAAGATTATCATTATTTTTAGTGAAGAACTGAAAAAAATATCAAAAGCTCTCACCAGGCATCGAGATTTTCTGGTGATTGTTGTGGGAGTTGATGACATATATATGGTCATATATTTATGGAGTTTGAGTTCATGAGACATAATTTTGGGGGTTGTCAATTTGAATTCATGGGTCATCATATTGGCGGTTGTATGATACAGAACAAACACGATCTTTGGATATGCTTCAACGGTCTTCAAGTACCGTTGCCTTACATATGCTTTCTGATAATTTTCAGTTAACAAAAGTACTATTAGTTGTACATTTATCAATTAGTAGATTGTATGGCGTACAATTTCATCTGGTTCACCAAATTTTGTACCAAGCTGAAAGTTTTATTATAAATAAAAAGAGAAAAAAGTGTCTAAGAGGTGGTTGATATGTCATTTGAGAGCATTACAGTAAGCAAAGCAGTGGTAGGTACATCTTTATTCCTAAGATATGCAAGAATTATAATAATAACATTAACGTATAATAGTCTTTATCTGCATGAATGAGAGGCAAAATCCTTGCCCAAGTGTCTACTTCCTTGCGTATCAGTGAAACTTAAAGTGTGATAGAAAAGATAAAAACGTAAAGAAAGAAAAAAATCCTTGCACAAGTGTCGTCCTTTGTGGCGTATACTGTCAAAGAACAAAGAAGACAACATAAGAATGACATAATGTACCTGGTGTCATCTATGGGATTTCTTCCGTTTGAATCTGTGCGATTGCAAGTGATTTTACATTAATGCTCCGCCTTTTTCTATTTCTGGATACTTCTTCTATATGTTGAGCTCTTTGTTCATTGGTGAGTTGAGCATATCTATTCCTCCGATAATTGCGATTGAACGATATTCTTTCCTCTGCACATGTGTGAAAAATTCTCAATTTTCAATTGTTATCATATTCCTCACGTGCGTTGCACGTAGCTTGTTAGCAAAAAAGTGGTTCGTCACTTAGTATTCTTTGTTAATTCACTAAACATTAATAAGAGCTCGTGTGTCTCGCGTAAAAACCTAAGCATTCGAAATGCTAGCAGAAACGAAAAAAGGAAAAAAGTCCTCAAGAGAAGGTTGCTGAACACCATAGTCCAAAACTCAACTCTTTCGACGCGGCGATTGCTCCTTGAAAACACTTCAATCTTTAAAAGGAGTGCTTTAAATCACTTTCCCTTATGTTCCTATTCTCCTTTAAAAAGGAATCTGAAATCGTTCAATACACCTTAACTGTAAAGAAAATTCAGCAACTTACCAAGATCAAGAAAGAAAAAACCACAAACTTCATAAGTAAAATGTGTCTTCTATCTGTTTTTCTCAACAGATATAATCAATAAGATATGTCCTGCCCAACTCGATTTGAGAGAAACTGCTAAGTACCTAGAAGTTAGTCCACTTCCAGGGATCCTTTCACTTTGGACATTGGAGACTATATACCATATTGAAAAATCTATTGAGCAAATTTATCCCCAGAGTTCAGCAGAAAGTTGGTAGCAAACCAATGTCTTTTCAAAAGGGCTATGCAATTGAACTCTACCGGCAATCTGACTGACTACTCCAATTTCTAGAGGTAAAAGGTTTCCTTTTAGTTATTAAAATTAGAGTCTTAGACCTTCAAAGTTCAAAAAAACTTGTTTCGAGTCTTTGGGTATGCACAGACACAATTTGCTTAGTGTGCATGGCATGTAACTCCAAAAAACTGGTTTTCGTATTATTTTTCCAAACGCAAACCATGGCACCGATTTATAATACCCCAAAAGTGATGATGGTGTAGTTGTTGTCATGATGATCTTAGAAATTATTAGTGCTATAGATTTGCTCAGCTCGGAAAGCTTCATTCTAGCACTCCAACCTTTATAGTAACAATGCTAGAGAAAAATGCCACTTTTGAGTTTGCTAGCCGCCTACTCTCTCTCTCTCTCCCTAACACTCTGATATTCCCCATATGCTGAATCAGCCAATCACAATCTAAAGTGTGCGAGCTAAATCATATCACCTCCAATATCTCAAAGTATATAGTCCTAATGCCTATTCTTCATAGGCTAAAGACGTTGGATCAGCCGACCACTATCTATAATATAGGAGTATCCATCCAACAACCAAGAAACTAATGACACAACATACCTGGTGTCATCTTTGGCCTCTTTTTGGTTCGAAGGCTTGCAATGGCAATTGAGTTTACATAACTGCTTCTCCGTTTCCTGCTTTCGAAAACCTTCTCAACGTACTGTGCTTTTTCTTCGGTGGTTAATCGTGCATATCGATTCTTTTGGTAAGTATGATTGATCATCCTCCTTTTCTCTGCATGTAATACGATGATTTCCATTTTGTTACAGGCCACGGGATTAAAACCAATTGGATTATTAGCTTTTCAAAAGTGCAAAGAAATATAGGATAGCAAAACCTTCTATTTCCATCTGGTACTACATGCTAAACTCTTCCAGTTGGTTTGCTTGTAGTTGCAACACATATACCCAAATACTAAGACACACCTGCAAGTCAAACACAAAACATGTGAAATGTGAGGCAGTAGATGTCAGTGGCATAGTATCTACTATAACCAAGTCTGACACTGCCTTGGAATGTTACACATGCCAATATACCATGGTATAGAGCTAACATGGTGGGGAGTATCTGTACGGCTATAAATGCTGCAGACTCTCAAGGCCATAGTAACAAATCATTAGCCTATATATTAAAGCAGTCAAGGTAATCTGCTATTTTTTAGTTTAAGCAGGTTCCTTTTTATTGATGATGAGTATGGCAGGTTTCCAAGGAAGTTGAAGCCGTCTTCCAGAGTATGGAAACAAGAATCGTCCCTAACCTTCACCAACCAAAGTAGGAAACTGGGGCTAAAATAGGACCGTGATAGAGAACGCTAGGCCTAGTCTGATTGTTTTCAGTTATATTTTGCAGTTAAGGTTAAGTATTTTTCTTTTATGTTTCTGGAATGATTTTGACACAGGCTAATTGAGAACTTTCAAATCTTTACCCCTAATAAGAAATGGAAATTGGGAATGATTAAGTTGAAGAAGCTGCAATGATATGCAATGATACAAAACATTCAATTAAACAAAACAAAGAATTGAAAGCTAGAAAAGAAGTAGTAAGTGAAAGGAGTATCCTTTAGTGCATTTTGAATGCTGCTGATCTAAGATGACTGTGTTAGATACTTTTGACCTCGGTCTCCAAAAATAAGTTTTTTCTTAATTTTCATAAAATTAATTATAGAGCTTTTTACCTTTTTCAGTTTATGTTTCTTAGATTTACATATTAGTTGCTCTTTCCTGGTTTATCAAGTTTAGGTGATGGAAAAAGATAGTTGGATCTTCTATTTGTAAAGGTTCTAAGCAGGCCAACGTAATTGTACAAGTGTAGTAGATCTGTAGAGGGGCTACATGGGATGTTGTGTAATTGGTTCTTGTTGACTTTATGTTTTGCAATGATTGCAAATGGACTTTGTAAGCAGTTGTGTGTGAAATATTTTCCTCAGCTTGCCGTTGTTGCTGGTGTGGTTGAACCAAGCCCCAGAAAGGAATCAGTGGACAGTGGATCTAGCACACGTATGGAATGGGAAGTTCTTGAAAGAGACCACAGAGCCTATACTTCTCTATTCCAAGCTCTTAAAGCATTTGCAGTTACTGATTGCATAGCGGATGCAGTCAGTGCTTCCAGCACAGACAGGTATCCAGATGAAAGTATTGCGAATACTCTGGATCCAAGGGAGTGATTTCTATGGGGTTATTCCTATTGGTCAAGCAAAGGTCAAAGTGATCCTGATGTTCCTGAGAGTTTGATATATAGATTGAATGCTACTTTTTGTATCATTACTGAGATCAACATTAAGCCTTTTCTGGGTAATTGTTTTTCCTTCCATTGATCTTTTGTATTTTTTCGTGTGGTTTAACATTCATAGTTGATGTCAAGATGTATGTTATATGCAGCCTATTTTCTGCCAGGCCTTCCAATATACTCAGCAAAGTCTCTGCGATTTCGAGTGGGTCATCTTAAATCCTCTACTGATGTCGAGAGTGATCTTGTGCAATTTCCAACGGAACAATGTGTTGACGGCAAGTTTATATGGACATACACTTCACAGGAGTTCCCAATGGCTCAGGTGAGCATACAAATTACAGGTATAAAATAATATGTACAAGTGTGCCTATCCAGAATGACACCGCATCTTTCAATACACTAATATGTATCTTAAGATACGATACAATCAGCTCCGGCAAGCGACCTGTACACTATCTAAACATTTGCGTCACTTAATTTAATTTTATCTATTTCGTAACCATTAATAATTAGAATTTAACCACTCAGAAGCATTTGATTAGTTAAGAACTTCCCGACTTGTACAATGACATAGAATGTGCTTCGGTTTTTTGCTTTTATATGTCTCTTCAAAGCACTTCACGTCATATGCTAATTGGTTTTATTTTAGGTATGAAATTTATGTTCTCTTTTATGTTTTGGTTTTTCTTTCTAGCAGTTAATCAGTTAATTTGCCACTATTTATGCGAATCCATTTTTTTTGTATCTTATTGCACGAGTAGAAAGAGTATTGTGGTACACAACATGATACGAAAAACGAATATCTCGATACATGATACTTATTTCGGCTTCAGTTTTCAATCCTGTCTAAAGTTCTATGGTTGCAGAGATTCTTCAGTCCCACAAGTGACTTATCTTCTATTATACTATCTTAGTTCATGGGAGCCAATCAAAGTTTGAACTTTAGAGAGCAAATGTGACTGCAGCCTAGCTGTTACAGCCACCAAGCATGACGACATTAATCACCAACTATAAGAGCAATCACAAAAATATGATCAGTATAACTATCCTTTTTCTGGATTGTGCAATACTAATGTATTATGAGACTCACTATCGCATATTAACATCTAAGTTGTTAATCAAGGGAGCTGAAAATGCTAAGGTAGGTGGGGAAAGATAATTTCTTCGACATCTTTGATATGATTGGTTTGTACAACATGATAGTGCCTACAACGGTGCCGATTTCTTTTAGGGTCTAACTGCGTAAAAATGCAACAACAAAAAAAAAATACCCATCTTTTGAAGCCCAAATGAATAAGACCGCTTCTAAGTATCAAACAGAGGCTACTAACATTTGTGCTCAGATCCTAGCCTTAGGAGTTAGGGGCAGTCAATTTTAAAGCGTGGCAGGCAAAGAACTCAAAATTTCAAAACAGTATGATGCCTTGAAATTACTCTCAGTTTCACTGAAAACATGAAAGCCCTAAATAGTCAAATGCTATTTTTTCCTTGGACACGAGTTCAAGCAAAAGATTAGTATAAATTGGTACTATAGTCGAAGTCATTGGAGAGCAAGTTAGAGACTTATCATTGTATGGTAAGCTGTGAATTTTGTAAAGAGCAGTGCTATACAGACAAAAACAAATTGATCAAAAAGTTTTAGTACCCGATAGGGTACATGAGGGAAAATAATAAGAACAAAGCTTGAAAAGAAATCTGTCTTAGTAAGGGCACTGAAGCACCAGTGAATCGCTAAGCCACTTTCTATCGCTCCTCCAGAGTTAGGCTCATGGATTATTTTGACAATTAGCCACTCTTTGATTATGTTTTTAAGACCAACGATTATTTCTAGTGGAATCTTGGAATATTATTGACGATTGAGCCATTATAATGGGATTTCAACCCTACCTTCATTTATGCATACATAAGCTCCATTTTAGACTGAGGCAATATAGATGCCTCTTATTCACTACATTATCACAATACGGCCCTTCTCTGCTTTCAGTGTCTATGCTACATAAGTTTGTCACAGAACCTTCTTGCTGCTACCTTCAATTCTGCTTTTTCTTTTGTTTCCTTACTTAATCTGTATTTAGTCCTTTCAGCATCGATCTTTCTCCCTTGTTTTACTCCTTAAAAGAATTTGTCGTTTCATTCAAGCTGCACATTTGAACATAACTTTGAAAAATGGAAGTGAGAGACAATCTTGAAGTAGATGTCAATGGTCAAGAGATCTTTCTGGTGGACAAGGTATACCTTGCATAGCTGTCTCTTGTTCTCACCCCCTTCTACTCATACTCTATTCTGGATGAGAGCCATACCATTGTTCAGTAGTTATTCATTCTCTAGTTGCAAACTTTCTTTGGGTAAATAAACTCCTGCTGCTTCACTATTTCTCCCTTTTTGATGCTTCAAGTTTTATACTTGTCATGCTTCTGAAGCATAACTTTCCAACCTTTGCAACCTTTTCCAACATTGTGTAGCTAAGAATTCACCCCAAAATAGTCATTTTGCCAAACGCCTAAAACTTCAGTGGCATTTCCTTGGCCTAAGAATTCACACCAAAATAGGCATTTTGCAAAACACCTAGAGACATCTTCTTCCGTCAATCCTCTAAACCAGGACTAATGAGCAAATTCCCTGCAAGCATTGGGTAAGACAGTTTGGAAAATGTTCTTAAATCCTCTTTTACGTACACCTACCCTACGTACCAATAATAATTAGCAAATGGCATTTCCTTGGACTAAGAATTCACACCAAAATAGGCATTTTGCAAAACATCTAGAGACACCTTCTTACGTCAATCCTCTAAACCAAGACAAATGAGCAAATTTCCTGCAAGCACTGGGTAAGACAGTTTGGAAAGTGCTCTTAAATCCTCTTTTACATACGCCTATCCTACGTACCAATAATAATTAGGAAATCCCTTGAAAACCCAAGGCATAATAGCAAGCAACACATTTTATAAGCTCTTTGAATTGTCTGTTCTCTGTGATGCTGAGGTTGCCGTTATTGTCCTATCTACTTGCGGCCGCCTTAACGCATATGCCAACAACAGGTATATGTAGTTTCAAGCGTAAACATTCACTACAAGAAAGATGCCTATTAGCGACGGAATTTAGAGATGGAATGAATTTCGTCCCTAAAAGCCACCTATTCCGACGGAATTAGACGACGGAATTAGGTTCCGTCACAATTATAACTCTAAAAACGCTGGAGGGAAAAAATGCGAGGGAAAGAAAGATGGGCGACGGAGACGGAAGTTTCCGTCACAAATAATTTAGCGATAGAATTTGGTGACGGATTTCACCGACGGAATTATTTCCATCGGTAAAGGTATTATTTTAATTTTTAATAACAGAAAAATATTTTTACTAATTATTGAAAATAGAAGAATATACATATAATAAACATACAAAACCAAAAAAAAAAAAAAACATAATCAAAGGGTTTTCGGCCAAAAGAACAGAACATAAGAGAGTTTGGCGCCACCATCCCTCCCACCCCCGTCGCCGTTGTGGAGCAACTCTTCGCGCCGCCACCATCACTCCCACTCTGAAGGTTTGTGCGAAGCCTCCTTACTCACAGCTGATAGAAGTTTTCTGTTAGGCTGAACCGTCTTCTCACTAACTGTTACGGCTTTGACTTTTGGTATAATCAATCTAAGGTTCTTATTTCAATCGTTTGGGTCTTCAATCTTCCGATCTTCCTCTGAGTCTCATATTCTTGCCAGGTAATTTCTTCCTCTCACTCTCACTCTCATGTCTCAACTCTTTCTCTAGTTTTAATTATAGATCTTGTGATAATCCCTCTTGATGTTTTGGGTTTGCGTATTGAATTGTTGATTTGCTTCGGACCATTTCCTTAACATGCTTTTGTAGCTTGCTGTCAACAGTTGGAATGTAAAAAATATATGAGCTCTAGCTTTACCACTGTGTGTACATTCTTTTTGTGTTTGCACTGTGTGTGTTCGACAAAATGCCTATCTGATGCGTTTGTATAAATAAGCTTCTGATTGTGTATGAGTCCATTTTGGTATTGTGGATTTCCATACGATTTGTCGAATAAGATCTCATTTTAAAATTTACAGATATGTTTCACTTTGTAATATCATTTTGTAGTTTTGAGACAATATTCGATCTTATGTCTATGTGGGTTTTCAAAAATAATCTTTACATTGTTCTTATTATACTGTAGTTTGGAGTCAAACAAGGAAACGTTGGTTGAGCTGATGCACCATTTTCATTTGTAGCTCCTCCAATTTCTTGACCTTGCAAGACCCCCGAGTGTTTCTGATGTTCATACTCGAGTGAATCCTTCAGCATGCCTTTGGAATGCACTAAAAAAGGAGTTTGATCAATTACAATGGCTAACCGGAAAAAGTGTCAGGCATTAAATTGTTTTCCGGTCTTAGTTTTAGGATAAACAAGCTTAGTAGAAGATAGAGCAATACTGACCATCCTTGACTACAAAATAGGAATTCAGGAGGCGATGGACGGTCCTTTTGGCATTTTTAAGGCAAGGGGTGATTGCTGGGTGTTAGTGGAGTTCAAACTTGCAGCCAGTAGCTTGTGTTCACTTCAAGGACATAATGTCCACAATTTCTATCTGGCTTTTATTTTTTCTGATTTGGAATTATGTGAAACCCTTGTAAAAGCTGTTACTGTTGATATAATGAGAGTGGAAATTTCTCATTTGTGTTTCTGCAATGTTGTTGGTCTATTACTAGTCAAAACTGGGCATGGAAGCCTTGTGATTTGGATCATCAAATGCTTGGTATAACAGAATATTAAAGCATGATTCTGGTAGCCAGCTCAGATACCTGGGAATTGGAAGTAGGAATTAAATAGGATTCAATTCGATTACATGGTTGGTTACAGAGTGCTCATGGACCTTCTCGGCATGATTGGAATAGTTTGACACCATAGGAAACTTTTGCAATTCACCCTGTATCTAGAACAGCAGCCTTGTTCTTAGTCCTGCTTGGTTGGCCATGGAGGAGGTAATATGACGTATAATTTTTTGGTGGTTGCCTTGCAAATCGTTGGTCTTGACATACTATCAAGCTAAAAAAGATTCAGCAGCAGTAGTTTGTAGATGAATTTGACAAATAGAAGTGCTCAGATCATTGCATTGTTTATTTTGACTTGTAACCTGGGTAAGTAGAACTGTTTGCGAAATGCCTAGCAAGGGGAAATGATTGTGGCATGGGTGTGCGGCAATGGGGGTTGTAGAGAGAAGAGAGAGAGGCAGAGAGAATATAGGGAAAGAAGGCAGTGCAGCGGCGGGGAGAAAAGAAAAGAATTAGGGTTTGTGTCCATTTAAGTAACTTTTAGAGATGGATTTTGGCCGTCGTTAAAAGTCCGTCACTAAAAGTTATTAAAAATTTTCAAATAAATGGACTTTTATCGACGGAACCAATCCGTCACTAAAAGTAATTTAAAAATTATTTTTCAAAAAAAAAGTTTTCAAAGAGGAAGAAATTTTCAAATTCAAATTAGCGACGGATTTACCGTCGGTAAATGTCCGTCGCTAAAAAAATTTACAGACAGAAAATTTCGTTGGTAAATCTCTTTAGCGACAGACATTTTCCGACGGACATATATGTTGCTAAAAGTGCTTTTTAGCGACGGAAATTGGTCCGTCGCTAAAAACTGTTTTTCTTGTAGTGCTTGTTCTTGGAAAATCAATTATAGCGAAATTAATTTTCTAGTTAACACTTTGCTGCCCATACATTTCACATTATGTAATTAAAAAATAAATAAACTATTGTAAAAATGCGACAACAGCGCAGTGAGCTGCTGCCATACCTTTAAATTTGAATTTTAAAGCTACCTATGCTAGCGGTCGGTAACCACTGCCATTTCCTATGGCCACTGCTATAGACAAGATTGAAGGGCGAACTTTAAAGTATAAATAGCAGCGGTTGACCGCTGCAGTAAGCACGTATGACCGCTGCTATATGTCTATAGCAGGGCAGCCTACAACAGCACAAGGGAACCGCTTGCAAATGTTTTGGCGGCGGCTATTTTTTCTTGTAGGGGGTGTTCCTTTCGACTCAACTATGGGGCTTTCTTTGCTTATGGGTTTTGTTTCCTTCCGTATCCAATATGTGCCGATTCCATTACCAGCATACTGTCGTAGTCATGTTTAGGTTTGATATATATGAACTCTATAATAAGGATATATTGCTTAATACTTTATAGGTGAATACATTGAAAGGGGTTTGTTTCCATGGTTGCTTTGAATAATACATTAGTACTTTATAGGGGTTTCAGTTAAACCACTCCATGTGACTTTTAACTACGCTAAAACGCTTTTTAAGACTTTCAGGGACAAAGACTTTGAGGTTACCATTTCCATCTGCGAATCTCAATTTGGTGTATCTTTTTCCATATTCTGGGCAGGCAGGATGTTTATCGATCAACATCATTTTCCCTAGTTGCTATCTTAGGAAAGAGAGGGCATATTGAGTGCGAATTTCCACCTTCCGATGTCTATAGGAGTGGGACGAAGTCAAACTTATTATTACGTTCATAATTTGGCGTGAGACAACATACTATTCGTTTTGACTCTCTTTTGAACAAACCACCTAGACACTTGCGACAAAGTGTACAACTTTTCATGCCAAACATGTCACTGAACACACATGAAAATAACAACAAATGTAGCAATAAGAATGACAATTAACCACTGCCTGACATGGACAAAGGAGACCTATGAGCCAAGAGAGCAATGGGAGTGGTTATTGGGTTTCTTAAGAAGCTCTCAGAGTTTGAGATAATCGCCTGTGACTGGCCTGAACACATGACCTGCCTGAGTCTCAACCAATCCCAACTGCCCTTTAAACATGTGCATGTAAACAATCCAATCTCCATTACCAATCGGGCTAGGCATCGGCATGATGTACCCGGCCTCGCCTCCCCACGGGAAATGGTAAGACCCGAATGCCGGCCCACCCCATCCGAAGTTCATCTTCTCTACCGGGAACCTCTGCCCCGATGAAATCACGAGCGAAGTGCCCTCTTCTTGTCCCCTGCTGCCGTAAATCCTCGCCAATGCTGGCTCTGGACGGTGGGCTTCCACCCAGTCTATTAACCCCAGGAAATGCTCCTTGTTCGCGGCGCTCTCCAAAACCTCGTGAACTGCATCCGATATCGAACTTAGTTGGCTTTCTTTGAGCTCCTTGAAGCTCTTCTCACCGAACGGGATGGACAAAACGTTCCCAAAGTACGACGCCATCAGATTTATGTCGTCCTTCAGCCTCGCCCTCCCGTCCACAACAATGCCCATCCGGCACGTTTTGTTGGTTGTCGAGCACGCTAGGACGACCACTTTCCACAAGAAGGCGGTGAAGGCCTGAAGCTTAGTTGTTCTTCTATACTTTCCGCTACTTGCCAGTGATTGAAGCCGATTGAGCTGGTCCGCTTCAACATAATATATGCGGCTTATCAGGCGATCTTCACTGGCCGGTGACTGAGAGCCATTGGGAAGTGGCAGTGCCGAGACTGGCATGAAAAAGTCGTCAGCGGATTGATCGGAGCATCCGGGATGACGACGGAGCCTCGTAGGGGCCTCCTGTCAGGTCCTCCTCTGTCAACCTCAGCTCGTGCACGGAAAATGGACGGGAACCAGCACTGTGCTTCATCTTCTTCCCGCTTTCAGTCATCTCCGTGCCTCGCTCACTCAGCTTCGCCCAGTCTGGAGTACTCTAATGCGACATCAGCTGCCCCCACATGGTTCTGGAGAAGTACTCGGGATTGTGGTCCCTGGTCATAGATATATCTGTCGTACCCGCCCGAGCTAGCGCCCACCTTCTCGCATTCAGCATCCATTTCTTGTAGTTCTCGGCACAATGCCACTCCCACGCCTGCCTCCCGAGTTCTCGCTCTTTGTCTGACTCAAATTTGAAATAGTCCTGAACATAATTCAACACAATTGAAAAACACAGTTAGCAAGAAAAATTCAGCGATAATGTACTTCTAAAACCGCAAAAGTAAAGCACATAAAAAATACTGCGCTCCTTACCAAAAACTTCCCCCAAACAAGCTCTTTGCCTGATTCCGTCCACGTCCCCAACGTCTCATAAGGCTGTGGGAGGTGAGCCTTGATAATAGGACCGATCTTGGTCCTAACACACAATCCTCAACAAAACTAATTACAAGAAATGACAGAGAGATACATCAATCCCAATATAAGTGCATATTACAATAGAATTGAGCTTTGAAAATTAAAAACATACTAATTGTTTTGGACATGAGCAGTAATCCTCTGCTCCGGGGTGGCTGGAAGAGGTATTCCACGGGTGATACCTCGCGCTACAAATGAACTAGACACTGCAAATGATGAAAAAAGAAATCATTATATTTATATTTATATTTATATATATTGCAAGTAATTGCTTTCAATCCGACACAAAACTAATATCGTCTCACCATGGCCTGAAGCAATTGATGACAATGACGGCTGCTCAGTAGTAGTCGCATCACCAATCCTAAGGAGGGGGGCTGACTATGCCGAAGCAGCTCCGCGACGACCACCTCCACGACCTTGAGGTGCACTGGATCTCGGCATATCTACAATGTAGTTCGCCCGAATAATAAACAACTTAAGTGCAAAATTTAGTATGCTAACAATGTGGCACTGCCGACTATAAAAGACAACCCAAATTAAATAGTCAACTACCATCAATTAATAACTAATTCAATTTAAATAATAAACAGGCATGTCTAAAAGTACATTGACCTCATATATTTTTTACTCTACACTGTCAATCACTATCACTAATAGACAATGGAACGTCTTCCTCCTCGTCGTCATCTTCGTCCCCTTCATCTTCATCGTCTTCTTCTTCGTCATCAACGTCTTCCTCAGTATCGTCGTCGTCATCATCGTCATCACCATCATCATCACGGAGGGCTTCGGCATCGACCTCTTCTCCAGCATGGCCTAAATCGCAAAGAGGCTCATCGATAACATCGTTATTCTCCTGAAGCGGTATCACTGTGGGAGCATCATCCTCTTGGTACATCTCAACGAACACATCATCATCAACAAAGCCTCTTTTGGTCTTGATAACAGTATGCCAATTTCGATCCTTCCTTGTCACACCCTTTGCATAGAAGACCTGCGTTGCCTGAGCTGCAAATACAAATGGTTCGTAGGATCCGAGCCTTGACCTCATATTAACGTCTACAATCCCATGTCGACTAACTCGAATACCAGCTGTAATGTCAAACCATTTGCACCTGAACATTACCAGTCGATTACCGCTGCCATAATAGTCTAGTTCAACAACCTCCTCCAACTGCCCATAAAAATCACGTTCGCTATCATTATAACAGTCACCTTTGATCAAAACTCTACTGTTTTGGGTTTGTTTAGTAAGGTCAACTTCCATCGTGTTAAACCTAAACCCGTTGACAATGTACCCTTTATGACATGATACTAGTCTACTTGACCCAGCAGCAAGCAACTTGAGACGAACATCAACTCCATCATGGACGGTCTACAACAACAAAAAATTTGCACAGAGTATTAGCTTATTACATGCGGTCTATATTAGAAATGAACTGTAGGTTTTAGAACTTACGCGCTGTCGGAACCACTCAGGGAACGCGTTGTTTCGCATTTTTTCAAGTTGTCCATCTGATATCCCAGGGTTTGCTAATAACGCTTCCTCATCGTATTCCCTGCATGTTATATGGCATCGTCGTTATATTATGTTAGTAAATACTATGAGAATGAAGGTATGTACGCAACTACTTACACTATGAATGGTGCAACTTCAGTGCAATTCATGAGAGCGTACAATGTTGCAGCAATATACTCCTCCTCGGATAGATATCGACCGCTACTTGCTCCAAGTGCACGACCAAGATGCTTGAATATGGAAAGACGCTCATCGAATTCTGTGTCGACACTATTTGTTAGCCCCATGGTTGGATAACCTAGGCTTACATCTTGTTTTGATGATAACTACACATTGATTATGTTCTAATGTGTGCTTTGAGTGTATTCTTAGTAGGTATATACATGCACACTCATGAAGACACATTTGAGAAGTTGGATAGATGGATTAAAGCCAAAGAAGCTTAAAGTTAGAGTGGACATGCTATAGAAGCTTCATCAAGTCCAATGTCGAAGAGCAACAAAGAATGCATCGGCTAAGTTACTATCGATTATAATTGATCTTTACTATTATGTAACTAGTCTTGGTTTGATGCTTGAATTGATGACTATGACCTAAAAAGACCTTAGGACACCTTGTGCATTACATGTGAGTTCATAACCTTTGACACGAGTGTGGTTCTTCAAAATGAGTGAACTTTGGAGCTCACTCAGATTTTCTCAAAACTGTTTTTGGTTCTAATATTTTCATATCTTGATAAAACTTTTCATTAGCTTTCCAACGCAAAAAACGGCACCTCAATCCGATTTTTCTAGAGAAAGTTATGCCCAAAATAAGAAAGGGGGTTTCGTGAGGCAGTCGATTGGCAGTAGGGTAATACAGTCGACTGCATTGGTCAAAATTCAGTTCCAACGGCTATTTTCGAGGACAAAACTCCAACGGCTATTTTAGAGGGATTACAGTCGACTGCATTGGGAATACAGTTGACTGCAATGACAGTTTTGCTCACTTTATGCCTATAATGGCTATACTTCATTTGCTCTCTATATAAATGATTTGGGGCTTCAGTATACACCATGGAAACCACATTCTAAGCCTTCATTCATTAGAGAAACATCAAGGCTCATAGATTAAACTTTTCTCTCTTCATCTTCATGATTTTACATCATTAAAGAGAGCATCTTTGTAAGCAATTCTTTGATTGAGAGTGAGCATCCTTCAAGTCATCAATTCTCTCATCTCTCTATTGCACTAGAGCTTCATTTGTACTAATTTCCTTTCAAGAGGGTTTCTTTGTACACATTTTATCTTTGTAAAAGGATTGTGATCAAGGCTTGTGCTTAGTGTGGGGATATCACCAAGTGTTGTAAGGGTTTTGATCTTGACCCGGAAGAAGATTGTTGCAAGTGGATTCTAGTGCTCTTGCAAGGGACTTCCTTGAAGAGGTGGATGTAGGCTTGAGGGTATATCAAGCCGAACCATTTAAATCTCCTTGTCAAGTATCTCTAACTCAATCTCTTTACTTATTGCTCTTTAATTGTTTGAGATTGTTTAGTTAGCATCTTCATTGAAGTATTACTTGGTTTGTTTGAGATTTATGATTGTGCTTAGTTTAAATTCCCCATTATATTTCAAAAACCCTTTTCACCCCCCTCTAGGGTTGTTTTATTGGTTTCACTATTGTCATTGTGACCAAGTCGATTCATCTTTGTATCAACATCAGTCTCAAAGTACAGGGAACAAAAGTTGGTAAGCTCCTCAAGGATGTAAGCCTCTGCAATTGAACCTTCAATCCGGGCTTTGTTTCGCACCTTTTTCTTAAGGTGAAACATATACCTATGTAAGAAATAAGGATTGATTTCAGTAATCAACGCACGTGTGCAAGTATGAAATACAATTTAAAGATGGATGAGTGACATCACCTCTCAAATAGATACATCCATCGATACTGCACAGGTCCGCCCACTTTAGCCTCATATGCTGAGTGAATGGTCAAATGCTCCATCGAGTCAAAGAAGTACGGGGGAAAGATTTTCTCTAACTTGCACACTGTCTCAACAATGTTTTTCTCAAGAATCTTAACATCACTCTCTCAGAGCAGCTTTGAGCACAAATCCCTGAAGAAATGACTAAGTTCAGTCAATGCTTCATTTACTGGTTTCGGCAAGAGGTCACGAAAGACAATTGGTATAAATCTTTCCATGAATACATGACAATCGTGACTCTTTAGACCATAAAACCTACAATCTGCAAGGTTGCAACAGTGTGATATATTAGATGCATAGCCATCTGACAGCTTCAACAGTTTAACCCACTCGCACACCTGTTGTATCTACTTTTTATCCAATGTATATACTGCTTTCGGCAAAACCAGCTTACCATTAACCATCTGTGGATGCAATTCACGCCGTATACCCATCACCTGCATATCTCTGGGTGCTTTTAAGTGATCCTTTGATTTGCCCTTGACATTCATGACTGTATTAAACACATTTTCGAAAACATTTTTCTCAATGTGCATAACATCGAGATTGTTGCGCAGAAGGAGGGTCGGCCAATAAGGCAGCTCCCAAAAGATGCACATTTTCTTCCAGTTGTGTTTTTTTTCCAAAGCCAGGAAGTTTTAGACTAGCACCACACTTTCCAAATGGTACCGCATCCATGTCAAGGTCTTTTACGCACATATACACTTCCTCGCCAGACAATCTGTCACGTGTTTCTAGGCGACGCTCCACAGTTTTATCAAACTTATCTTTTTGCCTTCGAAATGGATGATTAGGCGGTAAGAATTGTCTGTGACACCCCCAAAAGGAAGGCTTCCCCCCGTGCTTTAAGGTGAAAGCCTTACTCACTTCCATACAATAAGGACATGCCAACCTACCGTGTGTACTCCACCCACACAACATACCGTATGCAGGGAAGTCATTGATAGTCCACATGACTGCTGCCCTCAAGTTGAAGTTCTGTTTAAGAAATGCATCAAATGCTGGGGCTCCAACTTCCCACATATTTTTTAACTCATCGATCAACAGCCGCAAGTACACGTCTATATTTTTACTCGGGCTCGTAGGTTCAGGAATGAGTAATGATAAAAACATGAATTGTTTCTTCATACACATGTCCGGAGGAAGGTTATACGGGACAATGATCATATGCCACGTAGAGTAGGGTGTGCTAGAGTGCCCAAAAGGATTAAACCCATCGGTAGCGAGCCCAAGTCGCACATTTCAAACTTCTGCAACAAAAGATGGGTGTCGATAATCAAATTCCTTCCATGCCTCTCCATATGCAGGGTGTCTTAATAAATCGGGAACTTTGCTGCGGACGTGGCTATGCCATCTCATGTGCTCTGCCGTTTTAGAAGAGTAGTACAACCTTTGAAGCCTTGGTGTCAGCGGGAAGTACCGCAATATCTTCCATGCTATCTTTATTTTATTCCTACTAGTCGGTTTATATCTTGCGTGGCCACAAACCGGACACTCGCTCAAGTCATTGTTCTCTTTCCAAAATAAGACACAATCATTATTGCAAGCATCTATCTTCTGGTACCCCAAACCAAGTTTCATCATCATTTTCTTAGCACTATAGTACGTGTCAGGCAACTTCTCATCCTCTGGCAACATTTCTTTATTAAGCTTCAAAAAAACATCAAAACCCTTATCACTTAGACCATGCTCAGACTTTAAGTGTAGCATCTTTGTCACAGCAGATAACTTGGTGTGCTTTGTACTTCCATTCCATATTGGCTCCTCAGAGTCTTGTAACAATTTATAAAATTTATGTGCGCTCGGGTTTGGCTCTTCTTCCACATTAGGGTTACCATCGTTAAAATAGTTATCCCAATTAATCCCACTAGGCCCAGCTTCCATTACCATATGTTGATACTGGGAAAATCCCGGATCTCTAGGACTGTATTGTCTGAACTCACCAGTGACCTCAGTGGGCACCCTCAGAATTGGTTCCCCGTGCTGAGTCCAATTCGTATAGTTACTCTTAAAACCTCTACGGAACAGATCAAAACTTACATCGTTGGGGGTTTTCCAACTTAACAGTTGACAATCATTGCACGGACATTTAATCGTGCCGTCATCCACAAACTCCCGTTGATTCAAAGCAAATAGAATAAACCCGTTCACTCCCTATCTAAACTCTTCAGATACCCCAATCCCACTTGGAGCAATCCTCCTTCACATCCAACTTCTATCCACTGACATGATATATATCTCTCACTACCTATTAAACCTATACAAGTTGAGTTCAAAATTAACCTTCAATTTGAAAAATATATATTGAGTAGTCACTTACAAGTGAGTGTTAATCAGGGTTAAGTAGGGATGATTAGGGCTAATTAGGGCATATTAGAGCTAAGTAGTGTTGATTAGTGCTAATCTAGGTAGCACAGACACGGACACTGCGTCTGATACCGACACCTACCAGGACACCGCAGAGAGGTGCCTGACACATGTCTAGCAGATGCCGGTGAGGTGTCGAGGTGTCGGGCACCATACCTCGACTCATTTAAAGTGTCGATGCTAATCAGTGTTAATTAGCCCTAATCAGGGGTAATCAGGATTAATTAGGGCTAATTTTTACTAATTAGGGCAATTTAGTGTTAAGTAGGGCTGATTAGTGCTAATTAGGGTTATTTAGTGTCCATTAGTGTTATTTAGGGCTAATCAGTGCAAATTAGTCCTAATTAGAGCTATTAGTGTTAATTAGAGCTGATTAGTGCTAATTAGGGCTATTTAGTGTCAGTCAGTGTTAGTTAGGGTTAATTAGGGCTAATTTTTGGTAATTAGGAATAATTAGGGGTACTCAGTGTTAAGTAGGCCTGATTAGCATAATTATTGTCAATTAGCCCTAATCAGGGATAATTACGGCTAATTAGGGCAGATTAGCATAATCAGTGTTGATTAGTGCTAATCTAGGTAGCACAGACACGGACACTGTGTCCGACATCGACATCGACTGGGAAATCGTAGAGAGGTGTCGGACACGTGTCCGAAGGTGCTGGTGAGGTGTCGGGATGTCGGTAGTTGTCGAACACCGTACCTAGACTCATATAAAGTGTTGGTACTGCGTACGTGCTAATTAGGGCTAATCAGTGTCAATCACTATTAATTAGGGATAATCAACGCTGATTAGTGCTAATTAGGGCTGATTAGTGCTAATTATACCTAATTAGGGCTTTTTAGTGTTCATCAGTGTTAATTATGGCTAATCAGGGGTGATTAGTGCTAATTAGGGCTATTTAGTGTCCGTCAGTGTTACTTAGGGCTAATCAGAGTTAATTAGCACTAATTAGGGCTAGACTCATGTGTCGGGGTGTCGGTAGTTGTCAGACACCATACCTAGACTCATGTGAAGTGTTGGTGCTTCCCAAGGGCTAATTGGGGCTAATCAGTGTTAATCATGGTTAATTAGGGATAATTAGGGCTGATTCTAATCAGTGTAGATTAACACTAATCAGAATTAATTAGTGTTAATTAGGGCTAATCAGTGGTGGAACCAAAATTTCACCCAATGGAAGATGAACCTTATTAACTTAATTAACCTATGGCAGATGAACCTAATTAACCTAATTTCAATCAACCATGTCATGTTTCATTTTGAATTAACCTAATTTCAACCCACCATTTAACTAAATCACATATCTGATATCTCAATCCAATTGGGTCCCATCTTCCATCAACAATCTCAATTCTCAAATGCTCAATGCACATTTAACAACCTAAAACCATCAACAGTCTTAATTCTCAAATGTACAATCAACAACCTAAAATTTTAATAAAATAATCAATGCTCAAATGGGCAAACAATTGTTCAAAATGCACATATCCAATATCTCAATCCAATTGGGTCCCATTCTCCATCAACCATCTCAATTCTCAAAAGTTTAATCCATAATTAACAAGTCAGACCAAGGACAATTACACAAATCAAACATCCCAATTGATCATTTGCGACATCACAAACTCAGATTACATAAATCTGGCCATCATAAATCAAACATCTCAATTCTAGGGAAGACAATTGCAGAAAGCATATGACAATTAATCATAGGCTTCAGAAGAATTAAATGAAACACAAACCTTTTCGGGTTCTAGACTTGCTTCTTAAAAGGCAACAAAGTTGATCCGCTGCTAAAACTGCATGTAACCATGGCACAGTACGAGTTAATTCCATGCTAACAACAATCTCCTAAAAAATCTTGGAGCGAATGAGATATTGTCGGTAAATACAATATACTCCGAATCATTTGTCACATAAAAAGCAAAATCTATTGTAATGAAGTTTATAGCTGGAGTTTATAACTGCAAAAAAAGCTCTTGCAAACTCTACCAATCATGATCTTTGTGATGCTTGGGACATTAATAAGCAAATTCTATTTGTAATAAAGCTATTTATAAGGACTGAAATGTGAGATAGAGAAGATGGGGAATATTCCAATCACCAACAACCAAAAGTTGCCTACTCATCAATTCTTACCGATGTCTACCCAGGTAATGTAAGTACATTTCTACACGCATTTATGTATTATAACATGCAAATGACCATCAACTAATCTAATTTGTTCATCACCAAAAGCATTAATATTGCAATAAGAATTCCAGAATCAAAGGGCTGTTAGAGTTTCACATCTTTCAGAAATTCAATAATGCTGAAATTCAGTAATGCTGAAATTGCAATATTAATACTGCATTAATATTGTAATAATGCTGAAATTCAGAAATCGGGCATTGATATTAAACACGTATTAAATCAATATACTAGAGTTTCTCAATAAAATGGATGTTTACAACGTGAAATTACAGAAAGTTAACTGATGCTGATTATAAAAATCATAAAAGATAACCATATGACATGACGTACAACTTGTACGTGCTTCATAAGTGATTCCATGCAATCCCATGTTGATCACACTAAATAAGGCAAATCAACTACGCTTCTTCGATGTAAATGTATCATAGAAGAGGCTTTACCATTACGCTTTCCAGGATCTAATTCCCATTTTTTCCTTTAATATACTCAACAAAAAGGGAATCTCGTAGTAGCACTTCACATTCGATAATGTTGTAGGTCCTGTTTTTTTGGTTCTTTATTATTACATTTCAGTGACCTTTTCATAATAAGATAAGAGCATAATCAGAAGGTCCTTAAGGAAGAAGACAAGCACTAAAAACTTACAGCTCAGAAGGCTACAAATTGCATACACTGTGATGTGAAGGGCCAACCAACCTTCTCAACCAAATTTGAAGTACCCTTAACTTTGAGCAAATTTATAATTAAATTCAGGTGTATTCAATTCAATCACAGGGTGAGTTACCTGGTGTTAACTTACTGCATTTCAGTTGCATTTGATTATACTATAATGACAAAAGTGTGTATGTAAGGCAACTCATGAAAATATCTCGCACTTGTAACTGTTGTCTCCATTTTTTATTCAGTTCTACTTTTAACCAAAAGAACTCGCTTAATAAATGTGAATTACATTTTACTACTATTTGACAAAGAAGGGGTTGCTCTCCTACATCTTCGCTTTATTGAATTATATTATATTCCAAAATCTAATCGACCCAACTTTTAATGACGATTCAAGAGCGTCATGCACATAAGCAACTAGAACCAAAATCCAACTTCTTGATAGAAGGAGCACCACAACTCATCTCGTTGATGTTATTCAGTTCTCATCTTAAATGCTTTAATCTGAGGCAATGGGACATGAGAAGCATTCTAGCTCATCTTGGTCTCAAATATGCACATACTACATCTAAGTTAAAACATAAAAGACCCATAATAGCTCATGCTTATCGGCAATAGGTCTAACCAAAACACATATTAATGTGCAAACTTTTGCACCCACTGTAACTTATCATGACCACAACAGGTGATTAGTAGCCCTAAAATTAAAGTCGCATACACCTTCTTGTAACCATCTACCTTTTCACTGCTTTGTGTTGCATTTCGACCCACTGCAATAAGCTAAGTTTAGGCACCCTCTGTTTAACCCCTGAATTATCACTGAACAAAATGAGCTCAAGTGCAAAAACTGTACTGAGCTTGAACTCATTTTGTATATTTGAGTATAAGAATTATGTCAAATAATCAACTATGGGAAAACTCTATATTATTAACTTTCCTTGAATGAACTTGTTTGTGGTATACACTATGATTGAGGAAATGACAATTTCCTTTTGGTCTCCTTACTATATTCTTTTCAATTTTCTCCCACTTTCTCTCATATGAAGGTCTGTAGGTTGTTAGTGTATCCAAGACAATAGGAAATTACAGGCAATATGACCCTTACGATCTTCTCATTGAAAACCTTTTGGTTCTAATGACATCTAGTAGCAGTAGAGCCTTAAGAAAACTGAAATTGAATGAACTAAACTAAAACAATCAATATGAGGGAGTAGCTAAACTCTGCAGACTAACTCTTGCTGCAGAGGCCAAGTTGAACTGCCATGAAGCTCATCCATGTTCCACAAGCCATCAATAGGCTAACTTTAGCCTATTGTCTTTCTAATTCTCCACTGCTTTCCATCAGTATCCCCTTCTATAACCATTGAATTCTATGTAGCCTATTGTATTGCTAAATCTCAACTGCTATGATTTCTGAATCTCCACAACCACATCTGGAGATCATTACCTCAAGAATATGATTAGCTATACTACTTGGCTTTGAGTTCTCTCCTTGTGAGAGCTTTGTTGATTTAAACAAGCCTAAACACCCTAAAAAGCCTAAACCTCAAATTACACCCTAAACCCTAAGTTGTAACTCCAAAAATGCATGAACACGATCATGCATCACAAAGCATTTAAGAAAACTGATAACTTTAAAATAATCAGCTGAGCTCACCTCTTTAATCTCACCAAAGCGCAAACCAGGGTCAAGAAAGTCTCAAAAGCGTTTATCTTTACCAATTTTAAAGACCACCCACATGCAGAGATGATTGAATTCGAAGAAATGTGAGAGGCAGGCAGCTGTTACAAATTGAGTAGAGCACTGAGTGAGAGATCTTTGGATCAACGAATTCAGGGGGAATCTTTCAGGCAAAACAATGAAGTCAAAGGGGAGGTGTTGGAACTAGATACCTTGAATGCTCAGAAGAGGCTGATACAAGAAAACCTTCGAATCCCCAAAATCTTTAATTCGTGCGTTGAAGCTTCTTTCTGCCACTAACGAACTCACATTCAAAAGAGCAACCCGAAGAAGAGCTCGTTCATGGGCGGCGGGGTCAATTGATTCGTGGTGTTGTCGTCGCAAGTGGCTTGTCGACGGTTACTTTTAATTTAGGGCAACCCGAAGACAGAGAGAGAGAAAGAGAGAAAGAGAGAGGTGCATATAAGTTACTGCAATTAATATATAGAGCTAAATTAGCGACTGCCATATCGGTCGCTAAATGCGGTCGCTAATTTTAGTGACCGAATTCGCCACCGTAGTATCGGTCGCTAATTTGGCGACCACGTTATCGGTCGCTAATAGCGGTCGCTAAAGGTGGCGCCATTTTTTTTCGTTCACCGCGTAACTTTTTTCCTAGACTTAGCGACCGATATTTATGTCAGTCGCTATATCGGTCGCTAAATATCAATTTAACGACCGCCATAAGTAGCGGTCGCTAAAGCCATGAATTCTTGTAGTGAAATAGTTATGGGATCATGGAGTTAAAACTTATGATGCATCTCTTAAACGGGGACTTCTAGATGAGGGTTGCTTTGATGTGGACTATACACGATTTTCTCGCGTTGGGAATGAATTATGGCTGGAGCACACAAAGAAAGTTAGCATGCCCTGCTTGTATGAGTGTAAACCCTGGTCATAAGTTAAAGCATGTCGGAAAGCCCTCGTGGTTTAGATGCCACCATAAGTTATTGCCAGACCATCAGTTCCATTGGCAGAAGGATAATTTGATGGAACAATAGATCATGAGGTTGTCACACTGGACTAT
This sequence comes from Escallonia rubra, assembly GCA_033065855.1. Lineage (NCBI taxonomy): Eukaryota > Viridiplantae > Streptophyta > Magnoliopsida > Escalloniales > Escalloniaceae > Escallonia > Escallonia rubra. The sequence continues at coordinate 141,728 of JAVXUO010000878.1, forward strand.
CCATCTGGTGATGAAGTGCTTTCACACCTGGAGGGACTTGATACTGACATACCATACGGCCAGAGTGTGCCGGATCAGAAGATTCTAGGATATGGGACATAGCACAATTGGAGGAAACAGTGTATATCCTGGGAGTTAGACTACTGAAAGACACTATTTATTCGAAAACATGGATGCGATACACATTGAGAAGAATATTTTCTATAATGTGTTCAACACAATGATGAATGTCAAGGGGAAATCGAAAGGTCACCTTAAAGCAAAAAATGATTTACAACAGTTGGGTGTACCTTATGAACTGCATCCTCAGATAGTCAGCGGAAAGACAATTCTCCTGAAAGCGCCTACTATCTAGACAAGAAACATGTAGAGAAGGTCTGTTAGCGGGTTAAGAATTTGAAACTTCCGGATAGGTATGCATCCAACATATCTCATTGTTGCAATGTATCAGAGTGCAAGTTCCAAGGGATGAAGAGTCACGACTGCCACATATTTATGGAAAGATTCAGTCCTATTGCCTTCCGGGGATTATTGCCAAAGGTTGTATTCAAGACTTTGACGGAATTATCTCATTTCTTTCGAGATATATGTTCTTTTACACTCCGGGTAAGTAACATGGAGGTACTTGAGAAGAATATTGTGGTGACAATTTGCAAGCTCGAGAAAATATTCCCACCGTCCTTATTTGATTCAATGGAGCATTTGCCTGTTGACTTGATGTATAAAGCTAAGATGGGTGGACCTGTGCATTATCAGTGGATATTTCCATTCGCGAGGAGTCCTTTAACTCTCTGTTATTCATTTAGACATAATGCAAACCGTGTTATCATTGATATTTCACTTAACTCTATTAACTAAACTTCTAGGTTTATGTTTCATCTGAAGAAAAAAATCCGTACTAAAGCTTGTGTTAAAGGCTCAATTACTGAGGTTTACATAATAGAAGAGCTTGTTAACTTTTGTAACCTATATTTTAGGGCTAATGTTGATACAAGATTAAACAACTAGGCCAATATGAGCCCGGAGCAAGCACAAATTTAGAAGGGCATTTATCAATATTGAAACAGTTAGGTAGTCCATTCAGACGAACCTATACTCGATGGCTAGTGGATGAAGAGTACAACCCTGCAACAATATATGCCCTTCTAAATTGTAAAGAAGTTTCAGCTTTCGTTGAGTAAGTTAGAATCTTGAAATAATTATTGTAAACACTTGAGAATGTGTGATCAGCAAGTTAACAATATTGGTTTGCAGTGAGTTCGATGCATAATCTCAAGTCACTGATCCCGCTGGACTTGAATCTCATCAGAAATCGCCATTCTTTAGTGGTTCAAAAGATGTGTAAGTCACGAACCAAACTATACTACGTGTTATATATAGTCATGCATGTTATTTACTAGTATACTGATTTATCCTTAATTTTCACGCCTTCTATAATACGTTCAATCGATCGACAAACCAGTAAACTCCCGCTTGAAAATGTTAGCTGAAGGCCCTAGTAATCAAGCATCCTGTCATGGAGGCTATATCGTCAACGTGTTTAGGTTTAACACAAAAGATGATGACCAAACTAAACAAACCCAAAACACTGGAGTCTTGGTCAACAGCGACTGTTATGATGAGAATTGCATAAATTTGTATGGAGAGCTGGATGAGATTATTTAGCTAACATATATGGGTGACCAAAACTACTTGTTAATGTTCAAGTGTACCTGGTTTGATATTACATGCAGTAAAGGAATGCGTGTTAGCTCGCATGGGATTGTAGTCGTCAATATTAAGTCAAGACTTGCATTAGACGAACCGTTTGTGTTTTCTAGTCAAGATGCAAAATGTTCTACGTGAAAGATGTCACAACTCCTAAATCTCATTGGTTTACTGTTATCAATTCCAAAAAATTACGAGTCGTATATGACAGTGAGATAGACACCTATCAAGCCAACCAAGCACCTGTCTTGGTACCTGCTGAGGTGAACCTCTTCAACCAACACTTCATATAGGAGAAGAAGTCGTAGATGATGAAGAGGAAGATGTAGAAAGTGTTGAGGATGAGTCTACTGACGAAAATGATGAATTACAAGATGAAAACGACGACGATTCTTAAAAAAGAAGAGGATGATGAGTCTGACACACCGGTTGCTCTACCTCGGCATTGCCTGCTGATGACGAGGCATATAGCACGAGCATCAAACATTCCCGACCCCAGCCTCAGCCCAGTTGCAGCCCCAACATCAGGCCGAGCCTTCCGTGCCGCACGTTATTTCTTCTGTTGTGGGTTCGACGACCTCATGTATATTTGATATTAGCATTTAATCGTTATGTTAGGCTTCTATACTACTTATTAACAAAAAATTTGGTTTGGTGTAACACCTCTTTGGTGTTACATTTAAACTCATCCCGGTACGGATAAGTGTCCTTAATATCTAAGTTTCCTTAATTGTCCATTCTTTTAACACTAATAGAGAGGATCATGAGGGCAAATAAGTCATTAATCACATAGCCCACTCTCTAAGTTCAGTTATCAAATACCTTTCACCTTACTAACTTCGGTTCAACAGCTACTCTTCCCCTCCTCCCTTCCTCCTCTACCATTACGGCTCCCCATTTTGAAATTGGTTGAATTGTTGCCTTTCACACTTAAAATTAGAGGTTTTGTGAAGCTCCAATTGGAAAATCTTGCATTTTTCTTTCGTTAGCCTGGTTTTGTTGAGAAGTAAGGGAAAGGTAAAGATAATGGAAGTCTGGGTTTCTATGCCCTGTTTGTTTTCAAGATCAAATGGGCTGAATTTGTTGCATTGGGCTCAGTTGAGTGGAGTTCTTTTTTGCTGTTGGGCTATTTTTGAGTTGAAAAGTTAGGCCCCGTACGCTTACCATATTCATTTTCTATTTTTAGCAATGATGATGAAAAAGATTCTTTTTTTGCGTACTTTTACCATTTTCTGTTTTCGTTTTGGATAAAATTACTCAAATAGTAACAAAAAACTGAAAAACACCTAAAAGGTGTTTTCAGGTTTTTTCACTCAAAACTTAACCCACTATAAGAAAAAATAGCTAAATTTTTTTTTGTGAAATTGATAAAAGTACAGGAATGGATTTTCAAACTGAATATGAAAATCATGAACATGAAAATGAAAACAGAAAACAAATATGGTAAGCGTACGGGGCCTTACGGTTCCTCTCTTAATTTCCTAGACATTCTGAGTCACCAAATAGAGTTACAGTGTTATATATTTTGTACTTTGATACCCTTCTTGAATTTTCGAACAATTTTGTATGTAAGTCTTTTGTAGGCATCAGTCCAGTGGAAATCGACTTATTTCCTCTATTAGATGCCCTTCACGAATTCAATTCTTTACAGGTAAATTTCTTTCATCTGCATTTTTTCCCTGTTTTTTTCAATGTATTTTCATGTTCAAAATCATTTCTGCCTTTGACGAGCCTATAAGTTCCCAAAACCATTTATACCTTATGGTTGGTTAGTCCGTGCCTGTGAGCTTCTGTTGAAGATGCTAGAGATGGTGTGGTCATGGGTTTATTGTTCGTGGTTGTGGGTGTGTTTAGTGGTCGCGGGCTTTGCTGGTTGTCATGGGTTGCGGTGATGGGGCCAGATGTGGAGGTGGCGGCGGGTTGGCGGGTAATGTGTTGGCTGATGACGATCGGTCACCGTTGGTAGGTCGTGAACGGTCATCCGAGGTTGTTGGATGATGGGTTTTGGGATCGTGGCGGTTGGTGGTCGTGGGTGGGCCGATTTGGATGTCGAAATTGGCCGGCAATGGCGGGTAGTTGCGGGCCAGTATGGTGGACTTGGTGGTCGTTGGTGGCCGTGGGTGGGTCTGTTGGGTTTGCCGGAAGGTGTTGCTGGCGTAGGCTTGGTGGCAGGGAAAGTGGGTGATGCCGGCGAGGTCGCCGGAGGTTGTTGCCAGATGGTGCTATCGCCGGTGTTGCCAGATGGCTTCGCTAGAGAGTGTTGCTGGCGGTGGTGGATTGTGATGTGTGAAATAAGAGCAACCCATCAGCCCCGTTTGTTCCTCCATAACTGGTTGTACAATGTGAACGGTTTTTGTACATTATGCATTGTTGGTTGTACAACATTATTGTTATGTTATTTGAATCTTAAAATAATATTGTAGTTGTTGTTTTTTTGCCCATACAACTTCAATATTGTAGTTTTATTTGAATCTTCAATCTCCAACATTCAATATTTTGCACCATGACATCATCTCCACGATTCGTTCTTCTTAGTTCTTTTGTTTCATAACATCATAAATCAATATCTAAAAAAAAAAAAAACCCTAAATTCCTAATCAATTAATTCTCTTGCCACTAATCATTGTGTTAGTGCACTGTCGCCGACTACTGCTCCCTTTCAAGTAGACCTACTTCTGCAATTTACCTTATTACTATATTTGATTTTGGGTTATCACTTTCTAGCCATACGTGATTCCTAAGTAAAAAAATTATGTTAGATAGGTCGTGCATATTTTGCTGAAATCATTGATTCGTCGATTGCTCATGCTTCGGGCTAGTCAAACATTGATAATTGGATATTTTGCAACTATTTTGTTATTTTTAGTGACAGCAGAGTTGAAAATTTGCATTCCTTCATTTATTGTCGAAGCCAAATTAGAAATGGAGCAAGATGGCACACTGTTTCGAGCTTCTCTTACTAAGGGTTGTCTTCAGTAGAGGACTACACACTTTGTCATTATTCTATAGATTTCAAACCCATGGGACTCTGGATGGTGAGCTGGGCAATAATTCTACACGATCTTGATTGGACTATTTTCTATGATTGACCGAAAATGACATATGTCAATCACACCAAATCTTTGAGGTATTTGGCAAGAATAGATTTAGTTGAAAAGGAAATTGAAAAAAGAATTGAAATAATAATATCTTCGCGTTAACAACAATTGTATTATTTGTTCCTTTACTGTACAACAGATGAACCTAATCCATATACTTCATATTTTGTCTTTGAATAATGGCTTTTGTAGTCCACTGCTAAAGCTCTTGATGAGGGACCTAATAACAATTGTGGTGGCAGGCTCCTTAGCATGAAATTATGGCAACCAAGTTTTTGACAAACCAAGAGAGAATTTGGAAAGATAGCTACTTGGATTAAAGTTTTCAAACTTCCCTTACGTCTTTGGCATTATTGCAAACCTTTACCTGTTGATGCGCCCACCCACAACAAGGATAAGCTTAAACTTGCTAGATTGTGCATTGGAATTCATTAATTCCTCTATGGATATTCCTGATTATCAAGCTGAACCTAGGGGTTGCCCCGGCATTACCCTCGTTGTAAAATTTTTGGTCATTCATCAAATGTGAGCAAGAAGAATTTTGTGGTTACGAAAAGAATGAGTAAGGAATGGGTTGTTTAGTCCAGCGATAAGCTTAAACTTGCTAGATTGTGCATTTGAGTTCCAATTAAAGTGTCCATAAGATTTTTGGTCATTCATCACATATGATCGTATTGATACTTCTTGCTCGAAGCGGTTCGTATACGGCTGTTCGTTTTCTTTGTTCTCGTGAGACTACGCACTTTTTGGCAAAGGTTGCTTATCACTCCTGTTGAGTTGAGTGGTTCTGCTCTCTTTTTATGAGGTGGTTTGATACTCATTGGAATATCTATTTTAGGTTTTAATACAATTGCAAATTGTCTTAGTAGTCAAATAGCTATTGACTACTAGGACAATTGTCCTGGTAGTCAACTATATTGCAAAGCCGGTTCGGCTGAAAAATAGTTATTCACATTGGAATGGCATGAAATTTTAGTAAGATTTCACTAAAATTATCATACTAAAATAATTTGGTTTGCTATGTCAAATAATTTGAGAATTTTCTTTACTTGGTAACCTAATTTATCGTCATTCACGGACACCGAAAATTTCCAAAAAATTCCAGAACCTATGTCTTGTAAAAATCTGGAGGGTTACTACTTTAGAGTTTGCCAAATTATAACCCTAACTATTTATAAAAAATTGTCGAAAAACTGCCAAACCTAGCCTCCCCCCCTGGTTAGCGACAATAACACTTACTATTCAAATCAAAACTAATACTAAAGCACCTTATGCACACACAGTTGTCTTGCACCTTCTGTCAGCGGGGACTCATTTAACTCACTCTAATCATCTAAACACATTCCAATACCTAAAAACACAATCGAATATCTATAATATACAAAATTCACACACAAAACTTCACAATCGCACACTCAATCTTAATGTACAACTATACTTGCAAATTGTCCTAGTAGTCTATCGAATTAATGTATTGAAGATCGAGTGTCTTGTTTATAGCAAAATTGTTGGATCCGAGATTTCCTTCGACAATAGCTGAAGCAAAAATTTCCAACTCATCCTCCCTATTGCATGGGGACTCAAGGTGGTGAGCTGTTATTTTGGTATTCTATTATGATCGATGGCACCGACAATGCTCCTATTTTCAAAGAAAGAAAAGAATTGATCAAGAAAGGGACTTGAAAAATGAAGTATAATAATAATGTCTTTGGAAGATAGTGGAATTATTTACACTCCACTCCAATGGTTTAAGCCAATTTTTTACAGGTTTGCTTCTTCCATTCTTTTGCTCAGCACGCAAAGCATGTGTTATGTAGAGCCAGTTTGACTCTTGTTATAGTCTCTTTTGGCAGGAAAGATTTAGTTGAAATCTTAGGCTTCTTCCATTCTTTTGCTTTTGACTTCGATGGTTTTATTTGTTTTATAATAATAAATCTCCATTGAACGCTAAGCAGCATTTGCACGCTTTAACTCTTTTAATCTTTTTGTGATTGAAAGAAAATGACACGTATTTGAAACTTATTCGAAGTAGACAAAGGTTATACAATCTCCATATAAACAGAGGTTATATTATTCCTCTTTGATTGCAACATGCAAGATTTTCCTATCATTCATACGTCCACTTGTTCCTTTTTAATGCAAAAAACAAGTGCTGTCTTGAGACTTAAGCAAGCATTAGATCGAGACCACTGTCTTCTTGCTTTTAATGCACAAAGATGTGTTCTTTTTTAAGTTATGAATTGGTTGATACATCTCTTTTGTGATTGAGACACAATGACATGTTTCGATCAGACAAGAAATTAGATATTTAGCGTACTAGGAAGGACAAATGACGTACGCAAATAGAAGCCAAAAACTATGAAGAAATGAGACAAAGGCATAAAGTCTTCACCTGAACAGTGGCTTTACCTTAATGCACTTCCTCGTGAATCATTTTATGGGAACTCAATACCGTAACATCTCGAAATATCCGGAACGTTAACTCGCTCAATCATATACACTAAACAATATTATTCTCACAACTTAACCAAATAATTAATACACACACACATTAATACACACACACACACACATTAATACACACACACACACACACATATTATTCCAGTAAAATTAATTAAATTTAACAATAAACACCTTATCAAATCTAAATCAACTGTTAGATCATTATTTTGTTTTACAATATCAAAAGTTATTTATATTTATGGATTTGTGACTCTTTCCTCTCCCTCGGGGTGGGTATTCTACTGATTAGATATTTTATTAAGAAAACTACTGAAAAACAAACTTACATCATTACAAATAAATAAGTGTGGTCTGCCATTTGTATACATGATGCATGACCCCATAATCTGTATACTAGAATACCTCTTCAATGTTTTGTGAAATCGTCGTTTAGATATCCTATCGCTATTTTCTTCGGTAAAGAGTTCACAAAAGAGCTTTTTAGATGGAATTTAGTGCATGATTAGATGAATTGCTACTAGAATTATCTTAACAATTTCCAACTCATGTAATTACTAAAATTTTGCAAATCACAATCACGTACCAATTCGAGGCAACAATTTATTTCTAAACTCCAAAGTGAAATTATTCACGTCACTGAAAGAAGGGACTATAACTGCCTATAACCAGATAAGACTATACTGAGTTATAGCGCTCACTCGTGTTGTCATAAGTAGATAGAGAAGTGAAGTTAATTGTTAACTGTAAGCTGTTTTTTTAATATACTATTAGTAGCAAAAAACCAGTCTCAAGTGTCTAATAATCTATTACTCCCTCCGTCCCATATGTTGATCACTTTTTTTTTTCACGCATATTAGAGATTTATATCATATATTTTATGTTTTCTATCCTACCCTTTAGAGGGAGGGGGGAAGAAAATGGGTTAGGAGAGAGAAAATAAGTTAGTGGAACGTTAAAAGTGGAGAGAGAAACATGATAGAAAAGTGTAAGAAAGTGGGTTAGGAGAGAGAAAATGAGTTAGTAGAGAGTTAAATATAAAGAGAGAAATAAAATAATAAAAGTGTAAAAAGGGTAATATGTAAAAATATTTACAGAATCTTTCTTAATTTGAAAAGTGGTCAATTGTTGTGGGACGGTCCAAAAAGGAAATATGATTAATTTTTGTGGGACGGAGGGATTAGTATTCTAACCTTGAATTTGTGCTGAAAACATTGCTTCACTTAAAAAAATGGTTAAGAAGCTGATACACAATTTCAGTAAATTAAATTATTTGAATGGCATGCTTGAGACAACGTGTTATTAGACAAACATATGCACAATAAACCGGGATTCATGGTGCCCATTAATCGATATTTTACCCTTACTCTCATTGACCGAACGAAAGAATGAAGTAAGGTCCAGTGAAGGCCTCCAACTATAAAATTAGATGCATTATTTGGTCCTTTGAAATCATTAGAGTGACTTAAACAATTTTTAGGATATAATATTCTCGACATATTTTGTTGATTGTATTCGTTTCAGTTGCTTGCAAATGAAAAGTCAACGTGCTACTAATTAGTTGGTAAATGTCTTCATCGTACGTTGCAATGGTAATAATAACAGTGGTCGTCGCGGTAGCGGTGGTGATCAATAGACATGATAGGAACGTTTATAAGAGTTGGTGATTTGTGACAAAAGATGGAAAAGGCATGGTGGCATGGTTTTGGCAATAGGGTTATTGATAATGGTATTTATGATAATAATAACAGTGGTCGTCGCGGTAGCGGTGGTGATCAATAGACATGATAGGAACGTTTATAGTAGTTGGTGATTTGTGACAAAAGATGGAAAAGGCATGGTGGCATGGTTTTGGCAATAGGGTTATTGATAATGATGGTGTTTATGATGAAAATAATGGCTACAGTGATAGTGGATGAATGCTCACTTTTATGCCATGTGGTCTTTTTGCCAACTAGAACTCTTCCTTTAATAAGCAAAAAACTATTATCATAATTGAGTTACTCTCTTGTAACCTCACTAAAGGCTTTAATTTTTTTTTTTTTGTCATTGTAAGATTGTCATATGCAGTGCCACGACTACCTTTATCAACCAGATTGGAGCGGTGTACACTAACCAAAGCACGAACTAAAGAAATCCTCAACATTTAAAATATGGAACATTTTAAGATGCTGCGACTAGATCATGCTAGATAAAAGCTCTTACCACTAAGGTGCATTAGCTAGAAACCTCAGGTCATGGCTTCCAAAAGACATGCAGTGTAGGACTCAAGCGCTACCTCGCAGACTAAGTAATTCAAATAAAACAAATGCATTTCGATATAAACACAGGGACGAGTATCAACTCAATCCCTTAAATCAATAATTATTTTCAGAACACTTCAGGTGCAGTAAAACAGAAACAGGAAACATTAAACATGAGTAGTACACTATAACAAAGCCACCCCGGTAGTGCTCGATAAGCTTTACATATGCATATGTATACTGACTAGTCCATTTAGGTACTAGTTTAACCTGACCAACAAATCGTCCTTATAACTCCAGCAATACATACCATCGTTATAACTCCCAAATTACTATCTCGTGTCAATATTGAGAAGCAATAAACATAATTCAAACTATTTTACGATAATCGAATCAATAAAATAGATGAGAATAAACAAAGAATTCCAAACAATCGCTATAAGGTTCAAGCTAGGGTTTCATTGGCAATTTGAAAACGTTTTCATAACAAATAAAATATCAGAGTTCATGAAAAATTCGGTAACAACTCAGAAAATTAAATTTGATATCAATGATGAAATGGGGTTCGGATAGAATTTCTTACCTCGATCCAAGCTAAGCAATGGTACTAAACCTCGATCAATAATCTCTGAACAAATCTAGATTGACAATCCATTTGTTAGAACACAATCTATGCTACAATACTATAAACCTAATATCAACTACCCACCACATGCTTATTTCTAACTATGAAATTGCGCAACTCAAAATGAGTCCCGCACACGACCAACCTAATAAAAAATCATGTACATTCCTTAACGCGTAACGATATTTCAAATTTCATACTAAATTGAAATAAAACACTTTTATAGCTTAAAACATTAATAAAAGTCAAAATCTGAAATTTCTGAATTTTGAATATTTTTGAATTAAAAATAATTTCTTTAAATGAAATAAAACCCATAAATAGCGATAATTACTTCTAGCTGAAAATAAAGTCCCATAATTTTTATAACAGCTTTAGAATACATATAAAATTATAAAATTAAAATCAGAATTTAAAAGACATCAAAACTATTTTTAAAGTTAACGTTTTTCTAAAATCATTGCGTTACAGAAATGATAACAAATCAACTCTAAAATCGTCAAACTTAATCTGGGACTTCTTTATATTATAAAAACATTACTCTAATTTTATCAAAACATTTTCATGAGTCTAAAGGCTCATAAAGGGTTTTATAAGTCTGAACTTGCCAAATATGTTAAAAATACATACGATTTCAGATTTGTTTTTTTTTCACGAATTCTAATCTGGCCTAACGTATTATACCGTAAGGTTTTACGTGTTAACAATCATTGTACGCCGCCCCATGCATGTATCGTACCTAACACACATGTACCCAAAAATACCCCCAGGTTAGTGAGAGTGAGGCTTGTATTGCTGTGGGTCTATGAGTGTAGAGATTAAGGAAGAAGAACAGATACACACACACAATACCCACACACATGCACACACACAATATACACACACAAAATACCCACACACATGTACCCAAAAATCACACACTCACACAACTTATATCACACATAAACACAAGCATACAAAATAAGACTCCCCACACTCAGTCACCCCTGCTCACATGGCTGCCGCCGCATCCTTTTTTGCAGAGACAGCCTTTTCACGGTAGACCCACAATGCCATACCCACGCACTTTTCGCCTCAACATAACTCGCACCCACTTGGACACAGCCCTCCCGCGGCTGTCCTCCACACACACACACACACACACACACACATATATATATATATATATATACAGCCATTGAGAGATTGAGAGAGCAGCCGCCAAGCTCCCATCCAACTTCTGAAAATCGATTGTGTGAGACAGATTTTGCGGCGATCAAATAATTTTCGCGATCGGTAAGCTTGCTTCTAAGGGAGTGACTGATTGAGCATGATAAGTGCGTCTCTGTGTGTGTATATATATATATATATATATATATATATATAAACCCTAGGGTGGAAACCTACCAAGAACCCCTTAGACTTTAGGAAACTTTTGAAGGTTTACCCGAGATTTTCTATTATTACAGAAAGGCCAAAAATTATTATTTCTCACAAAATAAGGAACTAGAAAAAATTGAACGGGTTGACATAAGCCCGCTACGCTAGTTGTCGCTAATCGTCACTGAAGATCTAAATAAGTATTTCTTATAAGTACAATCATTAAATCACAACTTAATTATAGTTTCTAAAAATTATCGCTAAAGATAACAAAATGTAACGCTCACCAATTCATCGCTAAACTTGCTAATTAAAAAAAATATCCACGCTAAAAATAATTTTTAATTATTCGCTGCTAAAACGAATTTTTAATTATTTCGTTAAGAATATCGAGGTGTTACAAATACAGTACTCCCTCTGTTTTAAAAAAATTGGTTCTATATTATTTTTACTTGTCTCAAAAAATTTGATCACTATCTAATTAAAAACAAATCTAAGTATTTTTTCATGTTTACCCTTCTTACCCTTCTTACATTTCTTTTATTCTATTTCTTTCCACATTTAATCTTTTGCAACTCATTTTTCTCTTTTCTGGACCACTTCCCCATCCCCCGCCCCCCCACCCCACCCCTACCCCTCTCCCCCCCCCCCCCCATCTCTTTTTGTCTTTTGGGGTAGAATCCTTATCTGAGGTTCAAATGGTAACTCTGACCTGGATCCGAAGTTAAAGTAACTAACCGAAAAGTATGTTACTTTAACATAAACGAAATAATCTAGTTAATAGTATACAATATAAACTACGATATTATAAATTCAATACTAACTCACGCATAGTCCCAGAACGGCCCCCTCACCGGGTACATAAATTACCAAAATGCTCCTTATGTATAAAATTACCAAAATGCCCCTCTCGAACTTAGATCACCAAAACGACTTTTTCATGAGTAAAATCGCTAAAATAACCTTACTATATGTGAATTTACTCAAAAATATCTTTTATTTATAAAATTACCAAAATAGACCCTCAATGTACCAAAATACCCACTAGGATTTCTGGCTCTGGAAAAATTCCCAAAAACATCTTAAAACGCTATTTTAAGCATCCTAAACTCATTTTTGGGCTAAAAGGTATTTTCAAAATTTTGACCCTAAAATTCCAAATCGATCTCGGGACCGAAAGCTTAGAAGCCAGTTCGGCTGAAAATAGGTATTGACTGTGGAATGGCGCGAAATTTTAGTAAGATTTCACTCAAATTTTCATATTAAAATAACTTGGTTTGCTACGTCAAATAATTTGAGAATTTTGTTTAATTGGTAACCTAATTTATCGTCCTTCACGAACACCTAAAATTCCCAAAACAATTCAGAACCTACGTCTTGTAAAAATATGAGGGGTTATTATTTTAGAGTTTGCCAAATTATAACCCTCACTATTTATAAATATTTGTGGAAAAACTACCTAACCCATCCCCCCTTTTAGTGACAATAACACTTACTGTCCAAATCAAAACACATACTAAAGCACCTTATGAACACACAGTTGTTTTGCACCTTCTGTCAGCCGGGACCCATTTAACTCACACTCTAATATTCTAAACACATTCCAATACCTAAAACACACAATCTAATATCTCTAATATACAAAATTCACACACAAAACTTCACAATCACACACCCAATCTTAAAATAACCTTGTGATTTATATTATATGTGACAAAGTATTAGGGTGCATAAAATTATATTTTGCTAAAGTTTTAGGGTTAAATTATAAATACGTTAAAGTATTAGGGTTTTCTAGCACTATTGAAGGAGAACATTTAATCTGGACCATCCATAAATCACTGATAGACGGCCAGATAGCGTTGACAAGCATATTAAATTACATGTGCGGGCAATAGATCTACTCGTGTGTTGTACGAGATTAATTTGAGAATTTGTTTCTAGTAACTAGTATACAAAGATAGACCTACGTATTGGCTCCATCTTCAAAATATGAGAAAGGAAAAGTTCGAAATTTTCTTGTAAACTAAGGTATAGTTTGAAATCACTTTCAGTTTCGATTTTCTTTTTCCAAAAAAACTAAAACAAAAACCAATTTAGTTTTTTTTTTAACAAAAACAAATGGGTGTTTGATTACCCTGTTTTTATTTTGAGTTTTTTTTCTTTTGAGTGTTTGATTGCCCAGTTTTTATTTTGAATTTTTTTTTTGGTGGTGGTTTGCTGTGGCGGCGGTGGGGCGTGGGGTGGCCGGGGCCAGCCGACAGTGGCTAATGGCCACTGGCGGTTGCGGGCAGTCACCGTCGGTGGTCGTCGGCGGTGGCTGCCACCTACCGACAGTCACCAGCAGAGGCTGTGGTCGCCGGCCATGGCCGGCACCTGGCGATGGGCAGTGGCTGCCGGCGGTGGGAGGGTGGTGGTGTCAAAATAAAAATCAAAACTGAAAGTCCAAAACTCTTAAATAGCAGTTTTAAAAAACAGCCCTATTTTAAAAACTGGTTTTCAAAACTGAAGAAAAAAAAATGTGTGCCAAACGCAATTTTTTTTTTCTCCGATTTACAAAAAATTGGAAAAAAAAAAAAAGGTTACCAAATAGAGCTACATCTTTGTGGTGAAACTTTTTTTGTACAAAAGGATATTGATGGTCCATGTTAATGATGAGAGAAAACGTACACCTCAAAATCTGTCAACTGTAAAAGCAATGGCACCTTAAACTAGAAAAAATACGCACCTTACACTTTTCTTTTATATTGAATGAGGACTCTAATAAATTCCTAGGCGGGAACCCCTAGGTTTTATGCAGCATTCTGAAAGAGATTAGCGGGAGCCCTAATGACGCGAACTTAAATGATGTGAAAGACTGTGAGTCAGGTATTAAAAATGGAATCCAATGCTTTTAAATTTTGTAGTGAAAGTCAAATTTTGTAGTGAAGCTTTTGAGAAAATTAAAGTAGCATTACTCCTTTCTAAGCCTTGAATAAATTCTGCTTGAGCCGCATAGTAATCCTTTTTCCAAAATAACATAAAGAAAATTAATCAAACATTCTTAAGCCAAATGACATTAAAGTGGCCACTCATCGTTGTGTACTCTTCACCTTCATTACCTTGTAACAATCTGCCGTTGAACCAAGACACTCAACTAAAACGTTCATAAAAGAGCTGAACAAAAAGCAAACACTATACTATCCTCGAGTTCTCCTTCTTGTATGTGTGGGTTGATCACAGCAGATAGAAGTGTCACTAAAGTTTCTACATGAATTGCCCAACAATGGCATATACCAATATAACTCGCAGACTGATCTACTGAACTCAATTGATGTTAATCTAAGAAGAAACCTGTCACTTCCCCCCTTACAAAGGAAGTATACGGATAGTTTAGTGCACAAAATTACTGCACATTCATCTTTCACCAAGAAAAGAAGGTAGGTGGTCATGTAATAAAGTATGAGAGAAGAGCACCATGAATAATTAGGTACCTCAATTACACGAAAACGAAACAGACTGCCCAATTTGTAAGACAAAAGCGTTATCAAAAGTCACCTAGCCTATCATAATTTTGGGCCCGCAAAAAATATGAGCTGGGCATGGGTAAAAGTTTTTCAAAGCTCGCCCAGCCTGTGGGAAATCCAGCCCTTCGAACTTTTATACTACATATTAATCACGAATATACATTTTACGTGTACAAGATATGTGATTTTTTTCGTTATTCTTTAAAATCCGCGAACCATATGCGTTTAGAGACATTTGAAGACATGTTTTTTTTCTCGCTTGTTTCTAATTACAAGATTAGAGTTCGTACGATTGTTTCAAGATCCTTGTTTTTTTCTTTCTCTTTTATTTTGTCCTGAAAATTTGTTTCCATACTTATAACTAAATCCATTTTGAGACTTTGTTATATTCTTCTTTATTATCAGGACTAATTAGTATACTTCGATGGTAAATGTTATGTTCAAAAATTAAATAAATAAAAACTCATACTAGACTTGGATGATAATTGATATGCGTTAAAATTAAGTAAAAAAAAATTAATATGAAACCATGGACAACCCTTGGGCAGCTGATGTCCAGCCGTGCCCACCAAAACATTCATGGTCTGGGCATAAACATATATTATTCGGTCCATAGACAGGCAGAGCTAAGTACGGGCACAAGTTTTTGAGAGTGGGCCGGGTATAGTTTGATCCTTGAGCCCGTCCAACCCGCCCAAGTTGCAGCCCTTGAGCCCGTCCAGCACGCCCAAGTCGGCTAGGTATAGTCTGACAATGCTCCTATTTTCAAAAAAAGAAAGGAATTGATCAAGAAAGGGAATGGAACAATGAAGTATAATAATAATGTGTTTGGAAGATAGTGGAAATATTTACACTTCACTCCAATGGTTTATGCCAATTCTTTTGGTATTCTTCACACCAAATCTTAGGCATCTTTGGCAGGAAAGATTTAGTTGAAAAATGGAATCCAAATGACGTGTTTCCTCGCGTTAACATCAATTGTATTATTTGCTTTTGACTTCGATGGTTTTATTTGTTTTCATATGTCTGCTTCTTTCATTTTTTTGCTCACCATATAATAAATCGCTATTGTGATTGAAAGAAAATGACACGTATTTGAAACGAAATAGATGTAGACAAAAAAGGAGGATTAAAAAAAGAAGAAGAAGAAGAAAATGATACTATCTCCATATAAATAGAGGTTATATTATTCCACTTTGAATGCAACATGCAAGATTTTCCTATCATTCATACGTCCACTTGTTCCTTTTTTAAGTTCTGAATTGGTTGATACATCTCTTTTGTGATTGAGACACAATGACATGTTTCGATCAGACAAGAAATTAGATATTTAGCGTACTAAGAAGGAAAAATGACGTACGCAAACAGAAGCCAAAAACTATGACATGTTTCGATCAGACAAGAAATTAGATATTTAGCGTACTAAGAAGGAAAAATGACGTATGCAAACAGAAGCCAAAAACTATAAAGAAGTGAGACAAAGGGATAAAGTCTTCGCCTGAATAGTGGCTTTACCTTAATACAGTTTCTTGTGAATCATTTTATGGGACCTCAATACCGTAACATCCCGAAATTTCTGGAACGTTAACACTCGTTCAATCATATACACTAAACAATATTATTCTCACAACTTAACCAAATAATACCATAACTTTTGGAGGAATTAAAACATCCATTAATATATTTTCTATCACTGTACAATCATACATGGAAACTAAATTTAAACCTGAATAATAAATTAGCAAAGTCACCCACACAACGGTTCTAACAATCAATGCAAAAAATTTAATCCTTTTCTCTTTCACTCGCTCTAATCCATACTTAGGCAACCTGCGGAAAGGAAGTCAAAGGAAAGTAACTTTTGAGAGCCCAGTAAGGTCGATCAAAGATTTAAAAACAATAAAAAAACTATTCTAAAACGGAGAAACATAGCGATTCAAATGATTTTCTATATACAATCAAATAATAATTTTAAGAACACAAAACGATTCTGACGATCATTACATTTACAGTTAAGTGATATTTTTTATAATAATTTTTCAAATAAAACAAAAAGCAATTTTGCTATAAACGTAGGGACGAGTATCAACTCAATCCCTTAAATCAATAATTATTTCAGAACATTTCAGTTGCAATAAAATAGAAACAGGAAACATTGAACATGAGTAGTACACTATAGCAAAACCACCCCAGTAGTGCTTGATAAGCTTTACATATGCATATGTATACTGACTAGTCCACTTAGGTACTAGTTTAACCTGACCAACAGACCGTCCTTATAACTCCAGCAATACATACCATCGTTATAACTCCCAAATTACTAACTCGTGTCAATATTGAGAAACAATAAACATAATTCAAAATATTTTACGATAATCGAATTAATAAAACAGATGAGAATAAACAAAGAATTTCAAACAATCCTTATAAGGTTCAAGCTAGGGTTTCATTGGCAATTTGAAAACCTTTTCATAACAAATAAATTATCAGAGTTCACTAAAAATTCGATAACAACTCAGAAAATTAAATTTGATATCAATGATGAAATGGGGTTCGAATATATAGAATTCCTTTCCTCGACCCGAGCTAAGCAATGCAACTAAACTTCGATCAATAATCTCTGAATAAACCTAAACTGACAATCCATTTGTTAGAACACAATATATGCTAAAAAACTATAAACCTAATTTCAACTACCCACCACATGCTTACTTCTAACTCTGAAATTGGGCAAGTCAAAACGGGTCCCTCACACGACTAACTTAATCGAAAATCCTATACGCTCCTTAACGCGTAACGATATCACAAAATCCATACTAAATTGAAATAAAATACTTTTATAGCTTATAAGATTAATAAAAGTCAAAATATCAATTTTCTGAATTTTGAATATTTTTCAATTAAAAAAATTTATTTAAATGAAATAAAACTCATAAATAGCCATAATTACATCTAGCTGAAAATAAAGTCCCATAATTTTTATAACAGCTTTAGAATACATATAAATTATAAAAATTAAAATCAGAATTTAAAAGAAATCAAAATTATTTTTAAAGTTTTCCTTTTTCTAAAATTAATGCGATACAAAAATGATAACAAACCAACTCTGAAATTCACCAAACTTAATCTGAGACTTCTTTATACTATAAAAAAATTACTCTAATTTTTTCAAAACATTTTCATGAGTCTTAAGGCTCAAAAAAGATTTTATAAGTCTGAACTTGTCGAAAATGTTAAAAATACATACGATTTCAGAAAATTATAACAAAATTTCACGAATTCTAATATTGCCTAACGTATTATACTGCAAAGGTTTACTTGTTAACAATCACTGTACGCCACCCCATGCTTGTATCGCACCCAATACCCTCTAACTGCATACCCAAAACCCACTTGTTTCTTCTTCCTTAATCTCTACTCTCAGACCCACATCAACACAAGCCTCACTCACACCAACTCTCCAACCTGCAACTTACTTTTAGTTGCCAAACACACACATACACACACACACAATACCCACACTCATGCACCAAAAAATCACACACTCACACACAAACACAAGCATACAAAATAAGACTCCCCACACTCATTCACCCCTGCTCACTCTCAAACCAATTATACACGCACACATATTCACCTTCCATCTTGTTTGTCTCAATTCCCACACACACACAACACTCATACACAGCTACACCCACTTCAAAACACAATGCACACACACCACTCAAAACACACAACACTCACACACCTGTGTGCACGACACATCCAAACGCACGCACACACACAGAACACCATTTCCACCCTCTTTCACACGGCACCGGATTTCACTATGTGTCTGGCTATGGAGGTTATAGCTCTTTGTCTCTCTGAACAAACCCCCTCGAAGAATAGCTTTTCTCTCTTGTACTTAAAACACAATACAAGACAACATATGTATACTTAAAAATAAGTAGTGACTTTCTCTAAATAACCAATGTCAGACAACCACTTATATACTTAGGGCCAAGTCGCAACCTTCTCTGAATAACCGATGTGTGACACCTACACATTTTGGGTTTTTTTATCCAAGACACATCATTAGGAGAAAATATTTAGTAGTTGTCTAACGCCACGATATCTGCTTACGTGGTGTTAGACTACCACTAGTATTATGCCAATTAAGCAAAAGTAGTAACTTGTGGGCCAAATGTCAACGTAGATGTTAACCCTTAACCATGATTACAAAAGTTTGAAACTTCAAATTTTTTAAAATTTTAAATTGCTCGCCCACAACAAATAAAAAAAACTGAAAAATAAACAAGAAAACATAGATCTTACGCTACTTTGTCTCTCCCTGCATCGTCCAAAGCCACATTACTGCGTTCCGACAGCTGCTCATCCAACCACCACGCTGCACCACCGCGCGACACCACTAGAATTTTTGCCTCTTCCGTCTATCTCTCAACGGTATTGCATCTGCACTCCCACTGCTCCTTCTCCATCTTTCACTGACAATGAATTGCACTGTATTTAATTCATTTCACTAGACACAAAACCTACCCTAATTGCTATGTGGAAGATAAGAAATGAGGAGAATTGAACTGTGAGTAATCAGAATACATAACCTCATAGATACATACAATATGGTCTGCGTAATGCTTGTGTATGGTGGGTTGAGTGTTCTTGCCCCATGAATCAGCTTAGCATGATTTCTTCTTTCCTAAGATTATACCATTGTTCAGTAAATCACTTTTCTATCATCTAACCAAAAACCGTGTAACTTAAATTGCTCATTGTTGTCTGCATGTTTGATCAATAGATACATGCTATAGAACTCAGCAATTAAAGCCTTAAAGCCACGAATCTCTGCTTCTAACTTCATGTTAGAAAAGTCGATGGAGAAAAAATTGACCTTCGAATTTATATTATGCTTGATTTGTGTTTAGATTGTTATTCGAAGCTAATTCTGTTACACACTTCCAATGATGGGCAGTAACGAAGGGAAAGAAGCTGCTCGCAAGTGTAAGTTCCGTACCTTTTTGTTAGAAAATGTCGTTCATGATTTCAGGGATCGTCCAACAGTTTTGTGAGTTTGCTTAACTCTTGCCATATGAACCCACATGTATGCTTTATTAATAATTACTTTTGGAACAAAAAGGAGTGTATACTTTTTTTTTTCTTTACAGGATTTGTTCATTTCAGAAGAATTTAATGGAGAAACGTCACGTGAAGGAATGTCATGCAAGGATTGAAGGTCCAAATTTATCATATTTGAGAACTTGTACATGGAAGGCAACTATTTAGTCATTCACGCAAGTATTGAATCTCCAAGTTAATCATTCTTTTCAAATTTCGCAGCAAAATAAATTAGAGGGTTGATCGATTGTTGTCACTAGGTTACTTTTTTAATGCATACTAGTCTTAATTTTAGTCATGCAATTGTACGTGGTGTACTCTTGATTCATTTATTTTTGTTTTAGTTGGGCTTTTCTTGGCTGCTATTGGAGATACCACCAAAGAGACCAACTAGTGGGACTTTAATCAATTGCAAGCATGAGCCGTCTTCTACGATCTAGAAGCCCCGCACCCTGCCCCATCTCCCAATCGACCACCGAGCAGTCCCTTCCAAACCAGTACGTCACTGCGCAGCCCCTCAGAGATGAAAGAGAAAAGAGAGGAGAAAGACTACAAATGGATTCAAATGAAATTTAAAATAGACAAAAATGGTGGCAGCAATTTAAAATATTCAGAAATTTTGAGTTTCAAGTTATTGTAACCATGGTTAAGGGTTAACATCCATGTGGACATTTGCCCACAAGTTACTACTTTTGCTTAGCTGTCATAATATTAGTGGTAGTCTAACACCACGTAAGCAGATGATGTGGTGTTAGACAACACCACGTCGGTTAATAATGTGGCGTTAGACAACTACCAAATATTTTTTCGTAAATAACGGATCAAGGGCACCGTGACAACACCGAATCACCAAAATCTTAACGCTTGTAGTAAGGCCCTGTCCGTGCTTTCATGTAGTAGGCTAATAGCATCGCATTATATATGCCAACTCGCCCCAAGCTTTCACTCATTGTGAGCATCAACTATTTTGTTGACAGCAAACAAGAGGCAGCAACTAACGTTGTCATGGGAATCTTTTTCTTCCTCACCGTCATTCTCTTAGTCATTCTCCCCACCATCATCTTTCTTCGCAATCTTGCTAAGAAAAACAATCAAGAGGAATTGCCGCTTCCTCCGGGAAGAACGGGTTGGCCTTTCTTTGGTGAAACTCTGGATTACTTCTCTAAGTTTCAAGGTGGCATCCTTGAAAAATTCGTGATGGAGAGGAGGGAAAAGTATTCCACCACAGTGTTCAGGACATCCTTGATCGGGGAACCAATGGCGATTTTCTCAACCGCAGAGGCTCACAAGGTTTTATTCTCCAACGAGAACAAGTTGGTTCGCGTTTGGCATCCATACTCGATCGAGAAAATCTTTCCCAAGGCCGAAGACTTTGGAAAACGTTCGGCAAACGACAGCAAGGTGGTCCATTCCTTTCTCAAGGCCGAAGCGCTCAAAAAATACGTCCACACAATGGATATGGTGATGAAACAGCAGCTGGGTACATACTGGGTGGGTCAAGAACAAGTCAAGGCTTACACTTTAGTTAAAAGGTACACATTGACATTGGCCTGCCGCTTCTTTTTAAGCATGACCGATCCCGTTAAAGTTGAACAACTTGGCAAGACGCTTCAGATCATAGAGAACGGCCTTTTTTCGTTGCCAATAAGTTTGCCCGGGACGGCTTTGCACAGTGCCTTGAAGGGATCAGAAGCAGTGCATAAGCAGATTACGGAGATAGTCAAGCAGAGGAAAAGAGATCTCTTGGAAAGTGGGGCGTCGTCACAGCAGGATATACTGTCAACCATGCTCCATACAACTGACGAGAATGGTCAATTTCTGACCGAGAAGGACATAGCAGGCTACTTATTTGGCTTGCTCGTTGGTGGCTATGGCACAACAACCAGTACAATTACCTTTATTATGAAGTATCTAGCTGAGCTTCCTCATGTCTATCAAGAAGTACTTAGAGGTATGCTATATTCGTATTTGCTCAAAAGTGCTTTAACAATAGACGTAGCCAGTTCATTGTTTACGATGGTAGCGAGTTGAAAGATGCCATAGACTTGAACAAATGTCAATAAAACTGTCTCTCTAGTAACACTTGCTATGTAGGTGTGTACCTCTTTTTGAATTTGACCGGTTTCGAAGGTACAACTCTAGTCAACACTTATTTCTAGTGAATCTTGCTGAAGCAGCATCTTAGGTGACGATATTTATGTGTTACGTGAGTTTTGGGTGTATCTAGCTAAAGCTTATCACAACTTGCATCAGACCTAAACTTTTGATCATTAGGAAATTACTTTGGTCTCGATATAGATCGAAGAAAATTCAACAAGACAGTAATTGACTGGTGTAGGGATGAGGTGATAACCATGAATTCATAGTGACGTTTACTAGACTCTCACGTACTTCTTGAGATGTTGAAAATTGTTTTTTTGCATGTACGGACAATTGCACAACTGTACGAGCAAGTATCAATTTCTCTGAAAAAAGGTATTTATGATCCCAAAAATAGATATTGAAATTTAAAGGCTAAAAACACGAGATCAAATTTAACCCCAAGTTAGTATGGATTAAGCCTCTCTAATGGGAAAGTCATGCACAAATTACTTCCTTTTTTTGGTAGTAGCACGTCTTGTAAATAAGCGTTCGTGACACTAGTGTGTGCATGTTTTTGTTCGTCGCTACAATTTTGTCACTCATAAATAGCAGTGAAATAGGCCAGTGTATCAGTTTATTATCTTTTCTTACACGTATTACATCTTTGCATGTGTTGGTGTTGAAGAGCAAACGATGATCACAAAGTCCAAAGAACCAAAGGAGTTACTCAATTGGGATGACACTAAAAAGATGAGGTACACGTTGAACGTTTTTTATGAAGTAATGAGAATGATGCCACCAGGAGTTGGAGCATTTAGAGAAGCAATTACCGACTTTTCCTTCGATGGTTATAAGATTCCAAAGGGGTGGAAGGTAAGTTATCACATTTTCCTTCTTAAGACGTATTCTACTCCCTCTAATATTTGTATCAGGTCTTTCAAAATCATTTTACCATTTTATTGATATACTGCAAGCTTTCACAATCTGTTATGTATGTCTTTAAAGGCCAAGAGTAGGTACGTACTCGTCTGGCATCACAATTCACTAGCCCAAAAGGGGAAGGAGCATTGACCATTAGAGTTCCTTGAAAAATTCTAGAATGTCTTACCATCTATTAATGTTTGTAGTTGCATTGGATTACACCTGCGTCAAACAAGAACCCAGCGTACTTTCCAGATCCAGAGAAGTTTGATCCATCAAGGTTCGATCGAAATGAAGTGGCTCCTTTTACTTTCATTCCTTTTGGTGGTGGCCCTCGGATGTGCCCCGGTAATGAATATGCACGACTAGCAGTTTTCGTATTCATGCGTAATATCGTGTCAACTTTTAGATGGGAGATGGTAAACCCTAGTGAGAAAGTTGTCACGGCTCCACTTCCGACGATGGCAGAAGGACTTCCAGTTTACCTCTATCCTCAGAACTCGGATGCTGGATCTTGATTATCTAGTTTCCTAGTTTGGTTGTCTTACTACATCAAAGTATGTTGTCGCTATACTCTCATGTTTACTTTTGCCCTAATGATTATCATACGTTGTGGTCTCAGAGCAAAGTGTTTTTTTATTTACCTTTAGTCTATTTTCACTTCCAAATGTAAAGCCCAGGATTATGTAACCATGTATTGTATTCCCGTGAGGAGATGTAACGAAATAAACTCCCCAAGTATGGGCTAGGCCAATGGTGCATTGTTCATATTGTGCTCTCTTATGTATTCACGTCCTAATTATGCTCATGCCCTGCACTAGAATAGTTTGAAATTTTGTTTGTCTGATGCCATAACCAAAAAAGGGAAAGTAGACCCTTCGCTTCAGGAAAGTACACCCAGTGGTAGAAAAACATAAGTGGAGAGACGCTCAGTAAACTCAAAAGGATCATCTGCTTGGTCGAGACAAACAATTGGTTTGATGTTCTACCCTTACCTAAGATAAACCTGTTAACTTACGATAAATGAAGGTAGGCTGACATAAACTAAGTTATAGTTTCTATTGTCTTAACTGAAATAATATTTATGGTGTTTATAGCAAAGCTGTAATCATTTGGCCTCTGATCGATCCAATTTGGAGCTGCCATGTGTTTTAGGCATCCCCTGCTTTGTTGACCTGCTTACACCAAGTTTCCAAGACAATCCAATCTGGAGTTGGGGCATGTCCTGTCATGCCTCTTTTTACCATTCCGTTAATACTAAGCTCCCTTAAGTGATCAGACCTTGCCACGTCTTGGGGTCGGAGAAGGCCTCCTTTTACCTTCTTGAGAAAGTTCTAAACCAGCATTGCCACGTTTTTTTACAACTCCTCTCTCAACGACAAGTAGCGAAATAAACCATGCTAAAAACTTGCCGCGCGTCATTTAGCCTATGTTTGTCTTCGATGATACGATGCGATTTTACAGTCACCAACTTGCCCCAATTGTATTGGGGCGAATCGACCTTAAGTGAAGACTTGTTCCCATGCTGATATATCATCTACTAATGACGTGACATGTGTGATGCTTTTAGATGTACCAGCCTCGCCTTGGCTGATACATTGGAGTTTTTCTTAGTATAGACATGAGAAAATGTTTGTTAAAAACCTCCAGGTTCTGAAAGTAAAAAATAACCAGATTATGTTTCGAACCTAAAGAAGGTGTTATATGGTCTTAAGCAATTGCTATTAAAAAAAAATGGTATGTTACACTAATAATATCTCTCTTATAGATCATGACTTCTCTCGTACGTTACAATAAGGTTCCACCTCCACCTCCACCTCCGTCTCAGGCATAGCACATTGCCTATACCTGATCAAGCCAAGCCTCATATACCTGGTTAATCTCAACGCCCAACTCTTCTTCCCCTCTCTCATCCTTTGTCCTCAAATGAGTGAACCCATTTTCCTCCCCAATGTTTGTAAGCCTCTGATGGCCATAGTCTCTTTGACTCAAAATTTAACTTCAGATACATTAGCACTTCTCGCATACCTCGACCTTCTTAATTTTCTTACAAATATTGTTGGAAAATAAACTTGATTCAGCTTTTTAGAGTTGGGATTAATGTGACATGTTAGCTGGTTATTAAGTTATGTCTTAGTGGGTGCATAAGTTACAAGTGCATTATTGTTATGTGTTAGTGGAAGTAGTGGCTATTATATTGTTGAAATAGTGGGTTAGTGGTATATTTATTACATGTCTAGGAGTTACTTAGAAGTACTATAAAAATGTGTAAGATGATGCAAGTGAAAGGAGTGTAAGATCTATGAGTTAAAAATTTTAAGGTATATTATGTGTTCTCTTCAAGTTCTCTCCATGTCCTCCTCATATAAGTGAGTGTATGAGTTTGAGTGCAACAAAGTGTGAGCTTGAGTGATCCATTTGTCTCCAACAAAGTGGTATCAGAGCCACAACGGTCCTAGTGGATGTTGTGGCGTTAATGTTTTAGTCACTACGGTTGTAGAAAAAAGTATCCGAAATGGATATTTGCTGTGAGAAACTGTTGTTCTCAAATTATGTGAGAATGCGGAGTGTCCTTTCGTTGTATCTCAAATCATGTGATTTGTGGGATGTGGTCAGTGAAGAACCACATGGTAGTTTGTCAAAAGGAGTTCGACAAAAGAAGGAAGAAAAGGCACTCCGAGTATTGCAGAAGGCCGTCCATACAGAGATATGGATGTGCATTGGAGATGTAAGATCTCCAAGTGATGTTTGGCAAATGATCGAGGTCATTGCTTCCAACCGTAGACGTGACTTCTTACCCAAGGAGTATTGGGTACAAAGCTGGGAAGAAGATGAGTTCACAAATGAAGATGGTGAACATCTCGAGGAAGAAACTCTAATGCAGGATGAAAACGAGTTTCCCACATCCGAAGCTAAAGAAATAGAGGAGACAAAGGCTGAACAAGAGTTCAAGGCTTTTAAAGCCAGTGAGAACGACAAGTTGACAAATGGAGAAGAGCCATTTGAAAAGATAAAGGAGAGCGAGAACACAGATGGTGATGATAATGCTCAATATGAAGAGATGGAAGATGAGAGCATTGACAAAGATGTAAGAGTTCACGGAGGTCAAAACGTGAACAACTCAGGTATGACCTTTGATGTTTCTTTAAGAGAAGAAAATGTGGTTGGGTCATTTCCACTATACAGCCTCTCAAATTTTGAAGAAGAGAGTAATGATTACTTTCTCATGGCTAAGAATGATGTGATAGTGCCACAAGAATATGCAACTAAGGTTGATGTTTTGAAAACTTATTTCATTGAAAATCATCCTAGGGAGTTGTTTTTTATGACTAGGAAGGACAATGATTTTGTTGAAAGTCGAACGAGTTATTATCCTCAACTTGGCGTGGAGAATTTGTTGAGTGACACAGGTTGGGTAAACATGGAGATGTTTTTTTACCTAAAGGAGTTACTTGAAATGTCCAGAGAAAATGGTCAAGATCCAATATGCACACAAGTGACAAAGAAATGCCAGAGGTGCAACAAAAAGATGTGTCACATGCAATACACGTCAAAAGAAATTGCGAAGAAGATTGTTGCTCTTGATGGAATTGGAGATGTATACCATATTGACACTTATCAATCCCCTCAATCAAGAAGAATAATTGAAGACACAAATCAAGTTTAAAGGGGAGTGTTGAAAAATAAACTTGATTTAGTTTTTTAGAGTGGTGATTAATGTGACATGTTAGTGGGTTATTAAGTTATGTCTTAGTGGGTGCATAAGTTACAAGTGCATTATTGTTATGTGTTAGTGGAAGTAGTGGCTATTATATTGTTGAAATAGTGGGTTAGTGGTATATTTATTACATGTCTAGGAGTTACTTAGAAGTACTATAAAAATGTGTAAGATGATGCAAGTGAAAGGAGAGGAAGAACTATGAGATAAATTTTTTTAAGGTATATTATGTGTTCTCTTCAAGTTCTCTCCATGTCCTCCTCATATAAGTGAGTGTATGAGTTTGAGTGCAACAAAGTGTGAGCTTGAGTGATCCATTTGTCTCCAACAAATATGAGGTGCGAATCACTTGTTTCCTTGCCAGAAGTGTATTACTTGACCTTAGTCAAATTGTTCGATGCACATTTTTCTTACAATCCCCTCTGCCTATCTTCACTGGAGTGTCCATCTCGTTACTCCGAAAGAGTCCAAATTTATTGCTTCAAAAAAACCTTCACTTGTCCTCAACGATCCTGAAACAAATTTTCAATCAGAGCATCCCATTTTGCTATCCCGAACAAGTCTAGATTTTCCAAAATGATCTCTCTCTCTCTCTCTCTCTCTCTCTCTCTCTCTCTCTCTCAACTGCACGAAAGCGCAAAACTGATGATCTTGCTCCTTTGACCCGTCTCCTAC
This sequence comes from Escallonia rubra, assembly GCA_033065855.1. Lineage (NCBI taxonomy): Eukaryota > Viridiplantae > Streptophyta > Magnoliopsida > Escalloniales > Escalloniaceae > Escallonia > Escallonia rubra. The sequence goes on from JAVXUO010000878.1 coordinate 169,240, forward strand.
ACATAATTATCTCCTGGAACATCATCACCCGTACAGGCTCTTTTACGGAGTTAACTTTATTTGTTCTCATTTCTTGCTCATTTTTTTTCCGTAATGAGCCTCTTTGTTTGGCCACCGAAATTATGATTCATCTACTACTGATGTTCATGCAAAGACAATAGTTTGCCTTTTCTGGTGCACATCATTTCTCTTTCCTAATCAATCTCTGTGTGCATTTTGGTGCTTTAAAAGCAAGTCATACTGCTTTGTAATGCTTGCTAGAACCTCAAGATATCACTTGTTTTTTGCAATAAATAGGAGGAATAATACAATCTACCCATCATAATGTTATTTGGTAGGAATCACGTGTGATTAAAAAGTGATAACCCAAAGTCAAACATAGCAATACATCGTCACATAACACTGAAATAGAGATACTAATTAGTCAAATACCAATCAATGCATCTATAAGCTGAGTTTGCATGACATGGCTACAAAAGGGGTATTTTATACTTGGTGTAATAAAAGGGCAGAGGGAGACATGATTTTGAGCAGAATTGATCGAGTGCTGATGAATAATGCATGGTTAGGTAAATATACAAGCTCTGAGGCGGAAGCTTGTGATCCAGGTATATCAGACCACTAAATGTTGGTAGTAACAGCTTATCATGGCAATGTTGAAGGTAAAAAAAAAAAACTTTTAAAATTTTCAACTATTGGATGGCACACCCTGATTTTCAAGCAATACTAAGAGAATCTTGGGAAGAAGCAGCTAATGTAGATGATGCGCACAAACTATACAACAAACTCAAGAGGTTGATGTTGGATTTGATCCGTCTAATCCAATTAAGTGGCCTAACGGGTCACACTAATGTTGACTTATTATTTGACTTGGACATTAATTAATTAAATTAGGCTAAATAACATTATGGGCCTATTTGATTTAGCATCCAATACACTAATGATTTATTCTGTATAAAAGGCTTATAGACCCTAATCTCTTAACTTTGATGGACGGTTGAGATTTGGCAGGCTTTAGGGTTGATCCCACTACTCTCTCTATATAAATATCTTTTCTTCTTGGAGGCTAGGATATTATTATGTTTTGGCCACTCTTTGCCTCTTAGACTAAAAGAAAAAATACACCACTCTATTCCATCATCAAGAATAGAGAAGAGTAGTGAAGATCAATACCAAAGGGTACGTGTTCGCTTCCGCATCTTGGCGTTCTTTCATCATCGGAATAAATACCTTAGTAATCTATGGCTTCCTTCGATTCCGGTGAGTTCGTAACCTTATTGTTCTTATGTTTATGTTATTGTAAGATTCTAATGATCTTGATTATGGGGTCAAGATGAATGATATAAACTCTAACATGTGGTATCAGAGCCGCGTTAATCAATTGCATAAACATAGAACTTTTCCTTAAGATTCTTGGAGTATTTGATGAATTATATGTTTCACGTTAAAGTGTTTAAAAAAAAAAAGGGGGGGGTCTGCGCCGAAGGTCTGCGCTAGAGGGTGTGTTACCAAATTATTAGGTTATGAATTTGGGCTGTTGGTTGGCCATTGGGCTGTTCGTTCTGTTTTTATGGTTTGGCCCAGCAAAGGGAATGGTGACCTGTTATTCAACCTTGCAAAACTGGGCCGAAAGGCCAGACCTTAGTTAAACCTGTTATATTGGGCCTGTTTTGTGGCCTGAAGCCATTGGCCCTTGTGGCTAGGGTTTTGTTAGGTGGGACGAATTTATTGGGCCGTGAAAGGCCTGTTAAGGGCCTGCTGTCCACAAAGCAAAATTGGGCCGTAAATGGCCTATTAAATGGTTTGCGGGCTAGGCCTTTAGGCCAGTAATTAGATTTTGATTGGTCATGTAAATTTGGGCCTGTAGTTTATATGATTGGGCCTATTTGGCCTTTATGGATTTTCAAAAGGACTTGTGTATTTTTAATTGGGCCTTGTAAAATAAAATTTACATAGTCGTTTAACGCTACATTCCTATTGAATTGTTTATTTGATATGTTATTATGGATAACATATGTATTTTAATATTGGTTTATATTATTGGGATACTGATGAATATAACGTGCCGTTATTATTATAATTTAAAGAATTAGTCTAAAATTACGAGATTGTGCTAAAATATTATGCTTCATTTGGCATGTTTAGACTATGATAATGAACTTGAAATAATTAGTGGTTCTTACTTATTTTGGCAGTAAGCGGCCCAACGGAAGTTTATTGTCTTTTATAAGTTGAGATAATGATAAACCACATCACGTTACGCTTATTAATTAAAATATTAATCGGCCCAACGGAAGATTATATTTTAATTTTTAAGCGGAAATAAAGGAAATTAAAAGTTAAATGGGTCTAATTATTTTCTGCCCAACGGTGATATAATTTGTGCTCATGTTGCTTTTAATGATTTCCAAAATTAATAAGGATGGAAAAACACTTTTATGTTAATAACCGGCCCAACGGAAGGTTATAAGTGATATGTTAATTTTTCCTTTGGAATAGGTTTTGTGTATTTACCTTTTCCATATAAATAAATTGTTTATCCCTCAATTTATTTTCTTATGTTAAATGATGAACTAACTATTTTCATCATGTGAATTTTCGGTACTAACGTGCATGATTATTGTTATTATTTAGCGTATAGTCCTGCTGCAATTACTGGCTATCTTTCCTCTATTGAATCATTGAGCGGCACCAATTTTAGAAAATGGAAAGAGCAGATTAGCATAATCCTTGGAGTTATGGATTTGGATTATGCTTTACGGGTTGACGCGCCTGCTGCCCTTACGGCTGAAAGCTCTACTGAGCAAAAGGCAGCTTATGAAAAGTGGGAGCGTTCCAACCGCATATCCCTGATGATTATGAAAGGTTCCATTACGACTGCTATCACTACAAGAAAAGAGGGAATTAGCGACGGACTTTTAGCGACGGACCAAATTCCGTCGCTAAAAGTCGTTTCAGAGACGGAAATAACCGTCGGTAAAAGTCCGTCGGTAAAACTATTTAACGACGGAATAATTCCGTCGGTAAAAATACCCGTCGGTGAAAGTAGGGTTTTACCGACGGACTTTAACCGACGGGTGTGTTCCGTCGGTAAAGGACTTAAAAAGATCAGATCCCCTTTCTTTTCTTTCTCCCGTTGCTCTCTCTCTCTCTCTCTCTCTCTCTCTCCCTCTCTCTCTCACCGGCGATATTCCTTCTGTCGCCATCCCCGTCAACCTAGCCCCGGACGGAATAGAGCCTGCCACCGCCACTGCCGCCCATCTTCAAAACCGAAGGACCGCCGCCACCACTGCCGCGCTGCCACCACTGTCGCGCCGCCACCACTGCCGCGCCGCCCATCTTCAAAAACCTTGCAAGGTGAGCCTTGAACTTATTCTCTTCATGCTTGCCTTAAGTCTTTTTATCCAGTATATATAGACAATGCTATGATGATCTGTCACAACTGTGGGGGAAGAGGGCATGTTGCAATGGAGTGTCCTTCTGGAAGGTTTCTGGACCGGTTCGCCCGGAGGTATTGATGGATGGAACTTGAATGACTGGTAATGTTGGCACCCGTCCTACTTTTCGCTTGAAGTGAGATTGCTTTTCCGTTCAATAATAATCGAACTAGAACTTAATAGATCCGGAGTTTGTGGTTGAACTTCTTTTTTATGAATGTGTTGTATCAGAGTTAGGGCATCACATTATTGGATTTAGTATTCTATGAATGCGTTTGCTTCAGGGTTTAGTGTTCGTGTTTAGTGATTTGTTCACCTGCCGACGTGATCAATTTAGTTTAAGTGATCAATTCAGTCGAAGTTTGGAAAGTAGATTGATAAGATTAACTCATGAATTTTGGCCATACATTACTGCATTCACCTTTAGATTGATAAGACTTCGGGCTTATAGCGAGAAACAGGGGAGGCGGTGGAGGTACAAGTAAAAGCCATTGCTATACCCTAGTAATAGTTTGTGGAGTATTTACAACACAGAAACATCGTGTTGCTGCTGTGATTGTGATTTACGATTTAATATGGGCAACTCTAGATACCGCCTAATGCAGTTCCTGTTTTTCTCTTGGTGGTTGTCATCAGTGGCTTGGGGTTGGTTTTGGGTGTTTGGGGTGGGGGGTTACAACATGCTTCGATAGGCAAGTAAAGATTCACGGTCACGGGCGACGTCTCCATCCGATAAGAATAACAATAAAAGGAGTGGACATGTTCACTATTTTCTAAACCCTAAACCCTAAACCCTAAACCCTAAACCCTAAACCCTAAACCCTAAACCCTAAACCCTAAACCCTAAACCCTAAACCCTAAACCCTAAACCCCAATTGAATCGAACCCTAAATTAAACTAATTGAACCCCTAATTAAACCCTAAATTGATTGCCCCAATCTAACCGAACCCTAATTGAACCCTAAATTGAATGCCCTAATCCAACCGAACCCTAAATTGAACTAATTGAACCCTAAATTGAATGCCTCAAATCAACCGAACCCTAAATTGAATCAATAGAGCCCCCTAATTGAACCCTAAATTGAAGTAATTGAACCCTAAATTGAATGCCCTAATTGAATCGAACCCTAAATTAAACTAATTGAACCCCTAATTAAACCCTAAATTGATTGCCCCAATCTAACCGAACCCAATTGAACCCTAAATTGAATGCCCTAATCCAACCGAACCCTAAATTGAACTAATTGAACCCTAAATTGAATGCCTCAAATCAACCGAACCCTAAATTGAATCAATAGAATCCCCTAATTGAACCCTAAATTGAAGTAATTGAACCCTAAATTGAATGCCCTAATTGAATCGAATCCTAAATTAAACTAATTGAACCCCTAATTAAACCCTAAATTGATTGCCCCAATCTAACCGAACCCTAATTGAACCCCAAATTGAATGCCCTACTCCAACCGAACCCTAAATTGAACTAATTGAACCCTAAATTGAATGCCTCAAATCAACCGAACCCTAAATTGAATCAATAGAACCCCCTAATTGAACCATAAATTAAAGTAATTGAACCCTAAATTGAATGCCCTAATTGAATCGAATCCTAAATTAAACTAATTGAACCCCTAATTAAACCCTAAATTGATTGCCCCAATCTAACCGAACCCTAATTGAACCCCAAATTGAATGCCCTAATCCAACCGAACCCTAAATTGAAATAATTCAAGCGCATCGGATATGTGAATTTTGAACATTTTTTTCCCATTTGAACATTGATCATTTGTTTGATAATTTTAGGTTGTTAATTGTGCGTTTTAGAATTGTGATTATTGATCGATGATTTTAGGTTATTAGCTGTGCATTTGAAGTAATTGCGATTATTAATTGATGATTTTAGGTTGTTAATTGATGATTTTAGATTGTTAATTGTGCATTGAGCATTTGAGATATTGAGATTATTGACGGAGGATGGGACCCAATTGGATTGAATGTGTGATTTTTGTTAATTTTTATTGCATTGAGCATTTGAGAATTGAGAATTGAGATTGTTGACGGAGGATGGGACCCAATTGGATTGAGATACCTGTTAGTTAGCGCAGACACGGACACCACGTCTGATCGACGGTGTCCGACATTTAGAAAACAAATTAACGTATGCCGATGTGTCTGGAGGTGCGTGTCGGTGGGCGTCGGACACGTGTTCGGAGGCGTCGGACACGTGTCCAAAGGCGTCGAACACGTGTCGGTATGTGTCGGACACGTCTCCGGAGGTGTCAGACACGTATCGGACACCATATCGACACCCTATATGAGGTGTCGGAATTGAGGTTGTTGAATGTGCATTAAATTTAGGTTAGTTAGGTTAATGCGACATTTTTAGCATGCACCCCCTGGAATCTAATCGTGGCTCCAGCGCTGGCTATAATTAGCCCTAATTAGTCCTGATTAACAATATTTTAGTAAATCAATTAACCCTAATTAGCTCTAACGAGCCTAATTAGTTTTAATTAACCCTAAGAACCTGATGAAATTCAAATTAGCTGTAATTACCTCAAATTAGCCCAAATGAACCCAATTATGCGCATATTGATTGTAGTTAGCCTAATTAGTCATAATTTGCACTAACATAACCCAATTACGCCTAATTAGCGCTAGTTAGGACTAATCAACACTACTCGGCACCATCAAAACCCTAATTAGGACTAAATATCCCTAATTAGTCCTAATCAACCCTAATTAGCTATAATTATTCGAAACTAGCCCTCATTAACATTAATTAGCTCTAACATAACCCAATTAAGCCTAATTAGCCCTAATTAGGACTAATCATCACTACTCGGCACAATTAAACCCTAATTAGTCATAATCAACCCTAATTAGCTATAATTATCCGAAACTAGCCCTCATTAACATTAATTAGCCCTAACATAACCCAATTAAGCCTAGTTAGCCCTAATTAGGACTAATCAGCACTACTCGGCACAATTAAACCCTAATTAGGACTACATAACTCTAATTAGTCCTAATCAACCCTAGTCAGCTATAATCATCCGAAACTATCCCTCATTAACATTAATTATCGATATTGCGATATTTCCCGGTCACACCACGGCTTCAGAGAATGTACTACTCCTCCAGTACGGCTGAACATATGAGGGCTCACCGTGAGACTCGCAGCAACGATGCCGATGTGCTGACACACCCAGCTGATGGAGAGGCGTGGAAGGAGTTTGACCGCAGGCATCCAGTTTTTGCTCAGGAAGTTCGAAATGTTAGACTTGGTCTGGCAACCGATGGGTTCAACCCTTTCGGTCAGTCTACCACGCCTTACTCCTGTTGGCCTGTTATTATTGTCCCTTACAACCTTCCACCAGGCATGTGCATGAAGAAGCCGTATATGTTCTTGTCGTTGCTTATTCCGGGGCCGAAGAGTCCCGGTAAGGACATAGATGTGTATTTAAGGCCATTGATTGATGAGTTAAAACAGTTATGGAATCATGGAGTCGAAACATATGATGCATCCCTTAAACAAAATTTTCAGATGAGGGCTACTTTGATGTGGACTATACATGATTTTCCCGCATTGGGAATGACGTGTGGCTGGAGCACACATGGGAAGCTAGCATGCCCTGATTGTATGGGCGTGAACCCCGGTCATACGTTAAAGCACGGCGGAAAGGCCTCATGGTTCGGATGTCACCGTAAGCTTTTGCCACCGGGCCATCAGTTTCGTAGGCAGAAGGATAAATTTGACGGGACAATCGAGCGTGAGGTTGTCACGCTGGACTACCCATCTGGTGAAGAAGTACTCTCACACCTGGAGGCACTTGATACTGACATACCACACGGTAAGGGTGTGCCGGATCAGAAGATTGCAGGGTTCGGGAAAGAGCACAACTGGAGAAAATTTTGTATCTTCTGGGAGTTAGCCTATTGGAGGACGCTCGTTATCCGAAACAACATGGATGTGATGCATATTGAGAAGAACGTTTTTGATAATGTGTTCAACACAGTGATGAATTTCAAGGGCAAATCGAAAGATCACCTTAAAGCGAGAAGGGATCTACAACAGTTGGGTGTACGCCATGAATTGCATCCTCGGACAGTGAGTGGGAGGACCATACTTCCGAAAGCACCTTACTGTCTAGACAAGAAACAAGTGGAGAAGGTCTGTCAGTGGGTTAAGAATTTGAAGCTTCCAGATGGGTTTGCGTCCAACATATCTCGTTGTTGCAATGTATCGGAATGCAAGTTCCAAGGGATGAAGAGTCACGACTGCCACGTATTCATGGAGAGATTCATTCCTATTGCCTTCCGGGGACTATTGCCACGGGTTGTTTGCGAGACTTTGACTGAATTATCTCATTTCTTTCGAGATATATGCTCTTCTACGATCCGGGTGAATAACATGGAAGTGCTTGAGAAGAACATTGTGGTGACGATTTGCAAGCTGGAGAAAATCTTCCCACCTTCGTTCTTTGATTCAATGGAGCATCTGCCTGTTCACTTGGCATATGAAGCTAAGATGGGTGGACCCGTGCAATATCGGTGGATGTATCCCTTCGAGAGGTAATCCTTAAATTGTTACAGTTGTTCGTTTACACTTAATGCGACATCTGTTATCATTGATATTCCACCTAACTCGATTCCCTAAACTTCTAGGTTCATGTTCCATTTAAAGAAAAAAATCCGTAATAAGGCTCGGGTTGAGGGCTCTATCACGACCCGAACCCACGGGTAGGCCCGCGAGCTAGGCACGTGACCGGCCGCAGACCCAATAGACTCCAATTTAGGGCTATGCCAGGCCTTACAACAACCTGTACACAAGAACCTGAACCAAGTAATTTAAATCTATCTCCTTAATAAGGTTTCTAAAATCATGCTTAAAATTTCTCAATAAATCTCTAATGAAATTCTTTGTTTAACAACTAACATAGATCATTTTAAATCCGGTGGACATCTAAGCTCCAAAAAAATCTTAAATTACAAATTTAGTACTAGCATACCACCTAAAGACCTATTAAATAATTTAAGAGGACTACGACTCCTCTAGCAGTCGGCTACCGTAATCCTCGTGGTCTTCATCAGTGTCGGTTGCATCTAGATCATCGCCTGAAAAATATTTAAAAGAATGAGCTTGGGGCCCAGTAAGTACACATACCATATTCCTAAAATAGTTTTGGGATTCATAAAACATGAAACATGCCATGGTTTTCTTCAATTTAAAACTGATAAACATTTTCACAAGAGATACTATACATATATCTACTTTACGAAAGCAATTCATCCAAGATTCTCAGAAATGAAGTATGACATCAAGTAGGCTTATTAACAACTATCACAGTTCATCATAACATGGGTATGTTGCGGTCAGCGTACGTTCCCTCCTGACTAGGGCCCACAATCCCTACTCCACCTGGGATGAACATTATTTGGTCAGGGTATGCGCCCCCCTGACTAGGGCACACAATCCCTCCTTCATCCGGGATACATATGTGGACGCAATGGGGCACCACGAGCAACAGTACTGTGCGTCAACGTATCGTCCCGTTGACCAGGACCCAACAATCCAACTTTCCCCCGTGGATATGGGGCGCAACAACCAAGGCAGAAATACCGTCTCATTCAACATAAGCCAACTTTAAAACACTACTCATATAAAACATTCCATGGCATTTTTGATGCATTTTCTCATCAAACAATTTACACAAAAGCAGTAGCATGTAAAAGGCTTTAAAACTTCTAATTGGAACAATTCATTCATACATATACATAAACGGAAAATAGGGTATACGGAGGAATATGGCAGGAGTACTTACCTCGCTCAAAATCCGCTTCAGGTATTTGCTCAAATGCCGGCCCTAACTCTTGACTATCAAAACCTAAATAACAAATCATACGAATGTCATTCATTAACGCTCGAGCACACCTAAGTATTAGGTTTCTTTTAAATGAGTAAAACTTTACCCAATTGTCCCCCGACTTATGAATAATCACCTATTTGCACTTTGTCTGAATCTATTCAGAAGAGGTCCTTATAAATAATTTAATAACTATCGTGACAATGAAGCGTTACGCTATATCCCCGTTCGGACGCTACACTGCTAAGAACGCTAAAAATAGCAAACGACTTTAAAGCTCTTGAATATACATTATCATAGCTACATAAGACTATTTTAAAAGTTTCATAATTTAATAACTTAGTTTACTAGTTTAAAATACTCTGAAATCTCCTATACGGATAAAACTATTTAGCATGCTTCTCGAGCTCAAAAAATCTAATATGTTTCCTGTGTGTAGATCTTGCAAAAATAACATAGGTTACTCTTTTGAGTTTTATCCAAATAAATTCCTAAATATTTATTAAAAATTCGGAAAGTAACTGTTAAAAGGGATAACCAATAGCGACACTTTTAAGTTTAAAGCATGAGTGACACACACTATTACACCTAATAAACACACATATAGCTGGCACACGTCTTCCACACCATGAGTTAGTGGGTCTCCTTTGTTAGTTTAGCACATGCACTCCACACCTACGTAGCACAGGTTCCCTAAGATGCACAATCACATATACTAATCTTCAAGTATCACCTTCACCATTTTGTCCAAAGCCCCAGCAGGCAGTGGCTTCTTCCTGCTACCCTTGTCCAAGGTCTCTTCCCAGAACACTAACACCCACTCCCTCTCAAGTACACGCACACACTACACTCTCAAGTTTGCACTTTAACACTTAGATATACCCATTTAAACACCATATAAACACAGCCACAACACAGCATCATGGCTGTCCATTACGGTAATCCTTCCTTTTTCTATGCCGTTACCCGCAAATCAAAGCTCTTCACAGCGCTTGTACAGCTGCCCCATGGCAGCCCTTTCCCCCTCCCCTTTTCCACCTTTTTAGCCTCCTAAGCACCGCACAATTACACCCACAACACAGCACCACAATTGTTCATCGCGGCAGCCTTCTCTTCCCATGCCGTTACCCGCAAATCACACCACTACCACAGCACTCACACGGCATCTCAGCCCTTGCACGACCCACATGCAACGTCCCAGTAGCCCTAAAATCTTCTCTTGCGGTAGCCCTATCTCTCACAGCCATAAACCACCCAACAGCCAACACTAAACACACACACATACATATATAGACACAATCATATAAAATACCTCACGGCTTCCTCGCGGATCTCACCCACTCATCACACCAAATTCACGCCCAACTAAAGGTAAAAGAAACCAAGCTATGATCTACGAAATGAAATAAACTCAATGGATGAAATTATGCTATGCTATGCTACCCATAAACTGAATTTGGCTATTGCTCCTAACCTCCCATAATATCATGTAAAGAGATCATGAAAATAGCAGAGAAGAGGATAGACTAGGTCTTACCGAAATTTGAATGCCTTCGCCGGAATTTCCTTGATCCCTCTTTAATCTCCCTATCCCCCTATCGGTGTTCCTTAGCCGTGAATGAAGGTGGCAGTAAGCAGAGAAGAGAAGCTAGGGTCGGCTGGTTTTTATAACTCATGTATATATAATAAACCCTAGATTAAAGAATTACTAAAAGCCCCCTTATTCCTTGTTAGTTAGTTTAACTTTTACTCAAAATTCCCTCTTATTGCAACAAAGCCCAAAAATAATTATTTACGAAAGTTCAACATACTAAAGTAATTTAATGGGTTGTTAACTAACCTCGCTTCACTAATCGTCGTTAAAAGTTGCCACATAAAATATCGATACTAACTAAACGAAAATTCATTGCTAAAACATTTCCAAAATTTCACTCACGCTAATCGTTTCTAAAGGCTCCAATTAACACCACATATAATAGCTATCATTAAATTTCAACTTATGGTTCCTAAAAAATTTCACTAAAGGTTGCCGATAAAATTTCGCTAATAGAAATCGACGTTAAATTTCGCATATAAGAGTCGTCACCTAGATAAGAAACTAACCGGTTAGACATATCACGGTTCAGGGTATTACAGCTCAATTGCGGAGGCTTACGTAATGGAAGAACTTGTAAACTTTTGTAGTCAATATTTCGGTTCGGATGTTGGTACAAGGTTAAATCAACTAGGCCGAAATGATCCCGGAGCAAGCACAAATTTGGAAGGGCAATTGTCAATATTCAAGCAGTCAGGTAGTCCGTTCGGCCGAACGTATACTCGATGGCTAACAGATGAAGAGTACAGTGCTGCAACAATATATGCCCTTCTAAATTGCGATGAAGTTTCGGCATTCGTTGAGTAAGTTAAAGTCTTAATTCACTTACATTGCTGTACATAATTGAAAGTGTGTGTTAAGCGAGTTAAATGCATATTGGTTTGCAGTGAGTTCGATGCGGAATCTTTAATCACTGATCCCGCTGGACTTGAATCTCACCGGAAATCACAATTTGTACAGTGGTTCAAAATCCGTGTAAGATTATTTAACGAAATTATATTATGTGTTATATACAGTTCTGTGGCCAATTAGTATACTGATTTATCCTTAATTTTTACCGTCATCTACAATAGGTTCAGTCAATGGATAGACCAGTGGCCTCCTGCTTGAAATTACTAGCCGAAGGCCCTAACAAACAAACATCCTGTTACGGAGGCTATATCATCAACGGGTTTAGGTTTAACGTAAAAGATGATGACCGAACAAAACAAACCCAAAACAGTGGAGTCTTGGTCAACGGCGACTGTTATGCCGAGAATTGCATGGATTTTTACGGAGAGCTAGATGAGATTGTTGAGCTAACATATCTGGGTTCCCAAAACCGCCTGGTAATGTTCAAGTGTACGTGGTTCGATGTCACATGCAGCAGAGGAATCCGTGTTAGCTCTCAAGGGATTGTAGATGTCAATGTCAAGTCAAGACTTGCATCAGACGAGCCCTTTGTGTTTGCTAGTCAAGCTGTACAAGTCTTTTACGCGGAGGACGTCGCCAATCCCAAATCTCATTGGTATACAACTATCAAGTCCAAGAAATTGCCCGTGACATATGACAGTGAGCTAGACTCCTTTCAAGCCGACCAACCACGTGTCTTGTTCCCTGTTGAGGTCAACAACGAGGAGGACGATCTTCCTCTTCCAACAACACTTCTTGTGGGAGAAGAAGTCGTAGATGATGACGCGGAAGATGTTGAAAGTGTTGGAGATGATGTGACCGAGTCTACTGATGAAGAGGATGAATTAGAAGATGAAGAGGACGACGAGTCCCACGAAGAAGAGGGCGACGAGGATAGTGATGAAGATGATTCGCAAACTGAAAATGATTGACTTGTAATGTTGTAACATCACGGGAAAAATGTAGTAACATTTTAGAACTTGGTGTTTATTGATGTGTTTTTGCACATCCGTTCATATATATATATATATATATATATATATATATATAGTGCCGATGATGATTTATGCCTAAATTATTGTTTTTCACGTGTTAATGTCTTTGTATATAATCTATATGAAGTCAGATATGGATAGGATACGGGCTATTCGTGGCCGGGCTGGACGCCGAGCTGCTTCCTCCCCGGTTAGTCCCACCTCGTCATTGCCTACTGATGACGAGGCACAGAGTGATCGCGGACAGCCATCGGGGGCCCAGCCCCAGCCGTCGCCGTCACCGTCGCCCCAGCCCCAGCCATTGCCGTCGCCCCAGCCCCAGCTCGAGCCGTCGCCCCAGCCCGACGCAGATTCATCCCACACGCGCGTGCATTCTCTATCTTTCGTGGGTTCTACCTCAGGTATAGTTGATAACGGTGTTTCGTACATTTTCGCTAGCCTTATATTTGAACTGTATTAATGTCTGTGTTTTGTAGGATCTCGACGAGGCCGTGGTCCGACACGCGGGGTACGCATCGACCCCCAGCGTAAACAGAGAGTTACGCTCACACAGGAGGGCCTGTAAGTACTAAAAATATCACCTCATGCCTTATGTTTAAAATTTTTGGGTGTTAATTTATATTTGAACTGTATTAATTAATTTAATTACTTCTTTGGCAGGATCCTGGAGAATATGGCGAGGACGAAGATCGGCGTTCTTGTGAAGGGCCGATTCTTCGAGCCACGCCTGTACTGGAAGGACTGGGATGCCGCTGCGAGGGAGGCCCTATGGGAGGAGTGGCTGGTACGGTGAAGTATTTTTTTCAGCGTTAGTAAATGTTAAATTACAGTTTGTTTTATGTTGTTAATTTGTGTTATTGAATGCATTACAGGAGGGGTTCACGTTTGACACGCCTGAGCAGCAGGTACTGGGGCAGCAGGCTTTCTTTGCCTACATCGGCAAGAATTACCGCCGATGGCTCCACGATGCACGGGACCGGGCGAAGAAGGCGCTGCCCGCGGGTGCCCCGATGACGGACATGACGAAATATCCCCCACATTGGATATCTCACCGTGTATGGGGGAGATGATAGATCGGTGGGCTGCGGATCCAGGTTGGGACGCCAAGAGTAAGAGCGGGGCTGAGAACAGACAGAACAGAGATCCGACGCACACGGGGGGGTCGGTGCCACACGACATCGTCCGACACATGAACGCGGTCGAGCACCCGGATCTAGAGGAGGATGAGGTCATAGCTCTGACCTATACTCAGACGCACGTGCGGAAGAAGGACAAGGACGAGACGCACCAGGCGGGCGACTATATTTCAGATATTGCCCGGCGGATCGATGTGAGTCAATTTATTTAAGTTAATGTTTTTTCTTTCTATCCTCAATGTCTGTTTCGTTAATTAATGCCCTAACATATCGTTAAACCACTATTTTTGCAGGCCTCGTATGAACAGCTAAGGGGGTCCGAGCAGCAGTCCGGACAGCCATCAGCGTCCACTAGTACGGCTGCGAGTACTGGGGGGTGAAGCGATGGCTGGATACGCCGGAGGTCGTGAATCGGCCGAAAGGCCGCATACGCGGCCTGCCTAGCACGACTCCTCGTGCCGTGATAGGAGCGTCCTCACCCCCTGCTGCCCCTCCACAGACACCGGCTCCTCGGCCTCAGTTGGACGACGAGGAGATCCAGCGCATTGCTACAGTGGTGTGCCGGATGATGAGGGAGCAGGGCACTGCTGGACCAGCCGCCCCGGCCCGGTTCAGCAGGATCCAGATCCGGGACTCGGGAACCCCTGATGAGCCCCTTCCCGTGCCCGTTCCTAGCTTCCCCCCCCCCCCCCGCGCCCGGCTTGTACTCTTCTCCCCTCTCCTAATCGGCTATCTCCGGTTCCCGGCTTGTACATGTATGAGTTTCTTTTATAATAAATATTTTTTATAATTGATTATATATATTTCTTTCTGTATTTCGCTTATTGCGCGTTGTTGTTAAGAATTGAAAATTGTATTTATGTACAGGTTTAGGTAATTGAAAAATAAAAAAAAAATTCAAAAAAAAAATGACTTTTGGCGACGGATTTATTCCGTCGTTAAAGTATTCCTTTCAATCAGTTATTTAACGACGGAATATTCCGTCGCTAAATAAGCTTTTTAGCGACGGAATATTCTGTCGCTAAATATTTAATCCGTCGCTAATTGGACAAAAAAGAAAATAAATTAAAATTCTAAAAATATAATTAGCGACGGAATATCCGTCGCTAATGAAAAATAAATCCGTCGCTAAAAATCACATATTTAGCGACGGATTTAAAAATTTCGTCGCTAAACTATTAGTGACGGGCTTTTATACGAGGGATTTTTAGCGACGGTGAATCCGTCGCTAATTCTTTTAGCGACGAATTTTTGGCTTTTAGCGACGGATTTCCCCGTCGCTAAAAGCCTATTTTCTTGTAGTGTATTCGAGGAGATATTCCTGACTCGGATAATGCTAAGTTGTACCTTGCTCATATTGAAGAACAGTTTCAGGGTTCTTCCAAGGCACATGCTACTACTCTCATCACTAAAATGGTTACGCTCAAGTATTGTGGATCCAACGGTGTTCGTGAGCATATTTTACGGATGAATGATATGGCTTCTCAACTAAAAGGTTTGGACATGGAAATCTCTGAAGGTTTTCTCGTGCACTTTATTATGACTTCCCTTCCTGCGCAGTTTGGTCCTTTTAAGATCAACTATAACACGCAGAAAGAGAAGTGGAAGATGAGCGAGTTGATTTCCATGTGTGTCCAAGAAGAAGAGAGGCTAAAGTCTGAACAACCTGATAGTGCTCACGTTGCCATTACTGGTCCATCTAAAGGAAAAGGAAAGAAATTTGGCAAAGGTAATGTGCAAGGGAACAAGAGTGCTTCTGTAACCAAGACTGACAAGGCAAGCTCTTCTGGTACCAAGGGTTCTTCTGGTCCCAGGTGTCACTTTTGTAAGGATAAAGGACATATGAGGAAAGAATGTCATAAATTCAGAGAATGGTTGGAAAAGAAAGGTAATTTATCTATTTGCGTTTGTTATGAGTCTTATACAATTGATGCTCCTTAAAATAAATGGTGGGTCAACACAGGTGCAATTGTGCACATAAGTAATTCATTGCAGGAATTCGATTCCTTGAAAAAGCTAAACAAAGGGGACCATAATGTACTAGGTGCAAATGAAGAGAAAGCTTAACATGAAGCTGTAGGAACTCTCCGTTTAGTTTTGGAGAATGGCTTCAATTTGGATTTAGTTGATACTGTTTATGTTCCCAGTATGACTAGAAATCTTATTTCTGTTTCTAGACTTGACGCTTATGGATATTCGTTTAAGTTTGAGAATAAAGGCTTCTCTCTTTTCCTTTACTCTAGAGTTATTGGTTCTGGTTTGTTGGAGGGAAACCTCTACAAATTACTTTTGAATGCTTCTTTTACTGAATCCTTGAAAACAATGAACGTGAATGACGTAGTTGCTAAAAGTTGTGGTAAGAGAAAAAGAGAGAATGAACATTCTGCTAAATTGTGGCATGAACGTCTTGGTCACATATCACGAGGCAAAATGGAATGCCTCGTTGAGGATGGAATTCTTCATTCTTTAGATTTCTCAGATTTTGACACATGTATTGAATGTATTAAAGGAAAATTTGTAAAAGGCAATAAACGTGGTGCCACTCGAAGTACGGGACTTTTAAAGCTTATCCACACTGACATTTGTGGACCTTTCCCTACACCAGGTATTGGTGGTCATAGATACTTTATCACCTTTATTGATGACTATTCTCGTTATGGATATGTTTACCTCATTCATGAAAGATCTGACTCACTTGCCATGTTTAAGACTTACAAAGCCGAAGTTGAAAATCAACTCGACCTAAAGATTAAAGTTGTAAGATCTGACAGAGGCGGAGAATATTATGGAAAATTCTCTGAAACAGGTCGTAACCCTAGTCCTTTTGCCCTATATTTGGAAGAATGTGGCATCGTTGCTCAGTATACAATGCCAGGTACACCCCAGTAGAATGGTGTAGCTGAAAAGCGAAATCGTACCCTCATGGATATGGTACGAAGTAGGATATGCCAAAGCACTCTACCAGAGTTTTTGTGGGTTGAAGCACTTAAAACAGCTGTGCATATTCTTAACAGGGTTCCCAGTAAGTCTGTGCCTAAAACACCTTTTGAATTGTGGGCACAGAGGAAACCAAGTTTAGAATATTTTCATGTGTGGGGCTGTTTAGCTGAAGCAAAAGTCTACAATCCGCATACTAAGAAACTCGATCCCAAGACCATAAGTTGTCATTTTATAGGTTACCCTGAAAGGTCTAAGGGTTTCAGATTTTACTGTCCATCACATACCACTAGAATTGTTGAAACTAGGCATGCAGTATTTTTTGAAGATGCTGAATATAGTGGGAGTTGTACACCAAGAATAATAAACCTTGAGGAAATTCAGGATCATGTTTCTATTCCTGTTATCCAAAAGGTTGGTGCGCCATTACCTCATAGAGAAAATAATGATGCACCCGAGGTAGTACCTAATGATGTGCCCCCTATTATGGATCCTGCTCCAATTCCTGCTAATGAGCAACCTCTTCGAAGGTCAGGAAGAGAGAGACGGACAGCCATCTCTGATGACTATATTGTGTACCTAGATGAGGCTGACTATAATCTAGGCATAGGAAATGATCCCACATCCTTTAAAGAAGCTATTATGAGTGATCACTCAACTCAATGGCTTAAGGCCATGAAAGATGAGTTAGAGTCAATGAAAATAAATGAAGTTTGGGACCTTGTTGACTTGCCTGAAGGAGCCAAAGCTGTAGGCTGTAAATGGGTCTACAAAACTAAGCTAGATCCTAAAGGTAATGTCGAAAGATACAAGGCTAGACTCGTCGCTAAAGGTTTCACTCAAAAGGAAGGGATAGATTATAATGAAACATTTTCTCCTGTGTCGAAAAAAGATTCCTTTCGAATAGTCATGGCTTTAGTGACTCATTATGATTTAGAGCTACATCAAATGGATGTAAAGACTGCATTTCTTAATGGTGACTTGCATGAAAATGTCTATATGACTCAACCAGAAAGGGTTTATGGTTGAAGGCAAGGAACATATGAAATGTCTGTTGAAGAAATCCATATACGGATTAAAGCAAGCCTCTAGACAATGGTATCTTAAGTTTCATGATGTGATTAGTAAATTTGGCTTTAAAGAAAATGCAGTGGACCAATGTATATACCTAAAGATCAGTGGGAGTAAGTTTATCATTCTAGTTTTGTATGTAGATGATATCTTACTTGCTAGTAGTGATATGCATATGTTGCATGAGACCAAAAACTTTATGTCTAAGAATTTTGATATGAAAGATCTTGGAGAGGCCTCTTATGTTATAGGCATTGAGGTTCACCGAGATAGGTCTCGTGGGATATTGGGATTGTCCCAAAGAGCCTATATTAAGAAGGTTCTGAAAAGGTTCAATATGCATAACTGTGCTCCCACTGTTGCCCCTATTGTTAAGGGTGACAAATTTAGTTTGCTACAATGCCCTAGGAACCAACTGGAGCAAGACGAAATGGAGCGTATTCCCTATGCATCTGTAGTAGGGAGTCTTATGTATGCTAAAGTCTGTACTCGCCCAGATATAGCATATGTTGTTGGCATGCTTGGACGTTACCAAATAAACCCAGAAATGGGTCATTGGAAAGCAGCCAAGAAAGTCATGCGCTACTTACAAGGTTCCAAGGATTTCATGCTTACCTATAGGTAGTCAGATAACCTTGAGGTTATTGGTTATTCTGATTCCGATTATGCAGGGTGTGCAGACACCTTTAAGATTATTGATTAAGTATCTCGTTGTGAGAGATATAATTCAGAATCACATATTGTCTATTTAGCATATCAGTACGACCGCTATGTTAGCTGATTCCATGACGAATGGCTTACCACCCAATCTCTTTAGAGAATATGTTGCTAGCATGGGTTTTGGTTGATAGCTTTTCCTTTTAATGATGGGATTTTGATTTGTGACATTTATTTCCGTGATCACCTTATGTTATGGATTCTGGATATTATGATTATGGTTTGTTATTTCTCGTTAAAAGTGCACATTTGAGGTATTCTGAAACAAACACTCATGTAAGGATCACATGAACTCGTTCATATTGTTATTTATTATGGAACGATGCAGTTCATGTCTATTAAGCTGTTGACTGTCATATTTGGCAAAAGTTCTGAGATTGTAACCGGAGAACGGTGTTGTGGCGTTGAGAGGCACATATACTATCTTCGATTCATTTTAGTATTTTTGTTAAATTTGGCCTAACTTACGGGATGTTTTGTTCAATTTCGTTATGTCAAAACTTAAGACATTGACATTAGTATAACCCTTGGCCAAGTGGGAGAATGTTGGATTTGATCGGTCCAATCCAATTAAGTGGCCTAACGGGTCACATTAATGTTGACTTATTATTTGACTTGGACATTAATTAATTAAATGAGGCTAAATAACATTATGGGCCTATTTGATTTAGCATCCAATACACTAATGATTTATTGTGTATAAAAGGCTTATAGACCCTAATTTCTTAAATTTGATGGACGGTTGAGATTTGGTAGGCTTTAGGGTTGATCCCACTACTCTCTCTATATAAATATCTTTTCTTCTTGGAGGCTAGGGTATTATTATGTTTTGGCCACTCTTTGCCTCTTAGACTAAAAGAAAAAATACACCACTCTATTCCATCATCAAGAATAGAGAAGAGTAGTGAAGATCAATACCAAAGGGTACGTGTTCGCTTCCGCATCTTGGCGTTCTTTCATCATCGGAATAAATATCTTGGTAATCTATGGCTTCCTTCGATTCCGGTGAGTTCGTAACCTTATTGTTCTTATGTTTATGTTATTGTAAGATTCTAATGATCTTGATTATGGGGTCAAGATGAATGATATAAACTCTAACAGTTGAAACCGAAACTGAAAAAGCTGAACTATGAGAAATACAGTAATATCTCAAGAAGGGTGGTCTTAATGGAGCAGGAATTGAAGAAAGTACAGAAGGAAATATATGATGGCTGTGCTACAGCTGAGATCATAAATAAAGAGAAAGATTTGTATGAGATCCTAAAGGTTGAGGAATGTTTCTATCATCAGAAGTCAAGGGTAAAGGAAATAAAGATGGGAGATAGTAACACTGTATATTTCAATAAGAAAATGCAGGCACACAGAGCTCACAATAAAATACTATCCATTAGAACAATCGATGATGAACGCATTATGGGAGAAAAGGAAGTCCATCAGGAAGCAGTTCGGCATTTCTCAAGATTTCTGGGCTCTGCTCAAACTATTTGGTCAAATACAAGAGCTGAATTGCATAGAGTAATACAAAGGAGATTGTCTACACAGCAACAACTATAGACGATATATGAATTCTTTGAACAGGCCCAAATGGATATACAGCAGAGTTCTTTCAAAAGAAATGGGAGATGACGGGTACTAATCTAACTTAAGCTGTTCCGGCATTCTTCAAGTGTGGACAGCCTGTGAAATTTGTTTATAGTACTGGTCTGACTTTAATCCCTAAAATTATTGTACCTAATACAATGAATGACTTTAGGCTTATAGCATGCTGCAATGTGGTGTACAAGTGCATTACCGAGATGATGAACAACAGGATGAAGAAGGTATTACCTGGTCTAATAAGCAACATACAAGTAGTTTTTGTGGAAAATAGGAATATTGGGGATAATATATTGCTTATGCAAGAGAGTGGTATTCACATTGGTACTTTTCTAGTGACTTATTTGGGAGTACCTCTCTTTACTACAAAGTTGATAGCCAGTGACTGTCAAATCCTTATTGACAGAAATTGGCTGGAATCAACTCTTGGACAGTCAAGCACCTATCTCATTAAGAGAGAATTCAGTTGGCCACTTCAGTTCTCTTTAGTATGCAAATATATTGGTGCTCATTATTCCTATTGCCTAAGAAGATTATATCTAAAATCGAAGCAAAAATTAGAAGCTTTATATGGCATGGAAGAGAAATTAAATGCACAGGTGCAAAGGTAGCTTGGAAGGATGTTTGCTTACCTAAAAAAGAAGGTGGACTGGGGCTGAAGAAGTTGCATGAATTAATGGGATAAGGCTGCCCTATGTAGATATATTTGGGATTTGGCAAGGAAAAAAGATACCTTATGGATACAATGGTGCCATTTTCTAGTCTACGGTGTACAACAAAGTGTGTAAATAGTGGGTTTTCACTTATTATCTCATTTTCAATGTTGTGTCACATGACGAACTATTACCATATTTGACTTTGGGTTATAACTTTCTAGCCATACGAGATTCCTAAGTTAAAAAATTATGTTAGCTAGGTCGTACATATTTTGCTGAAATCATTGATTCGTCGATCACACTTGCTTCTCGCTAGTCAAACATTGATAATTGGAGCGTCACCTGTGTTAGCATTCTGCAAGTGTTTTGTTATTTTTAATGACGAAAAAGTTGAAAATTTGCATGCCTTCATTTATTGTCGAAGCCAAATTAGAAATGGAGCAAGATGGCAAACTATTTCGAGCTTCTCTTAGGCTTGTCTTCAGTAGAGAACTACATATTTTGTTGTTATTATTCGATAAATTTCAAGCTCATGGAACTCCGGATGGTGAGCTGGGCGATAATTCTACACGATCTTGGTTGGAATATTTTATACGATCGACCGAAAATGACATGTGTCAATCACACCAAATCTTATATTTGGCAGGAAAGATTTAGTTGAAAAACGGAATCGAAAACAGAAGTAAAATAATAATGTCTCCGCGTTAACAGCAATTGTATTATTTGTTCCTTTGCTGAACAACAGATGAGCCTAATCCACGCACTTCATATTTTGTCTTTGAATAATGGCTTTTGTAGTCTAAATTATCGACTGCTAAAGCTCTTGTTGAGGGACCTAATAACAATTGTGGTGGCAGGCTCCTTAGCATGATATTATGGCAACCAAGTTTTTGACAAACGAAGAGAGAATTTGGAAAGATAGCTACTTGGATTAAGTTTTCAAACTTCCCTTACGTCTTTGGCATTATTGGCAACCTTTACCTGTTGATGCGCCCACCCGCAACATGGATAAGCTTAAACTTGCTAGATTGTGCATTGGAGTTCATTAATTCCTCTAAGGATATCCCTGATTATCAAGATGAACGTAAGGGTTGCCCCGGCATTGCCCTCGTTGTAAGATTTTTGGTCATTCATCATATGTGAGCAAGAAGAATTTTGTGGTTATGAAAAGAATGAGTAAGGAATGGGTTGTTTAGTCCAACGATAAGCTTAAACTTGCTAGATTGTGCATTTGAGTTCCAATTGAAGTGTCCATAAGATTTTTGGTCATTCATCACATATGATCGTATTGATACCTCTTGCTCAAAGCGGTTCGTATACGGCTGTGCGTGGTGAACCAAATCTTGGCACTCTCAGATTATTACCGTATTGAATATCGAGTGTCTTGTTCATAGCAATATTGCTGGATTAGAGATTTCCTTCGACAATTTCTGAAGCAAAAATTTCCAACTCATCCTCCCTATTGCATGGGGACTCAAGGTGGTGAGCTGTTATTTTGGTATTCTTTTATGATCGATGGCACCGACAATGCTCCTATTTACAAAGAAAGAAAGGAATTGATCGAGAAAGGGACTAGAAAAATGAAGTATAATAATAATGTCTTTGGAATTATTTACACTTCACTCCAATGGTTTATGCCAATTTTTTACAGGTTTGCTTCTTCCATTCTTTTGCTCACCACGCAAAGCATGTGTTATGTAGGGACAGTTTGACTTTTTGTTTACTAGACTACGGGATATATAAGAAAAAACAAAAGATTTGAAAAACTGGGCCAGAGAGCTGAAAGTCGTAACAATGACTGGAGCAGTGTTTACCGGCTTTTATTCTTTCAATGCACGAAAACTTATTAAATATGGACCCGTACGGTTACCATTATCTTGCTTTTAATGCACAAAGATGTGTTCTTCTTTAAGTTCTGAATTGGTTGATACATCTCTTTTGTGATTGAGACACAATGACATATTTCGATCATACAAGAAATTAGATATTTAGCGTAGTAGGAAGGACAAATGACGTACACAAACAGAAGCCAAAAACTATAAAGAAATGACAAAGGATAAAGTCTTCGCATGAACGGTCGCTTTACCTTAATACACTTCCTCATGAATCATTTTATGGGAACTCAATACCGTAACATCCCGGAATTTTCGTTAACACTCGCCCAATAATATACACTAAACAATATTATTCTCAAAACTTAACCAAGTAATACCATAACTTTCGGAGAAACTAGAACATCCATCAATATATTTTCTATCAGTGTACAATCATACCTGGAAACTAAATTTAAATCAGAATAATAAACTAGCAAAGTCACCCATACCGGGGTTTTGAATTGGTTTATTCATCTCTTTTGTGATTGAGACACAATGACATGTTTCGATGAGACATGAAATCAGATATTTAGCGAACTAGGAAGGAAAAAGGATAAAGTCTTCGCATGAACAATGGCTTTACCTTAACACACTTCCTCGTGAATCATTTTATGGGAACTCAATACTGTAACATCCCGGAATTTCCGGAACGTTAACACTCTGTCAATCATCACAATACGCCACCCCATGCATGGATCGTACCCAACACTAACCCAGTACCCCGTAACTGCATTACCAAAACCCACTTGTTCTTCTTCTTTAATCTCTACACTCACAGACCCACATCAACACAAGCCTCACTCACACCAACTCACCAACCTGCAACTCACTTGTATTTGCCAAACACACACACACACATACACACACACACACAATACCCACGCAGATGCACCTAAAAATCGTACACTCACACAGCTTATATCACACATAAACACAAGCATACAAATTAAGACTCCCCACACTCCGTCACCCCTGCTCACTCCCAAACCCATTATACACGCACACATATTCACCTTCCATCTTCTTTGTCTCAATTCCCACACACATAAAAGACACACACAACACTCATACACAGCTATACCCACTTCAAAACACAACTCACACACAACACGCACAAACCTGTGTGCACGACACATCCAAACGCACGCACTCACACAGAACACCACTTCCGCCCTCTCTCACACGGCAGCTCATAACTTATTTATATATATATATATATATATATATATATATATATATATATATATATATAATAAAATAATAATAACCCCTAGGGTGGAAACCTACCAAGAACCCCTTAGACTTTAGGAAACTTTTGAAGGTTTGCCCGATATTTTCTATTATTAAATAAAGGCCAAACATAATTATTTATGACAAAATAATGCACCAATTTTTTTTTAACGGCTTGACATAAGCGCGCTACGCTAGTTGTCACTAATCGTCACTAAAGATCTAAATAAGTATTTCTTATAACTACAATCATTAAATCACAACTTAATTATAGTTTCTAAACATTATCGCTAAAGATAACAAAATTTAACGCTCACCAATTCGTCGCTAAAGTTGCTAATTAAAAAAATATCGACAATAAAAATTCATTCGCTGCTAAAAAGAATTTTTAATTACCCGAGGTTCAGATGGAAACCCTTACATGGATCCAAAGTTAAAATATCAAACCGAAAAGTCGGTTACTTTAACCTAAATGGAACAATCTAGTTATTAGTATACAGTATAGACTACGATTTAAAAAATCAACACCGACTCACGCATACTCCCAGAACGGCCCCCTCACCGGGTACATAAAATTACCAAAATACCCCTTATGTATAAAATTACCAAAATGCCCCTCTCAGACTTAGATCACCAAAACGGATTTTCCATGAGTAAAATCCCTAAAATAACCTTAATATATGTGAATTTACAAAAAAATACCTTTTATTGATAAAATTACCAAAATACCCCCTCAATGTACCAAAATACCCCTAAGGATTTCCGGCTTTGGAAAAATCCCCAAAACATCTTAAAACGATATTTTGAGCATCCTAAAGTCATTTTTGGGCTAAAAGGTATTTTAAAAACTTTCACCAAAAAATTCCAAATCGGTCTCGGGATTGAGCGCTTAGAAGCCGGTTAGGCTGAAAATAGCTATTGACTTTGGAATGGTGCGAAATTTTTATAAGATTTCACTAAAATTTTCATACTAAAATAACTTGGTTTGCTATGTCAAATAATTTGAGAATTTTCTTTAATTGGTAACCTAATTTATCGTCCTTCACGGACACTGAAAATTTCAAAAAAATTCCAGAATCTATGTCTCGTAAAAATCTTGAGGGTTACTATTTCAGAATTTTCCAAATTATAACCCTAACTATTTATAAATATTTGTGGAAAAACTGCCTAACCTGCCCCGCCCCCCCCCCGGTTAGCGACAATAACACTTACTATTCAAATCAAAACACATACTAAAGCACCTTATGCACACACAGTTGTCTTGAACCTTCAGTCAGCCGAGACCCATTTAATTCACACTCTAATCATCTAAACACATTCCAATACCTAAAAAAACAATCTAATATCTCTAATATACAAAATTCACACACAAAACTTCACAATCGCACACCCAATCTTAAAATAACCTTGTGATTTATATTATATATGTGACAAAGTATTAGGGTGCATAAAATTATATTTTGCTATAGTTTTAGGGTTAAATTACAAATATGTTAAAGTATTAGGGTTATCTAGCACTATTGAAGGAGAACATTTAATCTGGACGGTCCATAAATCTCTGATAGACGACCATATAGCGTTGGCAAGTATATTAAATTACATGTGCGGGCAATAGATCTACTCGTGTGTTGTACGAGAATAGTTTGAGAATTTGTTTCTAGAAACTAATATACAAAGATAGATCTACGTATTGGCTCCATCTTCAAAATATGAGAAAGCAAAAGTTTAAAATTTTCTTGTAAACTAAGGTAGCGTTTGAAATCACTTCCAGTTTCGGTTTTCTGCTTCTAAAAAAACCAAAAACCAAATATATATATATTTTTTTTAACAAAAATAAATGGGTGTTTGATTAGCCATTTTTTATTTTGAGTTTTTTTCTTTTGGGTGTTTGATTGCCCAGTTTTTATTTTGAGTTTTTTCTTTGGTGGTGATTTGCTGTGGTGGCGGTGGGACGTGGGGTGGCCGGGGGCCGTTGGCTGTTGCAGGCAGTCGTCGTCAGTGGCTACGGGCAATCACCGACGGAGGCTGCTGGTCGCCGGCCATGGCCAGCGGATGGCCACCAGTAGCAGGCGGTGGGCAGTGGCTGCCGGCGGTGGGAGGGTGGTGGTCTAAAACTAAAAACCAAAACTCAAAACTCAAAACTTCTAAATAGGAGTTTTTAAAAAACAGCTATATTTGAAAAACTGGTTTTCAAAAAAAAAAAAAATTAAATTTGTGTGCCAAACACTTTTTTTTTCTCTGGTTTACGAAAAACTGGAAAAAAAAAATACAGAAAACGGAAAGGTTACCAACAGAGCCTACATCTTTGTAGTGAACCTTTTTTTGTACAAAAGGATATTGATGGTGCACGTTAATGATGAGAGAAAACGTAAACCTCAAAATCTATCAAATGTAAAAGCAATGACACATTAAACTAGAAAAAGTACGCACCTTACACTTTTCTTTTATATTGAATAAGGACTCTAGATTCCCAGGCGAGAACCCCTAGGTTTTATACAGCATTCTGAAAGAGAGTAGCGGGAACCCTAATCTTTCTTTCTCTATTACCTCTGGTCCAACACTACAAGAAAATTAGGATTTTGAGACGGAAGATATTCCGTCGCCAAAACGTATTTCAGCGACGGATAAACCCGTTGGTAAAATGTCCGTCGTTAAAAATTATAAGCGACGGAAAGTTACCGTTGCTAAAAATTCCGTCGTTAAAGATGTCTTTTGTCGACGGGCTTTTAGTAACGGTTTCATTCCGTCGCTAAAAGTCCTTATAAAATAGCTTCGTCTTTTTTCACTCTCCCAGTTTCTCTCTGTCTCTCACTCACCCACTCATCGGCGATATTGGCGTTCTCCCTCTCCGACGACCCACCTCTGGTGACATCATCGCCCCCTTCCCCCGACATCGTGCCCCTCTATATCCGGGTGCCACCAACGCTGCGCCACCAATTCCCTCCACTGTCGCACCACCAAGGCCCTCCATTGCCGCCGCGCCCCCAACACTGCCACCGCCGCACCACCTCTCTGTATGTCCATTTGCCCTAATTTGCTTTAATGCATGTTTACGCCATTTGGCCTAATTTTCTTCAGTTCCGATTTATGTCAATTTGCCCTAATTGGAACTTGCCCTAATTTGTTTCTGAAATTATGATATGTTTCTTATAATTTGAATTATTTTTAATTGCTGATGGAATTGATTTTTTAACTGATGGAATCATGTTGTTTAATTGCTGATGGAATTGATGCCCATATTTGTATATTACTAGAAAGTATGGAGAATTGAAATTGTTGATGGAGATGGGACCCAATTGAATTCCGATATCGGATATGTGATTTAGTTGAATGGTAGGTTGAAATTAGGCTAATATAATTAGGTTAACGCGATAATAATTTAGTTGAAACATCTCATTTAAAACCCCCACCGCCGTGAGGCAGTGTCTTCGAAAGGCAATCTGCTGAGAGAAAACGTAGGTGTGTGCTCTATGTGGGTGCATTAGAATGAGCTATGTGTTCCGGTTATTGTGTGCGCTACGTGAGTGCATGAGTGTAGGTGCGTCGCGTGTATTTGTGTGAGTGTAAGGAGCTGTCGAGGCAGTTATGTGTTTGTGAGTTATGTGTTCGGTAGTGTGTGTATAATGAACGGTACATTGGTGTGAGGATTTTGTATTGTATTGAGTGTGTAAGTGGGATTGAATGTGGTTGCTTATGTGTGTCTATAAGAGGAGAGGGAATGCTGAAGTAATTAGAGGGTGATAGTGAATAACTGTGCGCATACGTGTGTATGCAAATTAGCGTAGTGAAAGGCGAGAGCATTTGGGTAGCATACTTTGGTCATTAACTTGTGAAATTCTACAGTAAGATACTTTGGATTAACCCTAAGATATATACTTTGGATTCACTTGTCTGTGTAAATTTAGTGAGTGAGTGAATGGAGGGAAATGGGTGTAGCTTATGACGTGCTGTGTGTAGGGGTGTGATTGCTGTGAGGTGTGGAGTGAAAACAAAATCTATACCTCATTGACAATAACTTGGATTGTTTTTTATCTTTCGAGGTAAAGCGTAAGGTTTCTACCAAATTGGATAATTGTTCCAAAATTTTGCGAATTCGTTTATTTGTCACAGTATTAGTGGTAGTCTAACGCTACATAAAAAATTACAAGAATAAAAATAAGTGGCATTAAAGTTAATTTCTGTAGTGCACGTTTTGTTCTTAACCCTAATACTACGTACCTATTAACAAGAATGCCATTTGTGAACAAAATATACATAAGGTTTAGGTTGTTTCATTTTTTTCTTTTGAAGTATATCTTCTTTTTTAGAACAGCAAAGTATATACGTAATTAATAGATGCCGCTAGGCACTCTTTTCATGCAAAGTCAAATTTTTTTTTTGTAAGAA
Source organism: Escallonia rubra (assembly GCA_033065855.1). Taxonomy (NCBI): domain Eukaryota; kingdom Viridiplantae; phylum Streptophyta; class Magnoliopsida; order Escalloniales; family Escalloniaceae; genus Escallonia; species Escallonia rubra. The sequence continues at coordinate 197,624 of JAVXUO010000878.1, forward strand.
CTCGATTGATGAGACGTTTTGAATCTACATATATATCTATAATATGATTTCAAATTTTATTGAAAAGATGAGTGAATTGTTCTTTCAATTACGTATTGCAAAAACTACTTGAAGGCTTCATGCTTTTTCTTTTTTGTTACACTGAGTTAAAACTTCTAATGTTTTACCCGTCGGAGCATAGTACTAGTTACTACTTTTGCTTTTGTCGCAACATTACCAAGACAAGCCACTAATCATTTGCACCAACATATTTTTTCCACTCACAAGGATTCGAGCAGTATTTTTTTCATTATGAAACAATTTTTCCATCTTCATGCCATAAAAAACGTCCGAATATACTTTCCTGGAGACTAGTAAAGTTTACTGTGTTACACATGAAATAGTGGTTCTTGCAAGCATGAATGATTCTTAAAAAAAAAAAAAAGCAATGTCTTCGGACACTTGTGGGTAGGCGTCGGACACGTGTCTAACGAATCTAATTAGTTTAGTTAACCCTAAGAACCTAATGAAAATCAAATTAGCTGTAATTACCCAAAGTTAACCCTAATTAGCAAATCTTTGAACTTTGGTGATTTTTTGTCTTCGTTGAGATCCAGTGATTGGATTTGCAGTAGGGTTTGGTTTCATTCAGTGATTGGTTTGAGATTTTTGGGGTGTTATTTGTAATATGTGAGTGACGTTCAACACTATAAGTGGCTATTTGGATGGTGAAATGATGATGTACGTAGTTGAGATTTTTGTGGTAGTCATTTTAGCTACAACTCGACGTGGATCTGTTTTTTTAGCATCACTTCAACATAATTTGATAGATTTAATTCAGTTATGAAATTGATGCTCGTTGATTGAATAATCCTTGATTGGTTTTTCATGTTCAAGTAGGTTAAATGGCTTCTGCTTCGGTGAACAGGAACGTTTCAGCCAGCATGCACTTCTTCAAGGTCATGATGTCTGGTTTTCATACAGAACTTGTATGTCATCCCGCTTTCTCTGTGTTTTCGTGTGTGTTAAAAGTTTTATCTTTGGTTAAAAGCTTACATGTGTTACTGTATTATGAATATGTTAGGCCATACCGGTAGCATTTTGGAGATTGCTTACCACACTGAGATTTGAAGCAACTTTAACCAGCCGCAAGGGGTCATGGCTTGTTAAATTCAAGAAGAAGGTTGGCCAAAAGGTTCTTTGCTTCGAAGAGGGTTGGAACGAATTCGTGCAGCAGCATGACCTCCACCTAGGAGACTTTGTAATCTTTGAACACATGGGGCAAATGCGTTTTAAAGTGCTGGTGTTTGATCAAAGCACTTGTGAAAATGTTAAACTCTGAGCCGTAATTAGACAATATTTTAAATTAATCGCATCGGATGTGTACATTTTGAACAATTTTGTGTTATTTGAACATTGACTATCTGTTTGATAATTTTAGGTTGTTAATTGTGCATTTGATAATTGTAATTATTGATTGATGATTTGTTAATTGATGATTGTAGATTGTTAATCGTGCATTTGAGATATTGAGATTGTTGACGGAGGTTGGGACCCAATTGGTTTGAATTTTTTATTACAGGTTTGGGCATTAAAAAATTTTTTTAAATGACTTTAACTTTTAGCGACGGATTAATTCCGTCGCTAAATATTTTATCCCGTCGCTAATTGCGTAAAAAAGAAAATAAATTAAAGTACATAAAACAGAATAGCGACGGATATTCCGTCGCTAATTTAGAAATAAATCCGTCGCCAAACGTTCTATATTAGACGACGGATTTTATAATTCCGTCGCAAAACTTTTAGTAACGGCCTTTTATACGAGGGACTTTTAGCGACGGTAATTCCGTCGCTAAAAGTTTTAGCGACGGAATATAGGCCTTTAGCGACGGATTTTCTCGTCGCTAAAGGCCTTATTCCTTGTAGTGCAACTAACACTACCGGTGACAGCGCTCGGGCGACACCCCCCCCCCCCCCCCCCCCCCACCACGACGACAGCCCCCACATCTCCTCCACGCTGCCATTACCGCTGTACCTCCTTCGTCGCTGCCGAACTACCGCTCTCGCTAACAATATATACATTTTAACCCTAGTTACATGTTACAATTTATAGTGTACTTACCTCATGTTGAATTTGTTATAATGTACATTGTAATTTATTTTAATTGTCATAATGAATAGTATAATTGTATGTATAGTGTATAATGTATAATGTAATTTGTTACATGTAATAAGTTTAATGAACCCTAATTAGACTGGACTTAACCCTAATTAATCATAATTTAGTTTTAATTAAACCCCAATTAACAGTTAGTAACCCTAATCAAACTCAATTAACTCTAACTAATCCTAATTAATTCTAATTCGCCCTAACTAGCCCTAATAAACCGTAATTATCCCTAATTAAAATTGATTAACCCTAATTAACTCTTAATTAAACCGTAATTAACACCAATTCACTCTAATTAAAGCCAATTAACTCTAATTAACCCTAATTAGCTCTAACTAGTCCTAGCTAGTCCTATTTAACCCTAATTGATTCTAAATGAAACCCTGGTTCACATCAATTAACTATACTTAACCCTAATTAGTTTTAGTTAGCCCTGGTTAGGGGTAACTAACCCTAATTAAACCTAATTAACATTGCATAACCCTAATTAACTCTTATTTAACACTAGTTAACACTAACTAACCCTAGTTAAACCCAATTAACTCAAATTAACCCTAATTAACTCTAATTAGCCTTAACTAGCCCTGTTAGGGCCTTAATTAGACCTAATTTAATTAACCTAATCAAACCCTAATTAATTACACCTAAGTACCATATTTACCCTAATTAAATCCTTATTAGCCTTGATAAACCCTAACTAAGCCCTAATGAGCTCAAAATAACCCTGATTAATCTTAATACACCTAATTAACTCTAATTAAACCCTAATACATTCCTAATTAACCTGAATATGATGAATCTATAGACAAAGATGATGAATTACAAGATGAAGAGGATGACGAGTCTCAAGAAGAAGAGGATGATTAGTCTGAAGATGAAGATGGTGATGATTCTCAAAATAAAAATGATTTACCTGTATTGTTATAACATGCGTGTTATTGTAATAAGTAACTTGAATATTTCATTTAATGTTACGACATAACACAGTCATCTGGGACGTGTACTTGATTACTTCGTAGTAATATGTTAACTTACTCGTTCATTCGATTAATATAGTGTTTCTGCAGCTTTAGTGTAACCGAAAGCATGTGGTAGTAGTTTCATATTGTCATTTTTAACGTCTTAATTTCTTTGGACTTGCTCTATACGAAGTCCGTTTTGTGTTATCAGTTATGGATAGATCACGGGTCATTTGTGATCGCGGTGGATGCTGAGCTGTGTCCACCCTGGTGAGTGAAAAGAGAGAGAAAAATGGGGAGAGAGAAAGGAAGGGAAATGGGGTTTTTATAACAGGACTTTTAGCGACGGATGTAACCCGTCGCTAAAGACTAGTTTTAGCGACGGAGAGTTTCTGCAGCTAAAAAGTTTCTAAAAAATTTAAAAAAATGGCCGAAAATAGGAGAATTTTTAAAATAGTGTAGCGACGGATTATCCATCTCTAAAACACCGTCGGTAAAGATTTTTACCGACAGCTGTACCCATTGGTAAAACGTTTTACCAACAGATGTTTACCGACGGCTTTTCTCGTCGCTGAAAGCGCCTTTTAGCGACGGATTATCGTCCGTTGCTAAATATTCTTTTTCTTGTAGTGTATTAATGCTATTCTCTTCGTTTTATCAACAAAAAAAAAAAAAATGCAAGCATTTCAGAACAGTATTGACTTGCTTTGAAAGCAAAAAAAGGTACCCAAGAAGATTGATTAGGAAAGAGAAATGATGTACACTGGAAGAAGGCAAACTAAAGTCATCGCATCAACAGTGGCTATTTCTTTACACTAATGCTCCTGTATCACATTTCTGTATATTGTATACGCCTGTCCTGTATAACGTTTTAGGAGAAATTAATATAGTATACACCAACAGCAACAAGAAATAAAACTAACTAGGATAGCTTATTTGACTGGCCCCTTATCGTAGTATTACATTTTCAAGCTAACTGTATACTGCCAAATCTTGGCTGTCCCAGCTTAGTACCGCTACTGTTGGAATTGGGTTTTAAACCCATTGTGGAGAAGCAACTTTGACTCAATTTTCAAATGGGTTCCAAACCATAGCTTGGTTAGGAACAAATTAATTCACGTTCATCTATTGGAATAGATGATCGTGATATATTCACATGTTTAAAACGAATGAGAAGTGAATGAGAAAATTGAAGCTAAAGTTAGTGGTTCACCTTGAAAGGAAAAGAGTATCCCACATTGAAGAGATAAAGCCAATGTTGTCTCCTTATAAGGCTTAGCCTTGAGCTAAGGGATGGGCCCCTTGGGGGTACCCATGTTTTGTAAGGAGGGAGGACCTAGGTTGACCCAAGGTCCACCACACGCGCGCCCCGTCCCGGTCCGGTCCGTGGCCGTGGCTTGGGCTAGGCCCAATCAGGCTTTATTCTTTTTGGGACAAATAAATTTTATTTATTTAATTTCTTTTCCGAAAGGTTGTAACCTTTCCTTTCCAACCAACCAGCTGTGAAGAGTTGCACCCCCCAGTGAATAATCTGTGTATAAAAACGAGTCAGTTTACAGAAGTTAATTAATGCATGAATTAATCCCGAATTAAGAGTCTGTCCATTTTTAAGTGTTCGTAAAAGAAGAAAGAGTTCTACCATTGTTTGGTTCGCCGGGTCTGGAAATTTGGTGTGCTACTATTTTCAGACGTAGCCGTTGTATCCTGGGAGACTATCGTCAAGAACCGTCAGCACCGTTGCGGGACGAATAAAGTCTTAAGGACAGTGAATCAAATTCACGCCTCGGCCCCTTTTTTCCTTTGCTGTTCTGCAATCTTGTTGTGAGTTCATTTTAATTGTTCTTGCAAAGACTATTTGTTCTGTTTAGTAAACTACATCATTTCTGTATTTTCGTACTTAATTGTTTTCTGCACAAGTATACACAAAGTATATATTTCGAACAACAATCTTAAGACTTATTCCCGTACTTTGTGTAGATGTGTAGAAACAGTATTTTCTAAACAGTGTTTTCCAAATTTCGTTTTCTTATTTGATTCTATCAATCTATACTAAAATTATTTTCAGTTTCTGAATTTAATTTTAGTGATACTAGAATCTGTTTTCGTTATACCTTTGTGATAGACTGAATTATTTTTGCTTATTAATAGTTGTTATATTCTGTTGATAGATATAACAATGGCTACTAGCGAAACCAATTCGGAAAGTGGACCGGTTCATCCCAGCGGTGGGACTGTGTATGCGACACCTTACGTTGCACCTGCTCATGGTTCCGTTGGACTTGGTGAAAGACCGGAAAAGTTCAACGGAAAGGATTTTAAGAGATGGCAACAGAAAATGTTGTTCTATCTTACCACCTTGAACTTGGCAAGGTTCTTGCAAGAGGATGCACCAGATCTTGGTGACAATCCTGACCGGCAAACAGTGGCTGCCGTGGATGCTTGGAAGCATTCGGATTTTTTGTGCAAGAACTACATCCTCAATGGATTGGACAATGCGTTGTATAACGTATACAGTCCAATGGCCAATGCGAAAGCATTGTGGGAATCCTTGGAAAGGAAATACAAAACGGAAGATGCCGGCTCAAAGAAATTTGTAGTCGACAAATTCCTTGATTTCAAGATGGTGGATTCCAAGACTGTGATTAGTCAAGTCCAAGAGTTTCAGCTAATCCTCCATGATATTCATGCGGAAGGGATGGTACTTGGAGAATCTTTTCAAGTGGCTGCGCTAATTGAAAAATTGCCACCTACTTGGAGAGATTTCAAGAACTATTTGAAGCATAAGCGCAAGGAGATGAAGCTTGAGGATTTGATTGTGAGATTGAGGATTGAAGAGGATAATCGCCAGTCCGAGAAAAAGGCCGGCAATTATCATCAAGAAGCCAAGGCAAATGTGGTCGAGCAAGGTCCATCAAAGAGGAGGAAAATTTCCGATTCCGATGGTCCAAGCGGAGCAAGCGGCTCAAATTTCAAAGGCGGTGAGAAGAAGAAGTTCAAAGGGAATTGCTTTGGGTGCGGCAAAGCTGGCCATCATGCTAAGGATTGTCGCAAAAACAAAGAAAACTTTAAAGGAAAGAATTCTCAAGTCAATGTGACCGAAGTTACCAAAATCACCGAGGACGTGACAGATTTGAATTTATCTGCGGTGGTATCCGAAGTCAACTTGGTTGGAAATCCCAAACAGTGGTGGGTAGACACAGGCGCTACTCGACATGTGTGCTCCGAGCGAAGTATGTTTACTACATATGAGAGCGCCAACAACGAGAATCTGTTCATGGGAAACTCTTCTTCTTCAAAGGTGCTAGGAATGGGCAAGGTGGTCTTAAAGATGACATCCGGAAAGGAATTGAGTCTCAACAATGTGCTTCATGTGCCAGACATTCGGAAGAATCTAGTGTCAGGCTCATTGTTGAGTAAGAATGGTTTCAAGCTAGTGTTTGAGAGCGATAAATTTGTACTCACTAAAAGTGGGATGTTTGTAGGAAAAGGGTACTTATGTGATGGTCTGTTTAAGTTAAATGTAATGACCATCGTGCCTAAAGTTGTACCAAATTCCGATATTAATAAAATTATTTCTTCTGCTTACTTGTTGGAATCTCCTAATTTATGGCATCGTAGATTAGGTCATGTAAATTATGGTTCCATACAAAAGCTAGTGAAAAATGGTTTTTTGCCTAAAATGGATTTTGACTCACATAAAGCATGTGAAATTTGTGTTGAAGCTAAAATGGCAAAAACGTCTTTCAAGTCAATTGAAAAAAGTACGGAACCTTTAAGTCTAATTCATAGTGACATATGTGACTTAAAGGTGGTACAATCTAGAGGAGGAAAAAAGTATTTTATTACTTTTATTGATGATTGTACGAGATTTTGTTATGTATATTTGCTTAGAAGCAAGGATGAAGCCTTGGAAGCATTTATGCAATACAAAATTGAGGTTGAAAATCAACTTAGCAAGAAAATCAAAGTACTAAGAAGTGATAGAGGCGGAGAATATGTTTTCCCTTTTGAAAAATTTTGTGCCGATCACGGAATCATTCATGAGACCACGGCACCATATGCGCCTCAGTCAAATGGAATTGCTGAGCAGAAAAATCGTACTTTAAAGGAAATGATGAATGCTTTGTTGATAAATTCTGGACTACCGGATAACTTGTGGGGGGAAGCGGTCTTAACCGCAAATCATATACTTAATAAAGTACCTCACAAGAAGTTGCAAAAGACACCTTATGAGCTATGGAAAGGTCGTCCTCCTTCTTTCAAATATCTTAAAGTGTGGGGGTGTCTAGCAAAGGTAGCTATCCCACCACCTAAAATGGTCAAAATAGGACCTAAAACGGTCGATGGGATTTTTATTGGATATGCAAGCCATAGCTCGGCATATCGGTTCTTAGTGCATAAATCTGAAGTTGACGATATACACGTCAACACCATTATGGAGACAAGGAATGCACATTTCTTCGAGGATGTATTTCCTTGTCGAGTGGCACAAGAACAAAGTTCTTTAAAAAGAACTAGTATGAACCAAGAACCCTCACAAGAGGAAGATGAGCCAAGACGTAGCAAGAGAGCTAGAACGTCTACATCTTTTGGTCCTGATTTTCTAACATATTTGTTAGAAAATGAGCCTCGTACTTACAGTGAAGCAATGTCGAGTCCCGAAGCTCCTCATTGGAAAGAGGCTATTAATAGTGAAATAGAATCCATCATGCAAAATCATACATGGGAACTGGTGGATCTTCCTCCTGGAAATAAACCATTAGGGTGTAAATGGCTTTTCAAGAGAAAGATGAAAGCTGATGGAACGATCGAGAAATATAAGGCCCGACTAGTTGTCAAGGGATATAGACAAAAGGAAGGCCTTGATTATTTCGATACATATTCACCAGTTACAAGAATAACATCCATTCGAATATTGATAGCTACTGCAGCTATTAATAATCTTGAGATACACCAAATGGATGTGAAAACAGCTTTCCTAAATGGAGATCTAAATGAAGAGATCTATATAGAGCAACCCGAGGGGTTTGTAGCTCCTGATCATAAGAGGAAGGTGTGCAAGCTTGTCAAGTCACTTTATGGACTAAAACAGGCTCCGAAACAATGGCATGAAAAGTTTGATAAAGTCATGATCGAAAATGGCTTTAGAATCAACGAATGTGATAAATGTGTCTATGTTAAAGGCACGGAAAAAGGATATGTCATTGTTTGCCTTTATGTGGATGACATGCTCATTATCGGGAGCAATAATGAATTCATTAAGGCTACAAAGAAAATGTTGACCAGTAAATTTGATATGAAAGATATGGGTGTGGCTGATGTTATACTTGGTATGAAAATTACCAAAACATCAAATGGACTAGTCTTGTCACAATCTCATTATATTGAGAAAGTGCTAGACAAATTTAAAAGTTATGATGATAGTCCGGTTAAGACACCACTAGATGTAAATTTACATCTAACAAAGAATACTGGGGAAGGAATCTCTCAATTAGAGTATTCGCGCATAATTGGTAGCCTAATGTATATCATGAATTGCACGAGACCCGATATAGCATATGCTGTCAGTAAACTGAGCAGATATACTAGCAATCCAGGGAAGAATCATTGGATAGCTATTGTAAGAGTTTTAAGGTACTTAAAATATACCTTAAGCTTTGGGCTGCATTATACAAGATATCCAGCTATATTAGAAGGATACAGTGATGCCAACTGGATATCAGATTCTAATGAAACAAAGTCCACAAGTGGATATGTGTTTACATTAGGAGGAGCAGCTATTTCTTGGAAATCCTCTAAACAGACATGTATTGCCAGATCCACTATGGAATCTGAATTCATTGCTTTAGATAAAGCAGGAGAAGAAGCGGAGTGGCTTCGTAATTTCTTGGAGGATATTCCAAATTGGCCTAAGCCTGTGCCACCAATTTGCATACATTGTGATAGTCAATCTGCAATTGGAAGAGCACAAAGCAGTATGTATAACGGCAAGTCTAGACACATACGTCGCAGACACAATACCGTTAGACAATTACTTTCTAGTGGAATTATCTCTATTGACTATGTGAAGTCAAAGGATAATATTGCGGATCCGTTAACGAAAGCTTTGACTAGAGAGAAAGTAAATGTGTCATCAAGGGGAATGGGTCTTAAGCCTATGAACTAAAGAGTTGCCATAATGGAAACCCTACCTAGCTGACTGGAGATCCCAAGATCTAGGTTCAAAGGGAAAACCGAATTATGTAAATGCGACTCAGACAGAGCACTGTGGGGGGTTAAAACCCTCATATCCATTCCTATGATGAGAAGACAGTGGCACCTACAAAAGGTTAGGTTAAGCTATGCTTTTAATGACTCTTATATCTTGGAAATCTAAGTGGGGGTGCGGTAGGAACCTCTTAATAAGAAGTCACCTATGTGAGTAAGAAGTGGGGCCGCTTCTATGAGAATTGTAAGGCTGAATTCTCAGAGAGTACTCATGAAAACCAGGAGTTGTTAAGGGCCAAAATGAACACAACAATGAGAACCTCAGAACAATGTTTGAGCGATACTGTGTGAAGTTCTATTGTCTCGGTTTACACTAAAGGTTGAACAGTTCAAGACATCACGTTCACTGGTTAACCAGTAAATCCGATAGTTCTCACTAGGGAAGGTTCAAGGCCATCAGCTACCTATCCCGATGCAGTGTCGTTCTAAAGAACTCTTTCTTATGTCAGTGTTTCTGTGCGTATAGAGTCCAGTCAATTTTCTATTCATGTGGGGGATTGTTGGAATTGGGTTTTAAACCCATTGTGGAGAAGCAACTTTGACTCAATTTTCAAATGGGTTCCAAACCATAGCTTGGTTAGGAACAAATTAATTCACGTTCATCTATTGGAATAGATGATCGTGATATATTCACATGTTTAAAACGAATGAGAAGTGAATGAGAAAATTGAAGCTAAAGTTAGTGGTTCACCTTGAAAGGAAAAGAGTATCCCACATTGAAGAGATAAAGCCAATGTTGTCTCCTTATAAGGCTTAGCCTTGAGCTAAGGGATGGGCCCCTTGGGGGTACCCATGTTTTGTAAGGAGGGAGGACCTAGGTTGACCCAAGGTCCACCACAAGCGCGCCCCGTCCCGGTCTGGTCCGTGGCCGTGGCTTGGGCTTGGGCTAGGCCCAATCAGGCTTTATTCTTTTTGGGACAAATAAATTTTATTTATTTAATTTCTTTTCCGAAAGGTTGTAACCTTTCCTTTCCAACCAACCAGCTGTGAAGAGTTGCACCCCCCAGTGAATAATCTGTGTATAAAAACGAGTCAGTTTACAGAAGTTAATTAATGCATGAATTAATCCCGAATTAAGAGTCTGTCCAGTTTTAAGTGTTCGTAAAAGAAGACAGAGTTCTATCATTGTTTGGTTCGCCGGGTCTGGAAATTTGGTGTGCTCCTATTTCAGACGTATTGTCGTTGTATCCTGGGAGACTATCGTCAAGAGACCGTTAGCACTGTTGCGGGACGAATAAAGTCTTAAGGACAGTGAATCAAATTCACGCCTCGGCCCCTTTTTTCCTTTGCTGTTCTGCAATCTTGTTGTGAGTTCATTTTAATTGTTCTTGCAAAGACTATTTGTTCTGTTTAGTAAACTACATCATTTCTGTATTTTCGTACTTAATTGTTTTCTGCACAAGTATACACAAAGTATATATTTCGAACAACAGCTACTGCCTAATATTCAACCAAAGTAGAGCACACAAGTCATGAAAAAATTCACACAACACCTCATACTTAAGGATCAGTTGCACTCAGCACCTCATGCTTCTAATTTTCACACCCGACACCTTGTATTTTCAAGATTTTAGTGCCCAGCACCAGATGACGGTCAAGGATATCCTTTAACATACACGTCTATTAATTTTTTGAGGGCAAACGTGTCTTTTTGCTTGTTAAATCCACCTGCCATGCTAACCAACTCTAAATGACACCAACAATTAACACCCCAAGCCCTCTACGTCATTTCCTCACCCTTCCTCGCCACATGACCAATCATCTTCATGCTCAAAATTTCATTGCATATGCCGCCATTTTTGTCATTGCACCGGAAGTGGCATATACCAACTAAGTTCATCATTATCTCTTGCGACAAATGATGATGAAGGATCCATATCCATGGTAGCCAGAGAATGGCTACTTCTCAGCCATTCCTCTCCCTCTCAAAGGACACATATTTAAAACCTTATTCAGCTAAAACATTGAATAATCCCACGGCATTTAAATGTTTTGTTTTGAAAGTCTATTCAGTTTAACTGGATGGATGTGACTAAAAAAGTAAACTATATAGTATGGTGCTCCTTTCCTATAAATAGGAAGGGCCAAGCCTAAGAATTCCCATTCCTTGAAATCAACCCTCTTTTAAACAACTTCAATTAGTTGTGCCATGGTGCTAGAATATTTCCCTGCTTTCGCTAGCCTTTTAGCTTCCCTTCTGTTCATGTACATGGTTGTCAAGCAACGGAAAAGGCCTAAATCAAAACTACCACCGGGGCCAAAGGAGTTGCCCATTATTGGGAACATACACCAATTACTAACTAGCTCATCACTCCCACACCATGCCTTAAGAGACTTGGCCAAAAAGTATGGTCCCGTTATGCACCTAAAACTTGGTGAGCTTACAGCCATAATCATTTCATCGCCAGAGGCAGCCGAGGCGGCCTTGAAAACACACGAGCTCAGTCTCGCTCAACGTCCTGTACTTGCCGCTGTAAAGGCTCTGTCTTACGGTGGATTTGGAGTCATTTTCACCCCGTATGGAGAATACTGGAGACAAATGCGAAAAGTTTGTACAGTGGAATTACTAAGTGCTAAGCGTGTCCGGTCATTTAGACCAGTGAGAGAAGAGGAAGTTACCAAGTTAGTTGAATCCATTCATAGTTCCTCATCTAACGGGGATTCCGTTATTAATCTGACCGACAAGATATGCCAATTGACTAGTTGCATGACCTCAAGGGTTATGTTTGGTAGAGAATGCAAGGAGGCGAATGAATTTGTTAACGTAGTAAAGATAGCGAGCGAGTTGGCCAGTGGGTTTGACATTCCCGAGCTGTTCCCTTCTTTTAAGATTCTTCAATTCTTTAGCAACAAAAAATCTACACTGGGGAATCTGCACCTAAGGCTGGATAATCTTCTCGACAATATCATAGATGACCACAAAGCCAAAAGGGCCTTGAATCAAGACCTGTCAAGACATGAAGAAGAAGATCTGGTTGATATGCTTCTGAATCTTGCGGATTCAACTGACCCTGAATTTCCTTTCACCGCCACTGGCATCAAAGCTATCATGCTGGTACGTACAATTGTTATTATATCTACAAAACTTTTTCAGTTTTATTCAAAATTTCTCTCATTATAGGAAATGAGATACATTACTATCTTATTTCTTCGGAACATGCACAAATGACTCATAACTCGATGATAAAAATTCAGGAACTTTTTGGAGCTGGAACAGAAACTTCGGCAACAACGACTGAATGGGCCATGGCAGAATTAGTGAAGAACCCAAAAGCGATGGAGAGGGCACAAGCAGAAGTGCGACAATGCCTTAAAGGCAGAAGAAAAATTAATGAGGAAGACATTCAGGAACTAAAATATTTGAAGTACGTAATCAAAGAAACCTTAAGGTTACACCCACCTGCTCCACTGAGCCCAAGAGAATCCATGGAAAATTTTCAAATGGGTAAATACAAGATACCCGCGAAAGCTAGAGTCATCTTTAATCTGTGGGCAATTGCTAGAGATCCCAAACATTGGCCTGATGCGAATTGCTTCCAACCAGAGAGGTTTTATGAATCTTGCATTGATTACAAAGGAACTAATTTTCAGTACATACCATTTGGAGCCGGTAGGAGGATGTGCCCTGGCTTAGCATTTGGTATTGCAAACATTGAACTTCAACTTGCCCAACTCTTGTATCACTTTGATTGGAAACTCCCCCATGGGATGAAGCCAGAAGAGCTCAGCATGACTGAAACTTTTGGAGGGTCGGTGAGTAAAAAGGACCCTTTGTACCTCACTGCAACCCCAGTGTGCTCCATTGCCTGAAATGAGATAAATTAATAAGGCTTGACAAAGTTAATGCAGCCATCATTAATTTGTGGACAATACTAGTATTCATCAAGTTCAGTAGATGTCAGTATTGCTATTTGCTAATTGTTTGTACTAAGTTTCTTTTGGTTTAGCTTAATAAAAACATCTTGTTTTTGTTTCCGTCTTTTGTCCATGGTACCTCTTAAACCAAAAGAGAAGGGTTATGTGTGACCAGCCGAAACCAGAGAGGAGGAAGCCCCCAAATCAATATAAGGATCATCAACTATATGAGCACCTCTACAGTAACATTGTATCCACAAAAAAAAAACTCTACTGTAACGGCAGCTTTTATGATTAAAAAAAAAAGAATTGCGACTTAAATCACCGTTGCTAAATTTATAGTGAAACTAGCCCAAAACCCCGTGCCAAGCATGGGACAGTTTATTAACAGTAATTTATTTTAGTAATTTTGAAATGCATAGTAAAATATGTTGTACAATTTTATAATCTTAATGGTTATGTCATCAAAGACAGTTACTTTAATTTTTTACTTGAACTTTCTTGTAATAATTTAACTAACCCTACTGGTGAAATTTCAATAAGTAATGTCCTTGTACATATTGCTAATTTTGATTTGGTGACTATATAGATGAACAAAACTTAAAAATTTGTTTCGTGCACAAAAAAGAAAAAGTAAACTCCACTGATAAAAGTATGTGGAGAACATATTGAGATTAATTTGCTATTACGCAAGATATTTTTATTGTTTTCTAAGTATCTTTTAAAAATAATTTGTACCTTTGAATGGATTGCATATTAGTTTAATTACATATTAGTTTAATTTTGATAAAGAAAATTTTGGTCCATATATTTGTTTATAGGGAGCTGATCCGTTGATAGCGCTAGCAACTTGCTAGCGCTATTTGGCCGTCCGCTACATTATGTAGTGGACGATAATTTACCACTACAAGAAAAATTGGCTTTACCGACGGATTTATAGCAACGGACAAAAATCCGTCGCTAAAAGTGACCTTTACCGACGGATTTATCCGTCGGTAAAGGTCCGTCGCTAAATATATATATTGACGGAATGTCTGTCGGTAAATATCTTTAGCGAAGGACTTTTACCTACGGATTATTACGGACGAAAAATCCGTCGCTAAAAGTCTTTTTCAATTTTTTTGGCTCGGGAGAAAAAAAATTGAATTTTTTTAGCGACGGATTTAATCCGTCGGTAAAAGTAATATTTTTAAATTTTTTATGACTTTTAGCGACAGACCTTGATCGACGACCAAAATCCGTCGCTAAGAGTCATTTAATGTAAAAACCCTAACTCCATTTCTCTTTCTCCCACTGCCGTTTTCCTTTCTCTCTCTTTTCTCCCTCTCTCTCTCTTCCCTCTCTTCCTGTCGGCAACTCGTCCGTCCTTCTCCGGCCACCTCCTCCGCTACCCCGCCGTGACACATCCCTGCCGCCACGACACTCTGGCAGCCGTAGCTTGTGCCGCCTTGACAACAGCGACCGCGACAGGAGAAGGAAGCGATCAACTTCCTCGTCGTCAAGAAAGATCACCGAAGAGGACATTGCCAAGTATTTTGCCAAGAAGAAGGTAAAATCTGGTGTTTAATTGTAATTCCGTGTGGTTTTAGAGTTTCTTGGTTGGTATTGGGGATTTTGTTATTTTGGATGATATTGATTTTGACGGTTTTTCCTCTACCATGAAAATTTTATGTATTCGCCAAACTGAGGTTTAGGCACTTGCTACTTCAGAAACCTAAGGCGGGTTTAAGGTCATGACAATGAGAATGTGCCTTGAGTCCCTGACAGGTAAAAAGCATGAACTGTAAGATAACAGTAGCTGTACTTGGATAGTGTTCTCCACCAAAATTCTTCCCTTGTCAAGAAGATTCCACATGAAGGCAGCATCTCTAGTAGGAATCTGTTCAGATCACTTGCTTGGCCCGATGCTCTTATAATACTAACTAGTTGTGGCAGAGCGCGATTTCAAGTTCTTGTCACTGTATGGACTTTAATGCTTACATCTTGTGTGCTGGAGACTCGATGGCCACTTCAGGATTTTGGAGCAAGGTTCCTGGCTTATATTTTGTATATTTCAATGAAACTTGTAATTTTGTTTTATAGATTTGTATGATGTGATCAGTTATATTTAGTGAATATCTAATTTTGTTAGTTGAGTATTGAGTTTTAGTTGGTGGTGTATGACTAAATCTTATTTGTATTACTTCAAATTTGATAAAGAATGAATGCTAGCTTTATGAATGAAATTGTTGTTAGACTGGTTGATTATGATTAATGGTCGATGGACATAGGTTTGAATATTTAAATAAACAAAAATTGAGAAACAAAATTTTTTTGACTGACTTTTAGTGTCAAAATTTAGCTACTGAAAATGGTCAACTATTTGTGACTGACTTTTAGCGACGGATATTCTCTCGCTAAAAGCTAAATTTTTTTTTTTTTTTGCAAAAAAAAAAAATTTGAAAAAATGAAAATTTTCGAAAAATACTTTCAGCGACGGATCACCAAATTCCGTTGCCAAACTTTTAGCGACGGAGTTATTAACAATGGATTTTTAGCGACGGGGTGTCCGTCGCTAAAAGTCTTTTGCGACGGAATGAGGACTTTTAGCGACGGAATTTTCCGTCGCTAAAAGTCCTTTTTCTTGTAGTGTACCGTCCGCTACATAATGTAGCGGACGGTGAAAAAAATTGCTGTTGTGGCGCGCGATCTGGCCGTCCATTCTCGCCCGTGGACGTTCAGATCGCGCTAG
Source organism: Escallonia rubra (assembly GCA_033065855.1). Classification (NCBI taxonomy): domain Eukaryota; kingdom Viridiplantae; phylum Streptophyta; class Magnoliopsida; order Escalloniales; family Escalloniaceae; genus Escallonia; species Escallonia rubra. The sequence continues at coordinate 213,585 of JAVXUO010000878.1, forward strand.
CAACTTGGGTTAAGTTGCTAGCGCTATCAACGGATCAGCTCCCTTGTTTATAACATATTATTTATAGAAGTTAATCAACACAACTAATTAAGTAAGGATGATGTGGTATTTTTAGAAGCAAGTGTAATCTACCAACAAAGTATACAGAGAAAATAGTAATTAGTGCATGAGGTAATATGTAAAGCTTAAAAAGTTTAACCAACATGATTATATAGGATAGCTCAAAACCTCATAGAAAGAAAATTATTGAACAAAATTTAACCAACATTTCATAAAGTATAAAATAAGCATGCTTATTAAGGAATATTTATCTTCAGATATAATAAGGCTTTCAATCTATGGTTTAGTCTACATTCATCACAACATAACTTTTTAGATTTTATATGCAATTCTATTCAGAATTATAAAAATTAACATAAAATCATAAATGGTATATTGCTAATGCAGAAATTAGGATGTTTAAGAGTTTAATTACTCAGACTAAAAATACCATAGAAAAAAATTGGTTCAAAACTTTTCCAAAATAAAATTAGTTGAATTTAAGAAATGTTCACATCATTAAGGTTTTAAATTTACACTATTTTTTTTAGTATATCTCATATAGAAACTGCATATTATGGTATTTCTATCTTTAACCAATGCAACTAAATAGGATAGCGTAAGACCTTAGAATAAAAATTATTGACCAAAATTTTGAACCAACATATTGATCAAGTTAAATTCATATTTGAATTTATAGAAAACTTAAATATGAATTTAAAATAGTATCTAATTGTTCTTATTAAATCTCTTATGTAATTTTTGTTTTACAGGTCCATACTTCATGTTAGAGAGCTTTTTCGATATATAATATTCAAATAAAGTCAGAATAGATTACTATATTGGTTAGAAAATTTTGAATGTTTCGAATTGATTTTTGAATTGCCTAAGGCTTATTATTTAAATATTTACTATATTTGTCGATTTCATTAATTGTCAAATTAAGGATCCTGTTCAAAATAATTTTTGGAGATCTTTAGCAACATTAATATGTTTAACATTAGAAACACAATGCAATGAGGTGTCTGAAGCTATCATTGCATTTCTCGCCTCAGTTATTAGATATTATAGCTCATGATCCCGAGTTGAGCTCGAGTAAGTTAATAAAATCTTTTTAAAAGCTACAAAAAGTGTATCAATGCGTACCACATTCGAAAAACAAAAAGAGATTAACATCTTCTGGAAAAGAAATATATAATTTCGCTAAAACTATAATTGTTTGTAACAAATTTTTATACTTTATTTGTAACAGCTTCAAATAACTTGTCAAGATTATATTATTATTAAGTTTTTTTTAGTTGTCCAACCTGTTGCCTTTCAAAACCAAGTTTTCTTAACTTTTAAAGTTAGGTTTAGAGTTCTATATCTTAGGAATCGTAAATCTCATGGTCCATTCTTATCTTCTTCATAAATTATTGCTTCAAGATAAATTACCAACTTATTAAGATACGAACATGATATTCAGTAGAATATTTTTTTTCATTTCATGCACATTTAAATGGCAATCTTGATTATATAATCATGCAATTGTTGCGAAATATATTGTATAGGTACATATGTTTGCCTTTGAACTGTGAGCTCAAAGAATAATGAGTGGATTGTATTACAGTGTCGTCGCTAGATTTTTACTTTCTTTAAGCTTTTCTTTTACATCGTTAAGCGGTACTGTAACACAATCTATTCATTATTCTTTCAACTTACAGTTCAAAAGAACAAAAGTAAACATATTTGCATATGTAAATATTGCGCAAGAATTGCATGACAATGTAACCAAGGTTTTAATAGTCAAAATTAAAGCCTAATACGTAAATATATGGCTGTAGTATAGAGTTTAAACGTTGTACATGATTTTTTGGAATTAAAAGGTTGAAAAATATCGCGACAATTATACCACGAATTTTTCAACATTAAATCGCAGTAAAGAGTTTTAGTTGTTTTCTAAATCCTTATATGGGATATAACCAGTTTGGTGGTTGTGAAATCTTATTTAATAATGTTGCCTTATAATTACATTATTCATTTTTAACGATGAGTATTTTGTGTGTGTGTCTGTGTATATAAGAATAACGATACTACATTTAACTCAATTTGAACGTCATATTTTTTTCCTTCTAAATCTAATGTGGTGTACAAGTGCATTACCAAGATGTAATAATCTAACAGGATGAAGAAGGTATTACCTGGTGTAATAATCAACAGACAAGCAGTTTTTGTGGAAAATAGGAATATTGGGGATAATATATTGCTTATGCAAGAGAGTGGTATTCACATTGGTACTTTTCTAGTGACTTATTTGGGAGTACCTCTCTTTACTACAAAGTTGATAGCCAGTGACTGTCAAATCCTTATTGACAGAAATTGGCTGGAATCAACTCTTGGACAGTCAAGCACCTATCTCATTAAGAGAGAATTCAGTTGGCCACTTCAGTTCTCTTTAGTATGCAAATATATTGGTGCTCATTATTCCTATTGCCTAAGAAGATTATATCTAAAATCGAAGCAAAAATTAGAAGCTTTATATGGCATGGAAGAGAAATTAAATGCACAGGTGCAAAGGTAGCTTGGAAGGATGTATGCCTACCTAAAAAAGAAGGTGGACTGGGGCTGAAGAAGTTGTATGAATGGAATAAGGCTGCCCTATGTAGATATATTTGGGATTTGGCAAGCGAAAAAGATACATTATGGATACAATGGTGCCATTTTCCTGTCTATGGTGTACAACAAAATGTGTAAATAGTGGTTTTTCACTTATTATCTCATTTTCAATGTTGTGTCACATGACGAACTATTACCATATTTGACTTTGGGTTATAACTTTCTAGCCATACGTGATTCCTAAGTAAAAAAATTATGTTAGATAGGTCGTACATATTTTGCTGAAATCATTGATTTGTCGATCACACATGCTTCTGGCTAGTCAAACATTGATAATTGGAGCGTCACTTGTGTTAGCATTCTGCAAGTGTTTTGTTATTTTTAATGACAACAGAGTTGAAAATTCGCATTCCTTCATTTATTGTTGAAGCCGAATTAGAAATGGAGCAAGATGGCAAACTGTTTCGAGCTTCTCTTAGGGTTGTCTTCAGTAGAGAACTACATATTTTGTTATTATTATTCTATAAATTTCTAGCTCATGGAACTCCGGATGGTGAGCTGGGCGATAATTCTACACGATCTTGGTTGGAATATTTTCTATGATTGACCGAAAATAACATTTGTCAATCACACCAAATCTTATATTTGGCAGGAAAGATTTAGTTGAAAAAGGGAATCGGAAAAAGAATTAAAATAATAGTGTCTTCGCATTAACAGCAATTGTATTATTTGTTCCTTTGTTGTACGTACAACAGATGAACCTAATCCATATACTTCATATTTTGTCTTTGAATAATGGCTTTTATAGTCTTAATTATCCACCGCTAAAGCTCTTGATGAGGGACCTAATAACAATTGTGGTGGCAGGCTCCTTATCATGAAATTATGGCAACCAAGTTTTTGACAAACCAAGAGAGAATTTGGAAAGATAGCTACTTGGATTAAGTTTTCAAACTTACCTTACGTCTTTGGCATTTGGAAACCTTTACCTGTTGATGCGCCCACCCACAACATGGATAAGCTTAAACTTGCTAGATTGTGCATTGGAGTTCATTAATTCCCCTAAGGATATCCCTGATTATCAAGCTGAACCTAGGGGTTGCCCCGGCATTGCCCTCGTTGTAAGATTTTTGGTCATTCATCATATGTGAGCAAGAAGAATTTTGTGGTTACGAAAAGAATGAGTAAGGAATGGGTTGTTTAGTCCAACGATAAGCTTAAACTTGCTAGATTGTGCATTTGAGTTCCAATTGAAGTGTCCATAAGATTTTTGGTCATTCATCACATATGATCGTATTGATACCTCTTGCTCAAAGCGGTTCGTATACGGCTGTGCGTGGTGAACCAAATCTTGGCACTCTCAGATTATTACCGTATTGAATATCGAGTGTCTTGTTCATAGCAATATTGCTGGATTAGAGATTTCCTTCGACAATTTCTGAAGCAAAAATTTCCAACTCATCCTCCCTATTGCATGGGGACTCAAGGTGGTGAGCTGTTATTTTGGTATTCTTTTATGATCGATGGCACCGACAATGCTCCTATTTACAAAGAAAGAAAGGAATTGATCGAGAAAGGGACTAGAAAAATGAAGTATAATAATAATGTCTTTGGAATTATTTACACTTCACTCCAATGGTTTAAGCCAATTTTTTACAGGTTTGCTTCTTCCATTCTTTTGCTCAGCACGCAAAGCATGTGTTATGTAGAGCCAGTTTGACTTTTTGTTTACTAGACTACGGGATATATAAGAAAAAACAAAAGATTTGAAAAACTGGGCCAGAGAGCTGAAAGTCGTAACAATGACTGGAGCAGTGTTTACCGGCTTTTATTCTTTCAATGCACGAAAACTTATTAAATATGGACCCGTACGGTTACCATTATCTTGCTTTTAATGCACAAAGATGTGTTCTTCTTTAAGTTCTGAATTGGTTGATACATCTCTTTTGTGATTGAGACACAATGACATATTTCGATCATACAAGAAATTAGATATTTAGCGTAGTAGGAAGGACAAATGACGTACACAAACAGAAGCCAAAAACTATAAAGAAATGACAAAGGATAAAGTCTTCGCATGAACAGTCGCTTTACCTTAATACACTTCCTCATGAATCATTTTACGGGAACTCAATACCGTAACATCCCGGAATTTTCGTTAACACTCGCCCAATAATATACACTAAACAATATTATTCTCAAAACTTAACCAAGTAATACCATAACTTTCGGAGAAACTAGAACATCCATCAATATATTTTCTATCAGTGTACAATCATACCTAGAAACTAAATTTAAACCAGAATAATAAACTAGCAAAGTCACCCATACCGGGGTTTTGAATTGGTTTATTCATCTCTTTTGTCATTGAGACACAATGACATGTTTCGATGAGACATGAAATCAGATATTTAGCGAACTAGGAAGGAAAAAGGATAAAGTCTTCGCATGAACAGTGGCTTTACCTTAACACACTTCCTCGTGAATCATTTTATGGGAACTCAATACTGTAACATCCCGGAATTTCCGGAACATTAACACTCTGTCAATCATCACAATACGCCACCCCATGCCTGGATCGTACCCAACACTAACCCAGTACCCCGTAACTGCATTACCAAAACCCACTTGTTCTTCTTCTTTAATCTCTACACTCACAGACCCACATCAACACAAGCCTCACTCACAGACCCACATCAACACAAGCCTCACTCACACCAACTCACCAACCTGCAACTCACTTGTATTTGCCAAACACGCACACACACACAATACCCACGCAGATGCACCTAAAAATCATACACTCACACAGCTTATATCACACATAAACACAAGCATACAAATTAAGACTCCCCACACTCCGTCACCCCTGCTCACTCCCAAACCCATTATACACGCACACGTATTCACCTTCCATCTTCTTTGTCTCAATTCCCACACACATAAAAGACACACACAACACTCATACACAGCTATACCCACTTCAAAACACAACTCACACACACCGCTCGAAACGCACAACACGTACAAATCTGGCACGCACTCACACAGAACACCACTTCCGCCCTCTCTGACACGGCAGCTCATGGTTGCCCAATTTCTCCCTTTCTCTCGGTAGATCCCAACACACACACACACACACGCACACACCTGAGCACTCTACCCACATACTCACTCATTCACACACATGCACACATCACTCGTACACACACAGCTTACACCACTCACACCCAAAACCTACGGATGCATCTTCATCTCTTCCTTCCTTCTCTCATACACATCCATGAGCCCACACAGTCACGCACTCACGCTTAGCCTCCCCACTGCCTCATGGCAGCCTTGCCCTTTTTGCTCCACCCAAAACCTATTACGTCCCCTCTTTTCATACACAATTGGGTTAACACACATATATGAAGAATACATTCAACTTAACAGTGCTACACCCCTTCTTCTTCCATTGTTCGTTTCTCTCTCACACACGCACACATGCACTTCCACACAAGGCAGCAACCTGCTACTTCACTCTCATTCTCTTTTACATTACAAGCGCATGAACACCCTCGTCCTCAGCTTCTCACGGCAGCCATGGCTGCCTGCCCACGAACCCATCACGGCCACATGGCTGCCGTGCCATCCCTTTTTGCAGAGACAACCCCTTCATGGCAGACCCACTATGCCATACCCACACTATATATATATATATATATATATATATATATATATATACCAGAAGACTTAGAGAATTAGACGAACATACAGCCTTAGGAAGCTCCAGCTATGCCTACATAAGGCATCTGTAGAATTTCGTAGATTTCTTGTAGCACTAGAAATTATCGATGAAACTTTATGGGTTTCAAACAATAGTGGGAGCGAGTTGTTCAGGGTTATTGCCTAGTGATGGCGTTGACAGCCCGCAGACTAACGCATGCCCTGAGTTTTTTGCCTAAAGAGAGAACTTTGTTAGTTCAACCTAGCATCCTGAGATTTAACCTAGTTGAAACCTATCCTGCATCCTGAACTTTTGAAAAATGGAATTTTAACCCAGACTCTCTCTCTGCCCTTAAAGTTTTTGCTATATCCTCTCTGAATCATCTCTCTATTCCGCTGTGCTTTTATCTGTGCTATGTTTCATCCATTATGGATCACGGTCCAACCGGGGACTCACGGATACCAGACGTCATTATGCCCCTGGCAGGTCTGAAAGGATTGATGATTGGTTTAACGAAGTGATTTCCGGCCAAACCCCCCCCCCCCCCCCCATTTTGGTATATAATAATAATAATAATAATAATAATAAACCTTAGGGTGGAAACCTACCAAGGACCCCTTAGACTTTAGGAAACTTTTGAAGGTTTACCCGATATTTTCTATTATTAAATAAAGGCCAAACATAATTATTTATGACAAAATAATGTACCAAATTTTTTTTAACGGGTTGACATAAGCCCTCTACGCTAGTTGTCGCTAATCGTCACTAAAGATCTAAATAAGTATTTCTTATAACTATAATCATTAAATCACAACTTAATTATAGTTTCTAAACATTATCGCTAAAGATAACAAAATTTAACGCTCACCAATTCGTCGCTAAAGTTACTAATTAAAAAAATATCGACGTTAAAAATTCATTCCCTGCTAAAAAGAATTTTTAATTACCCGAGGTTCAAATGGAAACCCTTACGTGGATCCAAAGTTAAAATATCAAACCGAAAAATCTATTACTTTAACCTAAATGGAACAATCTAGTTATTAGTATACAATATAGACTACGATTAAAAAAATCAACACTGACTCACGCATACTCCCAGAACGGCCCCATCACCGGGTACATAAAATTACCAAAATACCCCTCATGTATAAAATTATCAAAATGCCCCTCTCAGACTTAGATCACCAAAACGGATTTTCCATGAGTAAAATCCCTAAAATAACCTTAATATATGTGAATTTACAAAAAAATACCTTTTATTGATAAAATTACCAAAATACCCCCTCAATGTACCAAAATACCCCCAAGGATTTTCGGCTTTGGAAAAATCCTCAAAACATCTTAAAACGCTATTTTGAGCATCCTAAAGTCATTTTTGGGCTAAAAGGTATTTTAAAAATTTTCACCAGAAAATCTCAAATCGGTCTCAGGATTGAGCGCTTAGAAGCCGGTTAGGCTGAAAATAGCTATTGACTTTGGAATGGTGCGAAATTCTTATAAGATTTCACTAAAATTTTCATACTAAAATAACTTGGTTTGCTATATGTCAAATAATTTGAGAATTTTCTTTAATTGGTAACCTAATTTATCGTCCTTCACGGACACCGAAAATTTCAAAAAAATTCCAGAATCTATGTCTCGTAAAAATCTTGAGGGTTACTATTTCAGAAATTTCCAAATTATAACCCTAACTATTTATAAAAATTTGTGGAAAAACTGCTTAACCTGCCCCCCCCCCCCCCCCCCCTAGCGACAACAACACTTACTATTCAAATCAAAACACATACTAAAGCACCTTATGCACACACAGTTGTCTTGCACCTTCAGTCAGCCGAGACCCATTTAATTCACACTCTAATCATCTAAACACATTCCAATACCTAAAAAACAATCTAATATCTCTAATATACAGAATTCACACACAAAACTTCACAATCGCACACCCAATCTTAAAATAACCTTGTGATTTATATTATATACGTGACAAAGTATTAGGGTGCATAAAATTATATTTTGCTATAGTTTTAGGGTTAAATTACAAATATGTTAAAGTATTAGGGTTATCTAGCACTATTGAAGAAGAACATTTAATTTGGACGGTCAATAAATCACTGATAGACGACCATATAGCGTTGGCAAGTATATTAAATTACACGTGCGGGCAAAAGATCTACTTGTGTGTTGTACGAGAATAGTTTGAGAATTTGTTTCTAGAAACTAATATACAAAGATAGACCTACGTATTGGCTCCATCTTCAAAATATGAGAAAGCAAAAGTTTAAAATTTTCTTGTAAACTAAGGTAGCGTTTGAAATCACTTCCAGTTTCGGTTTTCTGTTTCCAAAAAAACCAAAAACCAATTTAGTTTTTTTTTTTTTAACAAAAATAAATGGGTGTTTGATTACCCATTTTTATTTTGAGTCTTTTCTTTTGGTGTTTGATTGCCCAGTTTTTATTTTGAGTTTTTTCTTTGGTGGTGATATGCTGTGGCGGTGGTGGGACGTGGGGTGGCCGGGAGCCGCTGGCGGTTGCGGGCAGTCGCCGTTGGTGGCTACCGGCAATCACCAGCGGAGGCTGCTGGTCGCCAGCCATGGCCAGCAGACGACGACCAGCAGCAGGCGGTGGGAGGGTGGTGATCTAAAAATAAAAATCAAAACTGAAAACCCAAAACTCCTAAATAGGAGTTTTTAAAAAACAGCCCTATTTTAAAAACTGGTTTTCAAAACTAAAAAAAAATATGGTGCCAAACGCTTTTTTTTTTCTCCGGTTTACGAAAAACTGAAAAAAAAAAAAAACCAGAAAACGGCAAGGTTACGAAACAGAGCCTACGTCTTTGTAGCGAACCTTTTTTTTTGTACAAAAGGATATTGATGGTGCATGTCAATGATGAGCAAAAACGTAAACCTCAAAATCTGTCAACTTCAAAATCTGTCAACTGTAAAAGCAATGACACATTAAACTAGAAAAAGTACGCACCTTACACTTTTATTTTATATTGAATCAGGACTCTAGATTCCCAGGCGAGAACCCCTAGGTTTTATACAGCATTCTGAAAGAGATTAGCGGGAACCCTAATCTTTCTCTCTCTATTACCTCTGGTCCAACACTACAAGAAAAATAAGATTTTGAGACGGGCTTTTAGCGACGGAAGATATTCGGTTGCCAAAACGTATTTCAGCGACAGATAAATCAGTTGGTAAAATGTCCGTCGTTAAAAATTATAAGCGACGGAAAGTTACCGTCGCAAAAATTCTGTCGTTAAAGATATCTTTTGTCGACGGGCTTTTAGCGACGATTTCATTACGTTGCTAAAAGTCCGTATAAAATAGCTTCGTCCTTTTTCACTCTCCCCGTTTCTCTCTGTCTCTCACTCTCACCCACTCATCGGCGATATGGGCGTTCTCCCTCTCCGACGACCCATCTCCGGCGACATCACCGCCCCCCCTCCCCTGACATCGTACCCCTCCATATCCGCGTGCCACCAACGCTACGCCACCAATTCCCTCCACTGTCGCGCCATCAAGGCCCTCCATTGCCGCCGTGCCCCCAACACTGCCGCCGTCGCACCACCTCTCTGTATGTCCATTTGCCCTAATTTGCCTTAATGCATGTTTAAGCGCCATTTGCCCTAATTTTCTTCGGTTCTGATTTATGTCAATTTGCCCTAATTGGAACCTGCCCTAATTTGTTTCTGAAAATATGATATGTTTCTTATAATTTCAATTATTTTTAATTGCCGATGGAATTGATTTTGTAACTGATGGAATTAGGTTGTTTAATTGCTGATAGAATTGATGCCCATATTTGCTTATTACTAGAAAGTATGGAGAATTGAAATTGTTGACGGAGGATGGGACCCAATTGAATTCCGATATCGGATATGTGATTTAGTTTAATGGTAGGTTGAAATTAGGCTAATATAATTAGGTTAACGCGATAATAATTTAGTTGAAACATCTCATTTAAAACCCCCACCGTCGTGAGGCAGTGTGTTCGAAAGGCAATCTGCTGAGAGAAAACGTAGGTGTGTGCTTTAGTGTGTGCTCTATGTGGGTGCATTAGAATGTTAGAGTGTTAGAGTGAGCTGTGTGTGCCAGTTATTGTGTGCGCTACGTGAGTGCATGAGTGTAGGTGCGTCGCGTGTATTTGTGTGAGTGTAAGGAGCTGGCGAGGCAGTTATGTGTGTGTGAGTTATGTGTTCGGTAGTGTGTATATAATGAATGGTACATTGGTGTGAGGTGTTTGTATTGTATTGAGTGTGTAAGTGGGATTGAATGTGGTTGCTTATGTGTGTCTATAAGAGGAGAGGGACTGCTGAAGTAATTAGAGGGTGGTAGTGAATAACTGTGCGCATACGTGTGTATGCAAATTAGCGTAGTGAAGGCGAGAGCATTTGGGTAGCATACTTTGGTCATTAACTTGTGAAATTCTACAGTAAGATACTTTGGATTAACCCTAAGATATATAATTTGGATTAACTTGTCTGTGTGAGTTTAGTCAGCGAGTGAATGGAGGGAAATGGGTGTAGTTTATGACGTGCTCTGTGTAGGGGTGTGATTACTATGAGGTGTGGAGTGGAAACAAATTCTATACCTCATTGACAATAACTTGGATTGTTTTTTATCTTTCGAGATAAAGCGTAAGGTTTATACCAAGTTGGATAATTGCTCCAAAATTTTGCGAATTCGTTTATTTGTCATAGTATTAGTGGTAGTCTAACGCTACATAAAAAATTACAAGAATAAAAATAAGTGGCATTGGAGTTAATTTCTGTAGTGCACATTTTGTTCTTAACCCTAATACTACGTACCTATTAACAAGAATGCCATTTGTGAACGAAATATACAAAAGGTTTAGGTTGTTTCATTTTTTTTCTTTTGAAGTATATCTTCTTTTTTTGAACGGCAAAGTATATACGTAAATAATAGATGCCGCTAGGCACTCTTTTCATGCAAAGTCAAAACATTTTGTTTGTAAGAACTGGATTGATGAGACGTTTTGAATCTACATATATATGTATAATATGATTTCAAATTTTATTGAAAAGATGAGTGAATTGTTCTTTCAATTACGTATTGCAAAAACTACTTGAAGGCTTCATGCTTTTTCTTTTTTGTTACACTGAGTTAAAACTTCTAATGTTTTACCCGCCGGAGCATGGTACTAGTTACTACTTTTGCTTTTGTCGCAACATAACCAAGACAAGCCACTAATCATTTGCACCAACATATTTTTTCCACTCACAAGGATTCGAGCAGTATTTTTTTCATTATGAAACAATTTTTCCATCTTCATGCCATAAAAAACGTCCGAATATACTTTCATGGAGACTAGTAAAGTTTAATGTGTTGCACATGAAATAGTGGTTCTTGCAAGCATGAACGATTCTTAAAAAAAAAAAGAAATGTCTTCGGACGTGTCCGGAGGTTTCGGACACTTGTCGGTAAGCGTCAGACACGTGTCCAGAGGTGTCGGACACGTGTCGGTAGGCGTCGGACACGTGTCTAACGAGCCTAATTAGTTTTAATTAACCCTAAGAACCTAATGAAAATCAAATTAGTTGTAAATACCCAAAGTTAGCCCTTATTAGCAAATCTTTGAACTTTGGTGATTTTTTATCTTCGTTGAGATCCAGTGATTGGATTTGCACTAGGGTTAGGTTTCATTCAGTGATTGGTTTGAGATTTTTGGGGTGTTATTTGTAATATGTGACTGACGTTCAACAGTATAGGTGGCTATTTGGATGGTGAAATGATGATGTACGTAGTTGAGATTTTTGTGGTAGTCATTTGAGCTACAACTCGACGTGGATCTGTTTTGTTAGCATCACTTCAACATAATTTGATAGATTTAATTCAGTTATGAAATTGATGCTCGTCGATTGAATAATCCTTGATTGGTTTTTCATGTTCAAGTAGGATAAATGGCTTCTGCTTCGGTGAACAGGGACGTTTCAGCCAGCAGGCACTTCTTCAAGGTCATGATGCCTGGTTTTCATACAGAACTTGTACGTCATCCCGCTTTCTCTGTGTTTTCGTGTGTGTTAAAAGTTTTATCTTTGGTTAAAAGCTTACATGTCATACTGTATTATGAATATGTTAGGCCATACCGGTAGCATTTTGGAGATTGCTTACCACACTCAGATTTGAAGCAACTTTAACCAGCCGCAAGGGGTCATGGCATGTTAAATTGAAGAAGAAGGTTGGCCAAGAGGTTCTTTGCTTCGAAGAGGGTCGTAACGAATTCGTGCAGCAGCATGACCTCCATCTAGGAGACTTTGTAATCTTTGAACACATGGGGCAAATGCGTTTTCAAGTGCTGGTGTTTGATCAAAGCACTTGTGAAAAACTTTTCCCCCAATGTTAAACTCTGAGCCGTAATTACACAATATTTTAAATTAATCGCATCGGATATGTACATTTTGAACAATTTTGTGTTATTTGAACATTGACTATTCGTTTGATAATTTTAGGTTGTTAATTGTGCATTTGATAATTGTGATTATTAATCGATGATTTGTTAATTGATGATTGTGGATTGTTAATCGTGCATTTGAGATATTGAGATTGTTGACGGAGGATGGGACATAATTGGTTTGAACTTTTTATTACAGGTTTGGGCATTAAAAAATTTAATAAATGACTTTAACTTTTAGCGATGGATTAATTCCGTCGCTAAAAATTTTATTCCGTCGCTAATTGTGTCAAAAAGAAAATAAATTAAAGTACATAAAACAGAATTAGCGACGGATATTCCGTCGCTAATTTAGAAATAAATCCGTCGCCAAACGTTCTATATTAGACGGCAGATTTTATAATTCCGTCGCAAAACTTTTGGTAACGGACTTTTATACGAGGGACTTTTAGCTACGGTAATTCCGTCGCTAAAAGTTTTAGCGACGGAATATAGGCCTTTAGCGACGGATTTTCCCGTCGCTAAAGGCCTTATTTCTTGTAGTGCAACTAACACCACTGGTAACAGCCCTCGGGCGACTAAACTTTACTAACAGTTCCAAAACCTTGGTGTCCTTATCTGCCAATTCTCGTGTTTCTTCCTGGTTTCATGCTAGCGTTGTCCAAAAGCTACTTCCTGCTCTTTGCTCGACTCCACCTTCACTACAGTTGTTCTCGCCCAAACAAACCAGAAACGAATCAGAATAGGGCTTTCCAACGGCCGACTGGGGGCCGGTTTTGATTGGAGTGGTGCTGTTCGTGCTACTGCAGCAGGGGCTGCTGTTTCAGTTTCCGAGGAACAGCCGGCAGCTGCCCCCCCCCCCCCCCACCACCACGACGACAGCCCCCACATCTCTTCCACGCTGCCATTACCGCTCTACCTCCTTCGTCGCTGCCGAACTACCGCTCTTGCTAACAATATATACATTTTAACCCTAGTTACATGTTACAATTTATAGTGTACTTACCTCATGTTGAATTTGTTATAATGTACATTGTAATTTATTTTAATTGTCATAATGAATAGTATAATTGTATGTATAGTGTATAATGTATAATGTAATTTGTTACATGTAATAAGTTTAATGAACCCTAATTAGACTGGAATTAACCCTAATTAATCATAATTTAGTTTTAATTAAACCCCAATTAACAGTTATTAACGCTAATCAAACTCAATTAACTCTAATTAATCCTAATTAGTTCTAATTCGCCCTAACTAGCCCTAATAAACTGTAATTATCCCTAATTAAAATTGATTAACCATAATTAACTCTTAATTAAACCGTAATTAACACCAATTCACTCTAATTAAAGCCAATTAACTCTAATTAACCCTAATTAGCTCTAACTAGTCCTAGCTAGTCCTATTTGACCCTAATTGACTCTTAATGAAACCCTGGTTCACATCAATTAACTCTACTTAACCCTAATTAGCTTTAGTTAGCCCTAGTTTGGGGTAACTTACCCTAATTAAACCTAATTAACATTGCATAACCCTAATTAACTCTTATTTTACACTAGTTAACACTAACTAACCCTAGTTAAACCCAATTAACTCAAATTAACCCTAATTAACTCTAATTAGCCTTAACTAGCCCTGTTAGGGCCTTAATTAGACCTAATTTAATTAACCTAATCAAACCCTAATTAATTACACCTAAGTACCATATTTACCCTAATTAAATCCTTATTAGCCTTGATAAACCCTAACTAAGCCCTAATGAGCTCAAAATAACCCTGATTAATCTTAATAAACCTAATTAACTCTAATTAAACCCTAATACATTCCTAATTAACCTGAATATGATGAATCTACAGACAAAGATGATGAATTACAAGATGAAGAGGATGACGAGTCTCAAGAAGAAGAGGATGATTAGTCTGAAGATGAAGATGGTGATGATTCTCAAAATGAAAATGATTTACCTGTATTGTTATAACATGCGTGTTATTGTAATAAGTAACTTGAATATTTCACTTAATGTTACGACATAACACAGTCATCTGGGACGTGTACTTGATTACTTCGTAGTAATATGTTAACTTACTCGTTAATTCGATTAATATATTGTTTCTGCAGCTTTAGTGTAACCGAAAGCATGTGGTAGTAGTTTCATATTGTCATTTTAACGTCTTAATTTCTTTGGACTTGCTCTATACAAAGTCAGTTTTGTGTTATCAATTATGGATAGATGACGGGTCCTTTGTGATCGTGGCGGATGCTCAGCTGTGTTATCAATTATGGATAGATGACAGGTCCTTTGTGATCGTGGCGGATGCTCAGCTGTGTCCACCCTGGTGAGTGAAAAGAGAGATGAGTGAAAAGAGAGAAAAATGGGGAGAGAGAAAGGAAGGGAAATGGGGTTTTTATAACAGGACTTTTAGCGACGGATGTAACCCGTCGCTAAAGACTAGTTTTAGCGACGGAGAGTTTCTGCAGCTAAAAAGTTTCTACAAAATTTTAAAAAATGGCCGAAAATAGGAAAAAATTTAAAATAGTGGAGCGACGGATTATCCGTCTCTAAAACACCGTCGGTAGAAATCCGTCGGTAAAGAGCTCTACCCATTGGTAAAATGTTTTACCAACATATGTTTACCGACGGCTTTTCTCGTCGCTGAGAGCGCCTTTGAGCGACGGATTATCGTCCGTTGCTAAATATTCTTTTTCTTGTAGTGTATTAATGCTATTCTCTTCGTTTTATCAAAAATAAAAATAAAAATGCAAGCATTACAGAACAGTATGGACTTGCTTTGAAAGCAAAAAAAGGTACCCAAGAAGATTGATTAGGAAAGAGAAATGATGTACACTGGAAGAAGGCAAACTAAAATCTTCGCATCAACAGTGGCTATTTCTTTACACTAATGCTCCTGTATCACATTTCAGTATATTGTATACGCCTGTCCTGTATCACGTTTTAGGAGAAATTGATATAGTATACACCAACAGCAACAAGAAATAAAACTAACTAGGATAGCTTATTTGAGTGGCCCCTTATCGTAGTATTACATATTCAAGCTAACTGTATACTGCCAAATCTTGGCTGTCCCAGCTTAGTCCGTCTACTGCTTATTCGAGCCTCTTTATTTCTTCTTGCCTTTGGCTGTCCCAGCTTAGTACCGTCTACTGCCAAATATTCACCAAAGTAGAGCACACAAGTCATGAAAAATTTCACACAACACCTCATACCTGTTAACAAGAATGCTATTTGTGAACGAAATATACATAAGGTTTAAGTTGTTTCATTTTTTTCTTTTGAAGTATATCTTCTTTTTTTGAACGGCAAAGTATATACGTAAATAATAGATGCCGCTAGGCACTCTTTTCATGCAAAGCCAAAACATTTTGTTTGTAAGAACTGGATTGATGAGACGTTTTGAATCTACATATATATCTATAATATGATTTCAAATTTTATTGAAAAGATGAGTGAATTGTTCTTTCAGTTACGTATTGCAAAAACTACTTGAAGGCTTCATGCTTTTTCTTTTTTGTTACACTGAGTTAAAACTTCTAATGTTTTACCCGCCGGAGCATGGTACTAGTTACTACTTTTGCTTTTGTCGCAACATTAACAAGACAAGCCACTAATCATTTGCACCAACATATTTTTTCCACTCACAAGGATTCGAGCAGTATTTTTTTCATTATGAAACAATTTTTCCATCTTCATGCCATAAAAAACGTCCGAATATACTTTCCTGGAGACTAATAAAGTTTACTGTGTTGCACATGAAATAGTTGTTCTGGCAAGCATGAACGATTCTTAAAAAATAAAGCAATGTCTTCGGACATGTCCGGAGGTTTCGAACACTTGTCGGTAGGCGTCGGACACGTGTGCAGAGGTGTCGGACACATGTCGGTAGGCGTCGGACACGTGTCTAACGAGCCTAATTAGTTTTAATTAACCCTAAGAACCTAATGAAAATCAAATTAGCTGTAAATACCCAAAGTTAGCCCTAATTAGCAAATCTTTGAACTTTGGTGGTTTTTTGTCTTCGTTGAGATCCAGTGATTGGATTTGCAGTAGGGTTAGGTTTCATTCAGTGATTGGTTTGAGATTTTTGGGGTGATATTTGTAATATGTGAGTGACCTTCAACAGTATAGGTGGCTATTTGGATGGTGAAATGACGATGTGAGTAGTTGAGATTTTTGTGGTAGTCATTTTAGCAACAACTCGCCGTGGATCTATTTTTTTTAGCATCACGTCAACATAATTTGATAGATTTAATTCAGTTATAAAATTGATGCTCGTCGATTGAATAATCCTTGATTGGTTTTTCATGTTCAAGTAGGATAAATGGCTTCTGCTTCGGTGAACAGGGACGTTTCAGCCAGCAGGCACTTCTTCAAGGTCATGATGCCTGGTTTTCATACAGAACTTGTACGTCATCCCGCTTTCTCTGTGTTTTCGTGTGTGTTAAAAGTTTTATCTTTGGTTAAAAGCTTACATGTCATACTGTATTATGAATATGTTAGGCCATACCGGTAGCATTTTGGAGATTGCTTACCACACTCAGATTTGAAGCAACTTTAACCAGCCGCAAGGGGTCATGGCATGTTAAATTGAAGTAGAAGGTTGGCCAAGAGGTTCTTTGCTTCGAAGAGGGTTGGAACGAATTCGTGCAGCAGCATGACCTCCATCTAGGAGACTTTGTAATCTTTGAACACATGGGGCAAATGCGTTTTCAAGTGCTGGTGTTTGATCAAAGCACTTGTGAAAAACTTTTCCCCCAATGTTAAACTCTGAGCCGTAATTACACAATATTTTAAATTAATCGCATCGGATATGTACATTTTGAACAATTTTGTGTTATTTGAACATTGACTATTTGTTTGATAATTTTAGGTTGTTAATTGTGCATTTGATAATTGTGATTATTAATCGATGATTTGTTAATTGATGATTGCGGATTGTTAATCGTGCATTTGAGATATTGAGATTGTTGACGGAGGATGGGACATAATTGGTTTGAACTTTTTATTACAGGTTTGGGCATTAAAAAATTTAATAAATGACTTTAACTTTTAGCGACGGATTAATTCCGTCGCTAAATATTTTATCCCGTCGCTAATTGCGCAAAAAAAGAAAATAAATTAAAGTACATAAAACAGAATTAGCGACGGATATTCCGTCGCTAATTTAGAAATAAATATGTCGCCAAACATTCTATATTAGACGGCGGATTTTATAATTCCGTCGCAAAACTTTTGGTAACGGCCTTTTATATGAGGGACTTTTAGCGACGGTAATTCCGTCGCTAAAAGTTTTAGCGACGGAATATAGGCCTTTAGCGATGGATTTTCCCGTCGCTAAATGCCTTATTCCTTGTAGTGCAACTAACACCACCGGTGAAAGCCCTCGGGCGACACCCCCCCCCCCCCCCCCTACCACCACGACGATAGCCCCCACATCTCCTCCACGCTGCCATTACCGCTCTACCTCCNTCGCCGCTGCCGAACTACCGCTCTCGCTAACAATATATACATTTTAACCCTAGTTACATGTTACAATTTATAGTGTCCTTACCTCAAGTTGAATTTGTTATAATGTATATTGTAATTTATTTTAATTGTCATAATGAATAGTATAATTGTATGTATAGTGTATAATGTATAATGTAATTTGTTACATGTAATAAGTTTAATGAACCCTAATTAGACTGGAATTAACCCTAATTAATCATAATTTAGTTTTAATTAAACCCCAATTAACAGTTATTAACCCTAATCAAACTCAATTAACTCTAATTAATCCTAATTAGTTCTAATTCGCCCTAATCAAACTCAATTAACTCTAATTAAACCCCAATTAACAGTTATTAACCCTAATCAAACTCATAGTTCCTCATCTAACGGGGATTCCGTTATTAATCTGACCGACAAGATATTCCAATTGACTAGTTGCATGACCTCAAGGGTTATGTTTGGTAGAGAATGCAAGGAGGCGAATGAATTTGTTAACGTAGTAAAGATAGCGAGCGAGTTGGCCAGTGGGTTTGACATTCCCGAGCTGTTCCCTTCTTTTAAGATTCTTCAATTCTTTAGCAACAAAAAATCTACACTGGAGAATCTGCACCTAAGGCTGGATAATCTTCTCGACAATATCATAGATGACCACAAAGCCAAAAGGGCCTTGAATCAAGACCTGTCAAGACATGAAGAAGAAGATCTAGTTGATATGCTTCTGAATCTTGCGGATTCAACTGACCCTGAATTTCCTTTCACCGCCATTGACATCAAAGCTATCATGCTGGCACGTACAATTGTTATTATATCTACTAAACTTTTTCAGTTTTATTCAAAATTTCTCTCATTATAGGAAATGAGATACATTACTATCTTATTTCTTCTGAACATGCACAAATGACTCATAACTCGATGATAAAATTCAGGACCTTTTTGGAGCTGGAACAGAAACTTCGGCAACAACGACTGAATGGGACATGGCAGAATTAGTGAAGAACCCAAAAGCGATGGAGAGGGCACAAGCAGAAGTGCGACAATGCCTTAAAGGCAGAAGAAAAATTAATGAGGAAGACATTCAGGAACTAAAATATTTGAAGTACGTAATCAAAGAAACCTTAAGGTTACACCCACCTGCTCCACTGAGCCCAAGAGAATCCATGGAAAATTTTCAAATGGGTAAATACAAGATACCCGCGAAAGCTAGAGTCATCTTTAATCTGTGGGCAATTGCTAGAGATCCCAAACATTGGCCTGATGCGAATTACTTCCAACCAGAGAGGTTTTATGAACCTTGCATTAGTTACAAAGGAACTAATTTTCAGTACATACCATTTGCAAACATTGAACTTCAACTTGCCCAACTCTTGTATCACTTTGATTGGAAACTCCCTCATGGGATGAAGCCAGAAGAGCTCAGCATGACTGAAACTTTTGGGGCGTCGGTGCGTAAAAAGGACCCTTTGTACCTCACTGCAACCCCAGTGTTCTCCATTGCCTGAAATGAGATAAATTAATAAGGCTTGACAAAGTTAATGCAGCCATCATTAATTTGTGGACCATACTAGTATTCATCAAGTTCAGTAGATGTCAGTATTGCAATTTGCTAATTGTTTGTACTAAGTTTCTTTTGGTTTAGCTTAATAAAAACATCTTGTTTTTGTTTCCGTCTTTTGTCCATCGTACCTCTTAAACCAAAAGAGAAGGGTTATGTGTGACCAGCTGAAACCAGAGAGGAGGAAGCCCCCAAATCAATATAAGGATCATCAACTATATGAGCACCTCTACTGTAACAGCAGCTTTTATGATAAAAAAAAGAATTGCGACTAAAATCACCGTTGCTAAATTTATAGTGAAACTAGCCCAGAACCCCGTGCCAAGCACGGGACAGTTTATTAACAGTAATTTATTTTAGTAATTTTGAAATGCATAATAAAATATATTGTACATTTTTATTATCTTATGGTTATGTCAAAGACATTTACTTTAATTTTTTACTTGAACTTTCTTGTAATAATATAACTAACCCTACTGGTGAAATATCAATAAGTAATGTCCTTGTACATATTGCTAATTTTGATTTGGTGGCTATGTAGATGAACAAAACTTTAAAATTTGTTTAGTACACAAAAAAGAAAAAGTAAATTCTACTGATAAAAGTATGTGGAGAACATATTGAGATTAATTTGCTATTACGCAAGATATTTTTATTATTTTCGAAGTATCTTTTAAAAATAATTTGTACCTTTGAATGGATTGCATATTAGTTTAATTACATATTAGTTTAATTTTGATAAAGAAAATTTTGGTCCATATATTTGTTTATAGCATGTTATTTTGTAGAAGTTAATCAACACAACTAATTAAGTAAGGATGATGTGGTATTTTTAGAAGCAAGTGTAATCTACCAACAAAGTATACAGAGAAAATAGTAATCAGTGCATGAGGTAATATGTAAAGCTTAAAAAGTTTAACCAACATGATTATATAGGATAGCTCAAAACCTCATAGAAAGAAAATTATTGAACAAAATTTAACCAACATTTCATAAAGTATACCGTAAGCATGCTTATTAAGGAATATTTATCTTCAGATATAATAAGGCTTTCAATCTATGTTTTAGTCTACATTCATCACAACATAACTTTTTAGATTTTATATGCAATTCTATTCAGAATTATAAAAATTAACATAAAATCATAAATGGTATATTGCTAATGCAAAATTTAGGTTGTTTAAGAGTTTAATTACTCAGACTAAAAATACCATAGAAAAAAATTGGTTCAAAACTTTTCCAAATTAAAATTAGTTGAATTTAAGAAATGTTCACATAATTAAGGTTTTAAATTTACACTATTTTTTTAGTATATCTCATATAGAATCTGCATATTATGGTATTTCTATCTTTAACCAATGCGACTCAATAGGATAGCGCAAGACCTTAGAATAAAAATTATTGACCAATATTTTTAACCATTATATTAATCAAGTTAAATTCGTATTTGAATTTACAGAGAATTTAAATATGAATTTAAAATAGTATCTAATTTTTCTTATTAAATCTCTTATGTAATTTTTTTTTTACAGGTTAATACTTCATGTTAGAGAGCTTTTTCGATATATAATATTCAAATAAAGTCATAATAGGTTACTATATTGGTTAGAAAATTTTGAATGTTTGGAATTGATTTTTGAATTGCATAAGGTTTATTATTTAAATATTTACTATATTTGTCAATTTCATTAATTGTCAAATTAAGGATCCTGTTCAAAATAATTTTTGGAGATCTTTAGCAACATTAATATGTTTAACATTAGAAACACAATGCAATGAGGTGTCATGAGCTATCATTGCATTTCTCGCCTCAGTTATTAGATATTATAGCTCATGATCCCGAGTCAAGCTCGAGCAAGTTAATAAAATATTTTAAAAAGCTACAAAAAGTGTATCAATGCGTACCACATTCGTAAAACAAAAAGTGATTAACATCTTATGGAAAAAAATATATATACTTTCGCTACAACTGTAATTGTTTGTAATAAATTTTTATACTTTATTTGTAACAACTTCAAGTAACTTGTCAAGATTATATTATTATTAAGTTCTTTTTAGTTGTCCAACTTGTAGCCTTTCAAAACCAAGTTTTCTTAGCTTTTAAAGTTAGGTTCAGAGTTCTTTATCTTAGGAATTGTAAGTCTCATGGTTCATTCTTATCTTCTTCATAAATTATTGCTTCAAGATAAATTACCAACTTATTAAGATACGAACATGATATTCAGTATGATATTTTTTCACTTCATACACGTTTAAATTGCAATCTTGATTATATAATCATGCAATTCTTGCGAAATATATTGTATAGGTATATATGTTTGCTTTAGATTCTTTGAACTGTGAGCTCAAGGAATAATGCGTGAAATGTGTTACAGTGTCGTCTCTAGATTTTTACGTTCTTTAAACTTTTCTTTTATATCGTTAAGCGATACTGTAACACAATCTACTCATTATTCTTTCAACTTACAGTTCAAAAGAACAAAAGTAAACATATTTGCATATGTAAATATTGCGCAAGATTTGCATGACAATGTAACTAAGGTTTTAATAGTCAAAATCAAAGCCTAATACGTAAACATATGGCTGTAGTACAGAGTTTAAACGTTGTACATGATTTTTTGGGATTAAAAGGTTGACAAATATCGCGACAATAATACCACGAATTTTTCAACATTAAATCGCAGTAAAGAATTTTAGTTGTTTTCAAAATCCTTATATCTGGGATATAACCAGTTTGGTGGTTGTGAAATCTTATTTAAAAATGCTGCCTTATAATTACATTATTCATTTTTAACGATGAGCATTTTGTGTGTGTGTGTGAATAACGATACTACATTTAACTCAAATAGAATGTCAAATTTTTTCCCTTCTAAATCTAATGTGGTGTACAAGTGCATTACCACGATGATGAGCAACAGGATGAAGGAGGTATTACCTAGTCTAATAAGCAACAGACAAGCAGTTTTTGTGGAAAATAGAAATATTGGGGATAATATATTGCTTATGCAAGAGAGTGGTATTCCCATTGGTACTTTTCTAGTGACTTATTTGGGAGTACCTCTCATTACTACAAAGCTGATAGCCAGTGACAGTCAAATCCTTATTGACAAAAGATGGCTGGAATCGACTCTTGGACGGTCAAGCACCTATCTCATTAAGGGAGAATTCAGTTGGCCACTTCAGTTTTCTTTAGTATGCAAATATATTGGTGCTCATTATTCCTATTGCCTAAGAAGATTATATCTAAAATTGAAGCAAAAATTAGAAGCTTTATATGGCATGGAAGAGAAATTAAATGCACAGGTGCAAAGGTGGCTTGGAAGGATGTATGCTTACCTAAAAAAGAAGGTGGACTGGGGCTGAAGAAGTTGCATGAATGGAATAAGGCTGCCCTATGTAGATATATTTGGGATTTGGCAAGGGAAAAAGATACATTATGGATACAATGGTGCCATTTTCCTGTCTATGGTGTACAACAAAATGTGTAAATATTGGTTTTCACTTATTATCTCATTTTCAGTGTTGTGTCACATGACGAACTATTACCATATTTGACTTTGGGTTATAACTTTCTAGCCATACGTGATTCCTAAGTAAAAAAATTATGTTAGATAGGTCGTACATATTTTGCTGAAATCATTGATTCGTCGATCACACATGCTTCTGGCTAATCAAACATTGATATTTGGAGCGTCACCTGTGCTAGCATTCTGCAAGTATTTTGTTATTTTTAATGACGACAGAGTTGAAAATTCACATTCCTTCATTTATTGTAGAAGCCAAATTAGAAATGGAGCAAGATGGCAAACTGTTTCGAGCTTGTCTCAGGGTTGTCTTCAGTAGAGAACTACAT
This sequence comes from Escallonia rubra, assembly GCA_033065855.1. NCBI lineage: Eukaryota > Viridiplantae > Streptophyta > Magnoliopsida > Escalloniales > Escalloniaceae > Escallonia > Escallonia rubra. The sequence goes on from JAVXUO010000878.1 coordinate 237,256, forward strand.
ATTTTGTTATTATTATCCTATAAATTTCAAGCTCATGGAACTCCGGATGGTGAGCTGGGCGATAATTCTACACAATCTTGGTTGGAATATTTTCTATGATTGACCGAAAATGACATATGTCAATCACACCAAATCTTATATTTGGCAGGAAAGATTTAGTAGAAACAGGGAATTGAAAAAAGAATTAAAATAATAATGTCTTCGCGTTAACAGCAATTGTATTATTTGTTCCATTGCTGTGCAACAGATGAACCTTATCCATATGCTTCATATTTTGTCTTTGAATAATAGCTTTTGTAGTCTTAATTATCCACTGCTAAAGCTCTTGATGAGGGACCTAATAACAATTGTGGTGGCAGGCTCCTTAGCATGAAATTATGGCAACCAAATGTTTTGCAGACCAAGAGAGAAATTGGAAAGATAGCTACTTGGATTAAGTTTTCAAACTTCCCTTACGTCTTTGGCATTATTGGAAACCTTTACCTGTTGATGCGCCCACCCACAACATGGATAAGCCTAAACTTGCTAGATTGTGCATTGGAGTTCATTAATTCCTCTAAGGATATCCCTGATTATCAAGCTAAACCAAGGGGTTGCCCCGGCATTGCCCTCGTTGTAAGATTTTTGGTCATTCATCATAAGTGAGCAAGAAGAATTTTGTGGTTATGAAAAGAATGAGTAAGGAATGGGTTGTTTAGTCCAACGATAAGCTTAAACTTGCTAGATTGTGCATTTGAGTTCCAATTAAAGTGTCCATAACATTTTTGGTCATTCATCACATATGATCGTATTGATACTTCTTGCTCGAAGCGGTTCGTATACGACTGTGCGTGGTGAACCAAATCTTGGCACTCCCAGATTAGTACCGTCTAGGTTTTTCTAAGCCTCGTGGAGGAGAGTTGGCCAAGAAATATAGAGAAAAACAAGGTTACTTAAATTGCTTATTCAAGCCTCTTTAGATCTTGCCTTTGGTTTTTGAAATGTGAGATATTTCTTGCCTACCGATAGTAAATTGATTACATTGTTTAGGCATATTTCTTCTGGAATTAAAATACATGTTATTGCCAAACACTATCTCACCTGTTTTCAGGAATCAAAAAAACTTTCTCAAAACTCAAAAGCAATGAAAAACTAGGCCAGAGAGTTGAAAGTCGTAGCAATGACTGGAGCAGTAGTTTACCGGCTTTTATTCTTTCAATGCACGCAAACTTATTAAAAATGGACCCGTACGTTTACCATCTTCTTGCTTTTAATGCACAAAGATGTGTTCTTCTTTAAGTCCTGAATTGGTTGGTACATCTCTTTTGTGACTGAGACACAATGGCATGTTTCAATCAGATAAGAAATTATATATTTAGCGTAATAGGATGGAAAAATGACGTACACAAACAGAAGCCAAAAACTATAAAGAAATAACAAAGGTTAAAGTCCTCGCATGAACAGTTGGTTTACCTTAATACACTTCCTCGTGAATCATTTTATGGGAACTCAATACCGTAACATCCCGAAATTTCCGGAACGTTAACACTCGTCCTATATTTTCTATCAGTGTACAATCGTACCTGGACACTAAATTTAAACTTGAATAATAAACTAGCAAAGTCACCCGCACAGGGTTTTGAATTGGTTTATTCATCTCCTTTGTGATTGAGATACAATGACATGTTTCGATGAGACAAGAAATTAGATATTTAGCGAACTAGGAAGGAAAAATGACGTACGCATATATTTATAAAAGCCAAAAACTATAAAGAAATGACAAAGGGATAAAGTCTTCGCATGAACAGTGGCTTACCTTAATACATATATATGTACGTGTGTGTGTGTGTATTGAAAGAAAATGACATGTATTCGAAAAGAAATAGATGTAGACAAAAAAGGGGGATTAAAAAAAAAGAAGAAGAAGAACAAGTGATGTCTTGAGAGGTTATATTATTCCTCCTTGACTGCAACATGCAAGATTTTCCTATCATTCATACGTCCACTTGTTACTTTTTAATGCAAAAAACAAGTGATGTCTTAAGACTCAAGCAAGCATCAGAGAGCAGAGTCTTCTTGCTTTTAATGCACAAAGATGTGTTCTTTTTTAACTTCTGAACTGGTTGCTACATCTCTTTTGTGATTGAAACACAATGACATGTTTGGATCAGACAAGAAAGTAGATATTTAGCGTACACAAACAGAAGGCAAAAACTATAAAGAAATGACAAAGGATAAAGTCTTCGCATGAACATTGGCTTTACCTTAATACCCTTCCTCGTGAATCATTTTATGGGAACTCAATACCTTAACATTCCGGAACTTCCGGAATATTAACACTCGCTCAATCATATACACTAAACAATATTATTCTCAAAACTTAACCAAATAATATCATAACTTTCGGAGGAACTAAAACATCCATCGATATATTTTCTATCAGTGTACAATCATACCTGGGAAACTAAATTTAAACCTAAATAATAAACTAGCAAAGTCACCCACATAGGGATTCTGAATTGGTTTATTCATCTCTTTTGTGATTGAGACACAATGACATGTTTCGATGAGACACGAAATTAGAGATTTAGCATACTAGAAAGGAAAAATATGGTACCCAAACAGAAGCCAAAAACTATAAAGAAATGACAAAGGATAAAGTCTTCGCATGAACAGTGGCTTTACCTTAATACACTTCCTCGTGAATCATTTTATGGGAACTCAATACCGTAACATTCCGGAACTTCCGGAACGTTAACACTCGCTCAATCATATACACTAAACAATATTATTCTCAAAACTTAACCAAATAGTACCATAACTTTCTGAGGAACTAAAACATCGATCAATATATTTTCTATCAGTGTACAATCATACGTGAAAACTAAATTTAAACCTGAATAATTAACTAGTAAAGTCACCCACATAGGGGTTCTGAATTGGTTTATTCATCTCTTTTGTGATTGACACACAATGACATGTTTCAATGAGACAAGAAATTAGATATTTAGCATACTAGGAAGGAAAAATAAGGTACGCAAATAGAAGCCAAAAACTATAAAGAAATGACAAAGGGATAAAGTCTTCGCATGAACAGTGGCTTACCTTAATACGTATATATGTATGTGTGTGTGTGTGTTCAATATACTAATCTATTAAGACTGAATAGTTATATTAAGTCTTAATATTATTCTAGTAAAATTAATTAAATTTAACAATAAGCACCCTATGAAATCTAAATCAACTGTTAGATCATTATTTTGTTTTACAATATCAAAAGTTGTCTATATTTTCTGGATCTATGGATACTTATACTCATATTAGAGTAAGCTTTTTAGAGATATAATTGTCAAAGTTGAGTTTGATATATTAATATGTGTAATGATTCATCCATTTACGATAAATAAAATAAAAAAGAAAAGAAAAGGTCGTTCCATGTTTATTAGGAAGAGTTTTATATTATTTAAATATAGTTTTCAAGTTATATAAGATAGAGAAATAATATAGAGATAAGGATCCCATCCAAGATAGTATTCACCTTTAGCGGCACTTTTGTATTTGACATTTAAAATCATAAAATTTAGTTCACGTGGAATACATAATGTGATGATAAGCGATGATGTATTGTACAAAGAAGTTATTGTAGAATTTCATTTTAAAGTTATAAAACAAAGTAAAGTTAGCAAGGTTAGTTATATTTCAACTAGATTGTCAACTTTAGTAAATTTAAAGATGAATCTAACTTTATAAATATGTTAGTTAAGAATTTTGGTCAATAATTTCCTTACTCTAAGGTTTTGCGCTTAGTCGCATTGGTTAAATGTAGAAATATCATAATAAGAAAGTTTCATATGAGAATCATTTTAAAAATGGTGTAAATTTAAAACCTTAAGCATGTGAGCATGAGTTAAATTCAACTAATTTTATGTTGGAAAATTTTGGAAAAATCTTTCTCTATGTTTTTTTTATTATGAGTAATTAAACTCTAAAATATTCTACATTCTACATTAGCAATATACTTATGATTTTTGTTAACTTTAACAATTGACAATATTTTTTGGGTGGGACCACACGACCAATAAATCTAAAGGTATGCAAATATTACGAACTTTTCCTTCGATGGTTATAAGATTCCGAAGGGGTGGAAGGTAAGTTATCACATTTTCCTTCTTTAGACGTATTGTACTCCCTCTAATATTTGGTATCTGGTCTTTCAAAATCCTTTTACCATTTTATTGATATACTGCAAGCTTTCACAATCTGTTATGTATGTCTTTAAAGGCCAAGAGTAGGTACATACTCGTCTGGCATCACATTTCACTAGCACAAAAGGGGAAGGAGCACTGGCCATTAGAGTTCCTTGAAAAATTCTAGAATGTCTTACCATCTATTAATGTTTGTAGTTGCATTGGATTACACCTGCGTCAAACAAGAACCCAGAGTACTTTCTAGATCCAGAGAAGTTTGATCCATCAAGGTTTGATCGAAATGAAGTGGCTCCTTTTACTTTCATTCCTTTTGGTGGTGGCCCTCGGATGTGCCCCGGAAATGAATATGCACGACTAGCAGTTTTCGTATTCATGCGTAATATCGTCTCAACTTTTAGATGGGAGATGGTAAACCCTAGTGAGAAAGTTGTCACGGCGCCACTTCCGACGATGGCAGAAGGACTTCCAGTTTACCTCTATCCTCAGAACTCGGATGCTGGATCTTGATTATCTAGTTTCCTAGCTTGGTTGTCTTACTACATCAAAGTCTGTTGTCGCTATACTTTCATGTTTACTTTTGCCCTAATGATTATCATACGTTGTGGTCTTAGAGCAAAGTGTTATTTTTTTTTTTATACCTTTATTCCGTTTTCACGTTCAAATGTGAAGCCCAGCATTATGTAACCATGTATTGAATTCCCGTGAGGAGATGTAACGAAATAAATTTCCCAAGTATGGGCTAGGGCAATGGTGCATTGTTCATAGTGTGCTCTCTTATGTATTCACGTCATAATTATGCTCGTGCCCTGCACTAGAATAGATTGAAATTTTTTTGTCTCATGCCATAACCAAAAAAGGGAAAGTAGACCCTTCGTTTCAGGAAAGTACACCCAGTGGTAGAAAAACGTAAGTGGAGACACGCTCAGTAAACTCAAAAGGATCATCTGCTTGGTCGAGACAAACAATTGGTTTGATGTTCTACCCTTACCTAAGATAAACCTGTTAACTTACGATAAATGAAGGTAGGTTAACATAAACTAAGTTATAGTTTCTATTGGCTGCTAAAGAGGATTAACTGAAATAATATATATGGTGTTTATAGCAAAGCTGTAATCATTTGGCCTCTGATCGATCCAATTTGGAGCTGCCATGTCTTTTAGGCATCCCCTGCTTTGTTGACCTGCTTACACCAAGTTTCTAAGACAATCCAATCTGGAGTTGGGGCATGTCCTGGCATGCCTCTTTTTACCATTCTGTTAATGCTAAGCTTCCTTAAGTGATCAGACCTTGCCACGTCTTGGGGTTGGAGAAGGCCTCCTTCTACCTTCTTGACAAAGTTCTAAACCAGCATTGCCACGTTTTTTACAACTCCTCTCTGAACGACAAGTAGCGTAATAAACCATGCTAAAAACTTTCTGCGCGTCATTTAGCTTATGTTTGTCTTCGATGATACAATGCGATTTTACAATCACCAACTGGCCCCAATTGTATTGGGGCGAATCGACCTTAAGTGAAGACTTGTTCCCATGCTGATATATCATCTACTAATGACGTGACATGTGTGAAGCTTTTAGGTGTACCATCCTCGCATTGGCTGATACATTGGAGTTTTTCTTAGTATAGACAGGAGAAAATGTTTGTTAAAAACCTCCAGGTTTTGAAAGTGAAAAATAACCAGATTATGTTTCGAAGCTAAAGAAGGTGTTATATGGTCTTAAGCAATTCCTATTAAAAAAAAATGGTATGTTACACCAATAATATCTCTCTTATAGATCATGACTTCTCTCGTACATTACAATAAGGTTCCACCTCCACCTCCACCTCCGTCTCAGGCATAGCACATTGCCTAGATTTTCCAAAATGATCTCTCTCTCTCAACTGCGCGAAAGCGCAAAACTGATTATCTTGCTCCTTTGACACGTCTCCTACACATAATTATCTCCTGGAACATCATCACCCGTACGGGCTCTTTTACGGAGTTAACTTTATTTGTTCTCATTTCTTGCTCATTTTTTTCCGTAATGAGCCTCTTTGTTTGGCCACCGAAATTATGATTCATCTACTACTGATGTTCATGTGAAGACAATAGTTTGCCTATTCTGGTGTACATCTGTTGTATGTGGAGCCTGATTTCAATCCAGAGACATTGTTACAATGAGGTAGTGACCCGAAAACAAGTTTTTGTGAGGTTGTCCCACATTGCTTATTGAAAGAAGGTCACAACTTAGCCTAAGTATATAAGTGTCTTGTCCCACATTGGTTATTTAGAGAAAGATCGCCTCTTAGCTCTAAATAAATATACATGGTCTTGTATTGTTTTGGGTCAAGAGAGAAAATCACAACATAAAGTGGGGGTTAAGATTTTGGTTGTAACACTGCTGAATAGTGAAATCGAAATCTGGTCATACTCCGGGGACGTAGCCATATTGGTGAACCTCGTAATTCTTGTGTTGTGCGTTTGGTTTATTTTTATTTAAATTTCTCGTTTCTTTTTTCTTCAAATATGTTGCTTCGTAGTTGCTGCGTTTCGTAACAACTGGTATCAGAGCTTGGGTTCGAGTTTTACTCACGTAGGTTCTATGTTTGAGTGGGAGCAATGGCCGAAGAAGGTAAATGAAAGATCGAGAAGTTTAATGGTATGAATTTCTAGTGGTGGAAGATGCAAGTTGAAGACTACTTGTATTAGAAGGATCTGTATCTACCGCTGGTGGGAGAGAAACCTGAAGCGATGAATATGAGTGAGTGGGCGATTTTGGACATAAAGGCGCTGGCTACAGTAAGACTTAGCCTAACCCCACAAGTAGCATTCAATATCTCCAAGAAAAAAATTACTGCTGCTGTGATGAAAGCATTGGAGAAATTGTATGAAAAATCTTCTGCTTCGAATAAGGTATTTCTCATGAAGAAATTGTTTAATATGAGAATGTCTGAAAATGGTTATGTTGTTGATCATTTGAATGATTTTAACGGTGTTACAAATCAATTGGAATCTATCGGCATGAATTTTGATGATGAAATTAGGGCTTTGTTGTTTCTGTGTTCACGGCCTGATAGTTGGAATAACTTGATGACGACAGTGAGTAATTTTACTATCTCTGGAACGCTAACACTTAATGATGTTGTGAGTTCTGTGATGAATGATGAAATGCGGAGAAAGACAATTGGTGATGGTATATCATCTAGTACTGCTTTGTCCGTGGAATTCAGAGGTAGACAGAATAACAAGCAGAATAACAGGGGAAGAAGTCCTACAAGAGGAAGATCAAAATCAAGAGGCAAGTCGAAGTCCAAAGGGAGAACCATAGTATGCTGGAATTGTAATAAGGAAGGTCATAAGAAGAAGGATTGTACAGAACCAAATAAGAAAAAGGGAGCAGGGGGAAGACAAGGTGATGATGAAGGGGCAAACATGGTAAGCTCAAACGAACGGACATATGACGATTTATGTCTTTCTGCTACAGTGGATGATAATTTTAAAGTGTGGTATGTAGATTCAGGAGCCTCGATTTATTGTACACCTCATAGGGATTGTTTTAGTGATTATGTTCATGGTGATTATGGACATGTGACTTTCAGGAATGGATATCGGTGCAGCATTGTTGGAAAGGGAAAAGTCGAAATTAAACCGTCAAATGGAGGAACCCTAATTTTGAATGATGTTAGACATATTCCAGAACTACAGAAGAACCTTATATCCGTCAGCGGGTTGGATCGTGAAGGCTATTTTGTGGCATTTGGTGAAAAACAGTGGAAGGTGACCAAAGGGTCGATGGTGGTAGCAAGAGTAGGAACCCTATATACTCTTTTAGGTACCTATAACCACTCTATCTCTTTGGCTTCTATAGAAAATCTGAGGATTACATTATGGCATCACAGGTTGGGACATTTAAGTGAGAGTGGTATGAGAATTCTACAGTCAAAGAATCCGTTGCCAAGGATGAAGAACATTCAGTTGGATTTCTGCGAGGGTTGTGTCTATGGAAAGCAAAAGCGGGTCAGTTTTCGGAAGGATTTCGGAAGGATGGTAAAGAGAGGAAGACTGAAAGACTGGAGTTAGTTCATACGGATGTTTGCGGACCTATTACAGTAAAGTCTCTTGAAGGTAATTTTTACTTTGTTTCTTTTATAGATGATGCTAGTAGAAAGACCTCGATATATGCCATCAAACAGAAATCTGATGTTTATCACACTTTTAATAAGTGGAAATCTCTTGTTGAGAATGAAACAGGGAACAAGGTAAAATGCCTAAAATCTGACAATGGGGGTGAGTATCGTGATGAAGGGTTCCAAGAATATTGTTCCAATAACGGTATCAGGTTAATAAGAACTGTTAAGAGGACATCTCAAGAAAATGGCATGGCAGAGAGGATGAATCGAACCACCATGGAACGAGAAAGGTGCATAAGGATACATGCTGATTTACCTCTACAGTTCTGGGCAGCAGCTGTTGATACTGCTATATATCTAATTAACAGAAGTTCAGCCAGTGCTCTAAATGGTGGTATTCCTGAAGAAGAATTGTCAGGTAAACTAGTAAATTATTCTTTTCTGAGAGTTTTTGGATGTATTGCTTATGATCATATTGATAAAGAGGAAAGAAAGAAACTTGATTCTAAATCTCAGAAGTGTGTATTTATTGGATATGGAGGTGATGAATATGGTTATTGTTTGTGGGACTACGAACATAACAAAATCATCAGGAGTAGGGATGTCATATTCGATGAATCACGCTTGTATAAGCATAGGTTACAAGAACATGGAATCGAAAAAGAAGGCAAGGAATACATGGAACTTGATGAGCCAGAAGATGGACATATACCCAGGATAGAAAGTTCAGAAGTCCTTGATGAGCCAACTGATACTGAAATTGGAGCTGGTGATCAACAACAAGTGCCTGAAACTCTTAACCTCAGAAGAAGCAGTCGAGTAAGGAAAGCTCCTGACAGACTTTGTCTTCCACTCGATTATATTTTGTATACTGATTCTGGAAAGCCAGAATGTTATCAAGAAGAGATACAGGATGAATCCAGGTTACAGTGGGAGCAAGCTACGAAAGATGAGATGGCTTCACTTGAGCAAAACCAAACTTGGGATTTGGTAAAGCTCCCTGCAGGTAAAAATGTTTTGTACAATAAATGGGTATACAAGATTAAAAATGAAGCTGGAGGAACAAAGAGATACAAGGCAAGATTAGTTGTGAAAGGGTATCGACAGAGGAAAAAGGTATTGATTTCCAAGATATCTTCTCTCCTGTTGTGAAGATGACTTTAATTCGTACGATATTAATCATTGTAGCTATAGAGGACTTACATCTAAAGCAGCTAGATGTTAAGACATCATTTCTCCATGGGGATTTAGAGGAAGAAATCTACATGCATCAACCATAGGGTTTTGAAGTCAATGGTAAGGAGGGAATGGTTTGCAGGTTGAAGAGGAGCTTGTATGGCCTAAAGTAAGCTCCTAGACAGTGGTATTTGAAGTTTGACAGTTTCATGAAGCAGACAAACTTTACTAGATGCGACTCTGATCACTGTGTTTATTTTCAGAAGTTTAATAGTGAGGACTTCATTATTTTAACTCTGTATGTAGATGATATGCTTGTAGCAGGTTCAAGCATGGGAGGGATTAATGAACTCAAGAAGAAGTTGGCAAATACTTTCTCTATGAAGGACTTGGGAGAGGCAAAACAACTTCTTGGCATGCAGATAACCAGGGACAGAAAACATAAAAAGTTATGGTTGTCACAGGAAGAGTACATTGAGAAGGTTTTGAGGAGATTTAACTTGCATGCCTCTAAACCAGTGACAACTCCTTTAGCAGCCCACTTCAAGCTTTCAAAGGAGTTGAGTCCCAAGAACAAGGAGGATGAAGAATACATAGCACATGTACCGTATACCTCTATTGTGGGAAGTCTCATGTATGCTTGGTCAGTACAAGGCCGGATATTGCACACGCAGTTGGAGTCGTGAGCAGATTCATGACAAACCCAGGAAAGGAACATTGGCAAGCAGTGAAGTGGATTCTCAGGTATTTGAGAGGAACATCCAGGTTCTGCTTATGTTTTGAGGGTAATAACATAGATGTGAAAGGCTATGTAGATGCAGACCATGGCGGTGATAGAGACAACGTGAGAAGCACCACGGCATATGTTTTTTCTGTAGGAGGCACTGCAATAAGCTGGATCTCTAAGTTACAGAAGATTGTTGCATTGTCTACAACAGAAGCAGAATATGTTGCTGTGACAGAAGCAAGCAAGGAAATAATTTGGCTTCAGAGGTTGTTGACAGAGTTGGGATATGGGCAAGTAGATTGTAAGCTATGGACTCATAGTCAGAGTGCAATACATCTTGCCAAGAACTCAGCATTTCATTTGAGGACCAAGCATATTAAGTTGAGGTATCACTTTATACGGTCTCTGTTAGAAGATGGACAACTGAACTTGGAGAGGATGGACAACTGAACTTGGAGAAGATTGAAGGCAACAAGAATCCCACAGACATGTTAACGAAGGTGGTTGACAGGCAAAAGTTGAGCTTATGCTCAACTTTGATTAGTCTTCGTTGATGCTTCTTGGATGAGTATGACCAGCATTTGTGTGGAGTTTTAGCATTGGAGTTGTATCAGTCTCTGAGTGGGAGATTGTTGTATGTGGAGCCTGATTTCAATCCAGAGACATTGTTACAATGAGATAGTGACCCGAAAGCAAGTTTTTGTGAGGTTGTCCCGGCCACATTGCTTATTGAAAGAAGGTCACAACTTAGCCCAAGTATATAAGTGTCTTGTCCCACATTGGTTATTTAGAGAAAGATCACCTGTTAGCTCTAAATAAATATACATGGTCTTGTATTGTTTTGGGTCAAGAGAGAAAACCACAACATAAAGTGGGGGTTAAGATTTTGAATGATCTGTATATATATATATATATATATATATATATATATATATAATGGAAATTACACTCTTGATTTAAAAGAAAAAATTAATGTTACAAGAAAAAAAATGATCTGACAATTGATTTGAATTTTGATAGGTACCTTATTTTTAAAGTTGATTAATGTTACAAGAATAATGAGAGTTGTATAGTTTAAAAATTAATTCTAAATATTTTAGAACTCAACCTAATCAATACAATAACTTATTATGACTTAATTTTGACTATTGTATTATTAAAACCACTATTTAATGTGAATATAAAAATTCATATATCGATAGAACGAAAATAACATATGAGATTTAAAAGGAAAAAATATGACATTCTAATTGAGTTAAATGTACCATCATTATTCATTTATGTAGATATATACGTAATTTACATAAAAAAATCATCGTTAAAAAATGAATAATGTGAGATATAGATCTAATAAACAAATTCCAAGTCAGCTTTTTAAATCAGGCCTCATGCTCACCCTATTGGTTATATCCCATATATAAGGATTTAAAAACCAAATCAAACTCTATACTTCGATTTATTGTTGAAAATTGTAGTGGTGTAATTGTCGCGATAATTGTAAACCTTATAAATCTAAAAAATCAATTTTACAACATTTGAACTCTATGCTATAAACATATATTTACGTATTAGCCTTTGGCTTTGACTATTAAAACATTGATTAGATGGTCATGCAATTGTTGCCTTTTTTTTTTGCATACGCATATATATTTACTTTAGTTCATTTGAACAGTAAGTTGAAAGAACAATGAGTAGATTGTGCATGTTACTTTACTGTTTGACGATGTAAAGAAAGGTTTAAAGAACGCAAAAATCTTGTGACGACATTGTAACACAATCTACTCATTATTCTTTAAACTTATAGTTCGAAGGAACTAAAGGAAACACACACACACACACACACACACACAAATGCAAATATTCCGCAACAATTGCATGATCATCTAATCAAACTAAGAGACTTGATTTTGAAATGTTATAGGTTGGACCACTAAAAGAACCTAATAATAATATAGTCTTGACAAGTTACTCGAAGCTGTTAGAAATAAAGTAATACAAATTTATCACCAACTACTATAGTTTTAGCAAAAGTAGATTTTTTTTTTCATAAGATGTTAATATCTTTTTGTTTCTTAAAATGCGGTATGCATTGATATAGTTTTTGTAACTTTTTAAAATATTTTATTAACTTACTCGAGCTTGACTCGAGATCCTGAGCTATAATATCTAATAACTGAGCCGAGAAATACAATGATAGCGCATGACAGCTCATTGCATTGTGTTTCTAACATAATAAGAGTTATAAAAACTAATGTTAAATATAATAATATTGCTAAAGATTTTCAAACATTATTTTGAATGGGGTCCTTAATTTTGCAATTAATTAAATCAGGAAATACGGTAAACATTTAAATAATAAGCGTTATGCAATTCAGAAAATCGATTTGAAACATACAAATTTTCTAACCAATATAATAACCTATTATGGCTTTATTTGAATATTATATATCGAAAAAGCTCTCAAACATGAAATATTAAGGTGTAAAACAAAAATTAGGTAAGAGATTTAATAAGACAAATGAGGTACTATTTGAAATTCATATTTAAGTTTTTTGTAAATTCAAATATGAATCTAACTTGATAAATATGTTGGTTAAAGATTTTGGTCAATAATCTCCTTACTCTAAAGTTTTGCGATATCATATTAGTCACATTGGTTAAATGTAAAAATACCATAACATGCGGATTCCATATGAGATATATTAAAAGTGTAAATTTAAAACCTTAATTATGTAAGCATTTATTAAATTCAACTAATTTTATGTTGAATTTTTTTTCTAAATTAAACTCTTAAGCATTCTAAATTTTACAAACCATTTATGATTTTATGTTAACTTTTATAATTCTGAATAGAACTGCGTATAAAATCTAAAAAGGTATTAGTTATTTTGTGATGAATGTAGACTAACACTTAGAAGATTGAAAACCTTATTATCTCAGAACATAAATCTTACTTAGTAAGAATGCTTAATGTATAATTTGTGAAATGTTGGTTAAATTTTGTTCAACAATATCCTTACTATGACGTTTTGAACTATCCTACATAGTCATGTTTGTTAAACTTTTTAGACTTTTTATAATTACCTCATGCACTGATTACTATTTTCTCTGTATACTTTGTTGGTAGATTTCATTTGCTTCTAAATATACCACATCATCCTTACTTAATCAGTCGTGTTGATTAACTTTTATAAATCACATTCGATAAACAAATATGTGTACCAAAATTTTCTCTATCAAAGTTAAATTAATATGTAATTAACGTTATGGGCAACCCATTCAAAGGTATAAATTATTTTTAAAAGATACTTAGAAAATAATAAAAATGTCTTATAAAATAGCAAATTGATCTCAATATGTTTTTCACATATTTTTATCAGTAGAATTTACTTTTTTTTGTGTTCTAAATAAACTTTTAATGTTTGTTCATCTATGTAGTTACCAAATCAAAATTAGCAAATACGCACAAGGACATTACTTAGTGATATGTCACCAAAAGGGTTAATTTATTCTATAATAAGAAAGTTCAGGCAAAAAAATAAAGTATCTTTGATGAAATAACCATAAAATTTTTAAAATTTTTCATTATATTTTATTATGCATTTCAAAACTACTAAAATAAATTACTTTTAACTAATCATCTTGTGCTTGGCACGGGATTCTGGGCTAGTAATAATAATAATAAAACTGAAAACTCCAAATTCTCTGTCAAACACTTTTGGTCTTCAGTTTTAAAAAAAAATTGAAACTCTGTCAAAAAAATTAAAACTCTTTCAATTTTCATAAAAAGAAACACCGAAGACTGCAAACTCTTTAAAACGCAACCCAAGTCTTTAATTACCCACCAAGCCGTTTGTTGAATTGATTTAGACAATCTAAAATAACCACTGATCTGCATCAAAGTAGACGTCGACGTGCTTTTGTGATCCACGCTCAATCCATTGACTATATTTTCATGTCGACAAAATATATCAAAGTCAGAAAGCTACTTTTCCTTATTTAAGATTTCAACGCAGAACATGAGTGTGCAGAGTTCAAAGAAGGGAGGGAGAGAGACAGAGAGCAATTCTAGTAGACAACACATATTTTGCATCAGGTAATTCTCTCTGAACTCATGAGTCCTTTCATTCATTCGCACGGGCAAAATGTTACCCTCTTTTAGCGACTCATTTTTCCAACCTTTGGTGACTCGTCATTGGAGTCATTTCAACTCTCTAACTTTTGCAACTGTTAGCACCAGAAAATCCCAATCTCACACAAGAGTATCTATCACAATCTCACACAATATTTCTCAATATTATGCACGGACACGCACATACACACCGATATAAACACTCAGATATCGCCTCTCAATACACTTTCAATTTAAGCTCGCTCTTTTTCTTCTCTCTTACTTGTCAAACCCTAAGACTCTAGGAATAGTGCACCTAGCAGAACAAGTAAACCAATTATGTGGAAGCTTAAACTCTCTAAAGATGACGGTGACAATCCATAGCTTAGAAGTGGCAACAACCACATTGGTAGAAACTTTTGGGAGTTCTATCCAGTCCTTGGAACGCCGGAAGAACGGGTCCAAGTGGACAAAGCTCGTGAAGAATTTCATAGGAACCGTTACAAAGTTAAGCACAGTGCTGATCTTCCTATGAGATACCAAGTAAGTTTCTATGAAATATATATATGTATTTCATAGTAGACAAGAGCTTCATGTCACGGCCTTATGGACGTTAAGCTCTTTTTGTGTATACGCTTTTTACACGCTCCTTTCTTGTTTAAAAGCGAACCATCGACAATTAAAAACTTTCAAGTGAATTTAGTTACTTCATAAAATGAAAGTAAACAAAAGAAAAAGAATGGATGACATGAGTCATACATATTTGATACGTATATATGTTTTGTCACTGATAAAGAAATATTTTAGTCCGTTTCAACATGAGCTCGTCGAAGTGGGTGCAAAGATTTTCCTTATTTTACAGGTTATTGACCTATCAGTAATGGGAAATCTAGATACAACATTATATGGAGAGCACCAAAAGGAGATACGTCGCTATATGTATAATCATCAGGTAATTATTTCTTTCAACTGAGAACTTTCTTGCACAACAGAGACCTTTATGTAAACACGCAACCTAGGGAACCAGGCTAAGCCTTCTTTACGCAACAAATGCGGTAAACTATTTACTGATATAAGAATACCTGATTTGCATGGTGAAACTTGTTTTATTTTTTATAAGCATACCTGATTAGTAGTCCCTCATTAAGTAAGTGTGAGTTACCATACATATATGCCACTAAAAGTTATGTTGGCTGAAGCTGTTCATCTTGCTATCTCCCCCATTTTTTTGACAAAAAAACCCCTTCGATGCTACATACACGCAACTAAATGTCGATTTTTTTACTTATGTCACTAAAGTCGTATTGTTGTAGCCGATGTAACTTATATGTGCACGGAGTTTCTTGACTCTTCAAATTGGAATGCATAATGTGGATGGTGGTTGGGGATTACACATAGAAGGGAGCAGCACCATTTTGTGCACATGTCTTAATTATGTTGCACTGAGGCTACTTGGAGAAAAGATGGAGAGTGGCAATGGAGCCATGGAAAAAGCCAAAACTTGGATTATGGATCGTGGCGGGGTCACATACATCCTGTCATGGGGGAAGAATGTGGCTTTCGATAAGCAATCAATAGTTTTTCAACGCCAAAGTAATACTTAATTAACTATTTTTAGCAAATATTTTTTGGTTATAAGTAGCCAAATAAGCGAAGTCACAAGTCTGACTAATATCCGTGATATGTTGTAGTCATCTAACCTACATCTCGTAAACAACCGTTAAAAGGTTACCATGGATAGCATCTCCCCTCCACATGTGCATGACATCCATTAAGAGCCGATTACCAGACTTCGAAATGTGCGTAGGAAGAGTCAAACAAAGACATTCCAATTTATTGCGTATCACATAACAAGTATCTTTTCAACTACTATTTGTAACCAAATGGTTACATAAGCATCAAACTATATGCATTCATCTACTTCTGTATTTTCGTTCATTTTTCTTGCGAGACAAAAATTACTCTATCACCGTATGGAAATGATATTTCCATCTCCCTTGTATATTTTTTCATCCCCTCTTTGTCATTAAAAGTGTAATTTAATGATAAATGTTAACATTTTACCAACAAACAAGGGATAGATTAGGGTATTAGGGGAAAAAAAATAGTTGCTCCATCATCATTATAATGTAGTTAAACTTTCGAGAAATTTGCCAAACAGTTGAATGGGCCGGGTTTTTTTTGTAATAGAATGGGCCAATTTATGTTCTTTTGATGTTAGTTCACTAGGATGATGAAAATTGGTCCAATGGCGACTTGGTTTCAAGCAGTTAAATTGTTAAGAGCTCGTTATGAATGGCTTTTACCGTTGTAACAAATTCAGAAACCTTTTGGCAAAAGAAATATACTCTATACTATATATAATAGGATTCGATTGATAGGGTCTATGCCCTCCAAAGTATCAATCCATTGAGAAACCCTACTAAACTTCAATCACACATGTCACATAGTCAAATGCGTTACACATTAAAATTACTTATATAATTAACATGTTACACCAAAATTACATCTATACTCAATTTTAATGTGAGATTGGCATTGTAAAACATATAGATAGATTTATTATGTATGGCCTGTCCATAGCAATTTCTTTTGATTCTTGAATGCCAAATGACATAAAGAGAGATATGCTAAGTAGGAAAGAGAATGTTACATTCTCTGACTTATATATATATATATATTGAGCATATCTCTCTTTCTCTCTCTTTCACGTCAGCATGTTCCACTTAAAAACAACTCTCTCCCCCCTCTCTCTCACATAATTTTGAGTTTATACATCTCATTCAAATCTTGAAACTTTCCTAGATTTTACACAAGTCCAATATGTTTTCACAATCTTACAAAATTAATCTCTCTTCTCTTATTTTATGATAAATCACCCACACATGCGCTCGTGCGCGCGCGTGTGTTTGTAATTAGTAATATAATTTATTTGGTCTTATATCACATAACTTTTATACTCTTGTTGGTGAGTTTTATTAACAAAAACCTCAACATATTTGGTTATTACTATTGTTCCTAAAGTGGTAGAAAATTCATAGAAAGATGGAAATAACTTTATTTGTTATGACTATGCAACATATAAGTATGAGCTTTTAGCGGTTGCTGCTCTCGCGTGCAGCGCACAGGGTCAATACTAGTGATATTGAAAGCTTGAAGATTTATGGTGAAACGTGATAAAAGTAGTCTTTGTTATGAAATCGCTTTAGATAAGTATGTATAAAACACGATAACCAAACAAGAGAACACAAGAAAACTGAGAGAACTCAAATCTACTTAGCACAAGTCAGATTTACTACACTCTCTCACATGTATCTCTCACTAGTTTTCCTACTCAAAGAATGACTCTTCTCTCTTGACCTTAAACACAATGCAAGACATCTTACTTATACTAGAGATAAGCAGGGATCTTCTCTATCTAACCAATGTGGGACAAGATGTTTTATACACTAAGGACCAAGTTGCAACCTTCTTTGAGTAACCGATGTGGGTTATAAATACAAGACATATATCAATCATCTCCACCTTGGCCTGTATTAACAAACCACTCCATAAGGAAAGTGTAATATGCCTTCAGTACGTTCTTCAGGTACTCCACCTTGCATCCTCCTTAAAGGTAGGGATGCACTCCACCTTGAACTCAGCAAGAAAGAAGATGAATCAAGCTCAAGCAATGCTTGAACTTCTCTGTCGTGACTGTCTTCGCGAGCATATCAGTTGCGTTATCATTAGTGTGAACCTTGTGCACTACGATCTGTCTAGAATTAATCAATTCCCTGACCCTATGATAGCGTACATCAATATGCTTAGTCCTTGCATGGAAAACCCGATTCTTTGCCAAATCCATTGCACTCTGACTGTCACACCGTAACAAAACACCACGCTGCTTGAAGCCAAGCTCCTCTACAAGTCCCTTCAACCATAATGCCTCCTTAGCTGCCTCTATTAATGCCATATACTCTGTCTCCGTAGTTGACAATGTTGTAGTAGACTGTAACACTGATTTCCAATATATCGACCCTCCATAGAATGTAAAAATATATCCAGTCGTGGACCTCCTGGAATCCAAGTCCCCAGCATAATCAGAATCCACAAAGCCCCGACACCTCACATTTTGCTCCATCACGATCAAACATAATGCCAAAGTTGGTCGAACCTGCTAGGTAACGAAAAATTCACTTCACTGCATCCCAATGCTTCTTTCCTGGATTTTCCATATACCAGCTAACCATACTAACTGCGTATGAGATATCAGGTCTGGTACACACCATGGCATACATAAGACAACCAACCGCATTTACATACGATACTCGAGACATATACTTGACATCTTCTTCTGTACTAGGACAAAGTTGTGAGGATAACTGAAAATGAGCTCCCAAAGGTGTACTAACCGGTTTAGCGTTGAGCATACTAAACATCTCCAGTACTTTTTCAACATAACTTTTCTGAGTTACCCACAAATTTCCTGCCTTTCGATCTCTATGAATCTCCATACTAAGGATATTCTTGGCAGAACCAAGATCCTTCCTATCAAACTCCCTGCTCAACAATTTCTTCAAGTGCAGAATATGAGACTTACTCTTCGCAGCAATCAGCATATCATCCACATAGGGTGTTTATAGCAAAGCTATAATCATTTGGCCTCTGATCGATCCAATTTGGAGTTGCCATGTGTTTTAGGCATCCCCTGCTTTGTTGATTGCTTACACCAAGTTTCTAAGAAAAAGAGGCATGTCGTGGCATGCCTCTTTTTACCATTCTGTTAACGCTAAGCTTCCTTCAGTGATCAGACCTTGCCACGTCTTGGGGTTGGAGAAGGCCTCATTTTACCTTCTTGACAAAGTTCTAAACCAGCATTGCCACGTTTTTTTACAATTCATCTCTGAACGACAAGTAGCGTAATAAACCATGCTAAAAAACTTTCCGCGCGTCATTTAGCCTATGTTTGTCTTTGAGGATACGATGCGATTTTACAATCACCAACTTGCCCCAATTGTAATGGGGCGAATCGACCTTAAGTGAAGACTTGTTCCCATGCTGATATATCATCTACTAATGACGTGACATGTGTGATGCTTTTAGGTGTACCAGCCTCGCATTGGCTGATACATTGGAGTCTTTCTTAGTATAGACAGGAGAAAATGTTTGTTAAAAACCTCCAGGTTTTGAAAGTGAAAAATAACCAGATTATGTTTCGAAGCTAAAGAAGGTGTTATATGGTCTTAAGCAATTGCTATTAAAAAAAATGGTATATTACACTAATAATGTCTCTCTTATAGATCATGACACTGAAATAGAGATACTAATTAGTCAAATACCAATCAATGCATCTATAAGCTGAGTTTGCAAGACAAGGCTGCAAAAGGGGTATTTTATACTTGGTGTAATAAAATGGCAGAGGGAGACATGATTTTAAGCCCAATTGATCGAGTGCTGATGAATAATGCATGGTTAGGTAAATATACAAGCTCTGAGGCGGAAGCTTGTGATCCAGGTATATCAGACCACTATATGTTGGTAGTAACAGTTTATCATGGCAATGTTGAGGGTAAAAAAAAACTTCTAAAATTTTTAACTATTGGATGGCACATCCTGATTTTCAAGCAATACTAAGAGAGTCTTGGGAAGAAGAAGCTATACAACAAACTCAAGAGGTTGAAACCAAAACTGAAAAAGCTGAACTATGAGAAATACAGTAATATCTCAAGAAGGGTGGTCTTAGTGGAGCAGGAATTGAAGAAAGTACAAAAGGAAATCTATATATATATAAAAAGCTGAAGCCTTCGCTTAAAATCGCGTCACGTAGGATTTTTAGAACTCTCATATTGCGACACGTAAGACTTTAATAGTCTCATATTTTTGCGACATGTTGGATTTAGAAGCACTCTCTTTGTGCCAAGTAAGCTTCAACTTTTTCTTAGGAGTCTCATCTCAATTGGATTAATCAGTAATTATCCACATGAAAAAAGTCCCCAAACTCTTTTGGACTCTCTGCTTAACAGTTAGCACAAGCTCCTCCTAGAACTTGAACTCTCGAGGTGGCTGTGCTCTCCATGTCTCTATCTCTTTTGCTGTAGCTTTCTTCCTCCACCCAACCCGTAATGTGCTCTCCCATATCACATTTAATGCTGCTTTCAACTTGCAATCAAGTAGAATAAGGCGATAGATGGTTATGCTCTCCATGTCTCTATATCTCTTTCACTGTAGCTTTCTTCCACCACCCAACCCGTTATGTGCTCTCCCATATCACATATAATGCTGCCTCCTACTTGCAATCAAGCAGAATAAGGCTACAGGTAAGTCACTTTTGTGGATGCTTCTTGAGAGCCTGTACCGATAACCCTGAAGTAACTTATGCTCATGATTTCATTTGTTACTTCTTTCAAATTCTTGAATATCATCAAGTTTTGGTTGTATCATGCTATTTTTACTAATAAAAAATAAAAAAAAAAAGAACTTAGTTTCTTAAGCTCATGGAATTGAAAGACATATTCAGTGATGCCAGTTGGTGAATTACTAACTTTTTTCGGCCATGTATATATTTCATGAAGTGTCTGCATACGCATAATTATGGAGTTACATTAAACCGATGGAAAATATATTAAGTGACGCATGTTGGTAAAAATGATGACATATTCTGTGCTTTTCATAAGGGCAAATATGTAAGTTTATATATTATTAAAAATATACATAACTATGCAAGTACAGTATAGAACTATCTAAGCATACGTATCAGTGATGACAATGAATCAAGTTGAGATTGAGCATACCTTTCAAAACTATTTTCCCACTAAATATAAAATTCTCAGTATGCGTGCTTTTAGTGACAAATAGCTAAGGTTATTCATTGAGTCTGGCCCTTTTTCTTAAGTCAATAGTAGTAGTTGCATTCATATAATTGATTTCAATACTCAGGCAGTATATTTTAACAATGAATTTGTTTTGTGCTCTGATCACCTTTTATGATTGTGGCAACACATTAAACTTTTATGGGTTTGATAGAAGTGGAAGTTCATAAATGCACCATTTTGGGTTAAATTAATTAATAACTTCTCGGGTTGAGATAAACTTTTAGGTAAGACACTCTTCATGTTATTTACACACACAGTAAGATTATATACCATATATCACCAATACAATATTACTTAGCATATTCAATCGATGTCTGCTTTTGCAAAAAATGCAGACAATTAGTGGTGTATATGGAGGGCTTAACATTTGGTCGTTCAAACCCATCGGAGGTAACTAAAAAAATTTAACTATTTCTATAGACATTATCTTTGGGAGATATCTATCACGTGTACTTGGTAAATCATTGTGTCATTAGCTCAACTAAATTATCGATAATTATTATCAACGCATAGGCTTTTATCTATTTTAGTTTTCAGGAAATCATGCAAGAAGGCTTAAAATCTCCAATAGAAAATAATGTCAGTTGCATTTACTCTTTTGAGATTGCTGAAAGTAAGTTCGAAGGAATCTTATATTTTAGTAATAACGCTTTATTGCAAGTTTGGAGGATTGCCAATCTTCTAAGTTTAACTGTTACACTCAATTTGGAACTATTTCTTTTCAAAATTAAATAGCAAGAGGCCATTCGAAGTGATGAAGAATAAAGGGAAATGAAAGGTAAATAAGTTTAAAGACTGATTTGTTTTTATGATAATGGTTATGGTTGTGCTTGAGCTAGTTGTGGTTGACACTACGGTAGTAGTATAGGTAAATGCTTGTGGAGATTAGCCGAAGGTGATGATGGTAGCGATACTGGTGGTAGTAGCGACGACTGCAAATATGGTGACATCAGTAATGATTAGTGATAATAATGATGATTATTATAAAGAAAATGGTAGCAGTAAGGTGTTGGGATATTTTTATTGTACTGGTGGATAACTGTCGTTAATAACCTCAATTGGACAAAAGCTGAACCTGATTAACTAAAACTGGTGATTCTGGGATTGGTACCTTGAGAAAACTTGGACATTTTAGAAATTCTATCCTAGGACTAGGAAAGTTTTAACTAAGTTGTATTCTAGACTACCATGATCCTAACAAGACCGAACAAATTCTTGATGGTGCTTTTAATAGGCCATGTCGTCTACTTTCAATAAAATCACATTTTATAGAACGGTAAAAAAAGCACATGCAATAGAGTGCGTGTCATGATGAAAGATATAAGGTAACTATATGATATTCAAGGATTTCCTATATTAGATATTATTAAAAGGATTTGGTGACGGTGAATTCAAACCCTTATTTGCCCGGCCAACACACTTTTATTATTAAAATAGACCACGCATTAAACCTATCTCAATATTATTATACCAACATCCTTTATCGGAAGATATACAAAAATCAAAGAGGATAGAAAATAGGCCACTATTATTATACCATGCATTAAACCTATCTCAATATTATTATACCAACATTATTCTTAATAGCAGTTATTGATGATAGAACAGTGGAACCAAAATATAAGCTAATAGGATCTATGTGTTTTAAGCAAATATCATCAATATGATAGTTCTTATTTATGATATTGTCTTGGGAAATATTATCTTTGTTTATCTTTTGAAATCAGAATTTCTGTCACTAAGCTAAAGTATATGTTATGCGCGTCCCGTGCATTTGCACGGGTCCATTAGCTAGTATATCTATATATATATATGATGGCTGTGCTACAGCTGAGATCATAAATAAAGAGAAAGATTTGTATGTGCAGTATTATGAGATCCTAAAGGCTGAGGAATGTTTCTATCACCAGAAGTCAAGGGTAAAGGAGGTAAAGCTGGGAGATAGTAACACTGCATATTTCAATAAGAAAATGCAGGCACACAGAGCTCACAATAAAATACTATCAATTAGAACAATTGATGATGAGCGCATTATGGGAGAAAAAGGAAGTCCATCAGGAAGCAGTTCGGCATTTCTCAAGATTTCTGGGATCTGCTCAAACTATTTGGTCAAATACAAGAGCTGAATTGCATAGAGTAATACAAAGGAGATTGTCTACACAGCAACAACTATAGATGATGTATGAATTCTCTGAACATGAGGTGAAACAAGCTATGTGTTCAATCAAGACCAACAATGCACCAGGCCCAAATGGATATATAGCAGAGTTCTTTCAAAAGAAATAGGAGATAACTGGTACTAATCTAACACAAGCTGTTCTGGCATTCTTCAAGTGGGGACAGCCTGTGAAATTTTTTTATAGTACTGGTTTGACTTTAATCCCTACAATTATTGTACCTAATACAATGAATGACTTTAGGCTTACAGCATGCTCCAATGTGGTGTACAAGTGCATTATCAAGATGATGAGCAACATGATGAAGAAGGTATTACCTGGTCTAATAAGCAACCGACAAGCAGTTTTTGTGGAAAATAGGAATATTGGGGATAATATATTGCTTATGCAAGAGAGTGGTATTCACATTGGTACTTTTCTAGTGACTTATTTGGGAGTACCTCTGATTCGTACAAAGTTGATAGCCAGTGACAGTCAATTCCTTATTGACAAAATATTGGCTGGAATCAACTCTTGGACAGTGAAGCACCTATCTCATTAAAGGAGAATTCAGTTGGCCACTTCAGTTCTCTTTAGTATGCAAATATATTGGTGCTCATTATTCGTATTGCATAAGAAGATTATATTTAAAATTAGAAGCAAAAATTAGAAGCTTTATATGGCATGGAAGAGAAATTAAATGCACAGATAGCTTGGAAGGATGTATGCTTACCTAAAAAAGGTGGACTGGGGCTCAAGAAGTTGCATGAATGGAATAAGGCTGCCCTTTATAGATATATTTGGGATTTGGCAAGGAAAAAAGATACATTATGGATACAATGGTGCCATTTTCCTGTCTGTGGTGTACAACAAAATGTGTAAATAGTGGTTTTTTACTTATTCTCATTTTCAATGTTGTGTCACATGACGAACTATTACCATATTTGACTTTGGGTTATAACTTTCTAGCCATACGTGATTCCCAAGTAAAAAAATTATGTTAGATAGGTCGTACATATTTTGCTGAAATCATTGATTCGTCGATCACAC
Organism: Escallonia rubra; assembly: GCA_033065855.1. Taxonomy (NCBI): domain Eukaryota; kingdom Viridiplantae; phylum Streptophyta; class Magnoliopsida; order Escalloniales; family Escalloniaceae; genus Escallonia; species Escallonia rubra. The sequence goes on from JAVXUO010000878.1 coordinate 261,624, forward strand.
ATGCTTCTGGCTAGTCAAACATTGATAATTGGAGTGTCACCTGTGTTAGCATTCTGCGAGTGTTTTGTTATTTTTAATGACGACAAAGTTGAAAATTCGCATTCCTTCATTTTTTGTCGAAGCCAAATTAGAAATGGAGCAAGATTGCAAACTGTTTCGAGCTTATTCTAGGGTTGTCTTCGGTAGATGACTACGTACTTTGTCGTTATTATTCTATAAATTTCAAGCTCATGGAACTCCGGATGGTGAGGTGGGCGATAATTCTACACGATCTTGATTGGACTATTTTCTATAATTGACCGAAAATGACGTATGTCAATCACACCAAATCTTATATTTGGCAGGAAAGATTTAGTTGAAAAAGGGAATCGAAAAAAAAAATTAAAATAATAATGTCTTCGCGTTAACAGCAATTGTATTATTTGTTCCTTTGATGTACAATAGATGAACCTAATCCATATACTTCATATTTTGTCTTTGAATAATGGCTTTTGTAGTCTTAATTATCCACTGCCAAAGCTCTTGATGAGGGACCTAATAACAATTGTGGTGGCAGGCTCCTTAGCATGAAATTATTTTTGGCAAACCAAGAGAAAATTTGGAAAGATAGCTACTTGGATTAAATTTTCAAACTTCCCTTACGTCTTTGGCATTACTGGAAACCTTTACCTGTTGATGTGCCCACCCACAACATGGATAGGCTTAAACTTGCTAGATTGTGCATTGGAGTTCATTAATTCCTCTAAGGATATCCCTGATTATCAAGCTGAACCTAGGGGTTGCCCCGGCATTGCCCTCGTTGTAAGATTTTTGGCCATTCATCATATGTGAGAAGAAGAATTTTGTGGGTATGAAAAGAATGAGTAAGGAATGGGTTGTTTAGTCCAACGATAAGCTTAAACTTGCTAGATTGTGCATTTGAGTTCCAATTAGAGTGTCCATAACATTTTTGGTCATTCATCACATATGATCGTATCGATACTTCTTCCTCGAAGCGGTTTGTATAGGGCTGTGCGTGGTGAACCAAATCTTGGCACTCCCAGATTAGTACAGACTAGGTTTTTCTGAGCCTCATGGATGAGAGTTGGCCAAGAAATATCGAGAAAAACAATGTTACTCAAATTGTTTATTCAAGCCTCTTTAGATCTTGCCAAACACTATCTCACCTGTTTTCAGGAATCAAAAAAACTTTCTCAAAACTCAAGAGCAATGAAAAACTGGGCCAGAGAGTTGAAAGTCGTAGTAATGACTGGAGCAGACAAGTAATTAGATATTTAGCGTACTAGGAAGGAAAAATGATGTACACAAAAAGAAGCCAAAAACTATAAATTCTTCGCATGAACAGTGGCTTTACCTTAACACACTTCCTCGTGAATCATTTTATGGGAACTCAATACTATAACATCCCATATTTTCCGGAACGTTAACACTCGTTCAATCATATACACTAAAAAATATTATTCTCAAAACTTAACCAAATAATACCATAACTTTCAGAGGAAGTAAAACATCCATCAATATATTTTCTCTTAGTGTACAGTCATCCCGGGAAACTAAATTTAAACTTGAATAATAAACTTGCAAAGTCACCCACGCAGGGGTTCTAATGATCAATGCAAAAAATTAAATTCTTTTCTCTTTCACTCGTTCTAATCCATACTCAGGCAACCTGTGGAAAGGAAGTCAAAGGAAAGTGACTTTTGATAGCCCAGTAAGGTTGACCAAAAATTTATAAACAATAAAAAACGAATCTAAAACGGTGAAACAGAGCGATTCAAATGAGTTTCTATATAGAATCAAATGATAATTTTAAGAACACAAAACGATTCGAATGATCATTACAATTACAGTTAAGTGATAATTTTTTAAATGATTTTTTAAATAAAACCAAAGCATTTCGATATAAACATAGGGACGAGTATTAACTCAATCCCTTAAATCATTAATTATTTCAAAACATTTTAGGTGGAATAAAACGACAACAGGAAACATTGAACACGAGTTGTTCACTATATAGCAAAGTCACCTCGGCAGTACTCGATACGCTTTACATATGCATATGTATACTGACTAGTCCATTTAGGTACTAGTTTAACTCAACTAACAGACCATCCTTATAACTCACTTTTAGTTGCCAAACACACACACACACAATACCCACACTCATGCACCCAAAAATCACACACTCACACAGCTTATATCACACACAAACACAAGCATACAAAATAAGACTCCCCACACTCGGTCACCCCTGCTCACTCTCAAACCCATTATACACGCACACATATTCACCTTCCATCTTGTTTGTCTCAATTCCCACACACACACAACACTCATACACAGCTGCACCCACTTCAAAACACAACTTACACACACCACTCAAAACACACAACACGCACACACCTGTGTGCACGACACATCCAAACGCACGCACACACACAGAACACCATTTCTGCCCTCTTTCACCCAGCATGCGATTTCACTATGTCTGGCTATGGAGGTTATAGCTCTTTGTCTCTCTGAACAAACCCCCTCGAAGAATAGCTTTTCTCTCTTGTACTTAAAACACATTACAAGACAACATATGTATACTTAAAAATAAGTAGTGACTTTCTCTAAATAACCAATGTCAGACAACCACTTATATACTTAGGGCCAAGTCGCAACCTTCTCTGAATAACCGATGTGTGACACCTACACATTTTGGGTATTTTATCCAAGACACATCATTAGGAGAAAATATTTAGTAGTTGTCTAATGCCACGTCGTCTGCTCACGTGGTGTTAGACTACCACTAGTATTATGCCAATTAAGCAAAAGTAGTAACTTGTGGGCCAAATGTCCACGTGGATGTTAACCCTTAACCATGATTACAAAAGTTTGAAACTTCAAATTTTTTAAAATTTTAAATTGCCCGCCCAGAACAAATAAAAAAAACTGAAAAATAAACAAGAAGACATAGATCTTACGCTACTTTGTCTCTCCCTGCATCGTCCAAAGCCACATTACTGAGTTCCGACGGCTGCTCATCCAACCACCACGCTGCACCACCGCCCGACACCACTAGAATTTTTGCCTCTTCCGTCTATCTCTCAACGGTATTGCATGTGCACTCCCACTGCTCCTTCTCCATCTTTCACTGACATTGAATTGCACTGTATTTAATTCATTTCACTAGACACAAAACCTACCCTAATTGCTATGTGGAAGATAAGAAATGAGGAGAATTGAACTGTGAGTAATCAGAATACATAACCTCATAGATACATACAATATGGTCTGCGTAATGCTTGTGCATGGTGGGTTGAGTGTTCTTGCCCCATGAATCAGCTTAACATGATTTCTTGTTTCTTAAGATTATGCCATTGTTCAGTAAATCACTTTTCTATCATCTAACCAAAAACCGTGTAACTTAAATTGCTCATTGTTGTCTGCATGTTTGATTAGAGATGTCAAAGGGCCGGGCTTGGGCCGGCCCAGCCCAAGCCCATCGGGCCTGCTGTGGGGCTGCCAACCGGGCCGGGCCGACTGGGAGAAATGCTAGGCCCAGTCCAAGCCCTGGCCCTAGGCCCAATATTTAGGGCCGGGCTTGGGCCGGGCCCGGGCCCAAAATTTTTTTTTTTTTGTGTAATTTCTTTCTTTAATTGGCTATAATTATCCCTCTTTACTCATAATGTTGTTTTATTAGAGATACAACTTCCTCATGAATTTATCTTGAATTGGGAAAAAAGAATTGGTTACTACATGAGTATTTCCTTTTAAATATGTCTAGTAACTTTTATTTTATAACGCTAAAACAATTCTTAAAAGAACGTATGCAAAACGATTGTAATGCTAAAACAATTGTTAAAAGAATGCATGCAAAATGACACTAATAACATTTAGCGACAATGATGGTTATATAGAGCAAACTGTTGTAGGCTACTTTTACTTTTAATAATGGGTTGAGGCTCGAAAAACTTTATTGTTGATGCGCTCTTATATTTTACCATTATCATTCCTCAATACTAAAAAAGAACTAGAGCAAAAGCGAGAAGCAAAAAAATGTTTTCTTTTTGCGTGCCAATTCTTGTTGTTTTCGTAAGAGACGTGAATATGAGATTTGTCAAAATCGTGCAATCAAAGAAAATCTTGTAAGTATAATTCGAATAGTACACAAATCTCGATCTCAAAATATGTCCCAAGATTACGTTTCTTTGTCCGAAAGTCTACTGAAAAATGATTGCTAATTATCCTAAGTGCGGAGCAACAATATTCTTATAGAGACGTTTCTCAATAATATCACCATGACTCTCAAAGTTTGGGGTGCTTTTATAAATACGTAAAGTTTAGGGACATTTGTGTAATTTTATAAAAAATAATTAAAAAAAACCATGTTTTATAGTCTTGCCACCTCCTCCTTGTTACAACTTACAATTACTATGTTAGTTAAATGTTAAAATATGGGATATGTGGATAATGGATGCATTGGGTGGAAGATAATGAAAGAAAAAAAAAGGGAAAACCTTTCCCTTATGGGAAAGAAAGAAGAACCAACAGAAAACAAAAAAACAAGAAAACAGGAAACATAGAAGAGAAATGAAACAGAAAATGCCAAACAGGCCTACAGGGCAAGAAGCAGGCAGAAGAACCGGGCCAAGCCCGGGCCAAAACCGGGCTGGATTCGGGCCGGGCCAAAACCGGGCCGTTTCCGGGCCGGGCCGGGCCGGGCTTTTTCGCAGAATCTGAAGGCCTGGTCCAGGCCCAGGCCCCAAGCCCCCTTGTGCAGGGCCGCTACTGTTCATGGACGGGGCCGGGCCAGCCCGGGCCAGAACCGGGCCGGGTCGGGCCAGCCCGCGGGCCGCCCGGCCCTTTTGACACCTCTATGTTTGATCAATAGATACATGCTATAGAACTCAGCAATTAAAGCTTTAAAGCCACGAATCTCTGCTTCTAACTTCATGTTAGAAAAGTCGATGGAGAAAAATTTGACCTTCGAATTTATATTATGCTTGATTTGTTTTTAGATTGTTATTGGAAGCAAATTCAGTTACACACTTCCAATGATGGGTAGTAACAAAGGGTAAGAAGCTGCTCGCAAGTGTAAGTTTCATACCTTTTTGTTAGAAAATGTCGTTCATGATTTCAGGGATCGTCCAACAGTTTTGTGAGTTTGCTTAACTCTTGCCATATGAACCCACATGTATGCTTTATTAATAATTACTTTTGGAACAAAGAGACCAACTAGTGGGACTTTAATCAATTGGAGATACCACCAAAGAGAACAACTAGTGGGACTTTAATCAATTGCAAGCATGAGCCGTCTTCTACGATCTAGAAGCCCCGCACCCTGCCCCATCTCCCAATCGACCACCGAGCAGTCCCTTCCAAACCAGTACGTCACTGCGCAGCCCCTCAGAGATGAAAGAGAAAAGAGAGGAGAAAGACTACAAATGGATTCAAATGAATTTTAAAATAGACAAAAATGGTGGCAGCAATTTAAAATATTCAGAAATTTTGAGTTTCAAGTTATTGTAACCATGGTTAAGGGTTAACATCCATGTGGACATTTGCCCACAAGTTACTACTTTTGCTTAGCTGACATAATATTAGTGGTAGTCTAACACCACGTAAGCAGATGACGTGGCGTTAGACAACACCACGTCGGTTAATAATGCGGCGTTAGACAATTACCAAATATTTTTTTGTAATTAACAGATCAAGGGCATCGTGACAACACCAAATCACCAAAATCTTAATGCTTGTAGTAAGCCCCTGTCCGTGCTTTCATGTAGTAGGCTAACAACATCGCATTATATATACCAACTCGGCCCATGCTTTCACTCATTGTGAGCATCAACTATTGTGTTGACAGCAAACAAGAGGCAGCAACTAACATTGTCATGGAAATCTTGTTCTTCCTCACCGTCATCCTCTTAGTCATTCTCCCCACCATCATCTTTCTTCGCAATCTTGCTAAGAAAAACCATCAAGAGGAATTGCCGCTTCCTCCGGGAAGAATGGGTTGGCCTTTCTTTGGTGAAACTCTGGATTACTTCTCTAAGTTTCAAGGTGGCATCCTTGAAAAGTTCGTGATGGAGAGGAGGGAAAAGTATTCCACCACAGTGTTCAGGACATCCTTGATCGGGGAACCAATGGCAATTTTCTCAACCGCAGAGGCTCACAAGGTCTTATTCTCCAACGAGAACAAGTTGGTTCGCGTTTGGCATCCATACTCGATCGAGAAAATCTTTCCCAAGGCCGAAGACTTTGGAAAACATTCGGCAAACGACAGCAAGGTGGTCCATTCCTTTCTCAAGGCCGAAGTGCTCAAAAAATACGTCCACACAATGGATATGGTGATGAAAGAGCAGCTGGGTACATACTGGGTGGGTCAAGAACAAGTCGAGGCTTAGACTTTAGTTAAGGGTTAATTACTCACGGCACCCCTGAGGTTTGCCCTAAATTACACACGGACCCGCCTATCTTTGTAAATTACACTAAGCTACACATTTCTATTTTTCTGTTAACAAAATTAATGAAAGGACGGTCATACCCCTGATAAACAAGTTAATTTACCCCTTGTCTCTCTTTCTCTCTCACACACACACACGCCGACAGCACCCTTTGGACTGCACACCCACTGCCGGTGAAGCCACGGGCCACCAAACGTAGCCACCATGACCCATCACCGCCCCCATCACCATGAACCACAAGTGCCGGCCACCACCACTCCGCGAAGACAACCAAGATCTGGACGCAGAATTGGGGGCGGGGCAACCGCCGCATATCATCGGCCGGGAAAACGATAGCCGAGGCAAGTAACCGATCACCGATGAAGTGCGGGTGATGGTTGCCGGAAGCAACAACCAAGAGACCCAAACGTAAATCCATGCCAGACGCAACAACGATGCAACCAAGAGACCCACCGGAGATCGAGAAGATGCCGGGAAAGGTTCAACACCACCGGGAAACAACTGCCGGCCAAGAAACCACAAGTAGCAATCGGCAACAGCCCGAACCTAACCAAAATGGTCAAGAGTCTTCGAACACGGCCAACCAAAATGGTCGGAAACAGCCCGAACCTAACCACCTCCGTCCAAATCCGAATCACCAACCATTAGCAGCAGCGTCGTTGGTCTCTGAACTCACCCAGCGGCACCGGAGAACAACCTTCAACCTCATTCCCTAACTCTCCTGATTTGAATTATTTTTTGTGTAGTTTGAAAAATGGTGATTTTTGCGGTGGCCGGTGACGACTGAATATGCGATGGAGGCAGTGGTATTTCGGCGCCGCTGCCTGAATCTGGCGATCGAAGAAGACCCATATACTACCCGGATGCTGTGGAGTTAGTCCTAGCGGCTGTAGTGGTGGATCGGCGGAATTTCATAGCTGTGATGGTGGTACTTTTGTTGGATCTCAAGAGAGAGAGAGAGAGAGAGAGGAAGAAAAACCTAGATCTGGGCGTAGATCCACGAACACCTTGTTTTCTTAGCGTGCTTTGGCCGGAATCTGGAGTCGCCGGTGATTCTGCACAGAAGAAAGAAAGGGGAAGATCTAAGGGCATTTTTGGTATATCATAATAAATTTGTGTTGCCCTAAATTTTTTTGACGGTTCCCTAACGGAAGTGGGTTTTGTGTAATACAATGACAAATCTCAGGGGTGCTGTGAGTAATTTACAAAGATAGGCGGGTCCGTGTGTAATTTAGGGCAAACCTCAGGGGTGCCGTGAGTAATTAACCCTTTAGTTAAAAGGTACACATTGACATTGGCCTGCCGCTTCTTTTTAAGCATGACCGATCCCGTTAAAGTTGAACAACTTGGCAAGACGCTTCAGATCATAGAGAACGGCCTTTTTTCGTTGCCAATAAGTTTGCCCGGGACGGCTTTGCACAGTGCCTTGAAGGGATCAGAAGCAGTGCATAAGCAAATTAAGGAGATAGCCAAGCAGAGGAAAAGCGATCTCTTGGGAAATGGGGCGTCGTCACAGCAGGATATATTGTCAACCATGCTCCGTACAACTGACGAGAATGGTCAATTTCTGACGGAGAAGGACATCGCAGGCTACTTATTTGGCTTGCTCGTTGGTGTGTACCTCTTTTTGAATTTGACCGGTTTCGAAGGTACAACTCTAGTCAACACTTATTTCTAGTGAATCTTGCTGAAGCAGCATCTTAGGCGACGATATTTATGTGTTGCGTGAGTTTTGGGTGTATCTAGCTAAAGCTTATCACAACTTGCATTAGACCTAAACTTTTGATCATTAGGAAATTACTTTGGTCTCGATATAGAAGAAAGTTCGACAAGACAATAATTGACTGGTGTAGAGATGCGGTGATAACCATGAATTCATAGTGACGTTTACTAGACTCTTACGTACTTGTTGAGATGTTGAATATTGTTTTTTGCATGTACGGAGAATTGCACAACTGTACGAGCAAGTATCAATTTCTCTGAAAAAAGGTATTTATAATCCCAAAAATAGATATTGAAATGCAAAGGCTAAAAACACAAGATCAAATTTAACCCCAAGTTAGTATGGATTAAGCCTCTCTAATGGGAAAGTCATGCACGAATTACTTCCTTTTTTTTGTAGTACCACGTCTTGTAAATAAGCGTTCGTGACACTAGTGTGTGCATGTTTTTGTTCGTCGCTACAATTTTGTCACTCATAAATAGCAGTGAAATAGACCAGTGTATCAGTTTATTATCTTTTCTTACACGTATTACATCTTTGCATGTGTTGGTGTTGAAGAGCAAACGATGATTACAAGGTCCAAAGAACCAAAGGAGTTACTCAATTGGGATGACACTAAAAAGATGAGGTACACGTTGAACGTTTTTTATGAAGTAATGAGAATGATGCCACCAGGAGTTGGAGCATTTAGAGAAGCAATTACCGACTTTTCCTTCGATGGTTATAAGATTCCAAAGGGGTGGAAGGTAAGTCATCACATTTTCCTTCTTAAGGCGTATTGTACTCCCTCTAATATTTGTATCAGGTCTTTCAAAATCCTTTTACCATTTTATTGATATACTGCAAGCTTTCACAATCTGTTATGTATGTCTTTAAAGGCCAAGAGTAGGTACATACTCGTCTGGCATCACAATTCACTAGCACAAAAGGGGAAGGAGCACTGGCCATTAGAGTTCCTTGAAAAATTCTAGAATGTCTTACCATCTATTAATGTTTGTAGTTGCATTGGATTACACCTGCGTCAAACAAGAACCCAGAGTACTTTCTAGATCCAGAGAAGTTTGATCCATCAAGGTTTGATCGAAATGAAGTGGCTCCTTTTACTTTCATTCCTTTTGGTGGTGGCCCTCGGATGTGCCCCGGAAATGAATATGCACGACTAGCAGTTTTCGTATTCACGCGTAATATCGTCTCAACTTTTAGATGGGAGATGGTAAACCCTAGTGAGAAAGTTGTCACGCTCCACTTCCGACGATGGCAGAAGGACTTCCAGTTTACCTCTATCCTCAGAACTCGGATGCTGGATCTTGATTATCTAGTTTCCTAGCTTGGTTGTCTTACTACATCAAAGTCTATTGTCGCTATACTCTCATGTTTACTTTTGCCCTAATGATTATCATACGTTGTGGTCTCAGAACAAAGTGTTTTTTTATTTACCTTTATTCTATTTTCACTTCCAAATGTAAAGCCCAGGATTATGTAACCATGTATTGTATTCCCGTGAGGAGATGTAACGAAATAAACTCCCCAAGTATGGGCTAGGCCAATGGTGCATTGTTCATATTGTGCTCTCTTATGTATTCACGTCCTAATTATGCTCATGCCCTGCACTAGAATAGATTGAAATTTTTTTTACTGATGCCATAACCAAAAAAGGGAAAGTAGACCCTTCGTTTCAGGAAAGTACACCCAGTGGTAGAAAAACATAAGTGGAGACACGCTCAGTAAACTCAAAAGGATCATCTGCTTGGTCGAGACAAACAATTGGTTTGATGTTCTACCCTTACCTAAGATAAACTTGTCAACTTACGATAAATGAAGGTAGGCTAACATAAACTAAGTTATAGTTTCTATTGTCTGCTAAAGTGGATTAACTGAAATAATATTTATGGTGTTTATAGCAAAGCTGTAATCATTTGGCCTCTGATCGATCCAATTTGGAGCTGCCATGTGTTTTACGCATCCCCTGCTTTGTTGACCTGCTTACGCCAAGTTTCTAAGACAATCCAATCTGGAGTTGGGGCATGTCCTGTCATGCCACGTCTTGGGGTTGGAGAAGGCCTCCTTTTGCCTTCCTGACAAAGTTCTAAACCAGCATTGCCACGTTTTTTTACAACTCCTCTCTCAACGACAAGTAGCGTAATAAACCATGCTAAAAACTTGCAGCACGTCATTTAGCCTATGTTTGTCTTCTACGATACGATGCGATTTTACAGTCACCAACTTGCCCCAACTGTATTGGAGCGAATCGACCTTAAGTGAAAACTTGTTCCCATGGTGATATATCATCTACTAATGACGTGACATGTGGTGATGCTTTTAGGTGTACCAGCCTCGCCTTGGCTGATACATTGGAGTTTTTCTTAGTATAGACAGGAGAAAATATTTGTTAAAAACCTCCAGGTTTTCTTGGTATGTTACACTAATAATATCTCTCTTATAGATCATGACTTCTCTCGTACGTTACAATAAGGTTCCACCTCCACCTCCACCTCCGTCTCAGGCATAGCACATTGCCTATACCTGATCAAGCCAAGCCTCATATACCTGGTTAATCTCAACGCCCAACTCTTCTTCCCCTCTCTCATCCTTTGTCCTCAAATGAGTGAACCCATTTTCCTCCCCAATGTTTGTAAGCCTCTGATGGCCATAGTCTCTTTGACTCAAAATTTAACTTCAGATACATTAGCACTTCTCGCATACCTCGGCCTTCTTAATTTTCTTACAAATATGAGGTGCGAATCACTTGTTTCCTTGCCAGAAGTGTATTACTTGACCTTAGTCAAATTGTTCGATGCACATTTTTCTTACAATCCCCTCTGCCTATCTTCACTGGAGTGTCCATCTCGTTACTCCCAAAGAGTCCAAAATTTATTGCTTAAAAAAAACTTGCATTTGTCCTCAACGATCCTGAAAACATATTTTCACTCAGAGCATCCCATTTTGTGATCCCAAACAGGTCTAGATTTTCCAAAATGATCTCTCTCTCTCTCTCTCTCTCTCTCTCTCTACTGCACGAAAGCGCAAAACTGATGATCTTTTAATTAGTCAAATACCAATCAATGCATCTATAAGCTGAGTTTGCAAGACATGGCTACAAAAGGGGTATTTTATACTTGGTGTAATAAAAGGGCAGAGGGAGACATGATTTTGAGTAGAATTGATCGAGTGCTAGTGAATAATGCATGGTTAGGTAAATATACAAGCTCTGAGGTGGAAGCTTGTGATCCAGGTATATCATACCACTATATGTTGGTAGTAACAGCTTATCATGGCAATGTTGAAGGTAAAAACAAAAAAACTTTAAAAATTTTCAACTATTGGATGGCACACCCTGATTTTCAAGCAATACTAAGAGAATCTTGGGAAGAAGAAGCTAATGTAGATGATGCGCACAAACTATACAACAAACTCAAGAGGTTGAAACCAAAACTGAAAAAGCTGAACTATGAGAAATACAGTAATATCTCAAGAAGGGTGGTCTTAGTGGAGCAGGAATTGAAGAAAGTACAAAAGGAAATATATATATATATGATGGCTGTGCTACAGCTGAGATCATAAATAAAGAGAAAGATGGCTGTGCAGTATTATGAGATCCTAAAGGCTGAGGAATGTTTCTATCATCAGAAGTCAAGGGTAAAGGAAATAAAGCTGGGAGATAGTAACACTGCATATTTCCATAAGAAAATGCAGGCACACAGAGCTCACAATAAAATATTATCAATTAGAACAATTGATGATGAACGCATAATGGGAGAAAAGGAAGTCCATCAGGAAGCAGTTCGGCATTTCTCAAGATTTCTGGGATCTGCTCAAACTATTTGGTCAAATACAAGAGCTGAATTGCATAGAGTAATACAAAGGAGATTGTCTACACAGCAACAACTGTAGATGATGTATGAATTCTCTGAACAAGCCCAAATTGATATACAGCAGAGTTCTTTCACTAGAAATGGGAGATGACTGGTACTAATCTAACTCAAGCTGTTCCGGCATTATTCAAGTGTGGACAGCCTGTGAAATTTTTTTATAGTACTGGTCTGACTTTAATCCCTAAAATTATTTTACCTAATACAATGACTGATATTAGGCTTATAGCATGCTGCAATGTGGTGTACAAGTGCATTACCAAGATGATGAGCAGCAGGATGAAGAAGGTATTACCTGGTCTAATAAGCAACACACAAGCAGTTTTTGTGGAAAATAGGAATATTGGGGATAATATATTGGTACTTTTCTAGTGACTTATTTGGGAGTACCTCTCATTACTACAAAGTTGATAGCCAGTGACAGGCAAATCCTTATTGACAGAAATTGGCTGGAATCAACTCTTGGACAGTCAAGCACCTATCTCATTAAGGGAGAATTCAGTTGGCCACTTCAGTTCTCTTTAGTATGCAAATATTGGTGCTCATTATTCCTATCGCCTAAGAAGATTATATCTAAAATTGAAGCAAAAATTAGAAGCTTTCTATGGCATGGAAGAGAAATTAAATGCACATGTACAAAGGTAGCTTGGAAGGATGTATGCTTACCTAAAAAAGAAGGTGGACTGGGGCTGAATAAGTTGCATGAATGGAATAAGGCTGCCCTATGTAGATATATTTGGGATTTGGCAAGGAAAAAAGATACATTATGGATACAATGGTGCCATTTTCCTGTCTATGGTGTACAACAAAATGTGTAAATAGTGGGTTTTCACTTATTATCTCATTTTCAATTTTGTGTCACATGACGAACTATTACCATATTTGACTTTGGGATGTAACTTTCTAGCCATATGTGATTCCTAAGTAAAAAAATTATGTTAGATAGGTCGTACATATTTTGCTAAAATCATTGATTCGTCGATCACACATGCTTCTGGCTAGTCAAACATTGATAATTGGAGCGTCACATGTGTTAGCATTCTGCAAGTGTTTTGTTATTTTTAGTGACGACAGAGTTGAAAATTCGTATTCCTTCATTTATTGTCAAAGCCAAAGTAGAAATGGAGCAACATGGAAACTTTTTCGAGCTTCTCTTAGGGTGTGTTTGGATATAGTATTTGAACTGGGGATTTGACTTTGGTAGTGTATTTGTAAATCACTTGGAAAAAATATCTTGTTTGGATAGTTCAAAAGGGAATTTTTGAAATTTTGGAGTGATTTGAACTGTGAATTTGGGGTCCCCAAATCCACAGTTCAAATTACTAGTTTGAACTAGTTATTTGTCAAATCCACTTCAATCAGTAATTTACAAACTCACAATAACTAGTTCCCTATTTTTTAGGAATCTTGCCTCCTACCTTTTTTAACAACATTTTGCTACCTTTCTTCCAAACAAGATATTTCAAAATGATAGAATTTGTAAATCAAGGAATTTCGAAATGAGGGCATTTAGAAATACCGAGTATTGAACTACATATTTTGTTATTAGTATTCTATAAATTTCAAGCTCATGGAACTCCGGACGGTGAGTTGGGCGATAATTCTACACGATCTTGGTTGGAATATTTTCTATGATTGACCAGAAATGACATATGTCAATCAAACCAAATCTTATATTTGGCAGGAAATATTTAGTTGAAAAGGGGAATCGAAAAAAGAATTAAAATAATAATGTCTTCGCGTTAACAACAATTGTATTATTTGTTATGAGAAAGCAAACGTTCATAATTTTCTTGTAAACGAAGGTAGCATTTGAAATCACTTCCAGTTTTGGTTTTCTATTTCCAAAAAAACAAAAACAAAAATCAATTTAGTTTTAATTTTTTACAAAAATAAATGGGTGTTTGATTACCCAGTTTTTATTTTGAGTTTTTTCTTTTGGGTGTTTGATTGCCTAGTTTTTATTTTGAGTATTTGATTGCCCAGCTTTTAGTTTGAGTTTTTTCTTTGGCAGTAGTTTGGAGTGGCGGTGGTGGGGTGTGGGGTGGCCGGCGGTGGCTGCCGATCACCGGTAGTAGCTTACGGTTGTTGGCGGTTGCTACCGATTGTCGACTGTGGCCGGTGGGCAATGGGAGTGGGCGGTGGCTGCCAGCGGTAGTCTCAAAATAAAAATCAAAATTGAAAACCCAAAACTCCGAAATGGGAGTTTTTAAAAACAGCTTTGTTTTTAAAAACTGGTTTTCAAAATTGAAAGAAAAAAAACAAAAAATATGTGTCAAACGCGTTTCTTTTTTCCAGTTTACAAAAAACTGAAAAAAAAATAAAACAAATAGAAAACGGAAAGGTTACCAAGCTTACATCTTTGTGGTGAACCTTCTTTGTGTAAAAGGATATTGCTGTTCCATGTTAACGATGAGAGAAGACGTACACCCCAAAATCTGTCAACTGTAAAAGCAATGGCACCTTAAACTAGAAAAAGTACGCAGCTTATAGTTTTCTTTTATATTGAATCAAGACTCTAGATTCCTAGGCGAGAACCCCTAGGTTTTATACAGCATTCTGAAAGAGATTAGCGGCAGCCCTGATGACGTGAACTTAAATTTTTTTTTTTTTTTATAATAGGGCTGACATAACATTGCGAAACAAAGGAAAGAGATTACAGGTATGTTCCTAAGCTTCGTCCAATTTAGATAAAAGATTGGACGACAAAGGAACAAAAGCAAAAAAATTACAACGAAAGGCTTCCGCTGCTAGCTTATGCACCGCCGAGTTAGCACTTATAGGAATATTACTACACTCCCCACAAGGGAGATCTTTCAGCAAGATCTGGGCTTCATCGAAAATTGGTTTAGTTTTCCAGTGTTCAAACTTGTTGGTCTTCTTTAGAGAGGTAATGACAACAACAGCATCACCTTCGAAAATGACATTGGGCTTTTGGGATTGGACTGCCAAGCGGATTGCCAGCAGGGCTGCCGAAGCTTCCGCTACCTCGGGGTCACTGGTTGAAACAAGCTCGGTATACCCGAATTCGCAAACTCCAGAAGAATTGCGGCAAAGGACCACAACACATGATACGGAGCCTCGAGTAGCTGCATCGAAGTTGAATTTGTGCCCTCCACAAGGAGGAGTAGTCCAGCCTTCAGAAACTTGTTGTAGATTGTTGGAGCTGCTCCAAGCTTCCACCTGGATTCGCAGGTATTTACACCAAGCAATGCTACCATCAGCGGTAAAATCCATCTCATTTAGCTTACCGATTCTGGAGCAAATTTTCTCAGCATTTGGCCTTGTCATTTGGTTTGGAGGTAACCCACAAATCCGTATCCAGAAGAGAGAGTGATTAAAATCTATTTCCTTCAGCGTACAGTAGCAGTAGCAGGCCAGTCTCGGATGACCATGTGGGAGCTCATGATCGACCATGGTCTAGATGCTAGGATCCTCTTCCGGTCCCACTCATGGTTGAAGGTGATGCTGAAAACATTTTTATCTTGGAGGTAGATCTTCATTCCTTTTGAGGGGTTCCAAGCTTTGAGGAGAATGGAGTAGGCTAATTTAGTATTTACCTTTTTGTTGCTGATGACTTTTCCAATAAGAGTGAGTTCAGATTCCCTGTTGGCGTTTGTCTCATCCTCTTCGAGATCTAGGGGCTCCTCCACTAGCAGGGATTTGGTTTGGTCAATAATGGCTTCCATGGGACAAGGGGCCAACTATAATGAAGTTTTAATTACTTCGGGAGACAAATGTGGGTACTGGGTGCAGAAAGACAGGGTAATTGATGGGGAGAATGGTTATTGGGGAGGATTTGGTTTGGTAAAAAATGTCTTCCATTTTTACAAGGGGTCAACTGTTATGGTGTTTTAATTGTTTCGGGAGACAAATGTGGGTACTGGGTTCAGAAAGACAGGGTAATTGATGGGGAGAAAGGTTGTTGGGGAGTAAATAAAGAGGAGTTAAGGCAAAGAGAAGGCACGGTGAGAAAGGAGTTTGACAGAGTGCATGAGGCCAGATTGCTTTGGCGAGAGAGGTGAAAGGGAAGCTGGGCAGAGGGATAAGCTCACCCCAAGGAATCTCCAGGAACAGGAGAGGGAGACGGTACTCAGAGAGAAAGCGTGGAGATCTTGATACAGATGTTGCTTTTTTGAGATCATGGATAAAATAGAAACTTATGGTGGTCGATGACGTGAACTTAAATGATGTGAAAGACTGTGAGTCAAGTATTAAAAATGGAATCCAATGCTTTTAAATGCGTGAATTAGAATGTGCAGTCTCATTTGAAAGTCAAATTTTGTAGTGAAGCTTTTGAGAAAATTAAAGTAGCATTACTCCTTTCTAAAAGGCTCTGTTTGACAACATTTTTTTTAAGGTTAATTACTCACGGCACCCCTGAGGTTTACCCTAAATTACACATGGCCCCCCCTATCTTTGAAAATTACACTCCGCTCCAAAAATCTAGATTTCTTTGACGGGGTTAACGGCTGGTCATAAAAAGACGTTTCTGCCCTCGTATATAAGTACACAATGTCTCTTGGGTTTTGGGGGGAAATCAAGACGTCTGGCTCTTGGGTTACACCCAGCCATCGACGACATCTCCGGCCGTTCCTTCACTGAAATCCAGCGCGCCACACCTCCGCGACCACCGCGCCGCAACGAATGCCCTGCTACTACCAACGGCGCAGCGCTGCCACCGTCCTTTTCGCTGCTACGACCATCGAAACTCCGCACCTTCACCCCGCCGACCACACGTTGTCACCGGCAGCCAAATCCAGCCGCATCTTTCACCGAGCAGCATCGCGCCGCACATCCATGACCACCGTGCCGTGACCAGAGCACCGCCCATCGCCACCTCCAAGCCGCATGCAATCGCTGCTGCCGGCATTGTATCTGGTCTTCGATGGCCAATTCCGGCCGGTGCCACCAGCAAGGAAACGACAGGAAGAACCCTTGACGGCCGCAGACAGAAATTCCGGCTATGGGATGCCCAACCAATGAAATTCTGGCGATGTCGAGGCAGCCACCATCCACACTGTCAAGTTCTATCACCAACTGCCACACCTTCTCTGTCTGCCTTACATGATCACGCTAGGAGCCCGGTCATAGTACAATAGTGTTGGGGCTGATTTTGGTAAAATGGATTTTTGGTTTTGTGCGTGTGTTGTCGGTGGCTATGCAATGGTGGTTTAGAGGCATGCTTGTGGTGGCTAGAATGGATAGAAGTGAATGGTTAATGCATGACTATTTTGGTGGGTGTGCGTTAATTGGGTGCTGAGCAGCTATGTTGGTATACTGGATGTTGTGATTTGTGCGTGAGTGATTTGTTGAGTGCATGATGTATATAGTGTGCGACTAGGCAGTGCAAATGTGTCCACATGAGCATGTGTTTATGTGTTTGCGTGGTGAAATGGCATGTGTAAAGAAGGTGTGTGTGCACAGAGGTTTGTGGGTTCAGGTGGTCTGCTTGTGGAGGGCTTTGTGTTGTGGTGTGTTTGTGTAGGACTGTACAGAGTATTAATGGCGTGTGTAAGGAAGGTGTGTGTTTGTGTTGTGGTCTGCTACTGCTACTTTTCTCTTGGGTTTTAGAGGGAAAGCAAGAGGGGTTTTATTCAAGAAAGAGATGGTAGTTTGGGAATGAAAAATCATAAAAGTAAGGTGTCAGAGAATCGTTAGACGGAGTTAGGTTCCCCGTCAATTTTGTGGGGCTCCGTGAAATGCGGGAACAAACCTGGGGGAGCGGAGTGTAATTTTCAAAAGATAGCGGGTCCGTGTGTAATTTATGGTAAACCTCAGGGGTGCCGTGAGTAATTAACCCTTTTTCAGTTTCCAAAACAAATTTATTAATAAAGAGCAGTTTATATATTTTACAAAAACAAGTGAGTGTTTGATAACCCAGTTTTTATTTTGATTTTTTATTTTTGGGTGTTTGATTACCTATTTTTTTTTTTGGTGGTTTGCAGTGGCAGTGGTGGGGCGTGGCTGCGGCCGAGGTGCTGGTGGCCGCTGGCGGCCAACGGTGGTTACAAGAGGTGGCCGCCGGCAGTCGCTGGGGGTGGCTGCCGACCGCCGGCAGTCGTCGACGGCGGTCACCGGAGGTCGCCGCCGCAGCAGTGGCTGCCGGCGGTTGGCGGTGGCTGCCAGCGGTGGGAGGGTGGTGGTGGTTTCAAAAAAAAAATTCAAAACTGAAAACCGAAACTCATTTTTTAGTTTTTAAAAACAGCCTTCATTTAAAAACTGATTTTTTAAACTGAAAAAAAAAATGGTTACCAAACGCAACTTTTTTTTCCAATTTCCAAAACTGGGAAAAAAAGCCCTGTCAAACAGGGCGAAGCCTTGAATAAATTCTGCTTGAGCCGCATAGTAATCCTTTTTCCAAAATAACATAAAGAAAATTAATCAAACATTTTTAAGCCAAATGACATTAAACTGGCCAATCATCGTTGTGTACTCTTCACCTTCGTTACCTTGTAACAATCTGCCGTTGAACCAAGACACTCAACTAAAACGTTCATAAAAGAGCCGAACAAAAAGCAGACCAATACTATACTATCCTCGAGTTCTCCTTCTTGAATGTGTGCGTTGATCACACCAGATAGAAGTGTCACTAAAGTTTCTACATGAATTGCCCAACTATGGCATATACCAATATAACTCGCAGATTGATCTACTGAACTCAATTGATGTTAATCTAAGAAGAAACTTGTCACTTCCGCCCTTACAAAGGAAGTATACGGATAGTTTAGTGTACAAAATTACTGCACATTCATCTTTTACCAAGAAAAGAAGGAAGGTGGTCATGTAATAAAGTATGAGAGAAAAGCACCATGAGTAATTAGGTACCTCAATTACACGAATACGAAACAGACTACCCAAGTTGTAACACATAAGCGTTAGCAAAAGTCACCTAGCCTATCATAATTTTTGGCCCACAAAAAATATGGGCCGACATGGGCAAAGGTTTTTCAAAGCTCGCCCAATCCGTGAGAAACCCAGCCCCTTCGAACTTTTATACTACATATTAATCACGAATATACATTTTATGTGTACAAGATATGTGATTTTTTTCTTTATTCTTTAAAATCCGCGAACCATGTGCGTTTAGAGACATTGGAAGATTTGATTTTTTTTCTCCCTTGTTACAAGATTAGAGTTCGTACGATTGTTTCAAGATCCTTGTATTTTTCTTTTTCTTTTATTTTGTCCTGAAAATTTGTTTCCATACTTATAACTAAATCCATTTTGTGACTTTGTTATATTCTTCTTTATTATCAGGACTAATTAGTATACTTCGATGGTAAATGATATGTTCAAAAATTAAATAAATAAAAACTCATAGTAGACTTGGATGATAATTGATATGCGTTAAAATTAAGTAAACAAAAATTAATATGAAATCATGGACAACCCTTGGGCAGCCCATGTCCAGCCATGCCCACCAAAACTTTCATGGGCTGGACATAGACATATATTATTCGGTCCATAGACAGGCTGAGCTAAGTACGGGCACGAGTTTTTGAGAGTGGGCCGGGTATAGTTTGACCCTTGAGCCCGTCCAGCCCGCCTGAGTGGGCAGGTATAGTCTGACAATGCTCCTATTTTCAAAGAAAGAAAGGAATTGATCAAGAAAGGGAATGGAACAATGAAGTATAATAATAATGTCTTTGGAAGATAGTGGAATTATTTACACTTCACTCCAATGGTTTATGCCAATTTTTTACACGTTTGCTTCTTCCATTCTTTTGCTCACCACGCAAAGCATGTGTTATGTAGGGCCAGTTTGACTCTTGTTATAGTCTCTTTTGGCAGGAAAGATTTAGTTGAAATCTTAGGCTTCTTCCATTCTTTTGCTTTTGACTTCGATGGTTTTATTTGTTTTATAATAATAAATCTCCATTGAACGCTAAGCAGCATTTGCACGCTTTAACTCTTTTAATCTTTTTGTGATTGAAAGAAAATGACACGTATTTGAAACTTATTCGAAGTAGACAAAGGTTATACAATCTCCATATAAACAGAGGTTATATTATTCCTCTTTGATTGCAACATGCAAGATTTTCCTATCATTCATACGTCCACTTGTTCCTTTTTAATGCAAAAAACAAGTGCTGTCTTGAGACTTAAGCAAGCATTAGATCGAGACCACTGTCTTCTTGCTTTTAATGCACAAAGATGTGTTCTTTTTTAAGTTATGAATTGGTTGATACATCTCTTTTGTGATTGAGACACAATGACATGTTTCGATCAGACAAGAAATTAGATATTTAGCGTACTAGGAAGGACAAATGACGTACGCAAATAGAAGCCAAAAACTATGAAGAAATGAGACAAAGGCATAAAGTCTTCACCTGAACAGTGGCTTTACCTTAATGCACTTCCTCGTGAATCATTTTATGGGAACTCAATACCGTAACATCTCGAAATATCCGGAACGTTAACACTCGCTCAATCATATACACTAAACAATATTATTCTCACAACTTAACCAAATAATTAATACACACACACATTAATACACACACACACACACACATTAATACACACACACACACACACATATTATTCCAGTAAAATTAATTAAATTTAACAATAAACACCTTATCAAATCTAAATCAACTGTTAGATCATTATTTTGTTTTACAATATCAAAAGTTATTTATATTTATGGATTTGTGACTCTTTCCTCTCCCTCGGGGTGGGTATTCTACTGATTAGATATTTTATTAAGAAAACTACTGAAAAACAAACTTACATCATTACAAATAAATAA
Source organism: Escallonia rubra (assembly GCA_033065855.1). Classification (NCBI taxonomy): domain Eukaryota; kingdom Viridiplantae; phylum Streptophyta; class Magnoliopsida; order Escalloniales; family Escalloniaceae; genus Escallonia; species Escallonia rubra. The sequence continues at coordinate 282,426 of JAVXUO010000878.1, forward strand.
GTGTGGTCTGCCATTTGTATACATGATGCATGACCCCATAATCTGTATACTAGAATACCTCTTCAATGTTTTGTGAAATCGTCGTTTAGATATCCTATCGCTATTTTCTTCGGTAAAGAGTTCACAAAAGAGCTTTTTAGATGGAATTTAGTGCATGATTAGATGAACAAAGAGGTATCTCTGTGTTGCTACTAGAATTAACTTAACAATTTCCAACTCATGTAATTACTAAAATTTTGCAAATCACAATCACGTACCAATTCGAGGCAACAATTTATTTCTAAACTCCAAAGTGAAATTATTCACGTCACTGAAAGAAGGGACTATAACTGCCTATAACCAGATAAGACTATACTGAGTTATAGCGCTCACTCGTGTTGTCATAAGTAGATAGAGAAGTGAAGTTAATTGTTAACTGTAAGCTGTTTTTTTAATATACTATTAGTAGCAAAAAACCAGTCTCAAGTGTCTAATAATCTATTACTCCCCCGTCCACATATATTGATCACTTTTTTTTTTCACGCATATTAAAGATTTATATCATATTTTTTATGTTTTCCATTCTACCCTTTAGAGAGAGGGGGAAGAAAATGGGTCAGAAGAGAGAAAATAAGTTAGTGGAGTGTTAAAAGTGGAGAGAGAAACAGAATAAAAAAGTGTACGAAAGTTGGTTAGGAGAGAGAAAATAAGTTAGTAGAGAGTTAAATGTGGAGATATAAATAAAATAATAAAAGGGTAAATATGTAAAAATATTTATGGAATCTTTCTTAATTTGGAAAGTGGTCAATTGTTGTGGGACGGTCCAAAAATAAAATATGATCAATTTTTGTGGGACGGAGGGATTAGTATTTTAACCTTGAATTTGTGCTGAAAACATTGGTTCACTTAAAAAAGTGGTTAAGAACCTGATACACGATTTCAGTAAATTAAATTATTTGAATGGCATGCTTGAGATAACGTGTTATTAGACAAACATATGCACAGTAAACCGGGATTCATGGTGCCCATTAATCGATATTTTACCCTTACTCTCATTGACCGAACGAAAGAATGAAGTAAGGTCCAGTGAAGGCCTCCAACTATAAAATTAGATGCATTATTTGGTCCTTTGAAATCATTAGAGTGACTTAAACAATTTTTAGGATATAATATTCTCGACATATTTTGTTGATTGTATTCGTTTCAGTTGCTTGCAAATGAAAAGTCAACGTGCTACTAATTAGTTGGTAAATGTCTTCATCGTACGTTGCAATGGTAATAATAACAGTGGTCGTCGCGGTAGCGGTGGTGATCAATAGACATGATAGGAACGTTTATAAGAGTTGGTGATTTGTGACAAAAGATGGAAAAGGCATGGTGGCATGGTTTTGGCAATAGGGTTATTGATAATGGTATTTATGATAATAATAACAGTGGTCGTCGCGGTAGCGGTGGTGATCAATAGACATGATAGGAACGTTTATAGTAGTTGGTGATTTGTGACAAAAGATGGAAAAGGCATGGTGGCATGGTTTTGGCAATAGGGTTATTGATAATGATGGTGTTTATGATGAAAATAATGGCTACAGTGATAGTGGATGAATGCTCACTTTTATGCCATGTGGTCTTTTTGCCAACTAGAACTCTTCCTTTAATAAGCAAAAAACTACTATCATAATTGAGTTACTCTTTTGTAACCTCACTAAAGGCTTTAAAAATTAATTTTTCATTGTAAGATTGTCATGTGCAGTGACACGACTACCTTTATCAACCAGATTGGAGCGGCGTACACTAACCGAAGCACGAACTAAAGAAATCCTCAACATTTAAAATATGGAACATTTTAAGATGCTGCGACTAGATCATGCTAGATAAAAGCTCTTACCACTAAGGTGCATTAGCTAGAAACCTCAGGTCATGGCTTCCAAAAGACATGCAGTGTAGGACTCAAGCGCTACCTCGCAGACTAAGTAATTCTCATGCCCACCTTTAACAAACGCTACAGGACAATTTTGCAAGAGAGCGTGACCAGATGCCTATGGAAGCTGAAGATATGAAAGCATAACAATGCATGAGGATCCGGATCAATGCTTTCAAAAGTTTATGTTTGATGTCTCCGATATATGTGTTAAACGTGGTCTACATATTTTGTTATTTACAAACAAACCCATATTTTATCTCCTCTGTCCTCTATCATGTTGAAAATGCTAAAACAATATATAAAAGTTATCTGTTTGAAGTTTGAACAAATTTATCTTTTGTAACTTTCTCGGCTTTATCATGACTTCTTATGTTAGAAGAGAAATTCACTTTTAATCACATTTTGTGCCAACTCATCCTTTAATAGCAAAAAAAAAAGAAGAAAATATATTATCATAATTGAGTTCTTCTCTTGACGCCTCATAAAAGGCTTATTTTTTTTATTTTTTTTTTGTTTTAATTGTAAGATTGCCATATGCAACGACACAACTATTTTTATCAATCAGATCAAGCCCTATACAGTAGCCCAAGCACGAAGTAAAGGAATCCTCAACATTTAAATTATGGAACGTTTAAGATGCTGTAACTAGATCACACGAGAGAACAGCTCTCACGACTAAGATGCGTTAGTTAGAAACACGAAGTCGTGGCTTCCAAAAAAATGTAGTGCAGAACTCAAGCTTACTCCGCAGACTGAGTAATTCCTATGCTCACCTTAAACAAACACTATACCGATGCATGAGGTCCGAACCAATGCTTTCAAAAGTTTAAATTTGATGTCTCGAGCACGTGGAGAACCACATCTATACATTAGACACCTGAGGATCGTAGGTCCTGTATGTATTAAGCTTGGTCTACATATTCTTTTCATAAAAACAGGACTAATGTTGTTCTTTCATTTGTTAAATGTTAAATTATGAAGACAGTATACATAAATTTTTTGTGTGTAGGTTGAATTAATTTATCTTTTGTAATTTTTCACCTTCAATCACGTCTGTGCACATGGAATCACCAGTACAAAGAACTACTACTACAAACATTAGGATAGTTGGGGCAGAAAAAGTTAACATACAAAAGCATAGTAGACATTCCATTTCTCCATACAACTCATCGTCAAAGCAGCCAAAAAAATGCACACAGAGAAGCTCACGTCCCAACCATGAGAGATCAATTTTCACCTTTTAAAGATCACGAAAGAGCACCACCCAAGAACAAATGTAACAACCAGACCTTCCCAAAAAGACGTTAGACTTTTGCAGAACAAGGTTGAAACAGAGGCATTTCGTTTAATGTATGTTCACTGCTTTGTAACAAAAAAAAAAAAAAAAACTGTGTACTTGTAGCACTTTTGTGCGCCATCTCCATTAGGGTAAATACAAAAACAAGCTAAAGAAATTGTTTAGCCCAGAAGTGATACTACAGTAGTAAGATAAGGAGCTCATGCCAACTTTAATTATGGGAGAAGAATGGCTTTAAGAGATAATTGAGATAATCATTTTGAAAATATGGAAACTTAGAACTCATATTTGGATATAAACATATGCTACATCTAGCTTTATACACAGTTTCTTATACCAGATTCACTTGAAATTACCGAGACTAGTTCCTTTTGCACTTGTTTGCAATAATAAAATAAATAGAAGCATTCTTAAAGAACCAAAAAAATGAATTAAGAAAGAGTAAATTTCTATAAAAATTCAAATGTAGGCCATGCATAAAGCAAGTAAACAAATCTAAGAAAGAAGCAACGCAAGCAAAGATGGCAGGATGCATTAGATGAGATTTACACTCCGGACATAATCTTTCAGATATGCTTACAAGCAAACATTATGAAACATTTGTGCAAATGGTGCTGTGCAGTTCAACCGACAATGACACACTGCTGAACCTGAGGATAAGAAATCAACACAGACAAAAAAATAAAATAAAATAGATTTTCAAGCAGCATTCTCAGTCCAAGTAACACATTATGAAGGTGAAACAGCAGTGGATACAATGGAGGGTGAGAAGCTGGAAGAGAGCACCATGTCACAGCATCAACAAGGGGCTGTGTGAAAAATGGGAACTTGATAGCAGAATTTTAACTGATTGATTGTTCTCAAATGAAGGCTAAGCTGAAAAATCAAGCTTAGAGAGAAACTATACAATACTTCTGTACTTATGAGTACTAGGGATTAATACAATTAACTTTGTTGGTGTGCATTGTTACCATGTGTGAAATTTTTGTCTAATGCAACAACGGACAAATATCTTCACGCAAAGGAGACGATAGTCCGGTAATGCCAGCGACGTTTCAACAAGCGTGGCGTTCTCTTAACTTTGATTTTCTGACAGGAGTATATTTGAAAAGTAAATGTCCATAAATCCTTTGCTCTTTTGAGATAGAGAGATATAGATACTGCTGAAAAGAATTTCGTACACAAGCTGTGTACCGCTGGTTAACGCCAAATTACCGGACTAAGGGTAGACGGTATACCACTATACCTCAACCCACAGTACAGAAAAAAAATTTGACCTCTACACTATTTGGTGAAGAGAACAAGTCTTATGTTAAACCAAAGCATCTGGTCTAACATAACGTAAATTAACCACTCATCTACCCCAAAGTAGAGATACTTCATGCTCATTCCTTTGATGAAAACGTGTCTATACTTTATCTTTTCTTGTAGGCAGATATTTCACAGTTAGAAAGCTACTTTATTCTTATTTAAGATTTCGACACTAACAAGTTCTTCTCGGGTATTCTATAAATACGGAACATGAGTGTGCGGAGTTCAGAAAAGAGAGAGAGAGCTTGTGAGGCATAAAGCAATTCCATTAGACAATACATATATTTTCCATCAGGTAATTCTCTCTGAACTCACGAGTAAGCATTAATGTTACCTCTTTTAGTGACACATTTTCCAAACGTTTGCAACTGTTGGCACCAGAAAATCCCTACGAAAAGTGATACAACTGATCAACAAGTAGGAGAGTATATATCGGAATCTCACAATATATTTCTCATATTATGCAAAGAACAACATGCACACGAGCACACACACGCATGGACACATGCATAGAGACCAAGACAAACGCACAGGGGCGTACGCTCACATACATCTCTAGACATCGCTAACAATGCACTATTCAGCCTTTAATCTCACTCATTTTCACATTTAAACTCGCTCTTTTCTTCTCATCTATTACTTGTTAAACCTTAAACATACGATTACTTAATTTTCAGGATGCTAATTAAGAGAACACCAACTTTATCTACAACTACTATTTCGACACCAACTTTCGTATAATTCAGATTCCATATGGTATCAACATGTTCATCTAGCACCTTGTATTTGTTCTTTAGGATTGATTTTCTACGCTAGGAAGAGTACACCGAGGGGAACAAGTAAACCAATTATGTGGAAGCTTAAACTCTCTGAAGGTGAAGGTGACAATCCATGGCTTAGAAGTGGCAATAACCACATCGGTAGACAGTTTTGGGAGTTCAATCCAGACCTTGGAACTCCAGAAGAACGGGCTCAAGTTGACAAAGCTCGTGAAGAATTTCATAGGAACCGTTACAAAGTTAAGCACAGTGCTGATCTTCCAATGAGATACCAAGTAAGTTGCTAAAAACGATCCAAGAGATATATCTATGTATATATAAATCTCAACTCTGATTCATGAAGACACTACTAACTTGGGTCAATATTTATCCTTGGTAGTTTGCAAGAGAGCAACCATTTGAGGTAAATCTACCGCAAGTGAAGGTGGGAAGTGAAGAACATGTGAGCGCTGAAGCAGTGAAGACCACACTAAGAAGGAGCCTAAGGTTCTACTCAACTATTCAGGCTGAGGATGGGCACTGGCCTGGTGATTATGCAGGCCCTTTGTTTCTTCTGCCTGGATTGGTAAAGTCTTCCTTTGTTTCTTCTCTTTTGTTTGGGTCTTACAGAATAATTTGAACGTTCGTGTTCCGTTTTTGCTGTCTGATACTTAGAATTGATTAGGAGGAAAAAAAGAACGATAGAAGGGATCATCTAACTGATTCTTCAACTGAAATGTGGGAGGATAATTGATACTTACTTTATGCAAGAGCGTAAAAGTTAACTTCATGGTAAAAGAAACCCATTTTACTCGTACTAGCCCAGAATCCCGTGCCAAGCACAGGACGGTGTATGAATAGTAATTTATTTTAATAGTTTTGAAATGCATAATAGAATATATTGTACAATTTTATGGTTAGTTCATCAAAGATAATTACTTTAGTTTTTGGCTTGAACTTTCTTGCACTGAAATAAATTAAGGAATAAATTAATCCTTCTGATGAAAATATCAATAAGCAATGTTCTTGTGCATATATGCTAATTCTGATTTGGTAACTACATAGATGAACAAAAATTAAAAGTTTATTTAGTGCACAAAAAAGAAAAAGTAAATTTTAAGGATAAAAATATGCGGAGAACATGAGATCAATTTGCAATTGCACTCGACATTTTTATTATTTTCTAAGTATTTTTAAAAAAATAATTTGTACCTTTGAATGAGTTGCCCATAACGTTAATTACATATTAGTTTAATTTTGATAGAGAAACTTTTGGTTCATATATTTGTTTATAACATGTGATTTGTAAAAGTTAATCAACATGACTGCTTAAGTAAGGATGATGTGACATTTTTATAAGCAAATGTAATCTACCAACAAAGTATACCGAGAAAATAGTAATCAGTACTTGAGGTAATTATATAAAGTTTTAAAAGTTTAACCAACATGACTATATAGGATAGCTTAAAACCTCGTAATAAGAAAATTATTAAATAAAATTTAACCAAGATTTCACAAAGTATACAATAAGCATGCTTACTAAGTAAGATTTATCTTCAGATATAATAAGGTTTTCAATCGAAGTTTAAGTCTACATTCATCACAACTTAACTAATATCTTTTTAAATTAAAGTTTTAAGTTTACACTATTTTCTTAATATATCTCATATAGAATTTGCATATTATGTTATTTTTTCATTTAACCAATGCAACTAAATAGAACAGTACAAATCCTTAGAGTAAAAAAATTATTGACCAAAATTTTTAACCAATATATTTATCAAGTTAGATTCATATTTTAATTTACAGAAAATTTAAATATGAATCTGAAATAGTACCGAATTCTTCTTAGTAAATCTTTTAAGTAATTTTTGTTTTACAGGATAATATTTCATGTTAGAGAGCTTTTTGATATATAATATTCAAATAAAGTCATAATAAGTTATTGTATTGGTTATAAAATTTTGAATGCTTTGAATTGATTTTGAAATGCCTAAGGCTTATTATTTAGGGCTAATTACACATATATCCCTCAGGTTATGGTATAATTACAGGCAAGGACAATAGTTTAGATAAATTACACTTATGTCCGTTGACCAGACGGAAAATACAAATACATAACGGTTTGGAACGAAAAGACCAAATTGCCCATGATTTAGGAACATAATTTTTCAAATGCCATTCAGTTATCTCTTCCCCAATAAATGAATCCTACCCAAATTTTTAGGGTTTGAAAATTTTCAAATTAGGGTTCTAATGCTTGTTTGGGACGTGTCCGAAACACCTTCTCCACTCGCACGTGTCTGATCTACCTTCACCGTCTGTTGTACCTCTCCGGTGACAGCAACGCCTCGGGATCGCAGCTCCTCAGCCTGCTCGACAAGAACGGTTCCCCCGTCGTCGCCGAAGACCTCATGAAGATCTGGCTGGCGAATTATTTGCTCCACCGGGATGAGCCACCGCCTCCGCTACCGGCGTACCTCACGCTCAGCACTCTGTCGCCGAAAGAACATCAACTTCATTCCTCTATAGTATTTGAAAGAAAAACCCAGACTTTGTCAGCGAACTGAACGACAACGGCCGTTTGCTCCAGAAGCTTCCTCTGCGTTTGTACCGCCATGGAGACGCCGTCGCCGGCTCCATCGTTATTCTCTCCGACCCTAAATTTCGTTCAAATCCGAACGAGTACGACTGCTTCAACAGAAAATCCCGGCCGTGAAATCGGTCCTCTGATAAATTCCTCTTCGGACTTGCAGAAAGAGAGAAGATGTAAGGGGAGTTGGAGAGAGAAAGAGAGAGTTTGAAAAAATTAGGGTTTAAATCTATACTAAGGGTAGTAATGGTATTTTAAAAATATGCAACGGATGAAATCATCAAAATGCATAATTTTTTAACAGACAAAAAATGGAAGGACACGACTGATACCTTTTGAAACTTAGTGTCCTTGACTGTAATTATACGCTAACCTCAGGGACATAGGTATAATTAGCTCTATTATTTAAATGTTTACTATATTTGTCAATTTAATTAATTGCAAATTAAGGACCCCATTCAAATAATGTTTGGGGATCATTAGTAATATTAATATATTTAACATTAGTTTTATAACTCTTATTATATTAGAAACACAATGCAATGAGGTGTCAGAACCTATCATTGTATTTTTTGCCTCAGTTATTAGATATTATAGCTCAGGATCCCAAGTCAAGCTAGTATAAGTTAATCAAATATTTTAAAAAGTTACAAAGAGTATATCAATGCATACCACATTTCAAGAAATAAAAAGAGATTAAGATCTTATGGAAATAAAAAATATACTTTTGCTAAAATTGTAATTGTTGATAAGAATTTTTAATGCTTTATATGTAACAACTTCAAGTAACTTGTCAAGACTATATTATTATTAAGTTCTTGGGCTAATTATAACAGTGTCCCTGAGGTTAGGGTGATATTACAGTCAATGACAATAAATTTCAAAATGTAACACTCGTGTACATACGTTAGGGTTCCGTCCAAAAAGTGTATGTTTTATTTGATGTCATCATTATGTATTTTTAAAATGACAATACTGCCCTTATACTGTATATTTGTAAAATAAGATTTCAAACCCTAATTTTTAAAAAGCCCTAATTTTCAAATTAGATTTTTTTAAAATTAGGGTTTATCGAGATTATGGTTTCACACACACACCCCGCCGCCGCTGCCCCCTTCCCCCCACCGTGCACCACCTTCACATCATCCCAACACCACGGCACCATCTCAACCAATAACCAAACCCACCCCCAAATGTTACATCTGTGTATATCGAACTTTCCTCCTTTAATACCGCAAATCTAAAAAATATCCAGGTGAACTCTGGCTATCCACATCATCAAAGCATACTGTACTCACGAGTTTTGCTGAGCCACCAAAAAAAGACCGATGGTGAGATAAGACCAGCTTACCCACCACTGTGGACAGATGAATTTCTTTGAGTCAATTTCTCTTTGCATCAGTCAACGACATCAAACAGTGGGCCTTCAGCCGGCTTTGATCAACCCATATCTTCTTCCTTTCCTGGGGCTATCCCTCTACACACAGCTGCAAATTGAATCAATTTATTTTCGGTTATGGGCGTGAAGTAGGGACGATGTCGGTGCTATGAAAATGGTACCACAAATGGTGCGAGCAAGGGACGAGCTGCAGCGCTGCTACGGGTTTGGGCAAAGGAGGCTGATGGCGGCATGGTCTGACGGAGGGAAGTCTTGGTAGCCAGTGGCTGGGGTGGAGGGAGTAGCTGCGGGTGGGTGGGGTGGAAGGCGGCGGCAAAGTGTGGTGGGGAAGGGTGAGGGAAGAGAGAGAGAGTAAAGTTCATATTTAAATTAGGGTTTTCTTTTTTGATTTTCTTTTTTAAAAAGAGGTAATGGCATTTAAAAAAATTAACTTCCTAACATGAGGGCAATAAAGTCATTTTGTTAGAACCGTTCGGTTTTTTTAAGATTCTGTCTGGTCAACGGATATAAGTGTAATTTGTCCAAACTATTGTCCTTGCCTGTAATTACCCCCAAACCTCAGGGATATATGTGTAATTAGCCCTAAGTTCTTTTAGTGGTCCAACCTGGAACCTTTCAAAACTAAGTCTCTTAACGTAAAAAGTTAGGTTAAGAGTTCTTTATCTTTGGAATCATAAATGTCATAGTCCATTCTTATAATCTTCTTCATGAATCATTTTTTGAAGAAATCATCAACTTATTAAGATACGAACATGATATCCAGTATTACATTTTTCGTCCTCTTACACATTTAAAATTGCAGTCTTGATTAGATGGTCATGCAATGGTAGTACTGTAACACAATATATTCATTGTTCTTTCAACTTACAGTTCAAAGGAACTAAAACAAAAATATATGTGTATGCAAATATTGCGCAAGAATTGCATAACAATCGAATCGAGGTTTTAATAGTCAAAATCAAAGTCTAATAAGTAAATAAATTTCTCAGCATAGAGTTTAAATGTGATACAATTAATTTTCTAGAATTATAAGGATTATAAATACCACGACAATTATAGCATGGATTTTCCAACAATAAATTATAGTAAAGAGTTTTATTTGTATTCTAAATCCTTATATTTGGGATATAACAAGTTTGGTGATCATGATGTCTTATTAAAAAAATGTTGACTTATAATTCTTTTATTAAATCTATATATCATTATTTATTTTTAACGGTGACTATCTTATATATATATATATATATATATATATATATATATATATATCTATATATATATATATGAGTTTTATATTCATATTAGAGAGTGATTTTGAAGATACAATAGTCAATATTAAGTCCTAATAAATTAGTATAATGATTAGGTTGAGTTTTAAAATGATCAGAATCAGCTTTCGAATTACATAGGACTTATAGAAAATCCTTATTACTCTTGCAAAATTAATTAGATATAATTGTCAAAATAAAGTCTTAATAATTTAATATATTTATTAAGTACAGTTTTAGAATGATTAGAATTAGTTTTTGAATTAATTTTTTCTTCAAAAACTAAAGTATTATTTTCGTTTTTTTATATATATGAATTTTTATATAGTCAATATTGAGTCTTAATAAGTTAGTATAATGATTTGGTTGAGTTTTAGAACGATTTGAATTAGTTTTCGAATTTTAAGGACATAATTGTCAAAAAGAAGTCTTAAGAGAATATTATATTGATTAGGTAGAGTTTTAGAATAATTAGAATTAGTTTTAAATTAAATAAGACTTACTAAGAGAGAAGTTAATTATGATGATGTGTCATATAGAGAAGCGATGATGTGTCGTACAAAGAAGTTATCAACGTCTTTCTTGTTTTGCTTATATATATATATATATATATATATATATATGGGGTTCGATACACATCGACCGGTGGGAAAAAAAAATTTTCCCACCCAATCACTGCTCAGTCATGCGATTGGTCCAAAAAGGAATAACCCAANCGCAAGACTTTCTTGCGATTGGAATTATTGAAAAAAATTCCAATCGCAAGAAAGTCTTGCGATTGGAATTTTTAGGGCAAAAATCCCAATCGCAAGAAAGTCTTGCGATTGGGTTTGTCCTTTTTTGTCCTTTTTTTTCTCCCCCTTCTCCCCCCGGTCAACAATCACGGCCTCATGGCCCCCACCCCTCCTCCCCCCCCCACCCCTCCTCCGGTCAACCTTCCTCCCCCCCCCCCCTTGGCCCCCACCCCTCATTTCTTTATTTATTTGTCACTTAATTAGACAGTTTTTCACGAATTTATAAAAAATATTTAGAGCTAGATTTTCCCAAAGTGCAAAAAAGAGACCATAGTTATTTTTAAAATATCTGTATCAGGTAAGAATTTCAGATTTTTCCAAATACTGGAGACGGGTAAACTGATACGCGCAACCTTGTAACTTTGCAGTGTAATTTAAAATATCAAGCTAACGCGATTTCGCGCGAAACTTTTTTGAGAACCCTAGGATGTTGGGAAGTTCCATTTCCCAGGAATTCGGGCCATTCCGAAGCCGTTAGCAATTTTTTTGCCGAACGGGCTTTTAAGCGCTCGATCCGGACACCGGTTCGGGATTTTTGGGCGAAAAATCCGTAAAATACTTTTTAGATCAAGAATGAACTCAGGAAGCTTAAAATAACATTTTAAAGCAATTTTGAGATTTTTCCTGATGCCAGGGGCATTTTGGTAATTTGTTACCCCTAGAGGGGTATTTTGGTAATTTTACGGTGTCAAGTTTTTCGAAGGACTTCTCAGTCCATAAATGTAAGCACAGCACCTGAAAGGCTGATTTGAAGCCGATTCGCGGGGATTAAATGTCGCTAAAGGTGAAAACTTAATTAGACAGTTTTTCACGAATTTATAAAAAATAGCTAGAGCTAGATTTTGCCAAAGTGCAAACAAGAGATAATGAACCCCTGAAAGGTTGTTTTTCAAATGACTGCTTAGTCCAGAAATGTAAGCAAAGCACCTGAAAGGTTGTTTCGAAGCTGATTTGGGGCGTTAGGGTGATAATGAACCCCCGGGGGCATTTCGGTAATTTGCCGCTCATCGGAGGCTATTTTGGTAATTTTACATTATACAAATTTTCCAACAATTACACTGCAAATAATTTTTATTCTTCTTTTATTTAATTCTATGACTTGTTGAGAATTATATTTTTGGAAGGGCCTATTCGCGCACACTTTAGCGCCCAATTCATAGCTTCCGAAAAATCTTGTAAATTTTTTGGTTCATTGCACCTCAGGCACGCTAGTTAGCCCATTCGTAAGAATTTCGGCGAAAAACGAGACACGTTATTTTTTGGGTTTTCCTATGAAGGGCCTATTCGGGTACACTTTAGGGCCGAATTCATAGCTTCCGAAAAATCTTGTAATTTTTTTTTTCACTTTTTTTCGCTCATTGCACCTCAGGCACGCTAGTTAGCCCATTCGTAAGAATTTCGGCGAAAAACGAGACACGTTATTTTTTGGGTTTTCCTATGAAGGGCCTATTCGGGCACACTTTAGGGCCCAATTCATAGCTTCTGAAAAATCTTGTAATTTTTTTTGTCACTTTTTTTTTCGCTCATTGCACCTCAGGCACGCTAGTTAGCCCATTCGTAAGAATTTCGGCGAAAAACGAGACACGTTATTTTTTGGGTTTTCCTATGAAGGGCCTATTCGGGCACACTTTAGGGCCCAATTCATAACTTCCGAAAAATCTTGTAATTTTTTTTGTCACTTTTTTTCGCTCATTGCATCTCAGGCACGCTAGTTAGCCCATTCGTAAGAATTTTGGCGAAAAATGAGACACGTTATTTTTTGGGTTTTCCTATGAAGGGCCTATTCGGGCACACTTTAGGGCCCAATTCATAACTTTCGAAAAATCTTGTAATTTTTTTTGTCACTTTTTTTCGCTCATTGCACCTCAGGCACGCTAGTTAGCCCATTCGTAAGAATTTCGGCGAAAAACGAGACACGTTATTTTGTGGGTTTCGCTATGAAGGGCCTATTCGGGCACACTTTAGGGCCCAATTCATAACTTCCGAAAAATCTTGTAATTTTTTTTGTTACTTTTTTTTCGCTCATTGCACCTCAGGCACGCTAGTTAGCCCATTCGTAAGAATTTCGGCAAAAATGGAGACAAATAATATATTTGGTTTTCCTATAAAAGGCATATTCGCGCACACTTTATCGCCAAATTCATAGCTTACGAAAATACATGTACATTTTGTTTAAGGGGTTCTTTTCTCATTGCACCTTAGTCACGCTAGTTAGGATAATGGTAATGAAGGCATCTAGCTTCATTCTTTTTCAGCTCCCAGGCTATCCTATACCTAAACGTCAAGGCAGCCTTCCTAGTCCACGACGTATATCTGAGCACCTCCGAGCGAGCAATGTAGTCCATGTACTTGAGGACGTAAATCCCGCAATCGTGACTGTTATATTGCTTTGGTCGGTCCTGTATCATCACGACCGTCCAAGGCTCTACCGTCGAATTCCTGGTGATGGATTCCCCCGAATAATCTCGGCACGCTAGCGAGAAGATAGTAGTCTGGATCCAACAATTAAAAAGGTCATCAAGCCTATGTTACAATAAGAATATACTATGAGCCAAGGTCAAACGATAAAAACTAACCACTGCAGTGATGTACTCGCTATACATCTGTGCCAGCGACCGCCCAGGAGAGTCCTCCCTTAGGCTATCGTATATGTTGACATGTTTGTTCGCTGGATGGAGAACTAATAGGAACCAGTGGTTTTCATGATGGCAAGGTATCATGACAAGGTTCGCATGAGCAGCGTGACATTGATAGTCTGCGTTCAACAGGCCTAATACGTTTCCAGATGGTTTACACTTACCCTTGCCTGCCCCTCGCCTCCTCCATTCTGTTAACTCCCTCATGTTGGTCACCATTAATGTGACCAAGTAAGTGGGATGCATGTTAAGCTTCAAATCTTCGCACTGGTTATAACGTAGCTCTCTAATCTGGAGCAGATCTATATAAGCGTTCATGACGAAATTTGAAATATATGTCTCCGGTGCCAACATTCTCACATCCGCGTGACCTAGCAATGTTCCAAGAGGAAAGTCTGTTGAATCGACAGGCTCAGGCCCGAAGTAGTGCCGGTCGATCCAATCCCGCTTGTTCGGCCTCAATGGCTTTGTCGCTTGTCCTTTATCCGACCGAATGCTTGGACGCGAGGCCTGAATTCCTACTTGGGTCACCTGACTCTGGCGCTGAGAGTCGTACGTGTCAGGAGGCAAGCGACAAGACGGCTCCCAGAATTCCCTCTGGGGCAAAGACGTGTCAGGAGGCAAGCGACTTGACAGCTCCCACACCACACTCTGGGGCACAGAATCGTACGCGTCAGGAGGCAAGCGACTAGACGGCTCCCCCAGGCCCTGACTCTGGGGCTGAGAGCCGTACGCGTCAGGAGGCAAGCGACTAGACGGCTCCCCTTGGTAACCCCGGTACGCAACACTAAAGTTGTGAACATCAGTCTTGTACCTCTCAATGGAGCTCTTGAGACTGTCAGGCGCATGCGCGACATACCAGTCAAACCGCTCGAGCTGTTTGAACACCTCAGTGCCCTGGTCAACCTAAAAAACATGCATAGAAAAATCACCGTCATCATTTCAGGCATGGTCGAGAAGGTGCGCAAATAAATATTGAAACAACACTAGGTTGACTTACAATGCTCAATGCCCAGAACTGGTCATAGACCTCGCGTGGCGCATACGATTTGGTCCTCACTTGGGAAGGGCGATTCACCCTCGTGCGCGTCACCTTGAGAAACCACTGCAGGTACTCCTCAGTACTGGTGCCGTCGTCCTTGAGCGATACAAGGCTACCATACATTTCTTGCCAAGTATTCCACTGTTGCACCTCGTCGCTCAGCAAATTTAAGGCATCAGGCACCTCAAAATTCGGACCTCGACCGCTCCTGTATGGCCGCATGTCTACAGCGGGTTTTGGTATCCCTTGTAGACAGCCAGCTTGTTTCATAGCTCGATCGGGCATCTGAAACTCACATACTTCGAAGTGAATAAGTGGCACCCGAACAAAACATGCCAGCACGTACGACACCGGAAGTTGCCAACACAACTCATCCAACCGATGCATCACCTTCCCATATGGCTGCCACGTCACCTGGGATGCATCCATCATATCTAGTTCCCCCCGATAGAACATTAGATGGTGGTGAGGGTCTACCCGTCTCCTCCGTTTGGTCGTAGGCCCCCAAGCCCACACCCTAGGCCACGTCTCATCGGAATCAGCTACGGGCTGTGGACGACCCGTGGGTAGCCTCTCGTAAGACCAAACCTGTGAACGCAAACATTATATGGAATTAGTAATTAATCACGAATATATTGACACGTCAACCAAGAATATAAATGCTCAAACCTGTAACAGAGTGATGCAGGCGGCAATGGACTTGGCAGCCTTTCTCGTAGCTTTGTGCAATGCTCGATATAGGTGCGCAAGGACAGCTGAACCCCACGAATACGAGTATACCTCCTCAAGATCCTCCAAGAACACCATATACTTCGGATGCACCGTGTTTTTTTTTTGCGTCGGAAGTAATATAGATCCAGTAATATACAAAAGGAATGCCTTCGTATACGTCACCAAATCATGAGGAGTGTATTCATCCGGTAGCTCGCCGTACTGCTCTCTCAACCATTTAAGTTTTATGCCGTTGGTTGTAAGAGCGTCCCTTGAAATTCCCGGAAAATACTGCATAGCCATCTTCGCTATGGATGCAGACGTTTTACTCGAAGTAATGGGTCTGCCGTGACATGGGATTCCAAGTATAAATCCGACGTCCTCTAATGTAATAGTCATTTCACCAAACCGGAAGTGAAATGAGTTCGTCTCGCCCCTCCATCGTTCAACTAGAGCGGATATAAGGCAATCGTCGTGCAAAGACCAAATCCCGCAATCGGTGAACACGGTCAAATTTTGACGGTGTAATAGTTGTATTTGTTCCTCGTTCAGTACCCACTCGTCGAGGTGACTTGTGCTTTGAATTGTTTCCAAAACACTCCTATCGACACCGTCAAATACGTGCCTCGCGACGTGGTCATCGTCATCGTATAGGATTGATGTATCATGAGGTCCAGGGTTGAAATCCATATCTGTAAGAACAAAATATAATCGTAAACCAACTTAGCGTCCATAATATTTACATTCCAAAACTGTAACTGAATCGTTAACCTAGCTTACCAACGCATTAGCAATAGTCATTAAATCATTATTTTAATGTATTAAAATCATTCCTCACTTCCCACCACTCCGAACGCTTAATAACGCTAGTTCCCTAAAATTTAGCGCCAACGTGGTTATTTAGCAATATCCCCCCCCCCCGATTTACGGGATTTTTCGCCCAAAAATCCCGAACCGGTGTCCGGATCGAGCGCTTAAAAGCCCGTTCGGCAAAAAAATTGGTAACGGCTTCGGAATGGCCCGAATTCCTGGGAAATGGAACTTCCCAACATCCTAGGGTTCTTAAAAAAGTTTCGCGCGAAATCGCGCTAGCTTGATATTTTAAATTACACTGCGAAGTTACAAGATTGCGCGTATCAGTTAACCCGTTTCCAGAGTTTGGAAAAATCTGAAAATTTTACCTGATACGGATATTTTAGAAATAACCAGGGTCTCTTGTTTGCACTTTGGCAAAATCTAGCTCTAGCTATTTTTTATAAATTCGTGAAAAACTGTCTAATTAAGTTTTCACCTTTAGCGACATTTAATCCCCGCGAATCGGCTTCAAATCAGCCTTTCAGGTGCTGTGCTTACATTTATGGACTGAGAAGTCCTTCGAAAAACTTGACACCGTAAAATTACCAAAATACCCCTCTCGGGGTGACAAATTACCAAAATGCCCCTGGCATCAGGAAAAATCTCAAAATTGCTTTAAAATGTTATTTTAAGCTTCCTGAGTTCATTCTTGATCTAAAAAGTATTTTACGGATTTTTCGCCCAAAAATCCCGAACCGGTGTCCGGATCGAGCGCTTAAAAGCCCGTTCGGCAAAAAAATTGCTAACGGCTTCGGAATGGCCCGAATTCCTGGGAAATGGAACTTCCCAACATCCTAGGGTTCTCAAAAAAGTTTCGCGCGAAATCGCGTTAGCTTGATATTTTAAATTACACTGCAAAGTTACAAGGTTGCGCGTATCAGTTTACCCGTCTCCAGTATTTGGAAAAATCTGAAATTTTTACCTGATACAGATCTTTTAAAAATAACCAGGGTCTCTTGTTTGCACTTTGGGAAAATCTAGCTCTAGATATTTTTTATAAATTCGTGAAAAACTGTCTAATTAAGTGACAAATAACTAAAGAAAGGAGGGGTGGGGGCCAAGGGGGGGGGGGGGGAGGAAGGTTGACCGGAGGAGGGGTGGGGGGGGGGGAGGAGGGGTGGGGGCCATGAGGCCGTGATTGTTGACCGGGGGGAGAAGGGGGAGAAAAAAAAGGAGAATAAAAGGACAAACCCAATCGCAAGACTTTCTTGCGATTGGGATTTTTGCCCTAAAAATTCCAATCGCAAGAAAGTCTTGCGATTAGGTTTTTCCTTTTTGGGCCAATCGCATGACTGAGCAGCGATTGGGTGGGAAATTTTTTTTTCCCACCGGTCGATGTGTATCGAACCCCTATATATATATACTAGTTAATGGACCCGTGCAAATGCACGGGACGCGATGCAATTCGGTTCTATTGTAACATATACTTCAGCATAGTGCAATCAAGTATTTGAGTTTCTCAAACAAATCAGGCCACTCTCTTGGATAAGAACAATTATATTTATGATATTTATTTAAGACAGAGATCCTATATTCGGTTCCACTATTCTATTACCTATAACTGCTATTCAGAAAAGAAAAAAATGTTACAATAGAATTCACCAACAAAATATTTTTTCTGTAGTCTTTTCTATCCTCTACGATTTTTGTATCTACCAATACAAAATGTTTGCATATTGATATTGAGACAGACTTAATGCATTGTATATTTTAGTAATAAAAGTGTGTTGGTTGGGCAAAGAAGGGTTTAAATTAGTGTCACCCAATCTTTTTATTAACGTAACATAGAAAGTCCATGAATGTCTTATATTACCTTATATCTTTCTGCATGAAACTTACTTTATTGCATGTGCTTTTTTTTACCATTCTTTAAAATGTGAGTTTATCTAGGTTTAAGCGATTAAAGGTAGACGACATGGCCTATTAAAAGCACCACCGAGAAATTGTTCAGACTTGTTAGGATCATGGTGTTGTCAAGATCATGGTGGTCCCAGATACAACTTGGTTAAAACTTCCCTAATCCAAGGATTGAATTTCTAAAATGTCCAAGTTTTCTCAAGGTACTAATCCCAGAATCATCACTTTTAGTTAATCAGGTTCACCTTTTGTCCAATTCAGTTTCTTAAACTATACTAATACCCCAACACCTTAGTGCTACCATTTTCTTTACCAAAAGTGTTGTTATTATCACTAACCATTACCAGTGTCACCATATCTGCAGTCGCCAATACTGCACCACTACCACAACCATCATCACTTTCGGCTTACCTCCAGAAGCATTTACCTATACTACTGCCGTAGTGTCAACCACAACCACCTCAAACACAACCATAACCATTATCATAAAGTTAAATCAGTCTTAAACCTTATTTACCTTTCATTTCCCTTTATTCTTCAAACTCATTTAAAGTTTGTGGTCACTTTCCCCAATCATCACAATTAGCCTCTTGTTATTTAATTTTTAAAAGAAATTGTTCCAAATTGAGGCTAACATGTTAAGTTAATGACATAATGATTTACCAAGTACATGTGATATATATCTCCCGAAGATAATGTCTTTGGAAATAGTTCTTTCTTTTTTAGTTACCTCTCATGGGTTTAAAGGAACAAATGTTTAACCCCCGATATACACCACTAATTGTCTACATTTTTTGCAAAAGCAGACATCAATTGAATATGGTAAGTAATATTGTATTGGTAATATATTGTATATAATCTATTCTCTTTGTCCTTCTTCCAAGTCTTGTAAGCATTTTATGTATAGTCCAGCATAATAAAAACTCAAGGGAAATAACATTTAAACTACAACAATATTACAAAGCGAGCAATAAAATAGGGAACAGATAAAAGAAAAAAAGAAAAGCATACCATTGGTATTCGTAGTTACACAAACCTAACGTCCCAGTCTGTGTTGTTCATGTTATACCAAAACTGTACCAAAAAGGGTCAACTTCTTTTGACAGAGCAACTCGAAACTGATATAGGAGATATGTAGGACTTGTTCATAATTAAGAATATATGAGAGAGATTGCACAACACCAAATCAAGGAGTTTTAGGTAGTGACGGAGCTAAAGTTGTAAAAAAGGAAAAAGGGATAAGATTTGACCATCTCGCTTGGGATAGTTCGTTGTGATTGTAATTCTTTTCAGTATAGTGCTTTGCAATTTGATGTGGATATGATTGTGAGAACGATCACATATACCATAACTCCACCGTGTTTTTGGTGCGGGTACTACCACCACAACTATAGCTCTACACACCAACACTAATGCCAATGTTTGTCCAAGAATGAAAATTGTTACAAAACTTACTACCAGCGACCAAGTACCACTTAAACAACTACCATTACATTACCAGTGTCATGCACACAATTGCTCTTGTCACAACTACCGTCACGCTACGTATATCACATCTACCATCGATATCCTGCTAGTACCACCACCTTATATAACTACTGCCATTGGTCACCAAGGTGAACCCGCCATAGTGAAAAAACTTGTCTTATCCTTAAAATAGCAATTTAAGTGTAAGATAACTCTTATAACTGGTTTACCTTTTCATTTGTGTTATCTTTCAAATTCATTGTCAAGCTTGTCGTTCAAATTCATTGTCAAGCTTGTCGCAACTTATACTCTAGTCATTTTCAATTTTCTTTTGGGATCCAATTTGGTTCAAAATAGTGTGTAATATGACTTTAGCAGGTCGATGCATGAGAGTAAACTAATTGTAACGTTTATCAATAAAACATTTTCCTTAAAATCGTACACTTACAATCTAAAAGAGCAAGTGCTTCGACTTGATTTTTCTTGGATTTTCGAAGTCTTATTTAATATATCCCAAAAAATAATATTAAAAGTTGCAATAAAAATCATTTACCACTACTACTTAAAATCATTAAAATAACACAATGGAATAAAATAATACAATTGACAAAGTTGGTTCAAACTAAAATCAGGTACATTTTATGACAAAAACCTTATCTAGATTTTGAAGGTTAGTTTACACATGAATAATTTGCAAAACTACTTTTCATATAATTAAACTCAGCCACTGATCAAATCTAAAGGACAAACCTTCTAGTCATGCTATTGAAAGATCAGTAAAGTTGCTCTATTAAATATTCAATTGCATGTTATCACTTAAAGGCTTTATCATGCTAGGGATTGTGTTTTTATCACCTGAAGCTGGAATTTGAGTAAAGTGGCGAGAGGCTATTTAAGACCCCTATATGATTCTATGCACCAAAAAGAGCATCTTACCTAAAGTCTTATGGGGTGTCTAAATAAGATAAAGAGTGTCTTACCAAAAAGTCTATCTCAGGCTCTAGGTTGTTCACCAACCCCCAGAAGTAATTGATATAACCCACAATGGTACATTTATGAACTTTCACTTTTATCAATCCCATAAAAGCTTAGTATGTTGCCCACTGAATATTGGAATCAATTATACGAATGCAACTACGACTATCGGCTTAAAAAAATTGCACAACCTTAGCTATTTGTCACTAAAAGCATGTATACTGAGAATCTTAGATTTAGTGAGAAAATATTTTTGAAAGGTAAGAACAACATCTTATCCACAAACTTATTTTTGGTCATGCTCATGCTCATTCTCAAGTCTCAAGAGATTTATATTTACAGTTACAATAATAATTATGAGGTTGATTTATAGCATTTGCATTACCGATACATATGCATATATACTTCTATATTGTACTTGCATAATTATGTATATTTTTAGTAATATATAAACATATTAATTTGCCCTTATGAAAAGCATGGAAATCATCATTTTTACCAACATGCGTTACTTAATATATTTTCTATTGGCATTAATTTCATAATTATGCATATGCACACACTTCACGGAATATATACATGGCCAAAAAAAGTTAGTAATTCACCGACTGGCATCACTGAAAATGTTTCTCCATGAGCTTAAGAAAGTAAGTTCTTTTCCCTTTTTTCTCATCTTAAGTGTAAATAGCATGATACAACCAAAACTCCATGGTATTCAAAATTTTGAAAAGAAGTTACAAATGACTCTATAGAAGCACCCAAAAAAGTGACTTACCTGTAGTAGCCTTATTCTGCTTGATTGCTAGTAGGAGGCAGCATTATATGTGATTTAGAAGAGAAAACGTAACAGGTTGGGTGGAGGAAGATAAATTGGATCTCAAAAGCAATTGGATCTCTTGTCTAGGTTGCTTCTCCAAATATATAAAACCAAAGATTCGCGTCAACAATGAGTACCTAGAGGCACCATATATGGCAGTACAACCCAGATTATAAAAAACAAAGAACATATGTCACATTAGAATGCAATAACCCTACTGCAACATACCTTGATCAGGCTCTACACATGTTCCATTCGGGAAAAGAGCAGATTGACGGCAATTTGAGGAAGAGCAGGATTCTAAGCAGGGAGCTCAAGAGTTCTGTTTTTCTGGGTTTCATGGAGTACAGAGTACTCTATTTGCTTGGTTTCTAGAGTGAAGGAGTTTTCTCTGAGAAGGAGACTTTAGGAATGAAAGTTGAATCCTATGTGGCAAGCAACAATGAGTTCCAAAAATCTGATGTGGCTTAATTGGAGAGCTTCTAAAATTCAATGTGTCGCAATTTTAAGCGAAGGTTTCAGCTTTTTATATAGATATATAGATTATATATAGATAATATAATTTTTCTGTCCAACTTGATTATTCTGCCCCCACAGTCGCTAGGCACGTTGGTTTCCATGAGCTTAAGCCCTCTCTATATATATGCTTACACACAGTGGATTTGTTGTTTAAAAGCGAGTCATCGACAATTTAAAAACTTTCAAGGTGTGGACGAGCATATAAACAAGTGAATTTAGTCATTTCATTAACTAAAAGTAACCAAAAAAAAAAAGAGTGGATGACATGGGTCATACATATTTGATTAAGTATTCACGAATGAAGAAAAAATTCAGTCCTTTTCAACATGAGCACGTTGAAGTGGGTGTTGAAATTTTCCTTATTTTACAGGTTATTGGCTTATCAGTAATGGGAAACTTGAATACAACATTATCTACAGAGCACCAAAGAGAGATACGTCGTTATATGTATAACCATCAGGTAATTATTTCTTTTAACTGAGTATATTCTTGCACTTGAACTTGAACATGCAAGTTTGAGAACCGGACTAAACCTTATTCACTGTTTAGTTACCATATGTTCTAAAAGTTTAAAATGTTAGAGAATCTGTCCAATAATGTTATCATGCTTAACATTCCACCTCACGTGCAAACTCCCGATTGCACGTGCAGAAACAAATTAAGATGCAGCAACACTAAGCGCACAAATAAACAGAGTGCAAATTGCACTAGATGTTAAAGAATCGAACCCAAGACCTCGCAAACGAAAGCTCTGATACCATGTTGAGTAATCATCTGCTCTAAAAACTTAAGATGTTAAAGAATGAGCCTAAAATTGCCATCATGCTTAGCATTTATGCAACAAAATGATTACTGTTCATTGAGATAAGAATACCTAATTTACATGGTGAAACTTGTTTTATCTTTCGTATACACTTCAAATTACTTAGTCCCACATCGAATAAGTGTGAAAAAAGATGTTACTATATATATATATATATATATATATATATATATATATATATGGACTAAGTCTTGTCGGCTGACGCTATTCATATTGCTGATGACAGAGGTGTCCTCCATTTTTTAACAAAAAACCCCTCCCATTCTACACATATACCACTGAATGTCCAATTTTTATTTTTTTTTGCTGATGACAGAGGTCTCCTCCATTTTTTTTTACAAAAAACCCCTCCCATTCTACATATATTCCACTGAATGTCTAATTTTTTTTTTTACTTAATTTGACGCTAAAGCCGTATTGTTGTAGCGGGTGTACCTTATATGTGCACAAAGTTTCTTGACTCATCCAAATGGAATGCAGAATGTGGATGGTGGTTGGGGATTACACATAGAAGGGAGCAGCACCATGCTGTGCACAGGTCTTCATTATGTTGCCCTGAGGCTACTTGGAGAAAAGATGGAGAGTGGCAATGGAGCCATGGAAAAAGCCAGAACTTGGATTATGGATCGTGGCGGGGTCACATACATCCCGTCATGGGGGAAAATGTGGCTTTCGGTAAGCAATCAATAGTTTTTCAACGCCAAAGTAATACTTAATTAACTTTTTCAACGGCACGTAAGCATTCACCTCGGCTGTTTTTTTTTCAACGGAGGCATCTGGAAGTCATAAGTTTGACTAGTCTCCATGATATGGTATGACCACCTCATCTACATCTCGTAAACAACCGTTAAGAAGTTACTGTAGATGACATATCGCCTCCACATATGCACGACATCCATTAAGAGCCGATGACATTCGGATTTATGGTGTATCACATATAAAGTATCTTTTCAACCACTAAGTTGTAAATACATGGTTATATAAGCATCAATATATATGCATTGATCTACTTGCTTTTTCGCTCATTTGTCTTGTCAGATAAAAAGTACTTCATAACCGTGGAGAAATGATATCTCTATCTCTCTTGTATGTTTTTCACCGCCTCTTTGTCATTAAAAGCGTACTTTAGAGACAAGTGTCAAACTTTTAGCAACAAATAAGGGCTAGATGAACTTATTAAGGGTGAAATAAATGCTCCATAGTGACATTGTACTAAAACTCTCGAGAAATTTGCCAAAAAATTGAATAGGTTTTTATAACACATTGGGCTAATTTATATTCTTTTGATCTTATTCACTAAGATGACGGAAATTGGTACAATGGAGAATTGGTTTCAAGCATTTAAGTCGATAAGAGCTCGTTTTAGATTGATTCTCAAAATAGAATTGTAGGTTAAATCAGACTCACTTATCAAAAACAACTTTCATCCACTGTCAGCAAATTCCAAAAGAAATGATAGTTAAAAGCTTGAAGATGTATGCGTGAAACGTGCTAGAAAGTAGTCTGAGCATTTTGGGCCAACTTGGTACGTAGCTTGGTTAACCCTGCTTTGCTAAACTGTTTAATTCATAAACTAACTTTCCTTGGTCTATGAACTTAACATTATACTTGGCTTTAGCAAGGAGATTTAAGAACTTTGGCTTCTCCTGCGCAAGAACCTCTCTACGTGTATCAAATTTCTAAGAATTAAGGAGTGCAAATAAAAATATTCACTGAAAATCAAGGTAAGCATTTACCCACATTAGCCAGTAGGTGGCTCTGTGTGTCTGCTCGCGTCTATGCAATCTAGTCTTAGGAATAGTCAAACTTTACATTCCTCTTATTAGTATGTGTAACACCACTTGTGTCGTAGTGCGCAAGAATGAGACTCTGCTTTCCTAATCCATCATGGCCTCTTGAGTGGTAATAAGTGCTTGCAAAGAAGCAAGAATCAGTACAAATATCATGAATGTTTGAGGACTTGATTACTCTTCCCCATACTGTGCTCGTACTAGAAATATTACGAATGCTTAAAGAAAATGCAACAAAGTTGTCCCGTCACGATTGCTGCAGTCACAACTTAGAAATACACATACGTTCACTATATTACATAGGCATAAAAATAAAATTTATCATTGAAATCAACTAGTCATCCATACATTTACAATTGTGTGATCAGAACCAATCCGTGAAGGCATCTGCCCGGGCATCACAAGGCAACTTTGGCAGAGATCTCGCTTCTTGTAGTCGATTTCGAGCTACTAAGTGCATACTGCTTCTTTGAAATTTATTACTTAGATAGTGTAGATCATAGTACAATGGTGCCGCCACATCCTTGTATCACAACAAAAGTATTGATAGTACTACCCTGAGCCAGTTAGTTACATTGATGTCTAGTACTTTTGATCATTTTCTAGGTACTTGGCGCATATGAGTGGGGTGGCAACAATCCTCTTCCACCAGAGATGTGGCTTCTTCCTTACTTTCTTCCACTTCACCCAGGTCTACTATCTCAATTCATTTCTTTTTACTAAGATGATTTTTGCATGTAATCTCTATGTAGCCATCCTAAGAACAGTTTTGCACAAAAATGGTAGAAAATACTTGGAGTCTATAAAATCATAAGTTACATTTCAGAGTGCATAAACTACTTTTTTATAATGGTTTTTTTTTGTAGCATAATAACATACAATACGTTCAAACTAACTAGAAGTACGAATCATAAACAAGTTTTTAGAATGGGTGTAATAAACGCCAAAGAATGCCAGAGCGTGTGTTGCATTGTTCAACGGTACAAAGGAGGTGGACATTTTTCTCATGTATACTTCACATACATAAACTTTAGCGTGCATACAAATTTATCTAGACTCTGTAGACATGTGTGTGCGTGCTTGTGTGCCCATGTGTGTGATTCAATGGTATTCAAGACAGTAGCCTCTCACATCGAGTTAAGTAATCCAAACCTTTTTCATTAACGACACAATTTCAATTTAACAATATACGGTTGTATTGCAATGTTATGCAGGGCGTATGTGGTGTCATTGTCGGATGGTATACTTGCCTATGTCATATCTATACGGGAAGAGATTTGTAGGACCGATCAATGCCACTATTTTATCCCTGAGAAAAGAGCTCTATTCAAAACCCTACCATCAAATTGATTGGGACTCAGCTAGAAACCAATGTGCAAAGGTATATTCACAAAGGTTTTTATCCAGCTTTCTTACTTTATACATTGTTGGGTCAAAACTTCAAGTAACAGTCCTAGAACATACATATGGTATTCACAGGAAGATTTATACTACCCACATCCGTTACTGCAAAACATCTTGTGGGGTGGTTTGCACAACGTTGGAGAACCTCTTTTGAACCGGTGGCCCTTTTCCAATCTAAGGGAAAAGGCATTAAGCATTGCTATGCAGCATATTCATCATGAGGATGAAACTACTCAATATGTCTGTATAGGGCCAGTTAATAAGGTAAATGTTTTCTTTTTCTAGGAAAGGCAAAATTTTATGTGTTAAACATGAAATTCTTACCATTTAACAGGGCGGGACTCTCCCATGACCGGCACCCCCCAACTCTTTGGTAGCATATTTACGAAAATGTCATTATGTCATAACATTAAAATCAATTAAGTTTCATTTTGTTGTGTTTTTTACTCTTTATATCATAACATATTTACTCTTTTTTTTGAAAGATATTGTGGAGACGTTTACTATATACTCAATCATTGATGACTTTTGTAACTATAAAGAATGCCGAGTTCCGCTTTGACCATCGATGTATAGAGTTACTTTCTTATATTTTCTTGTTTTGTGAAACCTTGATGAACTAGTTATAAGTTTAATGTTTTATGTGAACTTCAATCTTCTTAATTCTTTTATGTTAGTCATCCTTCTCAATTCTTTTATATTAGTCATCAGTATGTTTTATGTATTTTCGTGCGCCCCCCCCCCCCCCAAAAAAAAAAAAAAAAAAACCAATTAGACTTTTTGGATTCGGTCCTGCCATTTAATGTCTTGAGAAATGAAAACAGTCCCTTGCAGATTTTATTTCCTTGCAGATTTTATTTCCTTCCCGGGTATATTTGTTTTACAAGATCGACATCTATGAAACAGGTGTTAAACATGGTTTGCTGTTGGGTGGAGGATCCCAAATCAATATCAAATAAATTACATCTCTCAAGAATAAAGGATTACCTATGGTTGGCTGAAGATGGCATGAAGATGCAGGTTATTCTAAAACACTAAACTCTTCCCCAGTTTATCTTGGCTGTATGTTAGAAGGCTAACTTGGCTTAGTAAGCTATGTAATCCCTACACTTACATTAGCACGAGACTAATTGTATATGATGATATTTTAGTACATTTGTTTTTGGATGATTTTACGAGCCAATACGTATAAGCAATTATCTCAATGACAGGGCTATAACGGGTCCCAACTGTGGGATGCTGCTTTTGCTGTTCAAGCAATACTGGCAACCAATCTTACTGCTGAGTATGGTTTGATGCTTGAAAAGGCAAACAACTTCATCAAAGTCTCCCAGGTACTTTGCATGTTACCATAAAGAACAGTAAAAAGAAATTTATGTGAAAAAGTACAACAATATTTTTGTCCAATTTGGTGAAATTTACTTCCAAGGGAATGAATGTTGATTGATTTGAATTGAAGGTTAGGGAAGACAGCTCGAGCAATCCTAGTTCATGGTATCGGCATAGATCGAAAGGGGGTTGGAACTTCTCTACACTAGATCAAGGTTGGCCCGTAACAGATAGCACTGCAGAAGGTTTCAAGGTAGAATGCAATAATGCTATTTCCAGTAAATTAGAATTAGGTATTTCAAAATTCGTGTCTATAGATGTCTGTATGTCAGATTGTGCAAGGGAATCTCACTTGAAACAAAATATTGATATCTATAAACTTTTTAAAAATTGAAAATAGAAAAAAAAAAAGACAAAGAAATCCCTCAAATTTAGATTAGCATATTGTACATCAATCATGTCACTTGGGCTCACTCTATGTCAAATTTAGGTTAGCATACTGTAGATCAAACTATGCATGCATGTCACATTGTTCAACTTGATTATTTGTTTTGGATGACAATGGTAATGTATCGATTGCATGCAGGCCGCGCTTATGTTATCAAGGATGCCACCTGATTTGGTTGGAAAAGCAATAGGACCACTTGAATTGTATGATACTGTTGACCTGACTTTATCCCTCCAGGTAAAATATATTTCACATACATTTTTAAGGTAATGTACCACATTACTTTTGGCTTTTAATTTGTGACCTATTGTAAGCTTTAGTCCACTTAGTGATATCCATATTTGTTCGACTTAAACATTAGGAAAAAAAAAAACTAGCCCCAATGCCCAAGCACGTATAACTTTTGCCAAAGTAACGTGCACTTATCAAAACTGATAGGACAACCACCAATAGATAGTACACAATGCGCTTTGATATAATGAGTAGCCCGAAAAATAAATTAAAAAAAAACTTAAAACAACAAAAGCATCAAGGACAAAGGAGGAAATAAATTGTATGGAAAGAACATACAGCCTTTTGATTTGAGGTTTCACCAAATTATTAGGATTGGTATGAAAGCCTCTGAGGCATTATGCCGGCAGTTAGCAATATAAAATCTGACAATCTGAATCACGAAACACTTCTTTGACAATACAGAATCCCGACGGAGGTTTTGCATCATTTGAAACCACAAGATCTTATCCGTGGTTAGAGGTATGATGGTCTCGCTCCCTCGTTGTCACACCCGTGCACGCACAAACCCACACACTCTTTCTCGATCTCTCTTTCATTATCTTGCCTATCACAACCAACGTTAACTTAGTATATTGTGTCGAACTTTGTGTCTCTTCTCCAGGTCCTCAATCCAGCTGAAACATTCGGAGACATAATTATTGATTACACGTAAGATTACACAACATCTTAGTATTATGTTACTTGTTTTCTCTTTTCTCCAGAGAAGTATAAAATGAAGAAGTCTGTACCAGTAGCGAAAGAAATAGGAGGCCTTCGCGTATATAACCATCTTTAATTTCTTAGGACTGGCCTATGGTGAAGTACAACATTGAATTACGCTTCTCGAATTATAATTTCCATATTATAAGTCAATCCACGTTCCAATTATGCTTCTTGAATTATAATTTCCATAAGTTGTTAAAATTGAGGTTAAAAATTATATCAAACTATGAAAATACTAAACTTACCAATATCACTGGTGATTGCAAGAGAAGTTCACTGTACTCGTTCGACGAGTAATTCGATGCTACTTTAGTCCTAATTCCCTATTTGCGACAATCTTTCTTGTACGTAGGTACACAGAATGTACCTCTGCAGAGATTCAAAGTCTCAAATTATTCACGGAGCTGCATCCATCTTACCGGCAGAGCGAAATCAAAGCATCCATTGAGAGTGGAGTGAAATTTATTGAGAGCACGCAGCTACCTGACGGCTCATGGTTTGCTGTTTCCTTCAGGATCTCTATATTTACAGTTATACAACACACACAAATTATTGATTACTTGTACAATTCAGCATGCATAGCGGCCAATTTTTTGTATGATCTTTTATTTTGATGTGAGACATAATTGGAATTTTTATTAGGTATGGGTCGTGGGGACCAATTCAGCATGCATAGTGGGTAATTTTTTTTATAATCTTTTATTTTGATGTGAAACATAATATGGATTTTTATTAGGTACGGGTCGTGGGGAATTTGCTACACTTATGCTGCATGGTTTGGGATTAAGGGCTTAGTAACTGGTGGAAGGACATATGAAGAGAGCTACCGAATTCGACATGCTTGCGAGTTCCTTTTGTCAAAACAACTTGATTCTGGTGGATGGGGGGAAAGTTACCTTTCGTGTCAAAACAAGGTAAACTTTTCTTCTAATGCTATAATGGCTTTAGCTTTTCCATGCACCTAAATTTTACAGCTTATAGTCGTCCAAGTTGCACACACTTATATTCAGTTCATAGAATTCCTTATACTGAACAGAGTTTGTTCTCTTAAATGCGAGAGCAGGTATATACAAACCTGGAAGGAAATAAACCACATGTTGCGAACACTGCCTGGGCAATGTTGGCTCTTATTGAAGCTGGACAAGTGCGTTTATTGTTTTAAGCCTTCAAGTCTACAAATATGATATGTGAACTCTAAATCATTGATTAGGTTCAAACTTGATGTCAGTCTACAAATTTTAGAACTGCATAAATAATGAACTACTAGAATCTTACTATTGTGGCAATGTACTAGGCCAAGATAGACGCAACCCCTCTTCATCGTGCTGCAAAGGTGTTGATTAATTCCCAGGAAGAGAATGGAGACTTTCCACAAGAGGTATATTACTTAATTGACACAAAGGTCTTGTTTGCTGGACACATGTTTGATCAATTATACGATGCCTATTCACACATATACGTCACTACCAAAAAAAAATGTGTGTGTTGGTTTGGGTCGTCGGGGGGGGGGGGGGGGGTTGTATTTTTCCTGAGCCTAACGTTTCATGATGTGTGTTTTGTCAGGATATTACGGGAGTGTTCAACAAGAATTGCATGATAACTTATGCAGCATACAGAAACATTTTTCCGATATGGGCTCTTGGTGAATATCTCAATCATGTATTGTTACCTTCCAAGAATAACGCGACAACCTAACGAAGCATCGTGTTCACCTGCATGCAATGAAGATTGAAATAATGTGATTGTTGTTGACTTCCTATATTTTAGATGACTTTAGCTCTTGATATTTGAAAATAATTTGTTTTTCAAAAAGATTAATAAAAGGGCAAGATGTAAACGGATGTTATAGTAATTGATTCAGCAGACCAGCCTCTCTAAGATCATTCATACTCATTTTTGAAGCAAGAAACTTCTTAGCTTCATTAACTTTGTTAATGTCGGAACCAAAGATGAGCATGCCATCTTTTTTTTTGGTACAAAGGAAACAGAAAATACAAAGAAAACTAGCTGGGGGGCCTTTCAAAGGCCACGCCCCTCATATCCGCATTAATACAACTTTCCAATTCTGTAGGAGCATTTTCCAAATGAACATAGAATACTCCTTGGCTTGCCCCCAGGTTTGCTAAATAGTCGGCACATTTGTTGCCTTCCATCAAGGTGTGTGTCAGCACGCATCCCGTTTGATTTATGATTTCACGACAGTCTTGTACTAAAGCACGCAAGGGGTGACTATGAACTTCTTGGTCCTTTATCAGAGAGAGAGCAGCTGTAGAATCAGATTCAAGGGTCGTCTGTCTCTAGTTTCTTTCGCGAACGGTTGTTAGACCACGATGAATACCCCAGACTTCCGCATTGAGACTTGAGTTTCTACCAATGTTGCCAAAGAAACCTTCTAACCAGCCTCCTCTATCATCCCTTATAATTCCTCCATAGCCACTTTGCCCAGGATTGCCTCTTGAAGCTCCATCCGTGTTGATCTTTATGTAACCTGCCACTGGGAAATGCCATTTAATTAGCCTGCAAATTTTTGGTGTAGGGGCATTTGAAGTTTTAAGAAAGGCAGTGGAGACTTCCCTTGTAAATTGTTTGCTGATGTAGATAGCTTCCTCTGTAGAACAGTCTTTGTTGTCAAAGACTTTTCTATTCCTGCATTTCCAGTTAGACCACAAAATGGATATAAATAGAGTTTCCCATTGGCCTTCTTGGTTGGAGTTGACCTCAAGATCAATACCCTTCCAAAACCATTGAGCCACATCTAAGTTTTGGAGGTCTTGAATCTGTTGACGGTTTAGAAAATGGTTCCAAACTTGACCAGCAAACACACAATTCCAAAGCATATGAAGGGTAGATTCCTCACAAAGATTGCATCTGGGGCAAATGTTAGATTCCGTAAGACATCTGGTTTTTCTCAAGCAATTGGTCAAGAGTCTATCATGGAGAACAAGCCACAAAAATCCTATGATTTTTTGTGGTATAAGGAGACGCCAAAGTCTTTTCCATTTGGAAGGAGGGATGTGGGAGCTAGGGGCAGGGGACTCAGTCAGGAGTTTATAGAAAGCTTTGGTAGAAAAGGTACCATTGCCAGAATATCCCCCAGCTAGGAGTGTCGTGGAAAGATCTAAAGTAGGGTATGGGGGTTTTATGAATGTCCTCAATCTCAGCATTATTCAAGGAGCTTCGGATAGTGTCCAGGTGCCAAGTATTTCTTATGATAATGTTGCTCACTTTGGTTTCCTCATTTCCTCTTATGTTCTCAACATTAAGGGGACTAGGACCACACCACCAATCCTCCCACAGCGAGGTGTTATTCCCGTTACCAATCACCCATTTAGTTCCTTTAACTAAATACTCTTTGGTGTTTAAAATTCCTCTCCAAATGTGGGAAGTCCTTTTACCTTTTTTCCACAATCTAGGGTTGGTGGGGATTTTGTACTTGCTTCTCATGACCACAACCCAAGTTTTAGGGGTATTTTGTAAGATATTCCAGCCCAGTTTGGAGAGCATGGCAAGGTTATTATTCCTAGTCTTTCTAATACCTAATCCTCCCAGATTAATAGGTTTGCAAACCTTATCCCAGCTGATAAGGTGAATTTTCTTGGTATTTTCAGTGTCACCCCAAATGAAATTCCTATTGAGTTTGTCCAGCAATTGGCAAGTAGCTATGGGGAAAGCCATTGTTTGCATAGCATAAGTAGGAAGGGCAGCAGTGACAGCTTTCACAAGGGTGACTCTACCATTGAGGGATAGCATCTTAGTTTTCCAGCCAGCAAGTCTTTTTTGCACTCTTTCAATAATATGAGAACGTGATTTTTAGACAGTCTATTGTGAATAAGGGGCATGCCAAGGTATTTACCCAGGTTCTGAGTAAGAGGGATACCACACCAGTAGCTGATTTCTAAAGCAACGTGCCTAGGTGTGTTCAAAGACACAAAAATCTTGGATTTGCCCGTATTAATGTTAAGGCCAGACTCGTCACAGAATTTGTTGAGGGTCTCTAACATGTTTTTACAATTCTTTTTATCAGCTTTAGCAAACAACATAAGATCATCGGCGTAGAAAAGGTGAGAGATAGCAGGGCCACGGGAGGAAGCCTTAAAACCATTCCAATGCTTGTCACTGGTTTTGTTGGATATAAGGTTGTCAAGCCTCTCCATGCATAACACAAAAATATAAGGCGACAGAGGGTCTCCTTGTCTAATACCCCGCTCCGGGGTGATACTTTTCGTGATCTCACCATTCCATATGAAATTTAAATTATTACCCACAATATAGTCGATAATAAGATCAATAAGGTCATGAGGAAATTTAAATTCATACAAAGTTTGTCTAATAAAACACAACTTAAGTTTGTCGTAGGCCTTTTCAAGGTCTATTTTCCAAATCATACCTCCTTGAACACCTTTCTTAAGGGATAAAGAGTGAATTATTTCCTGAGTAGTACAAATATTGTCAATGGTGTGTCTTCCGGGAAGGAAACTACTTTGGAAAGGGCTGATGATGTCTTCGAGGAGGGGACGAATTCTATTGACTATAATTTTGGTGATGATCTTATAGTTCACATTGAACAGGCTTATGGGACGGAATTGGCTTATTTTTCCTAGGTAGTCAACTTTGGGTATAAGAGATATCAAGACATCTTTATCAGTAGGAGGGAGATTTTTGTTATGGAAACAATTTTTGACATACCTACAAGTGGAAGGGCCAATGATATCCCAAAATTTGTGACAAAGAAGGGATGGTATACCGTCAGGGCCCGGAGCTTTGTTAGCTTTAATATTAAGGATCGCATTTTTAATCTCAAAATCCTCAATGGCAGCAGAAAGGGTTTCTTGCTGTTCTGTAGTCAAGTACGCAGAATTCTGCCAGTTAGCATAATGGGTGGTGGGACTCCTATTAGTGAAAATTTCTTGGAAATAAGAGGTTATAATGTTTTTCAGTTCGGTAGGGTCATCAGTCCACGTACCACTTTCATTCTTGAGCCCTTCAATTCTATTTCTTTTTCTTCTCTTTAGGGTAGTTATATGGAAGTATTTAGTATTTTTTTTCCCCAAGTCTGATGTTATATTCCCTAGATTTTTGTTTCCAGAAGATCTCTTCTTGAACAAGGATACAGTTAAATTCACATTTGAGATCTCTATCCAGCATATCGAGGTTAAGACTATAATGGTTAGAAAGGGCGGATTGGAGACCATTCAGTCTGGCGATAATACGTCTTTTTCTCCGGAAGAGGTTACCGAAAGTATTTTTATTCCATTCAAACGCAAGCAGTTTAAAATTATTTTTGGTAGCGTTGAGGGAGGCGTTGTTACACCAGGCTTTTTAACAATGTTTTTGAAATCCTGATGTTCGATCCACATGGCTTCCATACAGAAAGGCTTAACTCTACATCTAAAGTTATCAATACCATTAATATGTAAAAGTAAAGGGCAGTGGTCAGAGTACATACGTGGAAGATTGGTGATTGTGGCCTCCGGGAATTGAATTCGCCAGTCAGAATTCGCCAGAGCACGGTCCAGCCGCTCCTTAGTATTGGCAAGTCCATGTCTTCCATTATCCCAGGTGAGTTTAGGTCCCCGGAATCTGATGTCCATCAAGCCACAACTGTTAATATTATCGCAGAAGTGTTGGCATCTCTGAAAATCATTGAATGGAGTGAAGCTTTGTCTCTCGTTAGGTCCCAGATAGTCGTTGAAGTCTCCTGCGAGAAACCAAGGGGCAGGGATGGCTTCGGCAAAATCCGAGAAGTTTTCCCACAGTTCTGCTCTCTTGTTGATTTGGGGGTTACCGTACACGGCCGAGAAAATCCAATTATCAAAATTCGTTTTCTTGATCTCCACATGGACCACTTGGTTGTGTAAAAAGATGGGAATCACTAAAATTTCGTCAGGGTTCCAAAGTACCCAAATACCGCCTGCTCTGCCATCCGGGTCTATAATAGCCGTGGATGTGAGACCATATTTTTGAAAGAAATTTCCCATAGAATAGAAACAGACTTTGGTTTCCATCAGAGCAACCATCTGAGGCTTGAATTGTTGAGCTAGTTGGTGAAAATGGCTCTTGAATCGATTGTTTCCCGTACCTCTAGTATTCCATATAAGGGTAGTAATTGAGTGTTTATGGATGAAAAGGTCAAGCGACAGCAGAGATTTACCTTCCAATAGATCTTCGACTTTCTTCCTCCCTATAATTGGGTGAGTTAGTGCTGATAGACAAACCTCGAGTGAGGCTTCGGCTTCTGTCCACCGATCTGAAGTAAGTACCATCCGGAATTGTTCTTGTAGGACCTCTATTTCCATGAATATGAGTAGTTCTTCCCCTGCTGTTTCTTTCAGTTCCATCCCGTAGAACCCGAGTTTCCTGACTTGGATATGAGTCATTTGATCTTTGGATAAGCGGAACAGGGTCAGGTGGTTTGGCCGTGTTTGATGGGTGAGAAAACAGGGGGTCTTCTTCAGGGCTGAATTTTGCGGTAGGCGAAGAAGTTTGCTGGCTAGTGGAGCCGAAGAAGAGCTGTCTAGGCTGAGGCGGCGACTCCAAGGAAGAGTGAAGGTTAGAGATGGTTTTAGGGCCTTGGGAGGATTGAAAGGTTGGACTTGTTCCAGGTGCTTCACTAGTATTGGAGTCAATTGAAATGGGTATGGCTGTAACCTCGTCACTGTTACCTATGTGGACCATATTATTGCTTGGGTGGATAACTAAATTTTGGTTTTGTCTGTTTGGTTCTTTGTGTTTCCGGTTTGGATTCGTGTTGAACTTGGCTGATGTTCAGTGGATATCTGGGGCGAACGGGCCAGTGAGGTTAGGGCCTTAAATCTATTGTTATTAGCTGGTGCCTGTTTGGGCATATGGGCTTGGTGATCTTGGTATTTTCGTGGGCCGGGGTTGAGTAGAGTTGTCAAACGGGCCGGGCGGCCCGCGGGCTGGCCCGGCTCGGCCCGGTTCTGGCCCGGCCCTGAAGGTGAACAGTAACGGCCCAGCAGATTTGGGCTTGGGGCCAGGGCCTGGACCAGGCCAAAGAATTCTGGGAAAAAGCCCGGCCCGGCCCGGCCCGGAAACGGCCCGGTTCTGGCCCGGCCCGATTATGGCCCGGTTCTGCGGCCCGGTTCGGCCCCACCACTTGAAATGTTGGCCCTTGCATAATTTTTTGTGTAACCCTTGCATAAAAATTTAACAAGGGTTTCTAGCAAACTTATGAAATGTTGAGGGCTACGGTAGTAGAGAACCCAAAGCTCAGGGATGCTTTTACATAATAATCCTTGATTATATAATAAGGAAACAATACGCAACGAAAACCCACCAAAGAAGGCATGAAGAAGGGACAAAGAACCATTAACCAACCTTGATATAACTGGCCTAGCACAAACACACAGTTTATCCTTAGTCCTAGCACACAAAAACTGAAGTATAAACATACATTTCATAAGAGCTGAAAGTTGCAACTTTTATGAACACGTTGCAATCACACATTACTCTTAGAGAAAGATGGTTGCAACTGAAACAATCTTTGAAATTCATGATTTCCATTGTTTCCAGAGGAATGAGATAAGGTATATTGTAGGTGGTGGTAGATAGAAAGAAATCTTTGAAAGTGATTTTTGTCGTATTTAAAGAATCAAAACATTGGAAATTCTATTTTGCTTAAGCAGTGAAAACACATAGAAGGTGTTTCTAAAAGGGGTAATGGCAAAACCGTTCATTGAACTATACGCTGTTTTGCATGTCGCTGCCTGTAATTTTAACTTCAACAAAAAGGTTCCCTGCAATATATGCATTTGATGTCGATAGCTCCAATGGAGCAAAAAGTTCTAAGTGAAAAACACTCCTAATCATAACTAATCTTTTACGAAGTTTTCAATTAAACAAGGGCATCTTAAGAAGAAGAAAAAAATTAGTCATTTAACCCCCGATCAGCATTACATATGAATTTAAAAAATTCAAAAAGATATCCTGTTTTACAATAGCTTCCTTGCACTAATATGTTCGTATTCAAAATCTAGAATTAACCTTCAGGTTTATGCTAGTTTTAATGTACTAATATGTTTGTATTGATATCTACAAACGTGCATAACAAGTTGAATATGTAGCATAAACATCAAATTACAAACTTGAAATAGAAAATTAAAAAGGATTGAGTTTCTGACAAATTATTCAACTTAATCTGTGTATATTACATTTCTCCTAAAAGGTTATAGAAAACTCAGTTCTCCGCAAGTTGTTTTCTTTAATCGAATTTGATGGGGTAGATGTATTAGCTCTAAGATAGTTTAGTTTTAACGTGAATGGAAGTTGTAAGTTTTGATATAATTTTTTTTCATTAATAAGAGAGCATGCATGAGTTTTAACGTGAGGGCTATAATTATAGCCAATTATAGCCCTCAACATTTCATATTTTTTGGCCCGGGATAATTATAGCCAATTAAAGAAAGAAATTACACAAAAAAAAAATTTGGGCCCGGGCCCGGCCCAAGCCCGGCCCTAAATATTGGGCCTAGGGCCAGGGCTTGGACTGGGCCTAGCATTTCTCCCCAGTCGGCCCGGCCCGGATTGGCAGCCCCTTGGCCCGGCCCGGCCCCGCTTCAAGCCCGATGGGCCCGGGCCGGGCGGCCCAAGCCCGGCCCGTTTGACACCTCTAGGGTTGAGGCTATCAGTGTATTTCCTTTGCGTGGCCTTTTGGACTCTTCTCTTTACAACCATCCATTCTCCATAGGTAGGTTTCTGTTGTACCTGATCCTTTTTTTCCGAGATTATGCCATTAAGGTTCCCGTTCTGCTCTTGCAGGTTTCCATTGTTCGTTGTCAGACTACTATCTTGGCCAGTGTTTCTCGCCGATGCACCGGTTTCCTGCCGTTGAGTACAGTTATCCTTCCGATGACCCACGCGTCCGCAATCGAAACAGATCACCGGCATGAACTCGTACTCCACTTTGTATTCTTTTCCTGCCAGAATATATGCCGGTATCAGAGGTTTGGATAAATCGATTTCAATACAGATTCTAGCATATTTGCCCCGAATCGACGTGGCTGTGTTAAAGTCTACTTTGATCGGACGACCAAGCTTAACGGCTATTCTTCGTAGAACGTTTTCACTGTAATATTCAATTGGGAGCTCTGAAAGACGGATCCAAACTGCCGTAGTAGTTTCAATAGCTTCTGAAGGTTTGAAGTTTGGTTCCCATCTTCTAACAGTTAAGTAATGGCTAAGGATAATCCAAGGACCTCCATTAAACGCATGTTCCGCATTAACTCTGGAGTCAAATTTAATTAGGAAGAACCCATCATCCAGATCAATAATTTCAAAATCACCATGAAGGTCCCAAGTAGATTTGAGTCTAGTTGATAGAGTTGTAAAGCCTATATTCTTTCCCAGTAATTTAACTATGATGCAGTCTTTCCACTGGGCATGGATGTGTTGGATCATGTCTTCAGGAAGCTTGCTTTCCGGTATGCTTTGATTGGGAGTTTCTAGTGTTTCCTCCAAAGTCATATCTTCAAAGGCTCACTGTTTTCGATAAAATATACCGCCTTTTCATCTTGGATTTTGAATACAGCATCACGGTAAGATTTGGAGCTGGAAGGTTCTCTTGACTTAAAGTGTGCGAGTGGGGTTTCCATTCTGGCCGACATTTTTATAGTCTTTTCTGTTTCCTTCTCTGTTTGTTTTGTTTCCAGATGCTCTGTTTCAACTAAAGTAGAGTCCATCGTGATCTCTTCTCTAGTGACTGGTTCAGTAGTTGGCAGAGTACCTTCCTTGGCACGCAGAAGTTGTGCCTTTTTGGGTTTCTTCGAGTTTTTCTCACTTCCATTAATGATAGAGCCATTAATGCTTGAAGAAGAGGTTGCCAGGTATTTCGAGATATCCATAAGTAAAGATACAGAGTGCTTCTCCTGGGATTCCTCAAAGGGGCTTTCTTCACTGCCCGGTTTAGACCAAACTTACCTGGTAAACATGGAGCTGGTGAGGGATCGGGGCGCGCGGGGGGGGGGGGGGGGGAGATGTAGGTGCGAGACTTCCGACAGAGAAGCATGGGGAGAACCATCACCGACCAGGTCGGGGTTATTTCTCAAGGCTAAGATGGAAGAAAGATCGCAGGACATCGGAAGAAAAAGTAACAAAAGAGAAATTATTTCTTTTGCTTGAATCCTTTAGCGACCAGGCTGGCCTTATACTTGCCACGTGCCATCAGATTTGATATTTCTTTTAAAACCTTTTTGCAATCAGTTGGCTTGCAGTCGAGGATCAACCAAAAATTCAAGTGTAGTTAGGCTTAATAAAGTGCATTTCATCATTAATAGTTTCATGCTACAAATGTGCTTTCTTCGAAGACATAGTTTCTGCATAGGTACCGGTGTTCATTTCACCTTTATATGGTAAAACTATGGTCCATAGATCTTGGTTTAGCAACCCTTGAACTTCTTCTAGGTTGAACTCTTTCCAATTTACACCCTTGAACTTCTTCTAGGTTAAGTTTAACTCTTTCTTCAAACCTAATTACGTTTCTTTAAATGATGTTCTGGAGATGGAGCCTCCATATTCCAGAACTTAAAAAACTTACTTGTCGTTGAATAATCAATAAAAATATAGTTTGCCTCCTTTGTAGTCAACAAGGGCGCGGCCACCTTATGTAAATGGGGGCCGCAATTGACCCCCTTATTTTAATTTTTTTTTTATTATTATTTTTTTTTTGAATTTCCCAAAGGGAAAATACTAGAACTGTAAATATGGGTAACCGCAGGGGGGAGGAATCGAACACGGGACCTCGAGGTCACTCCTCGAGGCTCCTTGCCAACTCAACCAACCCCCTTAGTTCTTATTTTAATTGTTGAGGGAGCTTAGTGCTAGTATCGTACTTAACACATGGTCATAGTTAAAAATTTGGCAAACAACCCTTATAAAACTTACTTCTTGCTGAATAATCAATAAAATAATAGTTCACCTCCTATGTAATCAACAAAAGCGAGGCCAACTTATGTAAATGGGACTGGCTGCAATTGAACCCCTCACTTTAAACGTTGAGGGAGTTTAGTGCACTACAAGAAAAAGGGATTTTAACGACGGATTTTACTTCCGTCGCTAAAAGTCTCTTTCAGCGACAGGATGTACCGTCTCTAAAAATCCGTTGATAAAAAACTTTTACTGAGGGGGACTTCCGTCGGTAAATATTTTTACCGACGAATTTTTTCTAACGGGTTTTTAGCGACGGAATCTCGGTCAGTAAATGTTTTTAGAAAATTTGTAATTTCGGTCAGATTTTTAAATATATGTTTAGTGACAGGATTTCTTCGTCGCTAAATATTCCTTCGCTAAATATCATTTTCGCGGCGGAGTTTTCCGTCGCAAAAAATATCCGTCGCTTTAAGTCTAAATATTATTAACTTTTATTGACGGACGTTTAGCGACAGACGATTCTGTAGCTAAAAGTCCTGTAATAAAAAGCCCAGTCCCCTTTTTTTCTCTCTCAGTTTCTCACTCAGTTTCTGATTTCCTCCCTCCGGCAACTCCCTCCTCTGGCCACTACAAGAAATTGCCTCTTTAGCGACCGCCAGAAAATGCGGTCGCTAAACTATACATGAGCGACCGTCTTAGCTACCGCCTCTCATAGTAGTCGCTAAATGTATCATAACTTGGCCGGGTCAAACAAATATTTTTGGCGGGAATTTTAGCGACCGCATTTAGCGACTGCCTGGCGGTCGCTAAAATAGTCTCTATTGTGGTCGCTAATTTTAGCAACCGCCAAATCGGCCGCTAAAGACTGTCGCTAAATTTAGCGACTGTCTATAGCGACTGGGGGTCGCGGTCGCTAAATGGAAGGTATAAAACCTTTTTTTCGAGCCTTAATCTGTCTCTTTCTCTCCCTACTCAACCGCCCAACGCCAACACCGTCGGCGACCGCCACCTCTCCCCAAACCCCGTTCCTCTGCCATCCAACTAACAACCCAACGCCAGCGCTGCCTCCATCTGGGTTTGCGAAAACGTCCCCATTGCGGCTGCCACTGCCGTATCTGCGGTCCCAACAAATGTTCTTCCGCCACTCTTAGTTCAGGTAAGCCTAAGCTTAGGGAGACTAATTCTAGTAGCTTGGAAGCTAGTTTTTTATAATTATTAGCATATTCCTCTGATGCTTGCTAGAACACCTATTCCCTCTCGTCAGTCTAACTTGACAGCGATTGGACTTCTAACAAAGCGTGCGTAACACAGTCCATTTCAAAAATCCCTGAACAAAAGGTTAAGGTGTTAATTGATATGTCATTTGTTGGTTCGCACCCAAGAAGTCGAGCCTATCAGGTTTGACAGTAACACCAACACCTGGTGGTGGAACAAAGTTAACACTATAAGATGAATTAGCTAAGCCAACGTTAGTGACAATCCCTGTTTGGGGTAATTATTATCTTGTAAGCTAGATTTTGGTGTAGTTTTTTATAATTATTAGCTTGTAAGCTAGATTTTGGTGTAGTTTCATTCCTTGTCTGTGATGAATTTTCCTGCCTTTTTTTTGGCTTTTGGATGCGGAAAGGACTATATAATCCTAGAGATCCGAGATTCTCAATATCAACATATGGTAATGGAAGTTGGGCTTAGTGGGATTAACTGAGATATCTTTTTTAACGGTGGTAATCCTTATGTGGAAGAAGAGCAAAACCCGAGTGCACCGAAGTTTTATAAATTGTTAAAGCACACCAAGTTATCTGTTGTGACAAAGATGTTACATTTAAAGTCTGAGCATCGTTCTAAGTGATAAAGGTTTCGATGTTTTTCTGAAGCTTAATAAAGAAATTGTTCCCAACCTATCGTGGTTGCACCTAAGGGCCCAGTGGGGGTCCTATTATGCACGCCACGTCGGCACAATCAACAGTCATTTTTCAGCGCTCCCAACCGATCAAAACGTGCACGCTCAAGTCACGTTCATTTCTCACTTTTGTTACGTTACTTCGTCACTAAGAAACTCATTTTCGTACGACACCTCATTACGCTGCGACCGTCACATGTCGACCGTCGGCGCACCATGGCACTTGCCCAAAGAGCTTGGCCATGGCCTTCCCCTTGGGGTCGGCCACGGGCTCCCCTTAGGGTTGGCCTTGGCCATCCCCCAAGGGTTGGCCTTTGGTCTCCCCCTTTAACACTTTCACTACTCTTCAAAGGATCATGCACTGCCCCCGATGCTTGTCGTCTGTCGCCCGGACATCGTCTCCTCGACGCTCGACGCTCGTCGCCCGTTGCTTGGACACTGTCTCCGTGACGCTCGTCGCCTGGCACCCTCTCCACGACGCGCGTCGCCTGTCACCCGGGCACCGTCTCTGCGACCCTCATCGCCTGCGCCCGCGTGCCATCTCTACGACCCTTATCCCCCGTGCTTGAGCGCCGACTCCATAACACTCGTCGCCCGTCGCCCGGGAACCATCTCCGTGACGTTCGTCGCCCGTCGCCCGGGCACCCTCTCCGCGATGCTCGTCGTCCGTTGCCAGGACACCGTCTCCGCGACCCCCGTCACCCGCGCGCCGTCTTCGAGACCCCCATCAGCCGCGCCAACGTGCCGTCTCAGCGACCCCCGTCGCTGGCGCCCGCGCGGCGCACTCCTACACTCCGTCGTGCCCATGTGTCGCGTCGCTGATATAGTTGTTCCCCCAAGCTCTTTGTCACACTACCACGCACCTTGCGTTGGTCCATCCTTTCACCACATCATACGCACATTGCCTTGGTCGTGGAACATGCTTCGACCTACTCTCCGAAGTGTGCAGCATCCCGCAGGGAAAGGCGCCTCTTCCGGGACACTATCTTTGCCAGAGAGCTTTTCAACTCCCCTTCCCTCAGGTAGACGGCTTCTCCGGGATGCTACCTCGTCCTGTTGGGTAGAGGGCTCCTCCGGGATGCTACCTTGACGCGCTCCAAGTGCTCCGGCACAAGGACTCGTCCCCGGGGATAGGGGACTCCTTCGGGACACTATCTCCACCAGGGAGCTTTTCAAATCCCTTTTCGCCAGGTAGACGGCTCCTCCGGGATGCTACCTTCACGTGCTTCGAGTGCTCCGGCACAAGGACTCACCCGCGGGGATAAGCGACTCTTCCAGGACACTATCTCTGCCAGGGAGCTCTAAGTTCTCTGGCACAAATACTCCCTTTTCGCCAGGTAGACGGCTCCTCCGGGATGCTACCTCGGCTCGCCAGGTAGACGGCTCCTCCGGGATCCTACCTCGGCCTGCGGGATAGGTGACTCCTCCGGGACACTATTTTCGCTAGGGTGTCGGTGTGACTGGCCTACGTGCTCTGGCACTGGGGGCTTGCGTCGGCACCCCTAGGGACTATGACCCCCGGGTCACTCAGAGACGGAAGCAGGTTTTCGGAGGGCATCGCGCCTAGTTCGCCTGGCAATTGGGCGTCGGGTCTTCCCCACCTCTGCCAAGCCTGTGGGACTCTGTAAGGACTTGGATTGGTGGCTAGATCAAGAGAGTTCTCTGGCCACACCGACGTTGTAGGAGCCAGTCTTTCCAGACAGGCAGAGCGACGCTGTGAGGGGCAGGCCGGTTGAATATGCGATCCGACAGTCCGTGGAGCACCGACACCTGTGGACTTCTCGGTGACGTGTCAGTCCCAGGGGAGCACCACGTGTCGGCTGATGACATCATTATTTCAACCTCTATAAATAGGGGTCTTGAGAATTCATTCAGACGTTTGAACATTTTCAGAACTCTCACATTTTTCACTTTCGCACGCTAGAATTCTAGAGAGAGAAACATACAGGACCTTGACTCTGGACCTCAGCATTGGACTGTGACTGTCGTCGTGTATTCACCTTGCGCCATCGCCCTTGCAACACTGCCACCCTCAGGCTATGTCTGGGAAGCCTTTGGTTTCTGCCCTTGTTCCACCCTTGTTGTGTCCCACATCAGCACACTTGGCATCTGACTCGGACTGCATTCTTTCTGGTACCTCCACGTCGACTACGAA
Organism: Escallonia rubra; assembly: GCA_033065855.1. Lineage (NCBI taxonomy): Eukaryota > Viridiplantae > Streptophyta > Magnoliopsida > Escalloniales > Escalloniaceae > Escallonia > Escallonia rubra. The sequence goes on from JAVXUO010000878.1 coordinate 326,354, forward strand.
CCCACTTTCCTTGGCATCATTTTGGCGACTCCGCTGCGGAGGTGAGCATCGCCGTGCATTTTTTTCTTTGCCTAACATAACCAAGCAATCATGCCTCAGCAACGTAGGACTACCAGGACTACCAGCCAAAGCCTCAACCTAGCCATCCAAGAGGAGCATCACCTCGAGGACCAAGAAGAGACCAATCACAACCAACTACAGGCTCCTTCTGGGATGGATGCACCCAATGTAGCCACGTTCGTCAACGCCACAATCCAACATCTTACTCCTACAATCACCGAACTCCAAGATTCTCAATCATCTCTCATGGCCGTGATATAAGAAATACAAAAAATCAATCCAAGTCTTGACTTCACAGTCGACAGCTTCTCAAGGCCTCAGAGCTCCGCACCCTGTGACCGCTGCTCACTTCGTGTCATCCCAAGCTCTGGGGTTGGCCCCTCCTGCTCATATCCAGCCTTTAGGGCCTGGGCTAGTTCTGGACATTGCCCAGGTCCCAGTGTCGCGACCATCGCTGCCTTGGTCCTCCGGGCCCTCAACAGTAGGACTCACGGCACCTCAACCTGGGCGCCACGCCTTACCCTTGCTCGAAGCACTTCGGAAGCTCACGAATCAATTGAGATAGAGCCTAACCCAAACATAGCCAACCGAAACCTAAACACAAATCATTCCCCCAGCTTACTTCAGTCGACCCTTCCTGACGACCGGCCTCCAGCAGCTGACACTACCCATATGCAAATCATACCCCAACAAGTTTCTCCCCACCACCAACCCCTCTTTACCATTGGCATCCCCTCGATGCCTCAGGTTGCACCGTCTGGGGGCTCTGGTGCCCGGATCATCCCGACAGGGCACAAACCCTCACATGCTTCGTATGTCACAAGCATGACCTTGATGCCATCCTTCCCCTTCTCAAGTAGTCATCCTTACCACACTCCCCCTCTAAGCTGTCAGGCCATGCTCCATACCCTGGCAGCCTCGCTACCAAGCCCTACCCTATCAAGTACAAGTAACCATCCTTTACCCTGTTCAACGGCAAAGAGGGCAACGCCCGCGAGCACTTCACCCGTTTTGCCGGCTCCCTAGAGCACTATGAAGAGGACGACACATTAAAGCTTCGGGAATTTCACAAGTCCCTGACTGGCCTCGCGTACTCTTGGTATCATCAGATTCCTGACGGTACTATACACTCCTGGTCCAACATGGTCTAGCTCTTTCTCGACAAGTTTCACTATGAGACGGAACGTGTGACCATCGTTGACATTGCCGGAATCTGCCAGAACCCCGGGGTAGACCTCATCACCTATGTTACATGATTTCATCACAAGTGCTTGAAGTGCACTGACTTCGGTAAGAATGAGACCCTTGTACCCATTTGCATCAAGAACATGAAAGACACATACAGGGTCTACCTTGAAAACCTCCAGCTTCGGTCTTGGGGACATCTCAAGGAAGCTGCACGACGCACCTATGACTCGGTCGGTCCGTCAAAGACCCCAAAGCCCCAACCTCATATTGCATTGGCCGCAACGGCTGAACCAGCCAATAACGACGACAACAGCCGCAAGCGCCAATCCCAAGGAAATGATCAGCGCCCTGACAAAGAAGGCAGCCGACGCCTGCCCCGGAATACCCATACGACCTGAAGATTGTCAGAACTCTCCTCGAGACTTGGATCGATGACAATGCCATAACCCTGCCCGACGCCGACGTTGAACCTACCCCGGAAGACTTAGCCCACCCCAACTACTGCCCCTATCATTGAAAAGTTGGTCACGGTCTCAAGTGGTGCAGGGGCCTCAAGTTCACCTTCACTGACAAGATTGCATCTGTCGAGCTCAAACTCTAAGTGTGGGACATGTGACCCACCTGCCCAAGCCTTAGTCTGCCTAGTGCATTTTCCACACTTGTAATGTTTTCCTTTATTTTGCAAGTTTCCATGTACGTCATCCCCATGTACCAAGGCATGTTGCCTATCTTTTGTTATCAATGAAGTTACATTTTCCAGACTTAGAAAATTTTCAAGCTACATTGCCCTTGCCCAAGTGTACTGACACCATACTTGATGCCATCACCCATTCCCTTGGGGGCTTCACCCCTTTCCTACCCATGTCGCCTCATATTGCAAGGACTTGGTACGTGGTGCGCGGGGTGGCTCGAGCCATGCTACTAAGTATCAACCCCGTCAGCCGACATCCCCTTCAAGGCATGCGTCCTCGTGGGCATGCACGCAACACATGCATTCTCTTTCCATTACTTAGAAAGAAAAAAAAAACATTCAACAATATTTTTCATCCTCCCACTACCCCTCTCATTCTCTTTCCATCATGTTGAAAATTTTTCCACCAAAATTTTTCATCTTCCCCCTTCCCCTTTGAAAGGCAAAAATTAAATAAAATTGGTGCACCCCCCCCCCCCACCCCAGCGCCTGGGTAGCCCCCTTCCCACACCTCCATGTGGGACTCCCCACTCTCTTTCCTCATTTAATTACCTCTCTCCCTTTTCCCCATTCTCCCTTTCTCTCTCTTCCTTTTTCTCTCTCTCCAATCACTTCCAACTTTTTATTTTTTCTCTTTATCCTTCTCACATCACTCAACATATTTTTCCTCACTCTTCCCTCACTACCCAAGACACACCACTCCCCATTTCCCCACTTTACACACACACACACACACACACTCTCTCTCTCTCTCTCTCTCTCTCTCTATGTTATCACATTAAATTTCTTCTCTCTCTCTCTCTCTTTTACACACATTCTCTTACACATTGTCTCTCTCTCTTACACTCATTAACTCACCCCATTCACTCTTCCTCTCACCAAGACCCCCTCCACACGTGTATTTCTCTCCCATTCTTCTCACTCTCCTTTTTTCTTCCTTTCCACTCATCATTACACCCACTCTCTCCCTCTCACATTAATGCTCCCTCTCTCTCACACATTACCTCCCCCCATCAATTCCCCTTATCTCACCCTCCTCTTTTCCCCACACCCACACCCTCAACCTCGGCCTCTCCACCCCCTTCCCCCATGCCTCACTCCCTCTCTTTTCACTCTCACATTAATTCCCTTCATCCTCTCACTTTCTTCCTTCACTCAACAAATGAAAACTTTTTTTTTCTTTCTTTCATTCCTAACTCCCTAAGTCAACCCACTTCTCTTACATTCCCCTCACACCCCCGAGGCCGACCCACCTTTATTTTTTTTCTTCTTTCCCTTTTCTTCCTCTCAACACTTCCTCTTTGCTTTACACTCTCTCATAAATACTACACACCCCAACACTCTAACATCCTCTCTTACTCCCGCATTCCATTAAACTCACCATTTTTCACTACACCACACTTAACTTTTTTTCTATCCCACCAAAACCAAAAATCAACATACCAATTGTACTATAACTAAAAATTTCATGTGCTTTGGGGTAGCACCTTTTGACTCCTTTACCCATTTTCTCACTTTCCATATTTAGAATTTTTTTGCAACATTGACCGCATGCAATGCCCCCGCCCCTGCCCCCGCATCGCGACGCCCGACCGCGCCTTTGTCGCGCCCTCATGATGATGTCCCCCAACATCAACGTCCTTGGTAGGTGGTGCACGAGGCAGCTCAAACCACCAACTCATACTCAATGTTCAATGCCCGTCACACGCGCCGACTCCGCGACACCTGTCGCCTGCGCGCCGTCTCAGTGGCCCCTGTCGCCCGCGCCCTTACGTCCCATCACCGTGCCCTCATTGTTATACCAAGCATTCTAAAGTTTCAGTAGGTGGTGCATGGGGTGGCTCGAGCCACCTACTCTTCACCTTCGTCATTCAAAGACGAAGTCAACAACTCGCCGGCCATACAACATCAAAATCTTGCTAAGTGTTTATGCGTACGACACCCGCTCGGGTTGCCCTTCCGCGTACACCACACGCAGGGGGCTTATGTTCCCAACCTATCTTGGTTGCACCTAAGTGCTCAGTGGGGATCCTATTTTGCACGCCACGTCGGCACAATGAATAGTCAATTTTCAACGCTCCCAACCGGTCAAAACATGAACACTCAAGTCACGTGCATTTCTCACTTTTGTTACATTACTACGTCACTAAGAAACTTATTTTTGCACGACACCTCAATACGCTGTGACCGTCGCATGTCACCCGTCGGCTCACCATGGCACTTGCCCAAGGAGGTTAGCCTTGGCCTTCCCCTTGGGGTCGGCCTCGGCCTCCCCTTGGGGTTGGCCTTGGCCTTCCCCTTTAACATTTTCACTACTCTTCAAAGGATCATGCACTGTCTGCAATGCTCGTGGTCCGTCGCCCGGACACCATCTGCATGACGCGGGTCATCCGTCACCCAGACACTGTCTCCGCGATGCTCGTCGCCTGTCGCCCGAGCACCCTCTCCGCGATGCTCGTCGTTAGTCGCCCGGGCACCGTCTCCGCGACCCGCATCACCCGCACCCACGCGCCATCTTCATTACCCTCTGTCACCTGTGCTCGTGCACCGACTCCATGACATTCGTCGACCGTCACCCGGGCATCATCTCCGCGACACTCGTCGCCTGAGCATCATATCTGCGACGCTCGTCGCCTGTAGCCATGGCACGCTCTTCATGATGCTCGTCGTCGATCGCTTAGGCACCGTCTCGACGACCCCCATCGCCAGTGCCTGCGCAGCGTCTTCGTGATGCTCGTCGTTTGTCAGTCGGGCGCCGTCTCCGCGACCCCCGTCGCCCGCGCTCGCGCGCTGCACTACAACGCTCCGCAGCGCCCATGCGCCGCGCTGCTAATACACCCGTGCCCCCAGGCTCTTTGTCACACTACCACGCACCTTGCCTGGGTCTTGGAATATGCTTCAACCCACTTTCTAGAATGTGCAGCATCCCATAGGGATAGGCGACTCCTCCGGGATACTATCTCTGCTAGGGAGCTTTTTAACTCCCCTTTCGCCAGATAGACGGCTCCTTCAGGATGCTACCTCGGCTCGTCAGGTAGACGGCTCCTCCGGGATACTACCTTGATGCGCTCTGAGTGCTTCAGCACATGGACTCATCCGTAGGGATAGGCAACTCCTCCGGGACACTATCTTCGCCAGGGAACTTTTCAACTCCCATTCTGCCAGGTAGACGGTTCCTCCGGGATGCTACCTTGGCTAGTCGGGTAGATGGCTCCTCCAGGATGCTACCTTGATGTGCTCTGAGTGCTCCAGCACAAGGACTCACCCGCGGGGATAAGCAACTCCTCCGGGACACTATCTCTGCTAGGGAGCTTTAAGTGCTCTGACACGAAGACTCTCCTTCCGCCAGGTAAACGGCTCATCTGGGATGCTACCTCGGCCCACGGGATAGGTGACTCCTCCTGGACACTATCTCCGCTAGGGTGTGTGCGTGACTGGCCTACGTGCTTTGGCACTGGGGCTTGCGTCGGCACCCCTAGGGAATATGAGCCCAGGTTACTCCGAGATGGGAGCAAGTCTTCGGAGGGCATCGCGCCTAGTCCGCCTGGCAGATGGGCGTCAGATATTCCCCACCGCTGCCAGGCCTGTGGGACTCTTCAAGGGCTTAAATTGGTGGCTAGATCAGGGGGTTCTCTGGCCAGACCAACGTTGTGGGAGCCAATCTTTCCAGACAAACAGAGCGACACTGTGAGGAGTAGGCCGGTTGAATATGCGATACGACAGTCCGTGGAGCACCGACACCTGTGGACCCCACGGTGATGTGTCACTCCCGGGGAGCGCCACGTGTCGGCTTATGACATCATTATCTCAACCTCTATAAATAGGGGTCTTGAGAATTCATTCGGACGTTTGAACATTTATAGAACTCTCACATTTTTCACTTTCTCACTCTAGAATTCTAGAGAGAGACACATACATGACCTTGACTCTGGACCTCAGCATCGGACTGTGACTATCGTCATATATTCACCTTGCGCCATCGCCCTCAAAGCACTGCCACCCTCAGGCTCTGTCTGGGAAGCCCTTGGTCTCTACCCTTGTTCCACCCTTACTGTGTCCCACATCAGCACACTTGACATCTGACTCGGACTGCATTCCTTGTGGCACCTCCACGTCGTCTGCAAACCCACTTTCCTAGGCATCAGAAATATTTCCAGAGGATGAGAAGTTGCCTGACACGTACTATAGTGCTAAGAAAATGATCTTGGTTTGGGGTACCAAAAGATAGATGCATGTAATAATGATTGTGTAAGTGTTATCAAAGGCAGGCCTAGGCGAATGGCTCACTACCTGCACCTCGCCTAGGGCTAGGCACAGCCTCTTTGAAAAGGAGCTCACCTTGCGCGCCTAGGCACAAGGCAGTGGTAGAGGCACAAAAAAAAAGCCTAAAAATCCTAATTTTTGATTTTTTGCATTGTGGCATCTTCTCAACTGTTTATTTTTTTTGATGATTTGTTTCATAACATAATTATTCAATATCTAAACCACAAAAAAACCTAAAACCCCAACTCTTAAATCAATCGATTCTTTTATTGTTGTTAATTGTGTTAGCGCCCCGTTCCCAATTGTTACTATCTTTTTAGTAAATTTACTCCTTCCTTTCATCTTGTAAACAAAAAAGATGAAATTGAGGATGAACCTCTACCGGACTTGGAGCCTATGGTTCCCTTTTGAAGAAAATATTGTTGCCTTAACCCTCACTGATGATGAGGATAAAGTTATCATTATATTCACTTAGGATTAACTACTTCTCATTAGATTTGAAACTTTTTCTAGTGTTGAAAATTTGTTAAATTGACTTGTTCTTTTTTTTTAAATGATTTTATTGGTTTACTTCACTAATATCTATTTAATTGTATTCTCTATTTAATTTTATTCTGCGCCTTACTTCGAAAAGGCACTCGCCTGCACCTTTCGCCTAGGCTCCAGGGACCCTTTGTGCCTTAGGTGCACATGTGCCATTAATAACTATTTGTGACTTATTCTGGAAAGAGAACAATGACTTAAATGTGTGTCCGATTAGTGGCCACACATGGTATAAATCAACCAGTGGGAAGAAAAGGAAGATAACATGGAAGATATTGCGATACTTTCCACTAACACCAAGGCTTCAAATGTTGTATTACTCTTCTAAAATACCACAGCACGTGAGATGGCATAGGAACGTCCACATCAAAGTTTCTGATTTATTGAGACATCCTGCCGATAGAGAGGCATGGAAGGAATTTGATTGCAGACACCCATCTATTACTGTAGAAGTTTGAAATGTGCGACTTGGGCTCACTACTGATGGTTTTAATTCTTTTGGGCACTCTAGCACATCTTACTCTACGTGGCCTATGATCATTGTCCCATATAACCTTCCTCGAGACATGTGCATGAAGAAGCAATTCATGTTTTTATCATTACTCGTTCTTGGACCTGCGGGTAGAAATATAGACGTGTACTTGCGGCCGTTGATCGATGAGTTAAAAATTTTGTGAGAAATTAGAGCCCGAACATTTGATGCATCTCTTTAACAGAACTTCAACTTGAGGACAACAGTCATGTGGACTATCAATGACTTCCCTGCATATGGTACGTTGTATGGTTGGAGTACACATGGTAGGTTGGCATGTCCTTATTGTATGGAAGTGAGTAAGGCTTTCACCTTAAAGCACGGGGGGAAGGCTTCCTTTTGGGGGTGTCACAGACAATTCTTACCGCCTAATCATCTATTTTGAAAACAAAAAGATAAGTTTGATAAAACTGTGGAGCGTGACGTTAAAACACGTGACCGATTGTCTGGGGATGAAGTGCATTTGTCGTAAAGGACCTTGACATGGATGCGGTACCATTTGGAAAAATGTGTTGCCTGTCTAAAACTTCCTGGCTTAAAAAAAACACATAACTGGAAGAAAATGTGCATCTTTTGGGAGTTGCCTTATTGGTCAACCCTCTTTCTCCGTAACAATCTTGATGTTATGCACATTGAGAAAAATGGTTTTGAAAATGTGTTTAATACAATCATGAATGTCAAGGGCAAATCAAAAGATCACCTAAAAGCATGCAGAGATATGCAGATGATGGGTATACGGCGTGCATTGTATCCATGAATGGTTAATGGTAAGCTGGTTTTTGCCCAAAGTAATATATACATTGGATAAAAAGCAGATACAACATATGTGCGAGTGGGTTAAACTCCTGAAGCTGCCAGATGGTTATGCTTCTAATATATCACGTTGTTGCAACCTTGCTGATTGTAAGTTTTATGGTTTAAAGAGTCACAATTGTCATGTATTCATGGAAAAATTTATACCAATTGTCTTTCGTGACCTCTTACCGAAGCCAGTAAATGAAGCATTGACTAAACTTAGTCATTTCTTCTGCGATTTGTGCTCAAATGTTCTCCAAGAGAATGATGTTAAGATTCTTAAGAAAAAAATTGTTGAAACAATGTGCAAGTTAGAGATCTTTCCCCTGTCATTCTTTGACTCGATGGAGCATTTGACCATTCACTTAGCGTATGAAGCTAGAGTGGGTGGACCTGTGCAGTATTGGTGGATGTATCCATTTGAGAGGTGATGTCCCTCATCCATCTTTAATCGTATTTTATACTTGCACACATGCATTGTTTACTGAAAATGACTTATTTCTTACATAGGTATATGTTTGACCTTAAGAAAAAGGTGCGTAACAAAGCCCACGTTGAAGGTTCAATTGCAGAGGCTTACATCCTTGAGGAGCTTACCAACTTCTGCTCCCTTTACTTTGAGACTGATGCTGATACAAAGATGAATCGACTTGGTCGCATTGACAATACTGTCGACATAGAATTCGATGAGCGTCTTTCTATATTCATGCATCTTGGTCGTGCACTTGGAGCAAAGATTGGTCGATATTTATCCGAGGAAGAGTATATTGCCGTAACATTTTATGCATGAATTGTAATGAAGTTGCACCATTCATAGTGTAAGTAGTTGTGTATATATCTTCCTTCTCATAATTCAAGAACATAATATAACGACAATGTTATATAACATACAGTGAACACGATGAGGAAGTGTTATTCCAAAACCCTGGGATATCAGATGGACAACTCTGTCCATCTGATATCCCAGGGTTTGGGAATAACACTTCCTCATCGTATTCACTTAATAGTATTCACTTAATACGAAACAAGGCGGTTCCTTTTGTGGTCCCGAGAGCGCATAAGTTCTAAAACCACATCTCATTTCTAATATAGTGAGATTGGATATGCGATGTAATAACTTAATAGTTTATGAAAATTGTTTGTTGTTGTAGACCGCCCAAGATGGAGTTGATGTTCGTCTCAAATTGCTTGCTGATGGCCCTAAGTAGACTAGTTTCGTGTTATAAAGGGTACATTATCAACGAGTTTAGGTTTAACACGATGGAAGTTGACCACCTTAGTAAACAAACCCAAAACAGTGGAGTTTTAGTCAAATGTGACTGTTATCATGATAGTGAGAGTGATTTTTATGGGCAATTGGAGGAGGTTGTTGAACTAGATTATTATGGCAGCTGTAATCGACTGGTAATGTTCAAGTGCAGATGATTTTACATTACAGCTGGTATCCAAACTAGTCGACATGGGATTGTGGACGTTAATACGAGGTCAAGGCTCGGATCATATGAACCAAAATTGTATTTACAGCTCAAGAAACGTAGGTTTTCTATGCAAAAGGTGTGACAAGGAAGGACCCAAATTAGCATACTGTTATCAAGACCAAAAGAGGCTTTGTTGATGATGATGTGTTCGTTGAGATGTACCAAGAGGATGATGCTCCCATAGTGATACCGCTTCAGGAGGATAATGATCTTGTTGATGAGCCTTTTTGCAATTTAGGCCATGCTGGAGAAGAGGTCAATGTTGAAGCCCTCTGTGATGATGATGATGATGACGACGTTTCTGAGGCAGAAGTTGATGACGAAGAAGAAGACGATGAAGATGAAGGGGACGAAGATGACGAGGAAGGGGAAGACATTCCGTTGTCTATTAGTGACAGTGATTGACTGTGTAAAGCAAAAAGATTCTTATCAATGTACTTTTGCACGTGTGGTGTTTATTACTTAAATTGAATTGTCTGTTATTGATGGTGGTTGACTATTTTAAATTGAGTTGTCTTTTATACTCGGCCGTGCCACATTGTTATCAATTAACTTTTGCACTTAAGTTGTTTATTATTCAAGCGAACTACATTGTTATTAATTTACTTTTGCACTTAATTTGTTTATTATTCAAGCGAACTAATTAAACTCAAATAACTTTTGCACTTAAAGTCTTTTTGTAGATATGCTGAGATCCAGTGCACTCCGAGGTCGTGGAGGTGGCCGTCGCGAAGCTGCTCCGGCACAATCTGCCCCTTCCCCAGGATTAGTGACGCGACTACTGATGAGCAGTCGATGGCATCATCAGTAGTTTCAGTACATGGTGAGACAATATTAGTTTCGTGTCGAATTGAGACATATATATATACATACATATATATATATATATATATATATATATATATATATATATATATATATATATACATACATATACACATATATGGGAGCTGATCCACTGCTAGCGCTAGCAACTTAACCCAAATTGCTAGCGCGATCTGACCGTCCACGGGCGAGAATGGACGGCCAAATCGCGCGCCACAACAGCGAATTTTTTCACCGTCCGCTACATAATGTAGCGGACGGTGAAAGAATTGTCCGCTACATTATGTAGCGGACGGCCCAACAGCGCTAGCAACTAGCTAGCGCTAGCAGTGGATCACGATCCTACATATATATATATATATATATATATATATATATATATATATATATATATGTCTTACTTTTTCATCATTTGTAGCGTCTAGTGCATCTGTACCTAAAGGTATCACACACGGGATACCTTGTCCAGCCACCCCGGAGTAGAGGATTACTGTTCACGTCCTCAACAATTAGTATGTTTTTAATTTTCAAAGCTCAATTCTTAACATCTTTTAGCGCACCTATCTAACTTAATACGTTGTTATATTGGGATTGAAGTATCTCTCTTGTGATTTCTTGTAATTAACTTTGTTGAGGATTGTGTTAGGACCAAAATCGGTCCTATTATCAAGGCCCACCTCCCATGGCCTTATGCGACGTGGAAGGCGTGGACGGAAGCAGACAAGGAACTTGTCTGGGGGAAGTTCTTTGTAAGGGTTGTCTATTTTTAATTGCTTTTTTTGGTTTTAGAAGTACATTATTGCTAAATTTTTCTTGCTAATCGTGTTTGAAATTATGTTTAATTATGCTCAGGACTACTTCAAATTTGAGTCCAACGGAGACCAAGAACTTGGGAGGCAGGTCTGGGAGTGGCATTGTTCTAAAAACTACAAGAAATGGATGCTCAATGCAAGGAGGCAGGTGCTAGCTCAAGTAGGTGCAACAGATATTTCTATGGCCAGGGACCACAAGCCCGACTACTTCTCCAAAGCCATGTGGGGGCAACTGGTGGACCATTGTGTACAACATAATGGGCAAAGCTGAGTGAGCGAGGCAAGGATATGGGTCATAGTGAGAAGAAGATGAAGCATAGTGCTGGATCCTGTACATATGTTGTGCACTAGATAAAGTTGAGAGAATACGACCCTGAAAAAAGGCCCCCTACGATGCTCTGCTATTTTGAGCACTCACACAAAAATAAAGATGGGAAGTGGGTTTCTGAGAGAGCGGAGCAGTTTGTGGTGAGCACACAAAATTTGTATTGCTTTTGCATTCCTATTGTATCCATATTGGTTGCAGCCGATTTCATTCCTCTAACATTTTCGTTGTTTTATTATATAAAGTTCATATAGAGAAAAAGTTCAAACCAATTCCCAGGTAGACGATAGCCAAGCAGTGGACGAGGTCTCTTCGTGGTCAGAAGCTACAGGGGGTCCTAAGAAGGACCGTATGCTCAGCCTCCCTCGTCAATCCGCACGTTCATCTTTAGGCAAAGCTCAATCATCAGTCGCGACCAGTTGTAGCAGTCCTCCGGTTGAAGTGACGGATAAAGAGCGCTTGGACAAACTTTTTGAAGAAAAAATTACGAAGATGATCCAGTAAGGTTTTATTATGCCCAGACCCAGACTTCAAGTAATACCAATTTTCTCAAGTAGTTATGTATTATGTTCATTCTATATGTGATCTTGATTTGTATATATTATGTTGAATCATTTGTATGGCTTCGTGCAGAGCAATATTATGCCTAGTGCCGATGATTCTCTGGGAAGTGAGGACATTGTTGGATCGAACGTGCCTTCATCGAGCGTGCCTTCATCGAGGAATGAAGAAGATGATGACGGGGTTGGTCGGTCTACCGGCTAGTGATAGGGGTTGGGGTATTATGTATTGACTTGTGTAGCTTTGTCTTCATATACTTGACTCGTTTTTCAAATTTTGGTTCAATTCACATACTTGATTTTAATGCATATGTTTATAGTTTGATGATGATTTGCAATTGACGTATTCAAATGTATGCGACACTCTCGTCATCCTCTTCATCGAGTAATTCTTCCTCTTTTTCAGTAGACTCAGCCTCATCATCTTCAACACTTTCTACGTCTTCCGCGTCATCATCTACTTCTTCTCCCACATCAACTGTTGGTTGAAGAGGGAGATCACCCTCCTCGTTGTCCACCTCAACAGATACTGAGACAGGTGCTTGGTCGGCTTGAAATGTGTCTACCTCATTGTCATATGCCACAGGCAATTTCTTGGAATTGATAACTGTATACCAATGAGATTTGGGATTTGCGACGTCCTCCACGTAAAAGACTTGTGCAGCTTGACTAGCAAACACAAACAACTCGTCTGATGCAAGTCTTGACTTAACATTGACTTCTGCAAAACCATACCGGAGAAGATGTCATTTTACCACCATTCACCTTTTCCAAAACAACAACTCACATATACCACACAGACACCTTATTGTCTCAGATTCAACATGTGCAGATGTGCGTAAGCAAACTCAAGAAATTTATCGACGCGATCCTCAAAATCATCATCATTCTTCCTTTTCATCCAACTTTGATCGACCAAAATGATGACTGATATTACGTACTCTATACCACCTTAAATTAAAACCAATAATCAAGTCCAGGGTCGTTGTGAAAATGAATGCATGCATGTGACAACATGTCTATATATACCCCATTCGTTCTCTATTAGCTAGGTAGTGTTCATATCCCATTCAGAAAAGCACATGTTTATAAAACAGTTTCCAACTCATGCTTAGTCCTATGTCTGCAAAAAAATTGGCAACACGTCCCCGTATTTCTCCAAGTACACGACATCGATTAGGTGTTCTAACATCCGTTAATTCTTACAAGATTAGACGGATGTTAGAACACCAGATTTGTATGCACCCGGAGAAACACTGGAGAACGTGTACCAAATATCCACGATATAGAACACAGAGCATGAATCGATACACTATTTTATAAACACTTACCTTTTCCAAATTGTCCAAGCTGGAAATAAAAGCATTGTAAAATTCAAAGAAGGAAATAAAAGCATTGTAAAATTCAATCGACGAATTCCTTCTTTGATGCGTTCCGTTGAGAGTCTTTGAACGTGTTGCTCGTCTAATAGTCTGTTTGCATGAGTATGAGATTATTCCTATTTCTTCATCAACTCAATGTATGTTAGACAACATAAACATCAGTACTGGTTATCATCAAAACCAAATATAATCCTAGGTTAAATAACCGTAGGGTTAACAATCTCCCCCTTTTTGATGATGGCAAACATTGATTCAAATAATATGAGATATATAAGATAATAAACGCAAAGAAGTATGACAATCTCAATTATAAACCATAAGGGGTTAAAAGAAGAATCATGACGATAAGTTCCCCCTATCTAAAGCAATATAGGCTCCCCCTAACTCAAATAATATATGCTCATATCAAAACCACACAAGTATGAATCAACAATATTTTTGTCCCCCTTTTGACATCATTGAAAAAGATCAAGGGTGTGTGTGAAAGTGATCAACTTATGTATCCATCCATGGATAATCAATATAGCCAACAAGGGCATTCAAACAAGAAAACATAAGTACTTGAATACCCATCAAAAGGTGTACCAAGCACATTTTACAAAAATAGCACATAAAAAGAAGTGTAAAGAATTTAGAAATATAAGTGTGTGCAAATCAATATAGACAAATGAGATTAAATGAATATCAACAAAATCAATAATTTTGGAAAGAGAAAAATCAACCAAAGCATGCTATAAGCATATGAAATAATGTTCAAGCATGTGAAGTGCAACTTGCATGATTATGCACAAGAGATATAACATTTAGTCACATAGGTGAAGACATGCCAAGTTCTCTTCTCAGAGCGGTAAACCTCTTCGAATCTAAAGGTTTAGTGAAGATATCTGCTAATTGGTGATTTGTGTCCACGAAATTTAGAACAATATCACCTTTTTGCACATGATCACGGATAAAATGGTGTTTGATTTCTATGTGCTTAGTACGTGAATGTTGGATGGGATTTTTTCTCAAGTCAATGGCACTAGTGTTATCGCAAAAGATAGGTATGTGATCATACTTGAGTCCAAAATCCAAAAGGGTTTGTTTCATCCAAAGAATTTGTGCACAACAAGCAGCAACCGCCATATATTCGGCTTCGGTGGTAGAGAGTGCAACCGAATTTTACTTTTTGGAACTCCAAGAGACAAGAGAGTGTCCTAGGAATTGGCAACCTCCACTAGTGCTTTTTCGCTCACTTTTACAACTGGCATAGTCGGCGTCAGAGTAGCCAACTACGTCAAAATAAGATGTGTTTCTAGGAAACCATAATCCTAAATCGTGAGTGCCCTTAAGATATGTAAGGATTCTCTTAACGGCAACCAAATGAGATTCCTTAGGGCAAGCTTGAAATCTAGCACATAGACAAACACTAAACATTATATCGGGTTTACTTGCGGTAAGGTAAAAGAGTGATCCGATCATACCTCGATAACGCTTAATATCAACATCCTTACCCTTTTCATCTTTATCAAGCTTTAATGAAGAGCTCATTGGAGTGTCAAAAGCATTTGATGCTTCCATGTCAAATCTCTTGAGTAGCTCTTTGGTGTATTTGGCTTGGTTGATAAAGATTCCATCCTTGCTTTGTTTGATTTGCAATCCAAGGAAGAAGGTGAATTATCCCATCGTGCTCATTTCAAACTCTTTACTCATACAAGACGCAAACTCTTCGCACAAGGATCCATTAGTAGCACCAATTATAATATCATCAACATAAGTTTGTACCAACAATAAGTCCTTGCCCTTAGATTTTATAAAAAGAGTGGTGTCAAGTTTTCCTCTTGAAAAACCATTTCTGAAAGAAAAATATTTAGCCTTTCATACCAAGCTCGAGGAGCTTGTTTTAAACCATAAAGAGCTTTGCTAAGCTTGAAAACATGGTTTGGATATTTTTTATGTTCAAAACCGGGAGGTTGAGCCACATAAACCTCCTCCGAAATAAAACCATTTAGAAAAGCACTCTTGACATCCATTTGATAGAGTTTAAAATCTTTATAGCAAGCAAAAGCTAATAGCATTCTAATAGATTCAAGTCTAGCTACCGGTGCATAAGTCTCATCAAAATCAATTCCTTCCTCTTGGTTATAACCTTGGGCCACTAATCTAGCCTTGTTTCTAACCACGACTCCGGATTCATCAAGTTTGTTTCTAAAAATCCATTTTGTGCCTATAATCCTAAAGTTTTGAGGTTTAGGCACAAGGGTCCAAACTTGATTTCTTTCAAATTGAACTAGCTTTTTTTGCATAGCAAGCATCCAAGATTCATGATGTAGAGCTTCGGAGAAGTTCTTCGGTTCAATTTGGGAAAGAAGCGCTAAATTAACATGTTGTTGAATAGAGCGTCGAGTTCTTACCCCACTCGAAGGATTAACTAAGATTTGATCACTTGGATGATCCTTTTTGTAAGTCCAATCTTTTGGTAATGCTTGAGAGTTGTCCGAGTTTGAAACATCATTGATTGCTTCCTCGTTTCCCCCTTGAGAACTTGATTGTTGCTCTCCTAGATCAATTTCTTTGGGGTTGCCTTGTAGTGTTTCACTTATGTCCAAAGTTCTCAAGTCATTGTCCATGTCATCTACATTAACAATGTTAGTCCTCCGAAGAAAAGGATTAGTCTCATCAAAAGTAACATTAATGGATTCTTCTACAACCAAAGTACTTTTATTATAAACTCTATATGCCCTACTATTATTAGAGTAACCAAGAAAAATTCCCTCAAAGGTTTTGGAATCAAATTTGCTAAGGTGATCCTTAGTATTTAAAACAAAACATTTGTATCCAAAGACTCTAAAAAATCTCACCTTAGGTTTCTTATCATTAAAAAGCTCATAAGGGGTTTTTAACAAAAAATTTCGCAAGATAACTCTATTAAGAACAAAACAAGCACAATTGACCGCCTCCGCCCAAAAGTACTTAGGTAAACCATATTCATTAAGCATTGTTCTTGCCGCTTTTTGCAATGACATATTCTTTCTTTCAGCAACACCATTTTGATGAGGAGTTCTAGGAACCGAAAAATTATGTGATATACCAAAGTCATCACACAAGGCTCCTATTTTTGAATTTTCAAATTCTCTACCATGATCACTTCGAATGTTGGTTATCAAATATCGTTTTTGATTTTGAACACGTTTTGCAAATGAAGTGAACACAATTAGAGATTCATCTTTGATAGCCAAAAAGAAAGTCCAAGTATAGCGAGAATAGTCATCAACAATAACAAAACAATATGATTTACCACCAAGACTAGTAGTAGGGATTGGTCCAAATAAATCCATGTGAAGTAATTGCAAGGGTCTAGAAGTAGATTTTCTTCGGTTTGTGAGAGACTTTCTTTTGCTTACCCATTTGACAAGCATCACATACTTTATCTTTCTCAAACTTGATCTTCGGGAGACCCCTCACAAGTTATTTGCTTGAAATATCCTTCAAATGCTCCATGTGCATGTGACCAAGTCTTCGATGCCAAAGCCAAGATGTTTCACTAATAGCACTAAGACACTTGACATCTTGGTTAACTAAATCATTTAATTGAATGGAGTAAACATTATTATCTCTACTACCTACCAAAATAGTTTCATTGTTCTTCAAGGATTGTACAGTGCAATGAGAAGCCTCAAAGATAACTTTAAAACCTTTATCACTAAATTGACTAATACTTAGCAAATTATGCTTCAATCCTTCAACATATAACACATTCTCAATTGAATGTGGTTCCTTACCAATAGTTCCTTTACCTTTGATTTTTCCTTGAGAATTGTCACCAAAGGTCTCATTTCCTCCTTCTTTAAGATCAATCGAGGTGAAAAGAGATATGTTGCCGGTCATATGTCTTGAGCATCCACTATCAAGAATCCACTTCTTGCTACTAGATTTTGCTTTGAGACATACCTATAAACACAAATCAAGTAGTGACTTTTGATACCCAAATTTTCTTGGGTCCTTGGGTGTTAGTCTTGCATTTGTATTCTTGACCTTTCACAACCCACATTTTCTTTATACCTCTGACATAAACAATTCTACAAGGACAATAATTAGTCGTATGCCCTTTCTTGTTGCACCAACCTCAATGTGTAAATGGTGTGCAATAGTTCTTTGTTTGTTTTGTAAGAATATTCAACCTAGCTTGTTGCTGCAAAATTTTAGGAGGCATGGCCATGGGATCTAATCCAAGACCACCTTTGTTTAGGCCAATTCTTTGGCGTCCAAGCATGCCATCCAAATTGTTTTGACCATCAACAAATTTTTCAAGACAAAAATCTCAAGTTTTAAAACTTCATTTTGTTTTCCTAGAGCAAAAGTTTTGCAAGAGATTTGTTTTGAGCTAGGAGTGTTAACAATTAATTCAACCAAGTCATTATTCACATGCTTTACATATAAATGGTTGGAAATGCATTCATTCTTGGCATGCAACTCATTATTTTGCATTCTCAACTTCTCTATTTGCTTATTAGCTTCAAGGAATTTTTTAGACAAAATAATGTTTTTCTTGAAGATTTTCTTGGATTCCTCATATAAGCTATCACAAGCATCTTCAAAGCTTTCATTATCACTATCACTACCGGAAGAAGAACTTACCTCATCATTTTCCATGAAGCATACACTTGCTTGATCATTCTTCTCATTGTCTTCATCACTTGAATCAAAGTCACTCCATGTTGGAGTATGTTCGGCATTCATTGCTCTTTCTTTTTCCTTGTTCTCTTTCTTAAAGAGTTGTCTTATTTTAGCTCTTTCCCATACATCTCTTCTTTCCTTCTTCTCTTTTTTGTAGATAGGACAATCCATCTTCATGTGTCCCGGCTTATGGCATTTGTAGCAAACTTCTCTTCATTGCTAGCATTTTGTTGCCTTCTCCCATCATTCCTTCTAAATCTTAAGAACTTCTTGAAGTTCTTAGCAACCATTTCAATATCCTCTTCATCATATTCTTCATCATCATCACTTGACTCGAGGTTTGAAGATGAAGCTTTAAGAGCAATTGATGTAGGATTCTTCTTGACGTCCTCTTGATCAAAGGTCTTGAGTTGCATTTCGTACGTCATAAGTGAGCACATCAATTCATCAAGAGGAAAGATATTAAGATTCTTGGATAGCGGTGATCTTTGCATCCCAAGCTCTTGGTAAGGACCTAATCATTTTTCTTACGAGATCACCATTAGTGAATTCCTTGCCCAATTGCTTCAAAGGGTTCACAATGTTAGTAAAACGAGTATTCATATTCGTAACGGATTCATTTGGAAGCATATGGAATAACTCATAATCTCTAAACAATAAGTTCATCTTTGAATCTCTAAGAAGAGAAGTCCCTTCATGAGTGACTTGAAGAGTATCCCAAATACTCTTAGAGGAATTACACATGATGACTCTATTGAGTTCATTAGTGTCTTAAGCACAAACAAGACAATTTTTGGCTCTAGCATTCATACAAATCATCTTTTTATCATGATCACTATACTCCGATTTGGATTTAGGCTCTTCAACCTTGTCAACCATCGCTATCAGAATGAATGGGCCATTCTCAACAATATCCCACATCTCATAGTCTTGAGACTCTAAGTAGATTTTCTTCTTAATTTTCCACACATTATAATTGGTCCCATTAAACAATGGAGGCCTAGTGGTAGAACTACCCTCCATTCCCCCAATGTAAGCCATGATCGATTAACTCTCTTGGCGTTACCCACAATAACAAGAGCCAAGGCTCTGATACCACTTGTTGAATCAAGCGCTTACCACTAGGCCAAAAGCTATAGCTATTAGCAAGGGTGCAACTTTATTTTCTTAAATTTTATCAGAACCGCATCTAGCATAAGGGGCTGCACCTATTACAGGCGCCATGGGCAGGGATGTTAAGCCCATCGAATCCTAAGGGAGACACTGGCCAATTTTGAAGCCAACAGTAAGCCTATAGGCACTAGTAGTTCATCATTTTGTGTGCATCAAACAATTGAGTGAAATAATCCTCCTATTTTATTCTTTGCTTTATCAATTATCTTTATCTTGAGCTCTTAAATTCTACATTGTGGTATCAAGAGTAGGTTCTCAGTTCAAATTGCAGTGGCTTATCATGGCAGCCAATGGTGGTGTAAATGTTTCACAACCTCTCATTCCCATATTCAAAGGGGAAAGTTACAAGTTTTGGAGGATCAAGATGAAGACCTTGTTCAAGTCTCAAGAGCTTTAAGACTTGGTTGAAAATGGGTATGCAGACCAAGATGATGAAGTCAGACTGAGGGAAAATAGAAAAAAGGACTCCAAGGCATTGTTCTTCATTCAACAAGCAGTGCATGACACAATTATTTCCAGAATTGCTGCTGCAGAAACCTCAAAAGATCCTTGGGGAATTTTGTAAAAATATTTTTCAAGGCTCTGTAAAGGTAATTACAGTAAAACTTCAATCTCTCAAGCGAGACTTTGAAACTTTATTTATGAAAAGCGATGAGTCTGTACAAGATTTTCTCTCTAGGAGTAAGTGGTATTGTGAGTCAAATGAAGTCTTATGGTGAAAAGTTAGAGGATAAAATTGCGGTTGCAAAAGTTTTAAAGAGCTTGACTGCTAAGTTTGACTAGGTTAGTTGAAAAAAGTCAAGAAAAGGCATTTCAAGCAAATGAGGAGTCATACAGGCAAAATGACGAATCTACCGGAAGAGGTTACAGTAGAGGAGGATCTCGTGCCAGATGTCGTGGACGTGGCAGAGGGCGAGCCAATGGGTTCTTCAACAATCGAGGAATTGAGTGCTACCGGTGCCATAGGTTCGGGCATATAGCAGCAAATTGCGACAGCAAGGAGAAAGTAGCAAGTTATGCAGAGGAAGAGGAAATAATAGCGGACGAGGAAAGTAAGTTATTTATGGCATGTTTTGATTCAACTGCTGCTAATGAAAGTGGAGTTTTGTGCCTAGACAGTGGATGCTCTAATCATATGTGTGGAGTTAAATCGACATTCAAAGATATTGACGAATCTGAAAAGAAGTTGGTCAGGCTTGGCGACAATAAGCCAGTTCAAGTCGAAGGAAAAGGTACCGTTGCTGTCAAAACAAGCCATGGTAATGTGAAATTTCTTCATAACGCTTACTTCATTCCTTCTTTGGCTCATAATTTGCTTGGCGTTGGGCAGTTAATGGCTTGTGGCTATCTATTTTATTTGATGATGGTGCTTGCGTGATTGAGGATAAGAAATCAGGACAGATTATGGCCAGTGTCCGTGTGGCGGAAACATGATATTTCCTCTTGAAGTTTCTAAGGTTGGCAAGAAAGTTCTTGTTGTAAGTGAGCAAAATGCAACAAAATCTATGGCACTTGCGCTATGGGCATCTAACACTACAAGGAATATAGCTTTTATCGACGAAAAAATTCGTCGCTAAAAGCCTTAAATCCGATACCGTCCCTAAAAGTTCCTCGTATAAAAGCCCGTAGCTAAAAGTTTTGCGACAGAATTACAAAATATGTGGTCTAATATTGGCCTTTTAGCGACGGATTTTTTTATAAATTAGCCACGGAAATTCCGTCGCTAATTCTATTTTACGTATTTTAAATTATTTTTTTGTGAAATTTAAATATTTTAGCGACGGAATATTCCGTCGCTAAAAATCTTAGAATTAAGTGCACTTTTAGCGACGTAATTAATCCGTCACTACAAGTTTATTTATTTTTTAAATATATTTTTTTTATTTTTCTAATGCCCAAACCTGTAATAATAAAATCAATCCTCAACAACAATGCACAATTTCCAAGACACAAACAACTATATATAATCAACTTTAAAAAATGTTTATTATAAAAAAAACTCGTAATGTACAAGCCGGGAACCGGATACAGCCGGTTAGGGGAGGGAGAAGAGTACAAGCCGGGCGGAGGGGACAAGCTGGGACCGGGCACGAGAAGGGGCTCATCAGGGGTTGTCAAGTCCCGGATCGGGATCCTACTGATCCGGGGCCGGCTCGGCATGTCCAGCAGGGGTGCCCTGTTGATCCTGCTCCCGGGTCATCATCAACACCACCGAAGCAATGCGCTGGATCTCCTCCTTGTCCAACGGACTTCGAGGAGCCGGTGTCTGTGGAGGGGCAGTGGGGAGTGGGGACGATCCTATCACGGCACAAGCTGTCGTGCTAGGGAGGCCGCGTATGCGGCCTTTCAGCCGATTGACGACCTCTGGTGTATCCAGCCATCGCTTCAACGTCGCAGTACTCGCACCCGTACTAGTGGACACTGATGGCTGTCCAGACTGCTGCTCGGACCCCCTAAGCTATTCATACGAGGCCTGCAAGAACAGTGATTTAAAGATATGCTAGTGCATTAATTAACGCAACAAACATTGAATAGAAAGACAAAAAATTAACAACTTATACAAATTGACTTATATCAATCTGCCTGGAATTATCTGAAACATAGTCACCCGCCTGGTGCGCCTCATCCTTGTCCTTCTTCTGCACATGCGTCTGATTATACGTCAGTATCGAGTGCTTCCAGTTGTGAGAGCACTTATTCACCAGATGGGTAGTCCAGTGTGACAACCTCACGCTCGATTGTCCCGTCAAATTTATCCTTCTGCTTATGAAACTGATGGTTCGGTGGCAAAAGCTTTTGGTGACATCCGAACTATGAGGACTTTCCGCCGTGCTTTGACGTATGACCGGGGTTCATGCCCATACAAGCAGGGCATGCTAACTTTCCATGTGTGCTCCAGCCACACGTCATTCCCAATAAAAGAAAATCATGTATAGTTCACATCAAAGCAGCCATCATCTGAAAGTTCTATTTAAGGGATGTATCATAAGTTTCGACTCCACGATTCCATAACTATATTTTCTCATCAATCAACGGCCTTTAATACACATATGTCTTTACCGGGACTCTTCGACCCCAGAATAAGCAACAAGGGAAACATGTATGACTTCTTGATGCACATGCCTGGTGGAAGGTTGTACGGGACAATAATAATAGGCCAATAAGAGTAAGGCGTGGTAGACTGACCGAAAGGGTTGAACCCATCAGTTACGAGACCAAGTCTAACATTTCGAACCTCTTGAGCAAAGACTGGATGCTTACAGTCAAACTCCTTCCACGCCTCTCCATCGGCTGGATGTGTCAGCACATCGGCATCGTTGGTACGAGTCTCACGGTGAGCCTTCATATGTTCAGTCGTATTGGAGGAGTAGTACATTCTCTGAAGCCGTGGTGTGACCGAAAAATATTGCAATATCTTCCATGCAATGTTTTTCTTCTTCCCTTTGTCCGATTTGTAACTTGAATGATCACATACTGGACTCCGTGATAACTCCTTATTCTCTTTACAGAACAATACACAATCGTTATTGCACGCATCTATCTGCTCATAGCTCAACCTAAGTTTCCTCATCATCTTCTTCGTGTCATAGTACGACGGCGGTAGCTTTTCACTTTCGAGCAAAATTTCTTTGATTAAGGTAACAAACTCGTTAAAACCTTTCTCATTCAGCCCATGGCCTGATTTCAACTGTAATAACCTACTAACCGCAAACAACCATGTGTGTTTCGGAGCTCTATCCCACAACGGCTCTTCCGCAGCTCTTAACAACTCATAAAACTGATGAGCCCCCTCGTTTGACTGTTGGGGATTGTCGTCACCACCGTCGTTACCCCAGTCAACATTAGCATGCCCAGCATCCATAATCATATCTTGGTAATCATACCGTGCGTCCTCCCTGACTTCAGTTTGACTAGCCGGGTTGGACGACAATACTAGCGTTTCCCCGTACTGCGTCTACCTCGTGTATCCACCCATAAAATCGTACCGACGAAGATGCCATTTTACTTCAATTTTTTTTCTCCAATGCAACAACTCATATCTACCGCACGACACCTTATCTTATCAAAGTCAACATGTGCATGATGCGCGTAAACGAAGTCGAGAAATTCGTCAACGCGACACTCAAAATCATCAGCATTCGTCCTTTTTTTCCAACTTCGCTCGACCGACATGACGACTGAATTATCGTACTGTATAGCACCTTCAATTCTGACCAATCATTAGGCAGGTCGGATGTAAAGATGACTGCATGAATGTGACAACATGTCTATATATTTCCCCTCCATTCTCTAATAGGTAGTTCTCCTATCACATTCAGAAAAACACATGTTTATAAAACAGTGAATAACCCATGCTTAGTCCTATGTCTGCGAAAAATTTGGCAGCACCTCCAAGTACACGACATCGACTAAGTCTTCTAACATTCATTTAACCTTGCCTTGTACAGTTTGACGGATGTTAGAACACCAGATCTGTATGCACCCGGAGAAACACACGAGAACGTGTACCAAATATCCACCACATAGCATGAGTTGAAACACTGTTTTAGAAACACAGCTTTTCCAAATTGTCCAAACTTGACATCCCAAGGCTTATTATAAAGCTTGACTTTGAAATGAGTACCTTCGAATACGAACTATGGGTTTTTTATACATGCATGCGTTCAGAAATTGATAACATATGCAAGAATATTTCCGAAACATCAAAATTGCAAAAAGATCGTTGCATATGTTATCAATTCCACTTTAAATAGAATTCTTTGGCAACGAGTTGAATTATCTCGTTGCCAATGGACTTCGCAAAACAACAACGATATATAAAGAAGGTGTTAACCCTACGGTTATTTAACCTAGGATTATATTTGATTTTGATGATAACTAACATTAATGATTATGCTGTCTAACATGCATTGAGTTAATGAAGCAATATGAACAATCTCATACTCATGCAAACGTATTATTAGACAAGCAACACGGTCAAAGACTCTCAACGGAATGCATCAAAGAGGGAATTCGCCGATTAAAGTTTTCATGCTTTTATTTCCGTCTTTGTAAACTAGACATAGAGAGATGATCGTTACGATGATTGTATACCTAGAACTTGCCCATAGGTTTTCCTTGCATGCATAAAAGTTTTTCATGCTTTAAAATCAAGAAAACTGCATTTTCAGGAATGCAGTCGACTGCATTGGAATGTAGTCGACTGCAAGTTGGGCAGTGAGGTATTACAGTCGACTGCAATACTTCCAGTAGCCTATTACAGTCGACTGCATTGGATTACAGTCGACTGCAAGTTGGAAATTTGAATTTCCAACGGCTACTTTTGGGTTACAGTCGACTGCAATGGTGCATTGCAGTCGACTGCATTTACCGTTTGGCGCATTTAATGCTCCACCTAACCCCAAACGGTCATATTTATTCCCACCTCTATAAATACTCATTTTGGGCATTGGTTTGATTCATCAATTGCATTCAAAGCTCTCTTATCTTTCATATTCTCAAAGATCAAAGCAATTGTTCAAATCTCTCTTGTTTTCATTGATTTCTCATCCTTTTCAAGAGAGCATTTATTGTGAGCTTACATTTGAGAGATATACACTTTCATAAGTCATCATACACTCATCTTTCTTATTCTAGTACTTCAACTTGTACTCATCTACTTATTGAGAGTGAAATCTTGTACACATTTCTTCATTGAAAGGTTCTTGTATCAAAGCTTGGGGTTGTCAAGCTTTGGAGCTTTGGGTTTGTCAAAGCTTGTTCTTGATGTGGACATAGCATCAAGGGATTGTAAGAGGTTCGATCTTGACTGTAAGGAATATCATACTAGTGGATTCTAGGGCCTTTCAAGGGACTTCCTTGAAGGGGTGGACGTAGGCTTGTGGGTATATCAAGCCGAACCATTTAATTCTCCTTGTCAAGTATCTCTAAACCCTTCTCTCTTTACATTATCGTTTTACATTTGTGTTGAGATTGGTTGATTGTTTATTTGAGTTATTGAGATTGAGGTTTGTTGTTCGTTATTTTTTAAAGTAGTCTTAAAACCCTATTCACCCCCCCTCTAGGGTTATTTTATTGGTTTCAGAAGGGTTTATAAACAACGAGTAATTGAACCATCTCTGGGCTAATTAGTGTTAATGAGGATTACCTTGGGCTAATTATAGCTAATTAGGCTTGATTAGGAGTAATTATGGTTATTTTGAGCTAATAGCCAGGTTTAATTGTGCGAAGTAGGGTTGATTAGTACTAATTTGGGCTAATTAGGCTTAATTGGGTTATGTTAGGGCTAATTAGTGTTAATGAGGATTACCTTGGGCTAATTATAGCTAATTAGGCTTGATTAGGAGTAATTATGGTTATTTTGAGCTAATAGCCGGGTTTAATTGTGCGGAGTAGTGTTGATTAGTCCTAATTATGCTTAATTGGGTTGTTAGGCTTACTTGTGCAGAGTGGTGTCCGACACGTGTCCGACACCTATCGACACGTCCGTAAACATTGATTTATTTTTTAAATGCCAGACACCATGTCCGTCACCCCTTGAAGAGGTGTCTGTCACCCCTTGAAGAGGTGTCGGACACCTCTTGCAGAGGTGTTCACAAGTATAAAGCCAAAATGTGACATTTCAGTGTCGGTGTCGATCGGACGTGGTGTCCGTGACCTACCGACACCTCAACACCTCATCGACATATCCAGACACGTGTCGGACACCTCCGGACACGTGTCTGACACCTCTCAGCGGTGTCTGAAGACATTGATTTATTTTTTAATTGTCGGACACCCATTGAAGAGGTGCCGGAAACCCATTGAAGAGGTGTCCACAAGTATAAAGCCAAAATATGTTGTTTCGGTGTCGGCGTCGATCGGACGCGGTGTCCGTGTCCATGCTACCTAACAGGTATCTCAATACAATTGGGTCCCATCCTCCGTCAACAATCTCAATTCTCAAATGCTTAATGCAATAAAAATCACACATTCAATTCAATTGGATCCCATCATTGGTAAAAAATCTCAATATCTCAAATGCTCAATGAACAATTAACAATCTAAAATCATCAATTAACAACCTAAAATCATCAATTAATAATCTCAATTCTCAAATGCACGACTAATAACCTAAAATCATCAATTAACCACCTAACATCATCGATCAATAATCACAATTCTCAAATGCACAATTAACAACCTAAAATTATCAAACAAATGAAAAAAGTTCAAATGGGAAAAAATTGTTCAAAGTGCACATATCCGATGCACTTGAATTATTTTAGCTTTTAGTAAATGTTTATTTCACTGCAGCTATTGTTGGAAATTTGGAATGAGCATTGCAATTGTCAAAGTACAGTTTTCTTTATTGTTCATAGGTGCTTGAGTAATTATGCTAGCCAATACTTTTGAATTGAGTAGGTGTTCTACACAATGCGAATTTCTTTACTGATGTTAAAGATATTATGCTCTGCGTGAAGGGTGTATCTTACTGCACCTTGACTTGCTTTTCTAGAATTTTCACAACTAGATATCTCAGATTGTTGTGTCTTTTAAATCTTATCTCATAATACACTCTAAACAATTGGTTGTTTTAACAGTTCAAAATTAATTCTGGAGTTGTGGTTTCTCAATTGAATGTATTATATGCTTAAAACTCATTTCTTGTTGACATCATGTGCCCTGTGCAGTGGGCAATAGTTCTATTGGCACTAGATTGATTCTGAATTGGTTAAGTTAAGCAAGCTCAGAAGAGATTGAGATTTTCTATTTCCAAGTCTCTATAGTTCATCTTAATTAGTGCCACTATGGTATGGTGGGAAAGCACCAATGGTTCGTATCCACTATATTTCTGAGATGATCATTGGTTGGTTTTATTCCCCCCTGTTGCTGAACTCTAAAAGTTAGGGCTAATTAGGTTTTGCGTATCTATAATCAATTTTAATTGAATTTTTTAAGATATAAAGTATATTCTAAGAGTGTGAAAATTTTGTGGTGGTTATATATTTTTGTGTAGAAGCTGAGAATCAAGTTAGGAAGAGGGTTTGCTCAAATAGCATTTTTTTTAGATACAAAAAAGTTGTGGTGGTTATATATTTTTGTGTAGAAGCTGAGAATCAAGTCAGGAAGAGGGTTTGCTCACATAGCATTCTTTTTTTAGATATGCTACTATACTAACGATCACCGTATAGTATTCAATACTCGCATCACGTCTAATGCTAATCCGGAATACACCCGCGCTTGCACAGGTACCACTACGCATCAGTGACTCACTTATTTTCTTCTTCCTTGTTCTTTTGCACTCACAGACTCTGGTACACCCACAGCCCCACAAACCTCACACACTCACAATTGCCTACACCCATATACAAAACACACTCTAATTACACTATATTACCCACCCAAACACGCACTCACACACTCAAGTATCCAACAAAATCACACACTCTGGCAAACAATACACACATACCCACTTCACTGTGGCACACTCTCTCTAGTTGCTTTCCGATAAATGTTCTCATGCCTAACTCAAACCATTACATCAACAGAGCTTCTTATTATCCTTTAATTACATGCCTAACTCGAATTTTAAAATTCACTTCGTCAGAATCATGGCGACTGAAACAACTTTGTCAATAAAGCCTCTTATCCTGTAGTACGCCAGTTTGGGTAGGGTTACCAATGCCTTCGTTCAACTTCCTACTTTCATTTACAGCACTAAACACACACACAAAACACACACCTCGGGGGTGTTGCCGTCTATGAAAGAGAAGGAGGTGGCAATTTGGCAGAGGTCACTCACGCATAGAAGGTGGGTTACCGTCTCAGGCTGAAGCCACCAGTGCACAAATCGCCGGTATGAGCCAATTAATTAAAAGAGAGAGAGAGAGAGAGAGAGAGAGAGAGAGTTTAGTGTAGGAAATCAAAATAGGCAAGTTATGCCATAAAATTTTATAAGATTTTAGGACAAAAAATCCTCAAGGTAAAACAACAGTAGGCTAAGCTATATGAATTTGCCAATTATAGGAATAGTATACAAATTTAGACGGAACATGTAAGTATCTCTCGCTTATATATATTTTTTAAAAATCATCGAAAATTATAAAATTCTATAAAAGTTTAGTAACGACACCCAAAAAGACAAATATGCAATGATACACTTAAAAACATTGAATCACGTTGGCAAACACTTTTAATGACTTCATAATTTGGCGACGGAGATAAAAGGCTTTACGACCAGTTTTTTACCTGACGTTCTCTTCCGATCGCTGAAAGATGTTTTTAGCGAGACGGAGGTGGCTATTTGGCGCGCGCTAATAGTCCGTCGCTAAGTCTATCTTTTCTTGTAGTGTAAATGTGAGAGGTTTGAAGTTACTGAGTCAAAAATGTATGGTTCACGGTCTGCCTAATATCAATACACTTGATGAATTATGTGAGGGTTGTATTTATGGGAAGCAATGTCGAAAGTCTTTTCCCATTGGAAAGGCTTGGAGGGCCATTAGGTGTATTGAATTAATTCATACTGATTTGTGTGGGCCTATGAAAACAGAATCATTTCGGGGGAGTAAATATTTTATGTTATTCACTGATGCTTATAGTCGTATGAGTTGGGTGTTTTTCTGAAATTTAAGTCTGAAGCACTTGAGATGTTTAAGACATTCAAGACAAGTGTTGAGAAGCATAGTGGTAACTACATCAAAGCTCTTCGTACAGATAGAGGTGGTGAATTTACATCTCACGAGTTTGATACTTTTTGTGAGAAAAATGGAATCCACATGGAATTAACTGCACCATACACACCAAAACAGAATGGGGTTGCTGAGCGGAAGAACCGAACAGTTGTTGAAATGGCTAGAAGCATGCTTAAGGCCAAGGGTCTTCCTGATCAGTTTTGGGCAGAAGCAGTAGGCACTGCAGTGTACTTGAGGAACATTTCACCAACAAGAGAAGTTCCAAATTAAACACCATATGAAGCTTGGAGTGGTAAGAAGCCATCGGTAAGCCATTTAAGAATTTTTGGATGTATATCATATGTTTTGGTTAACTCACGAGTTCGTCAGAAGCTAATGAGAAGTCTGAAAAATGCATTTTTCTTGGATATTGCTCTTATTCTAAAGCATATCGCTTATACAATACAATAAATGGCAAAGTCTTTATTAGTAGAAACGTGGTATTTGATGAAGATGGAACTTGGTTTTTTAGTGAAATGGCCGAGTTGTAGCGCCGAGTGAGATTCCAACAGAAAATGATGATGTAGTGGTTAATCCAACATCCACAAACTCAACATTTTATCTCCCATGACAAGCGACAACAACATCAGTTGTAGTTCAACTTCCTCCGATGAAACTCCCCCAAGGAAGGTTAGATCATTGAGAGAAATTTATGAGAGATGTACTTTTGCTTTGTTCGCTTCAGACCCAACATATTTTGAAGAAGTAGTTGAACATGAAGAATGGTGCGAAGCAATGAAAGTGGAGATAACAGCCATTCAGAAGAATGAAACCTGAGAGCTCGTGGACTTGCCAGATTGGAAGAATGTCATTGGTTTGAAGCGGCTATTCAAGACGAAATGCCACGCTGATGGGAATGTTCAAAGACATAAGGATCTTCTGGTAGCGAAAGGTTATTTGCAACAACAAAGTATTGATTTCGAAGAAACCTTCTCCCCTGTTGCTCTATTTGAATCTGTGAGAGTTATCTTAGCCCTTGCTGCACAACTTAAATTACCTATTTATCAGTTTGATGTTAAGTCATCTTTTTCTGAATGGTGAATTGAAAGAAGAAGTTTATGTGTCTCAACCAGAAGGCTTTGTAGTTAGAGGCAAAGAAGAGAAGGTATACAGGTTAAAGAAGGCTTTGTACGGATTGAAACAGGCTCCACGAGCATGGTACAGCAAGATTGATTCATTTTTTTTCTTGAAAAAGGATTTGCAAGAAGTGAAAATGAGCCTGCACTTTATTTGAAAAAGCTAGGTACGGATGGCTTTCTTATAGTATGCCTTTATGTTGATGACATAATATATTTGGGGTCTTCTCATTGTTTGATAGCGGAATTCAAAGATAGTATGATGAGAAAGTTTGAAATGTCGGACTTGGGTATGTTGCATTATTTTCTCGACCTGGAAATTAAGTAACTTGAAGACGGAGTTTTTGTGTCACAAAGGAAGTATGCTATAGATTTGTTACTCCTATGAATTTGAATGAAAAGCTTCAGTCACAAGATGGTACTGACATAGCTAATGGGAAAGTTTTCAAAAGTATAGTTGGTGGTTTGATTTATTTGACTCACACTAGACCCGATATATCTTTTTCTGTGAGTGTTGTTTCAAGATTTATGCAGTCTTCCACAAAGCATCATCTCGGAGCAGCTAAGAAGATCATGCGATACATTGCTAAAACTATTGATTTTGGCATATTGTATTCTCATGTATCCCAATTTAAATTATTTGGATTCACTGACAGTGATTGGGCAGAGTTTGTTGAAGATAGAAAGAGTACTTCTGGAAGCATTTTTATTCTTGGATCACGTGTTGTTTCATGGAGTTCAAAAAAACAAGCAACAACAGCACTATCATCGACTGAGGCGGAGTATGTTCCTCCAACATCTTCGGCATGCCAAGCAATTTGGTTGAGAAGGTTACTTGCTGATTTTCTTAAGGAGCAACAGAGATTTGGTGTGATAACAAAGCCATGATTGCAATGACAAAAAAACCCGGTCTACCATGGGAGAACTAAGCATATCGATATTTGGCATCACTTCATCCATGAGTTGGTAGCAGAAGACATGATAACATTGAAGTATTGCAATACAAATGAGCAGGTGGCTGATATTTTGACCAAGTCACTTCCTGTTCACAAGCATATTTACTTTAGAAGACGCCTTCGAGTGTCCAACTTCGAATCAAGGGGGGCTGTTGAAGAATGATTCAAAGTTGTTAAAGATAATTTGTTCTAGAATTATCTTTTAGTGACTTAGTGGCTTAGTGGTGTAATGGTTTAGTGGTGTAATGGTTTAGTGGTGTAGTGGTGTAATGGTTTAGTGGTGTAGTGGTTCATGTTCTTAGGAATTCCTGTTATGTGTAAGCCTATATAAAGGCACTAGTAGTTCATCATTTTGTGTGCATCAAAACAATTAAGTGAAATAATCCTCCTATTTCATTCTTTGCTTTATCAATTATCTTTATCTTGAGCTCTTAAATTCTACATGAAATATATATATGGAGCTGATCCATTACTCGCGCTAGCAACTTGGTTAAGTTGCCAGCGCGATCTGGCCGTCCAAATAGATCTGTGGACGGTCCAGATTTATTTTTTGCGCTTTTTTTAAGTCCGTCCGCTACATTATGTAGCGGACGATTTTTTGACAATAATACCCCCAGCTTGAGCGAAGCAAGTCGCAGGATAAATATCATCCGCTACATAATGTAGCGGATGATGGAACCGCACAGTGATGCACTAAATTTCCATGGGCTTCAATAATCATGACAAATGTTGGCGTATTGCGCAGAGAGAGTCAAAGTTACACGGCCAGCAACAACAACTCGTAATAAACATATTTTGTAATGAAGAAGGGAAGAAGATCAGAAGCTAGTGATGAGAATTTTTCCTTGCAGAAATCAGGAGTTTACAGAGACCCCCCTTCATCCATTCCCTCTCTCTCTCTCTCTCTCTCTAGCATAATTTGTTGTTTAAAACCTTGACAATTTTAACGGGATTGCAAACAGAGGAGGATGTTGTTCGAGCATATATACAAAAACCCAGTCGGCAAAACTTGATCAAGAAGGGAATATAAGTGATTTTGAGGAAACCCATCAATATCCAGATCTTCTGCGTACTTGTCCTTCTGCAGCTTACCTGATACATCTTCGACGTACTTGAGATCTTGGTAAATTATGTCAGGTAGAGCAAGATTTACATTGTGGGTGTTGCTGCTGCCGTTGATGCTAGTGTTGTTGGCAGTCAATGGGCTTTTTTTGAGGACGGGTTTGGTCTTGAAAGGTCACGGTGGGGAGCTTGCGGCGACAGCAACTTGGGCCTGGATCATCGGTGTTTGGTTGAGAGTGGTGTCAACGGTAGTGGGCTGGATTGGGAGGATCTCGGCGGTGGTTTGGTCTTGAAAGGTCACGGCGGGGAGCTTGCGGCGACAGCAACTTGGGTCTGGATGTCGGTGTTTGGTTGAGAGTGGTGTCCATGGTAGTGGGCTGGATTGGGAGGATCTCGGCGGTGGTGGTGGGTGGAGATGAAGAAATTTCAGATGCCATGGTTACAGAAGGATTTCTGGACATAATTATGTCCAGTTTCAGATGAAGAATTCTTGAATTTCCATGGGCTTCAGTTTCCAAAATATTGTCCGCTACATAATGTAGCCGACGATATTTCATAAAACATTTCATCTAGATATTGAAGGGTATATTCGTCAAAAAATCGTCTGCTACATAATGTAGCAGACGATTTTAAAAAAAACGCAAAAAAAGGATCTGGACCATCCACAGATCGCACGTGGACGGCCAGATCGCGCTGGCAACTTAACCCAAGTTGCCAGCGCGAGCAATGGATCAGCTCCCTATATATATATATATATATATATATATATATAGCAACTTACTTGGTATCTCATAGGAAGATCAGCACTGTGCTTAACTTTGTAACGGTTCCTATGAAATTCTTCACGAGCTTTGTCAACTTGGGCCCGCTCTTCCGGCGTTCCAAGGTCTGGATAGAACTCCCAAAAGTTTCTACCAATGTGGTCATTGCCACTTCTAAGCCATGGATTGTCACCGTCATCTTCAGAGAGTTTAAGCTTCCACATAATTGGTTTACTTGTTTCGCTCGGTGCGCTCTTCCTAGAGTCTTAGGGTTTAACAAGTAAGAGAGAAGAAAAAGAGCGAGTTTAAATTGAAAGTGTATTGAAAGGCGATGTCTGAGTGTTTATACCGATGTATGCGCGTGTCCGTGCATAATATTGAGAAATATTGTGTGAGATTGTGATATATACTCTTGTAGTAGTTGATCAGTTGTATTGCTTAGCCTAGGGATTTTCTGGTGCTAACAGTTGCAAAAGTTAGAGAGTTGAAATGACTCCAATGACGACTCACCAAAGGTTGGAAAAATGTGTCGCTAAAAGAGGGTAACATTTTGCCCGTGCGAATGAATGAAAGGACTCATGAGTTCAGAGAGAATTACCAGATGCAAAATATGTGTTGTCTAATAGAGTTGCTCTCTCTCTCTCTCTCCCCCCCTTCTTTGAACTCTGCACACTCATGGTCTGTGTTGAAATCTTAAATAAGGAAAAAGTAGGTTTCTGACTTTGATATATTTTGTCGACATGAAAATATAGACAATGGAATGAGCGTGGATCACAAAAGCATAATAAAATATAATGAAAAATATAGACAATGAAATGCATAATAAAATATAATGAAAAATTTTAAAATTTTATGTTTATTTCATCAAAGATAGTTACTTTAATTTTTGGCCTGAAGTTTCTTATTATAAAATAAATTAACCCTTCTGGTGACATATCAATAAGTAATGTCCTTTTGCGTATTTGCTAATTCTGATTTGGTAACTACATAGATGAACAAACATTAAAAGTTTATTTAGTACACAAAAAAAGAAAAAGTAAATTCTACTGATAAAAATATGCGAAGAACATATTGAGATCAATTTGCTATTACAGAAGACATTTTTATTATTTTCGAAGTATCTTTTAAAAATAATTTGTACCTTTGAATGGGTTGCCCATAACGTTAATTACATATTAGTTTAACTTTGATAGAGAAAATTTTGATCCACATATTTGTTTATAGAATGTGATTTATAAAAGTTAATCAACACGACTAATTAAGTAAGGATGATGTGGCATTTTTAGAAGCAAATGAAATCTACTAACAAAGTATACAGAGAAAATAGTAATCAGTGCATGAGGTAATTATATAAAATTTTAAAAGTTTAACAAACATGACTATATAGGATATTTCAAAACCTCATAGTAAGGATATTGTTAAACAAAATTTAACCAACATTTCACAAATTAGACAATAAGCATGCTTACTAAGTAAGATTTATCTTGCGATATAATAAGGTTTTCAATCTTCTAAGTTTTAGTCTACATTCATCACAAAATAACTAATATCTTTTTAGATTTTATACGCAATTCTATTCAGAATTATAAAAGTTAACATAAAATCATAACTGGTTTGTAAAATTTAGAATGCTTAAGAGTTTAATTTAGAAAAAAATTTCAACATAAAATTAGTTGAATTTAATAAATGCTTACATAATTAAGGCTTTAAATTTACACTTTTAATATATCTCATATGAAATCTGCATATTATAGTATTTTTACATTTAACCAATGCGACTAATATGATATCACAAAACTTTAGAGTAAGGAGATTATTGACCAAAATCTTTAACCAACATATTTATCAAGTTAGATTCATATTTGAATTTACAAAAAACTTAAATATGAATTTGAAATAGTACCTCATTTTTCTTATTAAAATCTCTCACGTAATTTTCGTTTTACACATTAATATTTCATGTTAGAGAGCTTTTTCGATGTATAATATTCAAATAAAGCCATAATAGGTTATTATATTGGTTACAAAATTTGTATGTTTCAAATCGATTTCGGAATTGCATAACGCTTGTTATTTAAATGTTTACTGTATTTGCTGATTTAATGTATTTCAAAATTAAGGACCCCATTCAAAATAATGTATGAAAATCTTTAGCAATATTATTATATTAAACATTAGTTTTTATAACTCTTATTATGTTAGAAACACAATGCAATGAGGTGTCATGCGCTAACATTGTATTTCTCGCCTCAGTTATTAGATATTATCTCGAGTCAAGCTCTAGTAAGTTAATAAAATATTTTAAAAAGTTACAAAAAGTGTATCAATGCATACCGCATTTTAAGAAACAAAAAGATATTAACATCTTATGAAAAAAAAAAAACTACTTTTGCTAAACCTATAGTTGTTGGTGAGAAATTTTTATTACTTTATTTGTAATACCTTCGAGTAACTTGTCAAGACTATATTATTATTAGGTTCTTTTAGTGGTCCAACCTATAACATTTCAAAATCAAGTCTCTTAGCTTGAAAAGTAAGGTTAAGAGTTCTTTATCTTTTGAATCGTAAATGTCATAGTCCATTCTCATCTTCTTCCTGAATCATTATTTCAAAAAATTACCAACTTATTAAGATACGAACGTGATATCCAGTAGAATATTTTTCGTCTCATACACATTTAAAATTGCAATTTTGATTAGATGATCATGCAATTATTGCGGAATATTTGCATTGGTATATATGTTTGCTTTAATTCCTTCGAACTATAAGTTTAAAGAATAATGAGTAGATTGTGTTACAATGTCGTCGCTAGATTTTTGCGTTCTTTAAACTTTTCTTTTACATCGTCACACAGTAAAGTAACATGCACAATCTACTCATTGTTCTTTCAACTTACTGTTCAAATGAATTAAAGCAAACATATATGCGTATGCAAATATTACGCAACAATTGCATGAAAATCTAATCAAGGTTTTAATAGTCAAAGCCAAAGGCTAATACGTAAATATATGTTTGTAGCATAGCGTTTCAACGTTGTAAAATTGATTTTTTTTTATTTATAAGGTTTACAAATATCGCGACAATTACACCACTATATTTTTCAAAAATAAATCGAAGTATAGAGTTTGATTTGTTTTTTAAATCCTTATGTATGGGATATAACCAATAGGGTGAGCGTGAGGTCTTATTTAAAAAGCTGACTTATAATTTGTTTATTAGATCTATATATCACATTATTCATTTTTTAACAATGATTTTTTATATATATTACGTATATATCTACATAAATGAATAATGATGGTACATTTAACTCAATTAGAATGTCATATTTTCCCCTTCTAAATCTCATATGTTATTTTCATTCTGTCGATATATGAATTTTTATATTCACATTAAATAGTGGTTTTAATAATACAATAGTCATAATAAGTTATTGTATTGATTAGGTTGAGTTCAAAAATATTTAGAATTAATTTTTAAACTATACAACTCTCATTATTTTTGTAACATTAATCAAATTTAAAAATAAGGTACCTATCAAAATTCAAATAATTTGTTAGATCATTTTTTTTTCTTGTAACATTAATTTTTTTCTTTTAAATCGAAAGTATTATTTCCATTATATATATATATATATATATATATATATATATATATATATATATATATAACATCCCAAAATTTTTGGAACGTTAACACTCGCTTGATCGTATACACTAAGCCAATAAAACCCTCAAACGTAACTAATTTTACACCACTAGCCAGTCAGAGCAACTAAACCATTGAATAATATAGTACTCTTAGTGCAGAGTCATAACTAAAACATCAAGCTTAAGTCAAAAATTCTAAATAACAATATTAACCCACGCAGGGGTTCTACTGACCAAGACTAAAACTAAATTTCTCCTTCCCTTTCACACGGCTCAGATATAATCCACACCCAAGGCGATCTACTGTTGGCTATCACCTGCGGAAAGGAAGTCAAAGGGGGTTGAGCTTTTGAGAGCTCAGTAAGGTAGCTAAAAAAAATAGTAAAGGGATACGAACAATTTACAGATTTAATTAATACGATTTCAATATGGAGGAGATTCAACTCAATGCCATAAACCAGATACAAATAAGAGCATTTTTCAGATACGATGCAAACAATCACAAATACTTTGAACATGAGCAATTGCAAAGCCACACAAGCAGTGCAGGGTAATCACTCAGCGAAGCCACAAAGGCGATGCTCACTATCGCTTTACACCGGCTAGTCCGTCAAGGCACTAGTCCAAATCAATACACTACAAGAAAATTAGGATTTTGCGACGGAAGTAATTCCGTCGCTAAAACGTCTTTCAGCGACGGATAAACCCGTTTGTAAAATGTCTGTCGTTAAAACATTATAAGCGACAGAAAGTTACCGTCGCTAAAAAGTCTGTCGTTAAATATATCTTTTGTCGACGGGCTTTTAGTGACGGTGTTATTCTGTCGCTAAAAGTCCTTACATAAAACGCCTGCGTCTTTTTTTCACTCTCCCCATTTCTCTCTGTCTCTCACTCTCACCCACTCACCGGCGATATTGGCGTTCTCCCTCTCCGACGACCGACCTCCGGCGACATCACCCCCCCATCCCCCGACGTCGTTCCCCTCCATATCCGCGTGCCACCAATGCTGCGCCACCAATTCGCTCAACTGCCGCCGCCGCACCACCTCTCTGTATGTCCATTTGCCCTAATTTGCTTTAATGCATGTTTAAGCGCCATTTGCCCTAATTTTCTTCAGTTCTGATTTATGTCAATTTGCCCTAATTGGAACTTGCCCTAATTTGTGTATGGAATTATGATATGTTTCTTATAATTTCAATTATTTTTAATTGCAATTGATTTTGTAATTGATGGAATTAGGTTGTTTAATTGCTGATGGAATTGAGGGAAAATGGGTGTGAATTGAGGGAAAAAGGGTTTGTATTGAGTGTTTTAGGAGTGTACAGGGTGTGTGTTTAAGTGAGTGTGTGTAGCAGTAGCAACAGTGGTGTTGTGTGTGGTGTGTAATGTGCTGCAGCAGTGGTTTTGGCATGTGTTTTAAGGGCTGCAGCGCGGGGGGAGGGGGGGGGGGGGATGTAGGGTGGGTTATGGTGTGTGTTTTACAGGCTACAATAAGGGCCGGAGGTGTATGTCTTAGGGACTACAACATGTGTGTATGGGTGTGCAAACAGTGTGGATGATTGTGTATTTGTGCAGCTGTTTTGAGTGTATGTGTGTCCCAAATGAGTGCTTGTCTGTGTAAGTTTAGTGAGTGACTAAATGGAGGGAAATAGGTGTAGCTTATGACGTGCCGGGTGTGATTGCTGTGAGGTATGGAGTGGAAACAAATTCTATACCTCATTGACAATAACATCGACCTTAATGGGGGAAAATAGACTCACCACGAGAACAAAAGTAAGTCACTATCTTATAGTGAATATGAAACCGACCCCAAACCTAGAATCCACAGATGCGTTTCACTAATTTTCAAGCACATGGAAGAGTGAGCACCTCTGAAGCACGGACACCCCTCCTAGGGGGGGGGGGGGGTTTGTGTCCTAAACGGACGAACACCCCGACACCCTCCGGACACCGCCCGACACGTGTCCGACACCGCCAATCGGTGTCCGATATTTTTTTATTTTTATTTTCCGACACCGTGTCGGACACTTCATCGAGGAGTGTCGGACACGGTGATGTGCAGTGTCCGACCGTTTGGGGCTACTTTGGAATTTTTGGAACTAATTTCGGGGGTCAATCGGTATTAAATGTAAGAAGTGGGGGTTTTTTTAAGAGAAATTGATTGTGCCCTAAATCCCTAATCTGAAAAAACAAACATTTGCAAATCTCACCTTATGGCCGAGAGCTTGGAAGCACCTCACGGAAGCCATTATCGACTTGTAGCTGTCGCCAGAGCTGTTCGCGACCATTCCGAAGCCGAAGCCGACGATTCCAGGTGTACACCTGGAATCACAAAGGATTCCAAAGCTTTTACACAATTTGACGATTCCAGCCGAAGCCGACGATTCCAAAGCTTTTACCCGCTGGAGCATAGCACTAGTTTATGGGGGGGTTAGAAGCTTTCATTTTATTGACATAATATTCCTGCGACACCACCCCACTTGATAGATCACAACAAATCCTAACTATATACTACACCACAACGGCCATAGCTAAGCTCCTTAATGTCAGCACAAGGCAAGATTGGTCTTCACGCTCTCCAAGGGAATAATAACAAACCAGAACAATTAAAAAAGTTTTAGCGACAAAGCTTTGTTATTACTTTTGCTTTTGTCGCAACACTAACAAGACAAGCCACTAATCATTTGCACCAACATATTTTTTTCCATTCACAAGGATTCGAGCAGTATTTTTTTCAGTTCTAGAATATCAAATTAGCTGTAACTACCCCAAGTTAGCCCTAATTAGCAAATCTTTGAACTTTGGTGGTTTTTTTTTGTCTTCGTTGAGATCCAGTGATTGGATTTGCACTAGGTTAGGTTTCATTCAGTGATTGGTTTGAGATTTTTGGGGTGTTATTTGTAATATGTGAGTGACGTTCAACAGTATAGGTGGCTATTTGGGTGGTGAAATGATGATGTGCGTAGTTGAGATTTTTGTGATAGTCATTTTAGCTACAACTCACTGTGGATCTGTTTTTTTAGCATCACTTTAACATAATTTGATAGATTTAATTCAGCTATGAAATTGATGCTCGTCGATTGAATAATCATCGATTGGTTTTTCATGTTAAAGTAGGTTAAATGGCTTCTGCTTCGGTGAACATGGACGTTTCAGTCAGCAGGCACTTCTTCAAGGTCATGATGCCTGATTTTCATACAGAACTTGTATGTCATCC
The DNA here is from genome assembly GCA_033065855.1 of Escallonia rubra. Classification (NCBI taxonomy): domain Eukaryota; kingdom Viridiplantae; phylum Streptophyta; class Magnoliopsida; order Escalloniales; family Escalloniaceae; genus Escallonia; species Escallonia rubra. Next base: position 366,072 of record JAVXUO010000878.1, read on the forward strand.
CGCTTTCTCTGTATTTTCGTGTGTGTTAAAAGTTTTATCTTTGGTTAAAAACTTACATGTCTTACTGTACATGTATTATGAATATGTTAGGCCATACCGGTAGCATTTTGGAGATTGCTTACCACATTGAGATTTGAAGCAACTTTAACCAGCCGCAAGGGGTCATGGCTTGTTAAATTGAAGAAGAAGGTTGGCCAAGAGGTTCTTTGCTTCGAAGAGGGTTGGAACGAATTCGTGCAACAACATGACCTCCATCTAGGAGACTTTGTAATCTTTCAACACATGGGGCAAATGCGTTTTCAAGTCAGCGTGTTTGATCAAAGCACTTGTGAAAAACCTTTCCCCCAATGTTGAACTCTGAGGCGTAATTAGACAATATTTTAAATTAATCGCATCGGATATGTACATTTTGAACAATTTTGTGAACATTGACTATTTGTTTGATAATTTTAGGTTGTTAATTGTGATTATTGATCGATGATTTGTTAATCGATGATTTGTTAATTGATGATTTTAGATTGTTAAACGTGCATTTGATATATTGAGATTGTTGACGGAGGATGGGACCCAATTGGTTTGAATTTTTTATTATAGGTTTGGGCATTAAAAAATGAAAAAATAATTAAAAAATGACTTTAACTTTTAGCGACGGATTAATTCTGTCGCTAAAAATTTTATCCCGTTGCTAATTTCATAAAAAAGAAAATAAATTAAAGTACGTAAAACATAATTAGCGACGGATATTTCGTCGCTAATTCAGAAATATATCCATCGCCAAACGTTCTATATTAGACGACGGATTTTATAATTTCGTCGCAAAACTTTTAGCAACGGCCTTTTATACGAGGGACTTTTAGCGACGGTAATTCCGTCGCTAAAAGTTTTAGCGACGGAATTTAGGCTTTTAGCGATGGGAAAATCCGTCGCTAAAGGCCTTATTCCTTGTAGTGATACACCGGCTAGTTCGTCAAGGTACTAGCCCAAACCAATACACCGACTAGTCCATCAAGGCACTAGCTGACACCAACACACCGGCTAGTCCGTCAAGGTACTAGCCCACACCAATATCCTCTAATATATACCAAGTCTCGCCAAACACATAAATGCAAACTCTCATGTCAATATGCAGAATGACAACATATCGATAAATGCAACATGTTGTTCAATGCTCGATGGACAATAATTAATGAGCACCGATAAGAGTTTCAATAAACGTCTCAAGGCTCAATGAAAGCTTTATATGGCAAACAATGCGACTTTATCAAAATAGCATAATCCAAAAGAACAGCGATAGCAAATCAGAAGAACATATGAAACAATTATGAGGAGTTTGGTTCGGATGAAAATCCCTTACCTTAGTCCGAAGCTAGCTAATCACTCGATTATCCAAAAATCAAAAGTCCTCTGAGTAACATTAGTCCTCTGACCGGCTAGTGGTGTAAAATTAGTTAAGTTTGAGGGTTTTATTATCGGGGGCTGATCCAATGCTAGCTCTAGCAAATTGTTAGCGTTATTTGGCCGTCCGCTACATTATGTTGCGGACGATAATTTACCGTCCGCTACACTATGTTGCGGGCGGTAAAAAAAATTGCAGTCGTGGCGCACGATCTGACCGTCCATTCTCGCCCATGGACGGCCATATTGCGCTAGCAACTTGGGTCAAGTTGCTAGCGCTAGCATTGGATCATCCCCCTTTATTGCCTTAGTGTATATGTTCGAGCGAGTGTTAACGTTCCGGAAATTCTGGAATGTTACAATATATATATATATATATATATATATATATAAATATATATATATAGTTAGTAAAAAGATTAGGCTGAGTTTTAGGATGATTACAATTAGTTTTCGAATTACATAGGGCTTACAGAAAACCTTCATTACTCCTTAAAAATTAATTAGATATAAGAATAAGGATCCCATCAAAATTTAAATTAGACAATTGATCACGTTTTTAAATCTCATAAATTATTTTTTGGGTCTATGAATTTTAATTTTCATATTAGAAAACACTTTTGGGGACATAGTTGTCAAAATAAAGTCTTTATAGATTAACATATTGATTACGTAGAGTTTTAGAATGATTAGAATTAATTTTTAAATTAATTTTTTCTTCTAAATCGACAGTATTATTTTCGTTTTTATATATATGAGTTTTTATATTCATATTAGAGAGTAGTTTTGAAGATACAATAGTCAATATTAAGTTTTAATAAGTTGGTATAATGATAAGGTTGAGTTTTATAATGATTAGAATTAAATTTTGAATTTTAAGGATATAATTGTCAAAAAGAAGTCTTAATAGATTAGTATATTGATTAGGTAGAATTTTAGAATGATTAGAATTAATTTTTTAATGAAATAAAACTTGCTAATATAGAAGTTAATTAATCTTAAAATTAGGATCTAATGACATGTCATATAAAGAAGGGACGATGTGTCGCGTAAATAAGTTATCAGAGTCTTTCTCGCTTCGCTTATTACATATTATATAGATTAGAATTAATTTTTAAATTAACTTTTTTGTTCTAAATTGAAAGTATTATTTTCGTTTTTTATATATTTGATTTTTTATATTCGTATTAGAGAGTAGTTTTGAAGATACAATAGTCAATATTAAGTTCTAATAAGTTAGTATAATGATATGGGTGAGTTTTAGGATGATTAGAATTGGTTTTTGAATTTTAAAGACATAATTGTCAAAAAGAAGTCTTAATAGATTAGTATATTGATTAGGTAGAATTTTAGAATGATTAGAATTAGTTTTTAAATGAAATAAAACTTACTAATATAGAAGTTAATTAATCTTAAAATTAGGACCTAATGACGTGTCATATAAAGAAGCGACGACGTGTCGCGTAAATAAGTTATCAGTGTCTTTTTCGCTTCACTTATTATATATTAGCTAGTTGAGTTTCAACATATTTTAGTAGATTTAAGGTTGGGTATTTAAAAATCATGTCGATGGTTTTGAAAATTACGCTTTATTCGTATTCGCTTGAAGTGAACCATTGAATTCAAAACATATCGCATTTATGCATTTCACATATAAGATGTATCTTAATCAAGAGAAATTCAATGAAAGCATAATTCCCGAAATTATTTTATAATAGTAAAGCATGTTATAGTACTTAAAAATTAGTAAGATTCAGAAGTTAAAAATGAAGTATTCAAAAAGTGAAGCATACAATGAGTAATCTATTATTTCACATCAAATTAGAATGTTACTTTGTTCTTTAGTATTTTAGGTACTAATTTTATTTTTGTACGAAAAAGTTAAATTTCAATAATTTTATACATAAAATTATATTTACGTTATTCATTTTTTTTACCGTATCCATATAAGTGTGAGACAATTTTTTAGTTTTTCCCATTAAGTGGCGCATCATTGATCAACATTTTTATTTTATAAGTAACTATGATAGAACTCATTACCATATATTAAATTAGACATCTACTATAGTTCTCTATAATGAACTTTAAAGTCTAGAAAAGAACGTACAAAAAATGCACAAATAATTTGTTTTACTAAATTATTGTCTAGATTGAATAAACCTACTTAAAAAAACATGCGGTAAAAATCTTATAGCAAAACTGGAAGTAAGTGGAGCTATTTTACTTTCTTTTAGTCAATCAACCTTTTAAAATGTAGAAATAATCATGAAAAGAGAAATTATAGTGTTATAGTGACAATATCTGAGTTAATTGCTTTACTTTATGGTCATGTTCGGCGCTTTCCTGACCATCCATTTTATTTTGAATATTTTCTAAGACAATTAATTTTGAAAATACATGTGCATTATATAGTTAATTATTGTCTGAATGATCATAAAAATGTCATATCATTTTACAAAACTTTTTTTTTTAAAGTTTGAGAATAAGCAATTATATAGCGGCGAGTATTCGTACAATTGTCTAGATTGCGATAGATGGAGGATGTAATTGCGTAAAGTTATAAAATTCTTATACTTCATATTTGATTTGTAGATTGTTCATTAAGTTCTAAGCTTAAAAGACTATATGATATATATTTGCGTTATATTTGATTCTTTGTTTTGGTCATTTAAAAAAGTATATGATTTCTACTTTAGACTTTGAGTTATTATATTAAAATTAATTTGTGAAGTAAACTGCTATTTTAGCATTTTAAAGATATCTAAATATGAGGTCATATTTGTTTCTTATATTGCTTATATAAAAAGATATTAAATATTAAACTTTATATTTGTATGATTCTATTTTGATATTTTAAAGTGCACTTAAGGTATTAACAGTCAAAATTAAGGCCTAACATGTAATTATATTTATTACGTAGTGTTGTAAAAACTTTAGAGTTAGTTTCCTAATTTTAAAAGGTGTACGAAATTTGGGCCAAGAATATCCATAATTTTTTAGCAATAAATTATAGAGTTAATTACGCGGTTGACCATCGAACTATTAGGCAAATTTTATTTTGACCACTGAACTTCGATTTGTGTCAAAGTGACCATTGAATCATTCAATTGATCTCAATTAAGTCACTCCGTTAACTTCCGTCCATCCCAAGTCCGTTATGTGGCTAAATTTAAGGGTAATTTCGTCACTCTCTTTTTTCTTCTCTTTTTCAACCCCCTTCTTTCTTCTTTCTTCTTTCTTCTTTCTTCTTTCTTCCATCACCACCACGGCCAAGCCGCAACCTTAGCTCACCCAATGCTCAACACCCATCACCACCACGGCCAAGCCGCAAACTCCATTTTTAACCATGGGTGTTTATTTCCAGAAAAGAATAAACTGTTGCTAACAACTCTGCCAACAGCATACCGAAAACCAATGTCTCATCCACTGTACCCACTCTTCTTCTTCTTCCTTCTCCTCATTTCCCCTTCGTTTTCAGCCTTTCTTGCGCCAGTCAGCTGGGTACCACTCCATTCCCTGCAACTCCTCCCTCTGCAACTCGCTCGACAAACTCGACCTCGGCGCCTCATTCAGCTGGGTAGACTGTACCCAGAACAACACTTCCACCACGTACCACTCCATTCCCTGCAACTCCTCCCTCTGCAACTCGCTCGACAAACTCGACCTCGGCGCCTCATTCAGCTGGGTAGACTGTACCCAGAACAACACTTCCACCACGTACCACTCCATTCCCTGCAACTCCTCCCTCTGCAACTCGCTCGACAAACTCGCCTGCTCCAACTGCTTCGACTCGCCCGGCCTGGGTTGCTCCAACGATTCGTGCGCCCTCTTCCCTGAGAACTCCGCCACCCGGAAGGTCCTCCTCGCCCAGGCCCTGGTCGACACACTCGCCTTGCCCCTCAGTGACGGCCGCAACCCGGGTCGGCTCGGTCTGGTCCGCGAGTTCGTCATCTTCTGCTCGAAGACCCCTTTGCTCAAAGGCTTCCCAAAAGGGACCACCAGTTTAGGCCGCTCCAACTTCTCTCTCCCAGCTCAGCTCAGCTCGATTTACTCCATCCCCTCCGTGTTTGCTCTCTGCTTGTCTGGTTCGCCGTCGGCTTCAGGTGTCGCCTTTTTTGCAGTATAGGGGAGTGACGTTTTACATGAGAACTGGTAGATGGGAATCTCATATATGGTGAGTAGAAGGCCGAGGTTAACAAGGTGTTCAGGTACGAACTTGATGATGAGAAGTGAAATCCAAACTACATGTTGCCAGAACATGTTGAGGATCTGAAAACAATTCGGGAGTTCCGCAATGTGTTTGATGCAGAAGTCCAGAAACTTGAAGCAGATGGATTCCAGCTGGGGACGGAGATTGCTACCACTGGTGATAAGTAAAGAAGAAGAATCTGAAATGACATATTTACCCCTGGATAAAGTCAGTTAACGGACTTAGGGCTAACGGAGCCAAACAGAGTGACTTGATTGAACTAATTAACAAATTCAGTGGTCACTTTGACACAAATCGAAGTTCAGTGGTCAAAGTGAAATTTGCCTAATAGTTCGATGGTCAACCGCGTAATTAACTCTAAATTATAATACATACTTAATAAGTTGGGGTGAAAAAAGAAAAGACCAAAACAAATAGAATGACATGTTGCATAAGTAAGAGCGGGAAAAAGAAAAATAAAACACTAAAAAAGCTAAAGTATTTGAAAGTTCAATGTTATATAATTAAAATTTTAGATTTGTTTTTCTAGTTATAAAAGGTTTACAACAATTGGGGCAATAATGTTCAAAAATATTTTAATAATATATTTTAGTAAAGAGTTAATAAGTTTAAAAAAAAGGACATTAAAACAAATAAGATGATGTCATGCATAAGTAAGAGGGGTAGAAAAGAAAAAGAACACTTAGAAAAGCTTATGTATTTTAAAGTTTAATGTGATATGATTAGAATTATCTGATGAAGTACAATCTCATATTGGTATTTTTAAATTATTTATAACAATTAACTCTTTTTTTTTTTACATGTTGCTTCTATATAAAGAAAAGAAAGCTTTTAATCTGTGACCTATAATTTTTTTTTTCATAAAGGGCTTATCTTTTCTTTATGTTTGAGTGTTTATGTTGTTATTTAGAGTGTTTTTCAGGTGCTAATAGTAACAATCAAGTTCCAATATGTTGATACATTGATTATGTAGAATTTTAGAAGGTGTAGAATTGATTTTTTTACTTGTATAAGGTCAACTAAATTTATGGTAATTATATCTCCGAATTTTCCAATAATAAGTTACAATAAAGAGTCACGACGTATGTGTGACTATAATAAGTAGAGGTAGAAGAGGAATGAAACACCAAAGCAAGCATGATGACATGTAATTTATGTTTTCCTCATATTTGAGTGTTCATTTTGTTATAAAAAATATTTTTGAGGTGTTAATAGTCAAAATCAAGTCCTACTATGTTGGTACATTGATTATGTAGAGTTGTGGAGGGTGTAGAAGATATATTTTACTCTTATAAGGTCTACTAAATATATGGTAATACTACTACCGAATTTTTACTAATAAGTTATACTAAAGAGTCATGATATATGCGTGACTTTAATAATTACAGATAAAGGAAGAATAAAACACCAAAACAAACATGATGACGTGTAATTTATATTTTCTTTATGTTTGAGTGTTTAATTTATTATTTTTTTAAGGTGTTAATAGCCAAAATTAATTCCTAATATGTTGATACATTGATTAGGTGGAGTTTCAGAATGTGTAGAATTGATTTTTTACTCTTATATGGTCAAATAAATTTATAGTAAAAATACCTCCGAATTTTTCAATAATAAGTTATAATAAAGAGTCATGATACGTGTGAGACTTTAATAAGTTGAGGTAAAAGATGAATGAAACACCAAAACAAAGATGATAACGTGTCGCAAAATTGAAGCAATATGACGTGTCGTATAATTAGAAGGGGCAAAAAGGAAAAAAAAAACACTAAAAAAAGCTTATGTGTCGCCTCCCTAACACACAACGCTTTGTCTATTATATATTTATATGATTTTTAATAATAAGTTATACTAAAGAGTCATGATACATATGTGACTTTAATAAGTATAGATAAATGAAGAATAAAACACCAAAACAGAGATGACGTGTAATTTATATTTTCTTTATGTTTGAGTGTTTAATTTATTATTTAAATTATTTTTGAGGTGTTAATAGCCAAAATTAATTTCTAATATGTTGATACATTGATTAGGTAGAGTTTTATAATGTGTAGAATTGAATTTTTACTCCTATAAGGTCAACTAATTTTATGGTAATAATACCTCCGAATTTTTAATTATAAGTTATAATAAAGAGTCATGATGCATGTGAGACTTTAATAAGTAGATATAAAAGATGAATGAAACACTCAAAGAAAGATGATGAGGTGTCGCAAAAATGAACAAAGATGACGTGTCGCATAGTTAAAAGGGGTAAAAAGGGAAAGGAACACTAAAAAAAGCTTATGTGTCGCCTGTGCAACGCACAATGCTTCGTCTATTTTATATATATATATCTATATATATATATATATATATATATATATATATATATATATATATATATTATTTTATACATTCTCACATAAACATTGATACATAGCAGATGACCAAACCCATTACAATGAATCAAACCATGCAAGAGATGTGTTTGCATATCAAAACCAACTTCAGCCATCACTAAGAAAGGAAGGTAGAGACAAAAGCCACATGAGCTTCATTCTTTCCTATGCAATGGACCTCACTGTAAAAGGAAGTAAAAGGGAAAAAAGGCCACCACGAAAGCAATCGGCATCAACCATGGAGGCAATCGATGCGGTGGAGGCGGTGGGTGATGGAGGACATGAGAGATCAAGACTGGTGGAGGAGGTCGGAGATGGAGGTGACGGAGGTAGTGGATGCGGTGTGTGATGGAGGCGATGGATGCAGTGGAGGTCGAGGCCGGTGGGGGCGGTGGGAGAGAATGGGTCTTGGAAGCGGTGGAGTGCAGAGGCTGCCGAGCAATGGGTTGAGCAAATGAGAAGAAAGGCAACCCAAAAAAATTAGAAGCTTTATATACTCCCTCTAGAAAAAATCCTTTTTTTCTATTGCTAGTGAGGCTTGATGCCTCAACCTCATAAAAGGATGGCTGGCATACACGCGTGAAAAACTGGTTTTGCAAACTAGTGAAAACTAGAAAAAAAAACTAGCTAAGTTTTGAAAACTATTGTCAAAATTTGAAAAACCAAAACTCTACCAAACATTCATAAATATTGGAGTTTTCAAAAATTTGCAAATTTTGCAAAAAAAAAAAAAAAAATATTCTCAAAACAAAAACTAAATCAAACATACCTTTGGTCTTCTCAACAAGTAGTTTGGAGGTTGTTCAAATTCTTTTCTATACTATGGGGGTAAGGTAGACCTTAGCCCGGTAATTTGGAATTATCCACACACACACACACACATGTATATATCTACTTGACTAGACTTAATGAGGGAGGCATTGCCGTGTTGTTGGAGCCGAACCTGATGATATGATGGGTTGTAGAAAATAACAATGACTGTCTCCAGAAAATAATGAGATGTCCGATCCGGTCATCGTCACAACAATGACTGTCTCCAGAAAATAATGAGATGTCCGATCCGGTCATAGCCACAGCCCTGACAATTTGCCCGCCAACAAGGATAACCAACCTCCTCCAGCTCAGGGCCTATACATTAAGGACTCCTAAACATTGAAAACCCGTAAACTCTGAATTATCAGCTAAGGAAGCTATGGTGGCTGAATGCTATAACGATGCAAATTTTGTAGAGCCAACAAGAATAAGCCACCTCTTCCACGCACGCCTCTACAACAAGAACATGCCTTCACCACTAGGCGCCTTTTAAGTCCCTAAAGCTGACTCATATGACACATCTATTTATGACAAAACACTGCTAGGGCTACGCAAAAGCTGTATAATTAAAGGAAAAAAAAATTTGGCTGCTACCCCGGTTGGAGGAATTTTCCTCCTACCTCCTATATAGTGACAATCAATCGTCTCTAAATGTCTCTAGTGACTTTTATTTAGTGACGCTAAAAAAGTGTGACTAATAATTGTCGTTAAAAGTGTTAGAAGAAAAGTTACTTAAAATATTTAGTGACTAGTAATTGTCACTATACATGGGGCTGAAGGAAGATTCCTACAACCTGAGTAGGAGCCAAAGTTTGTTCAATTAAAAGGTACATTTTTTTAGTTTTAATTTGTACTAATGCATAATTGGGCCAGATTTGACGACTTCTTACAAATAGGGTAAGGTTATACAAAGGTCTCAAAGTTACAAATTTCACTACAAGAAAATGGACTTTTAGTAACGGACAATTCCGTCGCTAAAAGTCTCTTTTTCCATTCGCGAAAGACTTTTAGCGACTGACACGCCGTTGCTAAAAGTCTGATAAATTTAGCGAGGAACTCCTGGTTTGTTAATTTTACTCCTTATCACAATAAAGTATAGTGTTTGGTTTGCCATAGGCTTTGTGCGTGGCGAAAATTGTAAACATTGCAATGTGTGCACTTAACAGGAATCCACTCATATTCCACTTTTTGGAATGTGATTTCCTCCTCAGGTCCTTTTATGGAAATTTCTTTTGGCAGCTGATGATCCACATCAACTTCAACACAAATTCGTGCATATCCAAGTCTCTCTTTCTGTGCTGTCATGTGGTTCATAAATAGAGGTTTTCCAATTGTGCTTACTATCTTGCTCATCATTTTAGCAGACCAAAACTTTAAAGGTAACTGTGGTAATTTTATCCAAATTGGTACAAGCTTTAATTCTTCTTGCTCTAATGGTTTGGACGCATCCCATGGTTTGACTATGATAGGCTAACTATCAAAGAACCAGGGACCATTTGACATCACAAATTTTTTTGCAAGAGCTGAGTCAAACTTAACCAGAAACATACCTGGTTGTAGAATACTTACGGAAAAAGTCCCCAGCTTGTTTCCATTTCCTTGTAAAAAAACCTTTTCAGAACATGATGCGGAGGCTTTGCTCCCATTACATACACCATCACCGAATGTTTCCATTTTTTCACTTCAATCTTTATCTCTACATCCTCAATAGTGTAATCCACACCTTTCGTGCGGTGGGATGAACTCTAGACTGTTCTCCTGGCAGAACTCTCGGTTAGGTTTTATTATCGACGTAAAAGATTTTGCCCATTTGGATTGATGCAGATTACTGGCAGTACCAGTTTTCGCTGGCAATAGGGGAAATTGAGTTATTCCCTCCATTGCTGAGTCAAAAGATTGTTTGTTTACCTGAGCTGTAATATCCACATGTCTTGCCATCTCATCCCTATTTTTTCCTGACGTGGCTTTAAGGCCAGAGTTATTTGCGACAAAATCTGACTCAGCATTCTCTTGCGCGTGGTACTCACGCACTCCCAACTGCCTTTCGTCTTCCTTCGTCATTAAGGATTTAGGGTTGGGATCCCCATACTGTCGCTCCGATCTTTGCCCCAATTATGCCTTAATGGTCTCTTTTAGTGCTTGATTCTCCTGTCTTAGTTCAGCCATTTGCATTTCCATTTGTGCAATCAATGCTTTTACACTTTGTTCCCCATCGGAGTCTGTGCTGTCTTCCACAAATTTCCCTAGTTGTAAATCAGCAACATCCAAATTCCGATCCCGGCAGAGCAATACTGTTACTTCTCAATTTGTTTTTGTGCATTGTCCCGTTTTCCTTGTTGCATGGGTCTGCTGCCATTCTTTCCCTACAAAATCAGATGCAAGAACATCTCTCACTGGGCCTCGAAGCCTTGACAAACGCCTTGTTTCCAGGCTGTCCATGGTTGCCTTCATTTCTTCTCAGATTTCTAGAGAGAAGGGAGAGTTTCTCTCTCTAAAACGGTGGTAAAACTCAACCTTATCATTTGTTAGGAGACAATCTTATCTTTGCAAAATGCTCAACGGTAGACTGACTCGTCCCTTCACTAAGGTATAGCAAAGTTAGGAACTCTATAACCTCTTGGGAAATGGAATAACAGGTCGGCCTACACGTCTGAGGCTTGGGGTGACCAGCTCTCTAAAAAGATCGATCAGTTCATCTCTGTTAACCGTTATTTAGTCAGCTTTGGGTTGGCATGAGCTTGATAGTTAGCAAAATTTACGTTTGGCGCCCACGGGCTGCTTGTTCCTAGGTTCGGTCTGGGTGCCCCAATCTGTGGCGAGGCGACCCTGCTGTTAGCGTTTTGCATCTCAGAATTCCTAGCCTTGTTCAGATAGTCTATAAACATGGTTTTGCTCTCTCCTTTGAATGTTCTCAAACACGCTCATCATGCTTTAGACATGTTCATCACTCAAAATCTCCATTTGAGCAAGGTTCTTCCCCTAACCTCCGGCCCAAATGGGTTCAATTGATCTTCGCTTACTTCGTCAGTCCTCGCAGGCCCTTTGAGTTAGAGGTGTTGGCCATGTTAGGATTTTGGGGTTGGGTGTTACAGATATTTAAGTAGGATTATCCCAGTAATAACCATTTTTACAGAAAAGTAGCATCTCACCGTATGTGACAAAAAATGTGTGCCTATGAAACGCTTAAGCATGTGTGCGGCGTGTTCATCTGTGAATTTTGTATGATGTGCGCGGGCGTGCGAGGTCGTGCCTGGACCATTTATGAAACACAATTCACCAATAATTTAAACAGCCTGTATCAATCTGATTTCTTGAAATGACACTTGGAAACATCCTCAAACTTCTTTCTGCCTAATGCTTTAGGACTTCTAATTTAAACAGCTTGTATCAGCCTGCTTCTAGTGTTTGCAAATGAGTGGTACAGTGGAAATGGTAACCCTCTAAACGCACAGAGCACATGATTCAAGGATTGACACACTTTGGAGACTGTTTGGACGACACAAACAATTGGTATGATGTTCTGCCCCAACCTAAGATAAACCTTTTAACTTGTGGTAAATGAAGGTGTGATAAAAGAAACTAAGTGATGGGTTATGTTTAGTGCTGAACAGGGTCAATTCAAAAAACATTTATGGTTTTTATAGCCAAGTTGTAATCATTTGGCCTCTAGTCGATCCAATCTGGAGCTGCCGTGTGTTTTTGGCATGCCTGTTTTGTTGATCTGTTAACACCAAGCTTTTAGGACGATACAATCTAGACTTGTCACTTGTCCAGGAATATAATGCTTAGTTTCGCTATCTATTCATGCTAACCTTCCTTGAATGATCTGACCTTGTTACGTCTTGGGACTGTAGAGGGCCTCATTTTACCTTCTTGACTAAGTTTTCAACGCAAGGCCTTGCAACATTTTTTACAACTAGTATCTGGGAAACATATAGCATAATCAAAACTTTAGGTCCTATAAGAAGAAGCCATGTGTCTTACCATGTTTAGAAGTTGTCACACGTCATTTAGCCATTGTTGCCTTCGATTTGACGATGCAACTTGACAATCCCCGACTTGCCCAACTTAATTACAATTGGGGAATCCGCCTCAAGTAGAAACTTGTTCTTAAACGAATATATATCTATTTACTATGACGTGGCATGCTTGATGCCATTATATACATCAGCCTTTGCTAGGGCAATAAATTGCAGTTTTTCTTGGTATAAACATGAGAAAATATTAGTTAAACAACCTCCAGATTTTGAAAGTGAAAAATAATTTGATTATGTTTCTAAGCTAAAGAAGGTGTTCACTAGAAGAAAATCAGTTTTAGCCACACATTTTGTCGTCGCTAAAAGTGTTATTTCCGTCGCTAGAGACTTTTTCTAAAGAAAAGGAATTCTAAATAGAATTGTCATTTTTTGTTTAGAATTTCTAATAATTATTAAATAGAATTATTAATTGATCGAAATTTGTTTTTATTATCTATTGATCTTTCTATTATAAGGATAGTTTTTTGTCTCTTTTTTCTTAGTGATTTAGAATAGAGCAAGTAGTAACGGACCGGACGTCTATCGATAAAGTCCGTTCGTAAAAACCTTGTCGGCAAAAGAATAGCGACAAAATTAGGGAATCCATCAGCAAAAATTGCACTTTTACCGACAAATTTAATTACTTTTAACGACAGACTTTTCCGTCAGAAAGGTATTTTAAATATTTCACTACAAGAAAAAAAGCTTTTAGCGACGGATTTTGACCCGTCGCTAATAATCCATTGCTAAAAGTGACTTTTAACGACGGATTTGGCGTCGGTAAAGATCCGTCGCTAAAGACTTTTACCAACGGAATTTTTCGCCGGTAAAAGTCTTTAGGGACGGATTTTTACCTACGGAATTTTCGTCACTAAATGTGATTTTCGTATTTTTTTTATTTTTCAATTTCTTTGTGTATTTTTCAGAATTATTTGAAAATAATTTTAACGACGAACTTTTAGCGACGGGAAAAGATCCGTCGCTGAACGATACAAAATTAAAAGAAAAAACCCTAATTCGTCTTCTTTCCAACAGCCGCATATCCATCTTTCCCCTTCTTTTCTCTCTGTCTGTCTCTCTCTCTCACCCACATTGCCCAACTCCGCCACCACCTATGTCGCCCGCCTCCCACGCCTCGTATGCCCTTCATCCTTCACTCAACAACAAACTCATGTCTACCCCAAAGCTAAGATCTCCTCCCACTGTCGTTGAGTCGCCGCTACGACAACGACCAATGAATCACAGCGCGCTACACCTCACACCATCCACCACCAACAATCCCCTCTCTCAAGAACCGAACGACTTTTGGCCCTCGTAACAACGGCGTCACTGCTTGGAAAGGAAACGTTACCATAGGCGAAATCGGTGCGCATCTCCGTTCGATCTCTTCCCCTATCTATCCTCATCTTCCTTAGTTTCTCAAGGTTTCTTTAAAACTCAAGAATATTGTTTCATTTTCGCTCGCATAATTTGGAATCCCAATTTTATTGAACTTGTCTCTACTGTTGAAACTAGGGTTTGTATGTGGTCATAATTATTTAAATGGCGGGGAATTATTGGTTCAATGAATTCACAGAATCTAATTTATGCCCCATGTTTATTGAATGTTTGATCTATCTATTGCTGAGATTAGGGTTTGAGAATATTGTTCCAGTTTTGGTTTCTTCATTGAATGTTTTATGCGTCTATTTCCACTAATTAGAAGTATATTTTTAAACTGGATAGATTAGGGATTCAGGGCTAAATATTGTGTCAATAAAAAACAGCTAAAATCATCTCACAATCTTCATTATTCAAGTACGAAAGGTTTTGTGGTCTCGCTCCTAGCTAGGTCAGTTCTTTGCGAATGGTGAAATGTTCTAAGGAATCGCAAGGAAAAACTAACTGAAAGGCTAAAGGACTTTTGCTTGTACAGAAATCCAATTTTGCTTGCTCTAGAAAAAAATGACTTAAGACTGCTTACTAAAAAAGAAAATGTCCTTAAAGACTTGGTAGTGTTGCTTGAAGCATCCACATACACATAGCCAAACTACTGTTAACTGATTTTGTCCTCTTGCATTGCAGCTAGTGACATTCATCTCACTCCAGTACATTTTTCGCTGAGGATCAGTTCATTTTTGGAATTTTCGTTCGGAAACTTACACCAATTTATTCTGCTAAAGAAAATTAAAGAATATCCAAATTGAGCCTACTTATTTCCCCTTTTTTCCTGATGGTTCAGAGCAGGTCAGTGAACAACTTACTTGTCTATATTATTGTTGCTTCAGTCTATATTATTTCCTCATTTTTAAAGCTGCTTCAGTTAGAAAGATTCATATGACTTATATGTTCAACAGACGTGGAGTACCTCTGCATTTACTAATGCATTTACTTATGATACTCTTTATCTAACTTAGATTGAATTTGAATATTATTGGTTGTAGAGGATGAACAATTTGATTCAGACAGAGATGATGTTGTAAAAGAAATAGCTGAAATATATGGAGCTCAGAGTTGCAATAAATTGTCCGCTGAAACTCAATGAGCGTTCATTTTTTGAGCAGTTGAGAAAACGTTATCCGATGAAACCTTATGTTCAATGTATTTGTTGTGTAGTTTCGGTGAAACTTGTTATTTTAGTTTTGGGACTGGTACGATGTGATTTAAATCTTATTTGTATTACTTGAAGTTTGGTAAATGATGAATGTTCGTTTAAAGAATTAAATCGTTATTTGATTGGTTGATTAGGGTTATTTTGATTATTAAAAAAAAAAAAAAGCCCATTTTTTTAACTTTCACAGACAAACATTTAGTGACATATATAATTCTGTCACTAAAAATCCTTCTACAGATTGGTAAATATTTTAGAGATAGACTTTTAGCGACAATACTTATGTTACTAAATACTTTTGTGATGGACTTTGGGCGACAGAATTCCGTCGCTAAATTCTTTTAAAAAGTATTCTTGAGGAGGAAAAATATTAAAAATAACTTTAGTGACGGAATTTCAGTCGCGAAAAGTAATTACTTCCGTCGATAAAAGTAAATTTTTTTTCGACGGATCACTAAATTCCGTCGCTAATCTTTTAGCGACGGCCTTTTTCACAACAGACTTTTAGCGATGGACAGTCTGTCGCTAAAAGTTTTTTGAGACGGAAAGTGGACTTTTAGCAACGGATAAGTCCGTCGCTAAAAGTGCATGTTCTTGTAGTGTTTTCTCTTATCTTTTTCTAAAAGTTTATTTTAGAAGGCTTGAAGCGACGGTCAATCACTATAGCAACTGACAGTCTGTCGCTAAAAGTCTGTCAGAAAAAAAATCACAAGCAATTTTAGCAACGGATAGTCTATTGTTATTTTATCGCTTAAAATTTGTCAATAAAAATAAAAACTATGTTATATTTTTCTAATTTTTTCAATATCCAAACCTGCTTCCTGTAATTCAATTCACACAAGTATCTAAATTCATCCACAATCAGCACAATCCATCTAATGCTGATCCATCAGTAATTAACCCAGATCAGCAATCCATCCACAATGATTATCAGTATCCATCTACTTTAACACAATATGTATAATGTCACATAGGCAATTTGTTTCCCAACTAAGGGAACCAATGCATAGCATAACAACTTTGAAGTCATAAAGAACCGAGAAGGGATGGGGCTGTAATAGGCAGGGGGGGAAGGGACTGAAATATCTAGGAGGTATCAAACATCTTTCCTTAGAATACCCATATAGGAATCTATGCTTTAATTAGAGGTAAGGGGGTTGCCAACGCGATCTGGCCGTCCATCCTGTAAGGATGGACGGTCCAGATCTTTTTTTTTTAAGTTTGTCAGTCGTCCACGACACTGTTTCACGGACGGGATTTTTTACCACATTGCCCCTCCGAACTCGTCCATTACACAGTCTAGCGGATGATTTTTTGACCCTGACAACTGTCAGACAAAAAGTAGTCCGCTACACTGTGTAGCGGATGACTTTTTGCCTGACGGTGGTCAGGTCAGTCCACATTCCCCCTGACAGTTGTCACATCTTGTCCCCAGGCTAATCGTCCGCTATACAGTGTGGCGGATTACATGGCAGATATACCCCAAAACTACCCTAATTCTCGGCTCTTTTTCCATTCTCATATACTTGAGATCCATTTGCTTCCATTTTCAGCTCTCTTCAAGCTTCAAGTAACACTTGTTTCATGCTTCACTCAAGCAAGGTAAGTTTGTGAATGGTGAAGTTTTCTTTATGGGTTGAATGATGAACTTTAATTTTTTTTAGTGGAGAAATAGATTTTTTTTGGGTTTATATTTGTAGTATTTATCAGTTTATTTATTCATCAAAGTAATTTTAATTTGTGATGCTCAAAAAATTAATTTGTTAATTTCTAAAAATTTATTATAGTTAAATTTGAATTTTTTGAGATTATGTTTGCTGTATTTTGACATGCTAAATTTGTCTATTCAACCTAGTAATTTTAATTTCTTATGTTCAAGAAATTAATAATTGTTAAATTGGAGATACTTTTGAGATTATGTTTGGTATATTTGTCATGTTAAATTGGTCTATTCATCAAGGTAATTTTGATTTGATATGTTCAAAAATGCCATTTGATAGTTAAGCATAGTCTATTTCTACATAGGTTTTTGTTAGCCCTATGGTTGGATAACCTAGGCTTACATCTTGTTTTGATGATAACTACACATTGATTATGTTCTAATGTGTGCTTTGAGTGTATTCTTAGTAGGTATATACATGCACACTCATGAAGACACATTTGAGAAGTTGGATAGATGGATTAAAGCCAAAGAAGCTTAAAGCTATGGTGACATGCTATGGAAGCTTCATCAAGTCCAATGTCAAAGAGCAAGAAAGAATGCATAGGCTAAGTTATCATTGATTATGATTGATCTTTACAATTATGTAACTAGTCTTGGTTTGATGCTTGGATTGATGACTATGACCTAAAAAGACCTTAGGACACTTTGTGCATTGCATGAGAGTTCATAACCATTCACACAAGCGTGGTTCTTGAAAATGAGTGAACTTTGGAGCTTATTCAGATTTTCTCAAAAATGTTTTTGGTGCTAATCATTTCATATCTTGATAAGACTTTTCATTAGCTTTCCAACGCAAAAAACAGCACCTCAATCCGATTTTTCTAGAGAAAGTTATGTCCAAAATAGGAAAGGGGGTTCCGTGAGGCAGCCGATAGGCAGTAGGGTATTACAGTCGACTGTAATTGAATACAGTCGACTGTATTCCAATGCAGTCGACTGCATTGGTCAAAATTCAGTTCCAACGGCTATTTTCGAGGACAAAACTCCAACGGCTATTTTAGAGGGATTACAGTCGAATGCATTGGGTTACAGTCAACTGCAATGGCAGTTTTGCCCACTTTATGCCTATAACGGCTATATTTGATCTCTTCTCTATATAAATGATTTGGGGCTTCATCATACACCATGGAAACCACATCCTAAGCCTCCATTCATTAGAGAAACATCAAGGCTCATAGATTAAACTTTTCTCTCTTCATCTTCATGATTCACTACAAGAAAAAGGGTCTTTAGCGACCGCGAGGCGCGGTCGCTAAAGGTGTCGCGGTCGCTAAAACGGTCGCTATAGCCCAGGTCGCTAAATTTTAGCGACCGCATTTTAATTTCGGTCGCTAAATTTAGCGACCGCGTTGACTATATTTAGCGACAGCACAAAACGCTCGCTAAATATTTTTTAATTTAAATTTTTTTTTTTTTAATATTTTTTTATTAAATTATATTATATATTTAGTGACCGAATTAGCGACCGCGACCGGCAGTCGCTAAATAATTTAATTTAATTAAAAAAAAATTTAAAAAAATATTTTAAAAAAAAATTTTAAAAATATTTAGCGACCGCTTTGTTTTATTTAGCGACCGTATATCGCGGTCGCAAAACCTGGCTTTGCAAAAAAAAAATTTGCAGGTCAAATAACCTGTCCAAAACCTGTCGCAGAACTAATATCAATTCACATCCAATCCAATCCAATCGATCCAAAAACCGATTTAACCTCGGTTGAAACGATTTTGAATGAATGCGTTGAAAGCTTTCAACGCATTCATTCAAAACCGTTTTAACCCCCTGTCCCGCATTCATTCAAACAGCTGCTCGCATTCATCAAAGTATAAATAAACGTTAACATATGCATTAAAATAATAGAATTCATACAGTTAAGTACCGACGATCAATTCAAAACAAGAAAATAACATTCATTGCATAAATCAAACCAAACCCCTATCTAAATCACTCGTCAGCAGAACAACCAGCCCCGTCATCATCTTCTTCATTCCTCGATGGCACGTTCGATCCAACAACATCTTCATTGCCCCGGGAGTCACTGGCACTAGGATCATCGGTATCGCCCTGCACGAAGCCATACAAATGATTCAACATCATATATCAAATCAAGATCACATATAGAGCACAAAATACATAAGTAATTGAAAAAAATTGTATTACATGTAGTTTGGGGTCCTTCATAATTACATAACCGTCACCCAGCAGCATCCGCATGCGCGTATCAAACAAAAAAGGAATCTCGTAGTAGCACTTCAATGGTTTATAATACCTTTGAAGTACTAGTTCATCCCAGTTCAAACTTGGCACATCACCTAGATACAGGACTCATTACCTAGAGCATGTGAAAGAGCATGTCCATTGTCTAACATCAACCGAAAGAGCATGTACAGATGAAATCGAGAAAGTTCAGTACAAAAGTCACTATTCCACTGACCACCGCTAATTTTTCTCTGGTTAAAACTCTAACGCTCATATTGTCTAACATCAAGCCTCAACAACACTTCTATCTCTAGTGAAAACCAATACAGCAGTTGACCTCACGAACAAAAGAAAAAACGAATCAAAATCAAGCAAGCAGTACTCTCCAAGCTACCTACTTGCTTTTGCAGTCAGCACATTCCCTGTTCTCTGGTAATTTCAGCAATCCTTCAAGTATCTGCCAACAAAACACCCAAGATGTACTTATCACAGTGTAAACCAAACTATGTAACAAGGAAATAATGGACCGGGTAGTGCTTTAAAAAAATCCAACAAAAATTAGTTCCTTTTTAATTAAGGAAGAAAATAGTTTTTGAATTCAACTAAACTACGGCTTTGTTTCAAATTATTGAGTCAAAGCCATGTCACACAATCTTTTGGGATAGTCTTTCAGCTTAGTCATTTTTTTTACAAATTTTCAGATCTATCAGAAGCAGTCAAGTTTATTCTACTTTGAGCTAAATTCGACATTATAACCTGTCCAATTCTATCTGTACTTACGATACCTATTTGTGCTCACTGAGCCGCTCGTTTTTTACCAACCTTTTCCATTGAAATACAACCAAGAAAAGGAATAAAATCATCCGGATGTGCTCTAAAGGCCTAAAATCATCCAGATTTACTTGAAAATCTATGACAAAGTGATAACTAAGTTAAAACTCACAGGTGACAAATCCTATTCAAATTATATTTCGTTTGCTAATTATATGAAAATAGTATTGTCCTAAATATTTTTGTGATGATATCCCTTGAATATCTAATCACTATCACATTGCATGTAAACTCAACTCAATGCTCATTCATTCCTTGGAAGGATCACAAGCACATAGATTCTTTTTATAGGTAATAGTTATTGTGAACCAAGTGAATTGACTATCTCACTTCTTTTGCCAATGAACAAGTTTGAAATATCATGCAATGATGATCTCAACAGGAGAAAAAGAGGCAAGTTGTACATTCTAGTTCCCTTCGTAGGAGTAAGAAAGACAATATAAGAAGCCAGCGAACTGTACTTAAGTCATAGGCACAAATCATACGCCATGAAACTTCATGCCAACTATTGGAGTGGATGGAGCTAATTTTGCAACTGTCCAACAATTAGTTGTCCTCATACCTTTCGCAACTGCTACCATTTTATTCTAGAGGAGTTACAACTCACAAAGTGGACCTCATGCAGACATCCTGGCATCACCAAACACTTATGACAGCTAGGATATGAATAACCTGCAAATAATAAGCACTTGGTTTTCTTCCTAACATCAGACTCTTTGACATGATAAGTTCAGAAACTAATTGGCCCAAAAAGCTTTTTCTGAGTGTAGTCTTGTGTCGAAATTCAGAGACTTTAAGCTATCAATACTCCCAGTAAATGCACACTTAGGTCCAAAAGAACAGACTTTAAGCTATCAATACTCCAAACTGAAGAAGAAAAGAGAATTAAACTCTCGGTATTCCCAAAAGCAAAATAAACGGACACGTGTGTTATTTCACTTATTTAGCCTGTTGAAGTGACACCAACAATAATATACCTAACTCAATTTAATTAAATTGTTAGGTACATTGCACCAGCAGCGCTAGTGGAATTTAAAAAAGAATATCTGCTGATAAGGTAATTTATTTATTTTTCCATAAAAGTCCAAAACTAGGAGACAGCTGTGAAGAGAGATTAAAGAAACTTGACAGATTTGTGCTCTTTTCTCTTCAAGAAAAAGCGAAATTTATCACGTTTATTGAAAGATAATTCCTACGTCCCCATTGTCAAATCTAAGTGGACTCTTGTATAAAGAAGAGTGGATCTTCTGTGGAACAAATATGTATCTCACAATACCCCATTCTTCATCTCGTAATGAGTTCTTTATTTACTTCTTCCTCCTTTTCAGTTCCATTATGGAGACACAGAGAGCTTTGAGGGTTTCATTTTTCATCGAGTACAATGCCTAAGACCTGCTTTAAGTAGCACAGATCAACACGACTCTTATTGATGAATGCCTATCATAGCCATGTGTTCACTGCCAAGAAGTAAATTCTCTAAGACAACAGTCGGCTTTTCCTCTCTGTTTTCTTTGGAGTTCTAAGTTCTCCAAACTCCAGTACCACAGGAACCAGTACAGCAATTCAGGTAAAAAGAGAAACAAAAGTAAATGAGTGCGTGAACTGTAATGTGCTATAGGCTGATCATCTTTGTATCCATCTTAAATTCCCCATCCTTTTTCTTACTTAGCAGTTGCTTTTCAAAAAGCCACACGGGTGCTATAAATTCTGAAGCTTTTCAGTCCAGAATAAGGTATATCTCATTATTAGATTTTCAGTTGACATGTGTAGGTTCCGTAGTTTTCTTATACCTATCTTGAGTGTTCTCTCTGTCACAAAAACACTTTTTTGTCAAAAAAAACTGATAATATGAAATAAAAACTCGTGGCGTACGAATAAGAGCTGCAACTTCCTGATGGTGCACTATTCATACAAATTCGGGACTTAATATAAAATACACTTCAACAGTTGGTTGAGGATCTTGGTACCAATGAGTCCTGTCCAAGAACTTGTAGTGAGGTTTACCCGATTGCTTTCTATTTCTGTTAGTGACCAGCCGAAAACAAGTGTTAAGAATCAAAACCATACATCAAACAAGTTCATTAAGATACCACCCACCACTCAGGCACCCACCCCACCAAACAACTATACTTTAACCCCCTTCTGACCCAGCTTCAACCCAAGTCTGTGATGGCCAAAGCACTCCTAACAACCTTATGGGCTCTCTCAAACCAAGTTCTATCTCAGCTGGATGAGTTCAATTTCAATGGATTTAAACATCACCGCAACAACATAAGCCTAAATAGGGTTGCAGAAATAGAAAGCATGAAGCATCCAAGCACCAAATTGGTAGTAGAAATTAACCAATCAATATGAACTTGTTCATACAGACGAGTAATGAAAGAGCGCATGCAGCACATACAGACGAGTAATGAAAGAGATTCTGCATACCAGGCCGCTGAAGGGCAGATGTGTAGAGTGAGGAAATGCAGCTTTTAGGGCTACGAAGTAGGGTTAAAAGTGAAGAGGCAGAGCTGGGCCTGCGATCGACGGCGGGGTCTCGGTGGGGCGGTGGTCACTGGGTGGCGCCGGTGAGCCGACATGCGGCGGCAAGGGCTGAGATAGAGAGAGAGAGAGAGAGAGAGAGAGAGACGGACTTGAGAAAGAGAGACGAGCTGGGCCTGCGATCGACGGGAGGGTCTCGGTGGGGCGGTGGTCACTAGGTGGCGCCGGTGAGCCGACGTGCGGCGGCAAAGGCTGAGATAGAGAGAGAGAGAGAGACGGACTTGAGAACGAGAGAGACGGGCTGAGAAAGAAAGCTTCGCGATTAATGGATTTTAGTCAAAATCCATTCCTGTGGATTGTAACTAAAACTTTAGCGACCGCATACTCGGTCGCCAAATCAGTCGCTAATTTAGCGACGGTAACGACAGTCGCAAATTTCAGTCGCTAAAGCCAAGTTTTCGTTGACCATGAATATTTAGCGACCGCAAAATAGAGCAGTCGCTAAATATTAGTTTAGCGACCGCATGTCTTGGCGGTCGCAAAATGCGGTCGCTAAAGCCCCTGTTTCTTGTAGTGATTTTACATCATTAAAGAGAGCATCTTTGTGAGCAATTCTTTGATTGAGAGTGAGCATTCTTCAAGTCATCAATTCTCTCATCTCTCTATTGCACTAGAACTTCATTTGTACTCATTTCCTTTCAAGAGGGTTTCTTTGTACACATTTGATCTTTGTAAAAGGATTGTGATCAAGGCTTGGGTTTGTCAAGTCTTGGGTGAGCTTTGTGGATTCAAGGCTTGTGCTTGGTGTGGGGATATCACCAAGTGTTGTAAGGGTTTTGATCTTGACCCGGAAGAAGATTGTTGCTAGTGGATTCTAGTGCTCTTGCAAGGGACTTCCTTGAAGGGTGGATGTAGGCTTGAGGGTATATCAAGCCGAACCATTTAAATCTCCTTGTCAAGTATCTCTAACTCAATCTCTTTACTTATTGCTCTTTAATTGTTTGAGATTGTTTAGTTAGCATCTTCATTGAAGTATTACTTGGTTTGTTTGAGATTTATGATTGTGCTTAGTTTAAATTCCCCATTATATTTCAAAACCCTATTCACCCCCCTCTAGGGTTGTTTTATTGGTTTCAGTTTTGTTTCACAATGTCGTCCGATTTCGTTTCAAGCTCCAACACCCCAATAGATGCTAGTGATCCGTATCTAGGACGAACGTTTCAAACATTGGAGGAAGCCGAACGATGTTTTCGAGCGTATTCGTTGAGGGTTGGATTTGGCATTAGAATAAAGACTACAAAAACAAACAACTTATACGAGTTTCATAGGAGCAGACACCCACTGCAAAATGAGACACACGTCGGTAATGATGACAGTGATGAAGAAATATGATATGTGCGGACAAGACGGGACTACTTTGCGCGCACGAATTGCCAGGCCAAGATGTTCGTAAGCCATAAACCCAAGCAAGATGCATCAACACAAGAAGATGGGTAAGGTCGCAAGGAGCCTGATTCACACAATGAGCAATGCACGGATAGGACCTACCGGCATTGTTAATGTTCTTGCTGAACAGTGCACACCTTATCAGCCTTTTAGGTTGAGTTGCTTGTTCAATAGAGCTCTTCATCCGCGTAGATCTCTCACTACAAGAAAAGAGGGAATTAGCGACGTACTTTTAGCGACGGAAGAAATTCCGTCGCTAAAAGTCTTTTTAGCGACGGAAAAAACCGTCGATGAAAATTCGTCGGTAAAAATATTTAATGATGGAAAACTCCGTCGTTAAAACGTTTTACGGACTTATTTTCATCGACGGGTTTTTACCGACGAAAAGTACCGCCGTTAAATATTTTATATGTTTTTTTAATTTTCGATGATTTTCAAAAACATAGAAGCGACGGAATAATTCCGTCGGTACAAATACCCGTCGGTGAAAGTAGGGTTTTGCCGACGGACATTTACCGACGGATGTGTTCCGTCGGTAAAGGTCTTAAAAAGATCAGATCTCCTTCTGCTTTTCTTTCTCCCGTTGCTCTCTCTCTCTCTCTATTAACTCTCACCGGCGATATTTCCTCCGTCGCCATCCCCGGCAACCTAGCCCCCGACAGAATATAGCCTGCCACCGCCACCGACGCCGCCACTGCCGCCCATCTTCAAAACCGAAGGACCGCCGCCACCACTGCCGCGCCGCCCATCTTAAAAAACTAGAGGTATGGTACATCTAACCTTAACGTAATTTCATTCTCTCTTGCGGTGGTCTTATTTTTGTTTCATTGTCAAAGTGACTATGGTGTCAATGTTGTGATTAGAAGTCAAAGGACTGAATAAATGCTACTATGTGTATCTGCACTGGGAGAAATGGTAATGCCAAGAATTTGGGAACATAATCTGTAACTGGTACATGCTTCATCTGCTCATGTTGACCTAGCCAGTTTCAACCATTTAAGGTTGGTACATGCCGACAGATTCAACTAGCTACTGTCCTTCACTTACCCTTCAATGCATGACATTTGTTAAAACTTGACAAATAATATAGCAATTCAGTGAAAACCATGTATAAGGCGGCACATCAGAGAATATGAACCACAAACATTATTCAATCAGCCAACAATTTATTTTCTGAAGCTCAATGAGTTACTCCAAACCTTGAATGTAGAACTATTCGAGTGTTACATTGATACTCTCTTAGAATGAAGCAAACACAACAGGACTAGGAACAAAAAAAAAGGCTCTAGAGAGAGAGAGAGAGAGAGAGAAGGGAAAGGTTTGGATGGTTGCGGAGAAACCTAAAGAAACAACGAAAAACTTGTCTCGTATATATCCCTGAAAAGAATTGATGTGTTTTCACCATTTGTGGTTTATGTATTGGGAAAATTTGGGTAGAATGATGGAAATGAGCCTATCTCATATAATCAAACCAACTGACTTCGTATATATTAGTTATAGTGTGAAATTATGTTAGCTTGTGACTTGTGAGTAGTATTGGAGTATGCAAATTAATAGTAACATTATTGTGACCATTACATTAGAAATAAATTGTGTGGTTTTGTTGTACTTGGTTCAACAGGTCTCTCGATCAAAAAAGCTTTTATGATAAGTGAGAAAGCTAGAAAGTATATTGATATAAAAAAAAGAATTTAATTGCTTGCGGATTCAATCGCAAGCTCAGAGTTGGTTTATAAAATGACCATACCAAGATCGTACCAATTTGGGGGGATCTAATAAGCAATTACATTTTTACTATTTGAGTTAAATTTTATCCAATAAGTGCCCACCTTGTGAATCATTTCTGGCTACGCCACTGCTATTGAACATTGTCAAACAATCAACATCAACCACTATCACTACCATACATCCCCAGAGCCTTTCCATAGTCTCTCACTTAATTGAACAATTCGCAACCATCATCATCCACCAGCAGCAGTTGTAGTACAACCATTACTACTACCGTTACAGGGAAAATAAGGAAATGGAAAAACTCAACCTTAGTTTGGAAATCAGCGTTTCTCTCTCCCCAATTTGAAAATACAGAAAATATGGAAAGTAAAAGACAACCCTTACTTAATTAGAGTTTGAAAATATGTGAATATACGCAATGAACTCTTAATTAATAGGTCACTGCATCGCTTAAATTGAATGCCCTAATCGAATCGAACCCTAAATTAAACTAATTGAACCCTAAATTGAATGCCCTAATCCAATCGAACCCTAAATTCAACTAATTGAACCCTTTAATTGAATGCCCCAATTCAACCGAATCGTAAATTGAACTAATAGAACCTCCTAATTGAACCCCAAATTGAAATAATTAAATCCTAAATTGAATGTCCTAATCGAACCGAACCCTAAAGTAAACTATAGAACCCCTAATTGAACGCCCTAATCCAACCGAACCCTAAATTGAACTTATTGAACCCCCTAATTGAATATCTCAATTCAACCGACCACTAAATTGAAGTAATTGAACCCTATATTGAAGTAATTGAACCCTAAATTCAATGCCCTAATCGAATCGAACCCTAAATTAAACTAATTGAACCCTAAATTGAATGCTCTATTCCAATCGAACCCTAAATTGAACTAATTGAACCCCCTAATTGAACCCTAAATTTAATGCCCTAATTCAACCGAACCCTAAATTGAACTAATAGAACCCTAAATTGAAGTAATTGAACCATAATTAAATCCTAAATTGAATGCCCTAATCGAATCGAATCCTAAATTAAACTAATTTATCCCCTAATTGAACCCTAAATTGAATGTCCTAATACAATCGAACCCTAAATTGAAATAATTCAAGCGCATCGGATATGTGTATTTTGAACAATTTTTTTCCATTTGAACATTGATAATTTGTTTGATAATTTTAGGTTGTTAATTGTGCATTTGAGAATTGTGCATTTGAGAATTGTGCTTATTGATCGATGATTTTAGGTTGTTAATTGATGATTTTAGGTTATTAACTGTGCATTTGAAGTAATTGCGATTATTAATTGATGATTTTAGATTGTTAATTGATGATTTTAGATTGTTAATTGTGCATTGAGCATTTGAGATATTGAGATTGTTGACGGAGGATGCGACCCAATTGGATTGAATGTGTGATTTTTATTAATTTTTATTGCATTGAGCATTTGAGAATTGAGAATTGAGAATTGAGATTGTTGACGGAGGATGGGACCCAATTGGATTGAGATACCTGTTAGTTAGCGCAGACACGGACACCACGTCTGATCAACGGTGTCCGACATTTAAAAAACAAATTAACGTATGCCGATGTGTCTGGAGGTGCGTGTCGGTGGGCGTCGGACTCCGGAGGCGTCGGACACGTGTCCGGAGGCGTCGGACACGTATCGGACACCATATCGACACCCTATATGAGGTGTCGGAATTGAGATTGTTGAATGTGCATTAAATTTAGGTTAGTTAGGTTAATGCGACATTTTTAGCATGCACCCCCTGGAATCTCATTGTGGCTCCAGCACTGGCTATAATTAGCCCTAATTAGTTCTGATTAACAATATTTTAGTAAATCAATTAACCCTAATTAGCTATAACGAGCCTAATTAGTTTTAATTAACCCTAAGAACCTAATGAAAATCAAATTAGCTGTAATTATCCCAAATTAGCCCAAATGAACCCAATTATGCGCATATTGATTATAATTAGCCTAATTAGTCGTAATTTGCACTAACATAACCGAATTAAGCCTAATTAGCACTAGTTAGGACTAATCAACACTACTCGGCACCATTAAAACCCTAATTAGGACTAAATAACCCTAATTAGTCCTAATCAACCCTAATTAGCTATAATTATCCGAAACTAGCCCTCATTAACATTAATTAGCCCTAACATAACCCAATTAAGCCTAATTAGCCCTAATTAGCACTAATAAGCACTACTCGGCACAATTAAACCCTAATTAGGACTAAATAACCCTAATTAGTCCTAATCAACCCTAATTAGCTATAATTATCTAAAACTAGCCCTCATTAACATTAATTAGCCCTAACATAACCCAATTAAGCCTAATTAGCCCTAATTAGGACTAATCAGCACTACTCGGCACAATTAAACCCTAATTAGGACTAAATAACCCTAATTAGTTCTAATCAACCCTAATCAGCTATAATTAATACTCGTAATTAACCCTAATAACCCAGTTAGCCCTAATTAGCCCTTGTACATCCCATCATTACTCCATGTTGCCCAGAGATGGTTCAATTACTCGTTGTTTACAAACCCTGCCTTCTTTATATTAGTTGTTGTTTTGAGAAGTCCATTGGCAACGAGATGGTTCAACTCGTTGCCAACAAATTCTATTTAATGTGGAATTGGTAACATATGTAACGATCTTTCTGCAGTTTTGATATTTCGAAAAGATTCTTGCATATGTTATCAATTTCTGAACGCATGCATGCATAGAAACCCTTAATTCCCGTTCAAAGGTACTCATTACAAACTAATGCCTTGTAATGAGCCTTTTTTGGATGTCCAGTTTGGACAATTTGAAAAAGCTAATTGTTTATAAAATAGTGTTTTGACTCATGCTTTGTGTTCTATGTCGTGGATATTTGGTACACGTTCTCGTGTGTTTCTCCGGGTGCATACAGATCTGGTGTTCTAACATCCGTCAAACCTTCCTGAGCAAGGTTAGATGAATGTTAGAACACCTAATCGATGTCGTGTACTTGGAGAAATGCGGGGAGGTGCTGCCGAATTTTCCACAGACATGGGACTAAGCATGAGTTATTCACTGTTTTATAAACATGTGCTTTTCTGAATGGGATAGGACCACTACCTGTTCAAGAGTGGAGGGGAAATATGTAGACATGTTGTAACATTCATGCATTCATATTTACATCGGCAATGCCTAATCACTGGTCATTATTGAAGGTGGTATACAGTACGATAATTCAGTCGTCATGTCAGTCGATCGAAGTTGGAAGAAAAGGAAGAATGCTGAAGATTTTGAGTGTCGCGTTGACAAATTTCTCGACTTCGCTTATGCGCATCCTGCACATGTTGACCTTGATAAGATAAGGTGTCCGTGCGGTAGATGTGAGTTGTTGCACTGGAGAAAAAGAATTGAAGTAAAATGGCATCTTCGTCGGTACGGTTTTATGGGTGGATACACAAGGTGGACGCAGCACGGGAAAACGATAGTATTGTCGTCCAACCCGGCTAGTCAAACTGAAGTTAGGGAGGAGGCACGATATGATTACCGAGATATGATTATGGATGCTGGGCATGCTAATGTTGACTGGGGTAACGACAGTCCACAACCGCCGAACGAGGGGGCTCATCAGTTTTATGAGTTGTTGAGAGCTGCGGAAGAGCCGCTGTGGGATGGAGCTCCGAAACACACACGGCTGTCTGCGGTTAGTAGGTTATTACAGTTGAAATCAGACCACGGGCTGAGTGAGAAAGGTTTTAACGAGTTTGTTACCTTAATCAAAGAAATACTGCCCGAAAGTGAAAAGCTACCGCCGTCGTACTATGACGCGAAGAAGATGATGAGGAAACTTGGGTTGAGCTATGACCGGATAGATGCGTGCAATAACGATTGTGTATTATTCTGGAAAGAGAATAAGGATTTATCATGGTGTCCGGTGTCCAGTATGTGATCATTCGAGGTACAAACCGGACAAAGGGAAGAAGAAAAACATTGCATGGAAGATATTGCGATATTTCCCGGTCACACCACGGCTTCAGAGAATGTACTACTCCTCCAATACGGCTGAACATATGAGGGCTCACCGTGAGACTCGCAGCAACGATGCCGATGTGCTGACACACCCAGCTGATGGAGAGGCGTGGAAGGAGTTTGACCGCAGACATCCAGTCTTTGCTCAGAAAGTTCAGAATGCTAGACTTGGTCTGGCAACCGATGGGTTCAACCCTTTTGGTCAGTCTACCACGCCTTACTCCTGTTGGCCTGTTATTATTGTCCTTTACAACCTTCCACCAGGCATGTGCATGAAGAAGCCGTATATGTTCTTGTCGTTGCTTATTCCGGAGCCGAAGAGTCCCGGTAAGGACATAGATGTGTATTTAAGGCCGTTGATTGATGAGTTAAAACAGTTATGGAATCATGGAGTCGAAACATATGATGCATCCCTTAAACAAAATTTTCAGATGAGGGCTGCTTTGATGTGGACTATACATGATTTCCCCGCATTGGGAATGACGTGTGGCTGGAGCACACATGGGAAGCTAGCATGCCCTGCTTGTATGGGCGTGAACCCCGGTCATACGTTAAAGCACGGCGGAAAGGCCTCGTGGTTCGGATGTCACCGTAAGCTTTTGCCACCGGGCCATCAGTTTCGTAGGCAGAAGGATAAATTTGACGGGACAATCGAGCGTGAGGTTGTCACACTGGACTACCCATCTGGTGAAGAAGTACTCTCACACCTGGAGGCACTTGATACTGACATACCACACGGTAAGGGTGTGCCGGATCAGAAGATTGCAGGGTTCGGGAAAGAGCACAACTGGAGAAAATTTTGTATCTTCTGGGAGTTAGCCTACTGGAGGACGCTCGTTATCCGAAACAACATGGATGTGATGCATATTGAGAAGAACTTTTTTGATAATGTGTTCAACACAGTGATGAATGTCAAAGGCAAATCGAAATATCACCTTAAAGCGAGAAGGGATCTACAACAGTTGGGTGTACGCCGTGAATTGCATCCTCGGACAGTCAGTGGGAGGACCATACTTCCGAAAGCACCTTACTGTCTAGACAAGAAACAAGTGGAGAAGGTCTGTCAGTGGGTTAAGAATTTGAAGCTTCCGGATGGGTTTGCGTCCAACATATCTCGTTGTTGCAATGTATCGGAATGCAAGTTCCAAGGGATGAAGAGTCACGACTGCCACGTATTCATGGAGAGATTCATTCCTATTGCCTTCCGGGGACTGTTGCCACGGGTTGTTTGCGAGACTTTGACTGAATTATCTCATTTCTTTCGAGATATATGCTCTTCTACGATCCGGGTGAGTAACATGGAAGTGCTTGAGAAGAACATTGTGGTGACGATTTGCAAGCTGGAGAAAATCTTCCCACCTTCGTTCTTTGATTCAATGGAGCATCTGCCTGTTCACTTGGCATATGAAGCTAAGATGGGTGGACCCGTGCAATATCGGTGGATGTATCCCTTCGAGAGGTAATCCTTAAATTGTTACAGTTGTTCGTTTACACTTAATGCGACATCTGTTATCATTGATATTCCACCTAACTCGATTCGCTAAACTTCTAGGTTCATGTTCCATTTAAAGAAAAAAGTCCGTAATAAGGCTCGGGTTGAGGGCTCAATTGCGGAGGCTTACGTAATGGAAGAACTTGTAAACTTTTGTAGTCAATATTTCGGGCCTGATGTTGGTACAAGGTTAAATCAACTAGGCCGAAATGACCCCGGAGCAAGCACAAATTTGGAAGGGCAATTGTCAATATTCAAGCAGTCAGGTAGTCCGTTCGGCCGAACGTATACTCGATGGCTAACAGATGAAGAGTACAGTGCTGCAACAATATATGCCCTTCTAAATTGCGATGAAGTTTCGGCATTCGTTGAGTAAGTTAAAGTCTTAATTCACTTACATTGCTGTACATAATTGAAAGTGTGTGTTAAGCGAGTCAACTATATTGGTTTGCAGTGAGTTCGATGCGGAATCTTTAATCACTGATCCCGCTGGACTTGAATCTCATCGGAAATCACAATTTGTACAGTGGTTCAAAATCCGTGTAAGATTGTTTAACGAAATTATATTATGTGTTATATACAGTTCTGTGGCCAATTAGTATACTGATTTATCCTTAATTTTTACCGTCATCTACAATAGGTTCAGTCAATGGATAGACCAGTGGCCTCCTGCTTGAAATTACTAGCCGAAGGCCCTAACAAACAAACATCCTGTTACGGAGGCTATATCATCAACGGGTTTAGGTTTAACGTAAAAGATGATGACCGAACAAAACAAACCCAAAACAGTGGAGTCTTGGTCAACGGCGACTGTTATGCCGAGAATTGCATGGACTTTTACGGAGAGTTAGATGAGATTGTTGAGCTAACATATCTGGGTTCCCAAAACCGCCTGGTAATGTTCAAGTGTACGTGGTTCGATGTCACATGCAGTAGAGGAATCCGTGTTAGCTCTCAAGGGATTGTAGATGTCAATGTCAAGTCAAGACTTGCATCAGACGAGCCCTTTGTGTTTGCTAGTCAAGCTGTACAAGTCTTTTACGCGGAGGACGTCGCCAATCCCAAATCTCATTGGTATACAACTATCAAGTCCAAGAAATTGCCCGTGACATATGACAGTGAGCTAGACTCCTTTCAAGCCGACCAACCACGTGTCTTGTTCCCTGTTGAGGTCAACAACGAGGAGGACGATCTTCCTCTTCCAACAACACTTCTTGTGGGAGAAGAAGTCGTAGATGATGACGCGGAAGACGTGAAAAGTGTTGGAGATGATGTGACCGAGTCTACTGATGAAGAGGATGAATTAGAAGATGAAGAGGACGACGAGTCCCACGAAGAAGAGGGCGACGAGGAAAGTGATGAAGATGATTCGCAAACTGAAAATGATTGACTTGTAATGTTGTAACATCACGGGAAAAATGTAGTAACATTTTAGAACTTGGTGTTTATTGATGTGTTTTTGCACATCCGTTTATATATATATATATATAGTGCCGATGATGATTTATGCCAAATTATTGTTTTTCACGTGTTAATGTCTTTGTATATAATCTATATGAAGTCAGATATGGATAGGATACGGGCTATTCGTGGCCGGGCTGGACGCCGAGCTGCTTCCTCCCCGGTGGGTCCCACCTCGTCATTGCCTACTGATGACGAGGCACAGAGTGATCGCGGACAGCAGATGGGGCCCCAGCCCCAGCCCGAGCCGTCGCCCTAGCCCGAGCCGTCGCCCCAGCCCGACGCAGTTTCATCCTACACGCGCATGCATTCTCCATCTTCCGTGGGTTCTACCTCAGGTATAGTTGATAACGGTACGCATCAACCCCCAGCGTAAACAGAGAGTTACGCTCACGCAGGAGGGCCTGTAAGTACTAAAAATATCACCTCATGCCTTAAATTTAAAATTTTGGGGTGTTAATTTATATTTGAACTGTATTAATTTATTTGTTTACTTCTTTGGCAGGATCCCGGAGAATCTGGCGAGGACGAAGATCGAGTGGCTGGTACGGTGAAGTATTTTTTTCAGCGTTAGTAAATGTTTAATTACAGTTTGTTTTCTGGTCATAATTTGTGTTATTGAATGCCTTACAGGAGGGGTTCACGTTTGACACGCCTCAGCAGCAGGCACTGGGGCAGCAGGCCTTCTTTGCCTACATCGGCAAGAATTACCGCCGATGGCTCCACGACGCACGGGACCGGGCAAAGAAGCTGCTGCCCGAGGGTGCCCCGATGACGGAGATGACGAGATATCCCCCACATTGGATATCTCACCGTGTATGGGGGGAGATGATAGATCGGTGGGCTGCGGATCCAGGCTGGGACGCCAAGAGTAAGAGCGGGGCCAAGAACAGACAGAACAGAGATCCGACGCACACGGGGGGGTCGGTGCCACACGACATCGTCCGACACATGAACGCGGTCGAGCACCCGGATCTGGAGGAGGATGAGGTCATAGCTCTGACCTATAGTCAGACGCACGTGCGGAAGAAGGACAAGGACGAGGCGCACCGGGCGGGCGACTATATTTCAGATATTGCCCGGCGGATCGATGTGAGTCAATTTATTTAAGTTGTTAATGTTTTGTCTTTCTATCCTCAATGTCCGTTTCGTTAATTAATGCCCTAACATATCGTTAAACCACTGTTTTTGCAGGCCTCGTATGAACAGCTAAGGGGGTCCGAGCAGCAGTCCGGACAGCCATCAGCGTCCACTAGTACGGCTGCGAGTACTGGGGGGTTAAAGCGATGGCTGGATACGCCGGAGGTCGTGAATCGGCCGAAAGGCCGCATACGCGGCCTGCCTAGCACGACTGCTCGTGCCGTGATAGGAGCGTCCTCACCCCCTGCTGCCCCTCCACAGACACCGGCTCCTCAGCGTCAGTTGGACGACGAGGAGATCCAGCGCATTGCTACAGTGGTGGTGAGGATGATCAGGGAGCAGGGCACTGCTGGACATGCCGAGCCGGCCCCGGATCAGCAGGATCCAGATCCGGGACTCGGCGACCCCTGATGAGCCCCTTCCCGTGCCCGTTCCTAGCTTCCCCCCCCCCGCCCCCCGCGCCCGACTTGTACTCTTCTCCCCTCCCCTAACCGGCTGTATTCGATTCCCGGCTTGTACATATGAGTCTTTTTTATATTGAAACATTTTTTATAATTGATTATATATATTTCTTTCTGTATTGATTATTGTGCGTTGTTGTTGAGAAATGAAAATTGTATTAGAGGTCTGGGTAATTGAAAAATAAAAAAAAAATTCAAAAATAAATTGACTTTTGGCAACGGATTAAATCCGTCGCTAAATAAGCTTTTTAGCGACGGAATATTCCGTTGCTAAAAATTTATTCCGTCGCTAATTTTATAAAAAAGAAAATAAATTAAATACTAAAAATATAATTAGCGACGGAATATCCGTCGCTAATTAAAAATAAATCCGTCGCGAAAAATTACATATTTAGCGACGGAGTTCAAAATTCTGTCGCTAAACTATTACTGACGGGCTTTTATACGAGGGACTTTTAGCGATGGTGAATCCGTTACTAATTGTTTTAGTGACAGAATAAAGGCTTTTAGCAACGGATTTCCCCGTCGCTAAAAGCCTTTTTTCTTGTAGTGTCTTGCGGCCTTTCGTTTGCGATATAATTGGATCCAAAGGCCGGATATCATTGTCCTCTTCCTCAACCGGGTCATCATCTTATGATCCTTGTGTAGGCTCAGTGTCAACCCCCCATTGCTGACTGAAGCTATTTCAAATCGGTCGACGATGGGCTCTTACTGCTGCGCTATCTCGATATGTTTATACCCGGTCATTGTAGCAGCACCATTTACAGATAAATGGGTAAACATTGTCACCAGATAGTTATACCGCAACGTCTCTGATTCTTCAAAGTCAGTATACGGAAGCTCCGAAAAGGCAATGGTACCGTGCAACATGTTTGCAACCTTCGTCCACCGCGCATGACGTATTTATCGGGGATTGCCTTGATATTCTTCTGGGTGAAAAAGCACAGAATGTGTCTACACAGGATGCCATGCAATTCAAAGTTCTTGCAAACACATGTCACCGAATCCGTCAATATGTCGTGGCTCATCGTATACATTCTTCGCAGCTTCTTAG
Organism: Escallonia rubra; assembly: GCA_033065855.1. NCBI lineage: Eukaryota > Viridiplantae > Streptophyta > Magnoliopsida > Escalloniales > Escalloniaceae > Escallonia > Escallonia rubra. The sequence goes on from JAVXUO010000878.1 coordinate 401,530, forward strand.
GGATGAGGTCATTCATCGGCGAATAAACCTTGAACTCACGTGTAGGCTTTTCTACCACCTTGTTTATATTGAATCGTCCCGATTTTTGTAGCTCCACTTGGTATTGCATGAATATCTCCTTGGTATAGACTTTTGCACCGTTTAGCTCCAACAGGGTCTTAAGCAATCTTCTCATTTTTTTGTACGTGCTTGCAAAGTCTACAGCCCTTTCTTTCACGAATAACGAGGCAACCATTTTTTGGGCGGATGTGACGAAACTCTTCAAATTGGTAGCTGTACCCACATAACAATCGAACCAGGCATTCATAGATTCACTCCTGCCCGTCGTTTTCATGCCCGCATAAAAATATCATTTCGTGTAAACACTAATCCATTGCTCTTTGAGCTCATACAAGTGTTGAAGCCACTCGTGGTCTTGCAATGAGTAATCCTCAACGAGCTTTTCCCACCTCTCCTCAAAACCCTCAATCGTCAACGACTTGTTAACGCATTTGTCAAAATCCTGTTTAAAATCTGGATACTTTGCATATACGTGATGTAGACATTCAAGGTATTTGTTTCTTATGTGCTAAGTGCACAAGTTGTGTCGAGCATCTGAAAAGACGGTAGCAATAGCCTTCTTCATTGCCAAATCTTGATTGGTGATGATAACTGGTGCTTTGAAGTTCATGGCTTCGAGCCACGTCCTAAACAACCATACAAAAGAACTCTCGCTCTCGTCCTTTAACAAAGCGAACCCGAACACGGTGGAGTGGTAATAATGATTGACGCCTGTGAAAGGAGCGAACGGCATCGAGTACTTGTTGGTACGGTATGTGGTGTCGAAAGTCACGATATCTCCAAAATGCTTATAAGCAAGCCTCTAACGACCGTCGACCCAAAAAATTGTGGAAACTCGATGCTCGTCGTCAAGTTTATAATCGAAGGTAAACAATGGGTCCTCCATCTGCATCCGCTTCAACAGGCTCATTGTAGATTGAGCATCATTGAGGTCATACGCGGCTTGTCTTTGGGTTCAGACCGTGTTACGAACGTCTGTCGTGTTAAAGTTTAGATACTGAATTCGTCGTCATCCATGTCTTTACCAGTCACTTCTTTGATATCGGGTTGGGAAGCATTTCCTACAATAAAAGAACATACAAGAAACTCATTCGTAATTGTATATCAATACTTAACCAACTAAAGATTGACTTGATAAATATGGACATATTTGTACCTGATGAGCATACATACATTTAGCCATAGCATCTTCAACGCGAGTAATGTAATAAGGTAACTCTTCATGCGGGTTCATTGTCTTTGTCTGCGCAATAGAGGATGGATATAATTCCATCAAGGCTATCACAATACTCAATCAAGTTGGTGCCGAGTATACGCCTTTTTTTTGGAGGTGGACGACTTCGAGTGTATCCAGCCACAACTTCAATCCCTCGACACTCCTACCTAAAGAGTCTGATGATTGAGCAGAAGCACGCTTAGACAACAACATTGTACCAAATGCAACCTGCAAAACAATCAAAACAATGTATAGAGAGTTAATGCATGATCGACTGATAAGCAATGACGACACCCAAAATTCAAAGGCAAACTTTTATATAGAACATACGTCAACATTCTTTGAAACCTCGGAAACAAGCTCTCCCGTAGAATGCTCCTCATCTTTATCCAATTTCCTCTTGTGGGTTTTTCGGTATGAAAAAGCTCACACCTCATTCACATCCAAAATTGGGTTCTAAGTCATAGTCGTATATTTAACAATATCTTGAGACACTGACCCTCTATTGTGGGTAGGAACTTGGTTAGATTTATTTGCCTACAGCCTACCCACTCTAACTTTTCACCTCCCAGGAAGGATCATTCATCCAACCTGTCAATAAGTTGCACCCACATTGTAGCTGGGATTTAATAAAGGGAAATCATTTCTACTCCTCTATTGGTGCATCTACCGGTATCATCTTCTTTGCTTGTTTACTACATCGTGTAGCCACCATAGATAATTTCTCGGTATATGGGGAAAGAGGGCCTCTCTTCTCTTACCTTCTTGCTCAGGCAATGAAAACTCAAAGCCCTCTTGCCATTATGTAAATATTAAAATTAGTTAATCAACTCCATAGAACACGTATTACAAAACATTAACTTTGATGGTTATTATTACCAAAACTCCTCCCATAACCCTTCTTTCTTTATGAAATTCTAGTCTTTCCAGTATGACCCCAAAAACTAACCTTTTGTAATGGCTGCACGCTCGAGAAAGCTGAAAAAAACAACATCAATTAGATGAAATAAGTTAACAGGATTAGTTTTCATAATCATATTATAGGTCAAGTGCAAGGGTGAACAATACTTGCACGCCTGAGTAACCGTAGCTCTCTGTTTCCTCTGCGAATCTAAGAGCACACCACGTGTAGGTCCACGGCTGTTATACCCCAAAAAAAAATTCTTTTCCTTGTGCGAAATTATTATTTTAAGTAAATAAATTTGTGATCTTTTTGATAATATTGAGAAATGGTTGTTAACCTTTTGGAATTTTCGGTCGAATGAATAGTGGTTTCGTTGGAATCAAAATGGGAAAGGGTAATGATGTTTTGGAGTAAGTAAAAGATTCGGTCGAATGTAAATATTATTGCTTCGAATGAATGGGTTTGCTTCGAATGAAAAGATTTTTTTCTTCGAACGGAATGTCTTTAAACTCGTGAAGAGCGAGTACTGAAGTTTTCATTCGAATGAAAAGTATTCATTCGAATGAAAACAGTTTTCAGTCGAATGAAAACAGTTTTCAGTCGAATGAAAAAAAAAAGTTTTCATTCGAATTAAAAGTTTTAATTCGAATGAGAACATGTTTTCGGTCGAATTAAAAAAACAAATTTTTTTTTAAGAAGCATTTTTTATTTCTGCCTGATTTGGTCGAAGGAAAGTATTTTTTCTTCGAATGAAAACTTAAAAATTTTTGTTCCATAAAAATAGTTGTCTTATTTCCTTTCCAACCTTTTTGGGGTCTTTGTTTTCTTTTCCCTTGCAGTGGAAAGAGAGAGAGATGAGAAGGCTTGGGAAGCTCTTGAGTTCTAAGGTGGTGCTTAAGGATTTGTATTCTTAAAGGCTTGACTAAGGTAAGGATTTACTTTTGAAATTTGAATCAGTGATGGGTCAATCGTTCATGTAAGTCCTTAGTTCTTTTTTAAATCTGAACTTCTTCGAATTGAGTTAAGTGATTCTTCTCCTCCCTTTGCTTTGAACTTTGTTATGAATAACTTTTTCTCAATGTTATGACTTGTGGGAATCAAATTTCGTTGAATTTGTTTGACCTCGGAATTTTGTATGTGTGGATCGGTGCGTGTACGTTGTGTGTCTTTGAAATATGTGTAGGAGTGGTGATTGTTGGGTGATAGTGTGTAACAGAGTGTGTTTAGTGGGTGTTGTTTCGATGAACTGCGTGTGAGTATTTTAGTGTGTGTGTGTGTGTGTGTAGATTAGTTTCTATGTTCACCCGGTGTGTGCATGTCTATGTGGAAAGTGTAGGCGTATGTCAGTGTGGAAAGTGTAGGCGTATGTTAGTGTAGTGGGTTGACCGAGTGGAGTTGTGTGTGTATGTTTGTTTCAGGCAAATGGTTATAAATGTCAAGTGGTTTGGAGATGAGAATTTTTTAGGTAGAAGATGAAAAGTGTCGCTAAAAGGGCCATCATTTTTCAGCAGTCCAAAATCCTATTTTTAACGGCCATTACCAGTACAAATTTGGTTAACTGCAAAATTGTAACCCAGTTAGTTTTGCAATGTCTATGGTGTGTAATTTCCTTTGATTTTTTAGTGTTCTCAAGGAGTGTGAAATGATGTTATCTTAAGTGTGATTCTTGTTTTATTACACCTAGAAAATTAGATTATTTTCGCCTGAAAATTTTAAAATGATTTCACTACAAGGAAAATTCCGTCGGTAAAGCCTTTAGCGACGGAAATTCTGTCGGTAAAGTTCCGTCGCCTAAACCCTCGTCGCTAAAGGTTTTACCGACGGAATTGGTGTTCCATCAGTGATGCCTTTGTCATTAGCGACGGACTTGGTCATCCTTTAGCGACGGAATTTCCGTCGCTAAAAATATTTTTCAATTTTTAGAAAATTAACTTTCTTAAAAATAAATAAAGTAAATATAAATATATTTTTTGGCATTTAAAAAAATATATCATTAGCGACGGAAATTCCGTCGCTAATTCCATCGCCAAATTTTGTAGAAGACAAATTTTTCGTCGCTAATTCCGTCGCAAAACCATATATTGGAACTAATATTTTTCCGTCGCTAAAGGGGAATTTTTCCGTTGCTAAAGGGAAGATTTTCCGTCGCTAATTCAGTCGCAAAAATCATATTTCTAGGTTCTACTTGATTTTTTCCGTCGCTAATTCCGTCATATTTAAGAGCTAAAAATTTGAAAAATAAAAATCATTAAATATGCATAATAGATTATACTATTCTTAATTAATGCAACAACTATTGATAATAATAATCAAACGTCAACGTCCGATAATGAACAGAAGATAACAAATATTCAACATTTGTTGAATACCACCAAAAATGAACAATAATACATCTAAATCAATCAGTTGCTTGGTTACCAAAATGAACAAATATCCCAACAAACGTAACGTCAAATTTGGTCACATAAGGCAATCATCCACTAAGCTCGTCGAATGTTTCATCATTGCCATCCTCAGTAGCATCAGTCGCGGTAACTTCGGCCTGTAACAAAGCAATTAAAGGCACGTTAAAGGATGTATTTGGTAGGTGAAACAGTGCCATACAAGCATCAACACTAAGATCTATTTAGTATTGCTCTGTCACAACCAAGGCAAAACTCGAAAGTCACAGGTTTGAAACATGAAAATAGCCTCTTCCATGGCAAAGCTAAGATAAAGGCCCATGAAAATGGCCCCTTTATGAGCCCGCAAAGGTTTGCAAAGCACCTTTTCTGATCTTTCTTTCCTAAAAGGCAATTGATCTGCCGTACAGAACCTGACAAAGTGAGACTCGCCTTTTAAGGCCTTACTAATTCCAAGTTTCAAGTTTAAGGCCTCTCACTTTGTCATTCTCAATATTTAGGATTCTGACCATAAAATACAAATGTAAATGTAAATACACAAAAAAAAAGTAAAGAAAAACACTAAAATATACTTCTTAGTTGTCTTAATTTTTGAGTGGAATGCTGTTTCATTATATATAAAAACGTGTCATTTATGGTTATTGTTCTTCATTAGTTTTTTTAACCACAATGAACAGAAACATATCACAAGTTTATAATTGTGCCACGCAAATCTGATTGTCAAGCCGAACACGTGTATAGATATGATTGGTTACCCCCAATTTATGTTGATTTTGATCCAAACAAAGGAATGAATATATGCTTAAAAAAATTATTAAACGCAGCCAAAATTAGTTATATCCACCAGGCTCTATGTTGCTAGTCAAACACAGTTTTAACACTAATGTACATAATTAAGTTACCCTCTAACCCAGCACACAAGCAGTAGCCTGCAGGGCTTTGAATTCAAAGATGTTCCCTATAGTGAAACTTAACATCTTAGGAACAGGGCCTTGTTCAAAAAGGTCAAGTGGGTAAGCTACATAAGCAAAATATTGATTTTGTTTTCCAGCAAGGGGCGGCAGGGTTATTTATTTAATCATTAGAAACACGCAAGAACCATTTTCCTCTTCCACATTGCAAATATTACTGCTACCTATGGAGTTTAGCTTGCAGCTGACTTTCATATTTGCCAAATCTACGATCAACCAAAACAAAAAAGAAACTGCGATCGTAAGTAGAAACTTGCAGGTGGTGATAATACCTTACTTAGAAGATATGATGTCCAAGTTAACACCGAACCAGTGGTCTCATGGCCAGCAACTAACATTGACAAAAGGTCATCTCGTAGTTGTACACTTGAAACCTAAACAGGAAATAAAAAAAATATCACGTTAAAAACCAGCAGAGCTATTACATTGTCAGCCTATAGATCAAGTTCAGACAAGCAAGGTACTCTCAATTTCACCCCCAGAAATTAAACCCCATCTTAACTGAACCATGTTTTCTTCAAAAGAAAGACATACATTAAATATTGCCTGCCTATAGATTCTACGTACATGAATTAAAGTACATCAAAGCCCATCAGAAAAAAGAGACTAATTCAACTTCAAAAGTACAGGCATAACATGCAAAACGAAGAAACAGATACAGAACTAACCACAAATATCAGAATTATGGGTCCATCCTACCAAATTTAAGTTTGTGATTCTTCATAGATTCAATTTTTTAGCTGTTTTAGGCACCAATTCTTGAAATTGAAATCTAAAAAGATCTTCTTCTGAGAATTAGAAGCCAGAAAATTAAAAGATGGCCTCAATAAAAGAAGAACCATATGTTCTCAGGGAACAAGATAAATCTTTTTTTTTGGTCAAAATTTCCTTTGTATTCATTTCAGCTCAAGCAATTTACAGATATACTCACTTAACTTTACAGTTTATGCCTCACTTACCTACACTGTTATGTACAAGCATACTCTTTACTCTAATTTTCTGCTCTAAGTATTTTCTGTAGACTCATTCCCCATGCTTGGCATAGGTGCTTGTTCCTTTCTGTGGCAGGGAACTCTGCCCAGCTATAGACTCTATACTTCAGCCATTTTTGGATTTCATGAAGGCAACCCTGCACATTAGAGCTTTGATGTTCGAACACTCTGAGGTTCCTTTCCTTCCAGATTCCATAGGTTGTTACAGCCACCACCAATTTATTCATCTTTGCTTGGAGGCTCTTTCCTCTGCATATGATTGCTGCTTCACGGATAAACTGGTTCCATGATCCCCTGCTTATGTGAATTCTCTGCTTGCTCAACACCATTTGCCACAGCTCCTGTGCATACTTACACTGTATGAACAAATGGTCAATAGTGATCAGGGCATTCACCACACATGTCACATGTATCATCTGGAATTATATTCCAGTTCTTCAGCTTACTCTTTGTTCTGATTCCTCCTTTGCAAATTAGCCAAAGCATCGTAGCACATTTAGGGATATTACCTGGAAACCAAATTAGTTTCCACCAGTTGACTGCTGGTACTTTTGTTCTAGTCCCTTCCCAAGCTGATCTTATAGTAAAGTTTCCACTAGGGTGCAGCTTCCACCTTATTCTGTCTACTTGCCCTCTATCAGGCCCAGGCATGTTTGCCAGCATTTGGGTAAGAAATCTTAGCTCAGGTGATCTGTTGGTTGGCAACTGCCATGAATCTCCTTGTATGATGGCACTAACTTTGATGTTAAGGTTCAGTCCAACATCATACACTACTCTGAACCCCAATTTGTTCACAAGTGTTTCTTCATCAATCCATCTATCAAGCCAGAGCCATGTCTCTTCCCCATTCCCCACTTTGTAGGTACAAAATTGAGCCATTTGATTTCTCATTTTGACAAGTTTCCTCCAAGTCCATGATAAGTTCACTGGTGGTTTAAAAGTCCACAAATGTTTATGTTTTATAACATATGTGTGACACCACTTCACCCAAAGGGAATCCTTCTTATTTGCCAAATCCCATAGATGTTTCCAGATGGCTGCCTTGTTCCATTCTGCTAATCTCTTTTTGGAAGGCACAGCTCTTTCCAAGAAACTTTAGCTCCCTTGCATAGCATATCCTTTCCATGCCAAACAAAAGCCTTCATCTTGCCTTCAATTTGATTGATTATCTTCTTAGGCAACACAAAAATAGTGCACTAATAAACTTGCAGGCTTAACAATACTGAGATATCCAGTTGAATTCTACCAGCATATGACAAGTACTGAGTAGTCCAATTTGATATCTTCTTTGTTACCTTCTCTACCAGCACTTTGCAATCTTTAGGCTGTAGTTTGGTTGATATCAAGGGAACCCCCAAGTATGTAACCGGGAATTCTCCAAGAGGGATACCAATAATGTCTACTAACTGAGCTTTAGTAACCTCATCCACCCCTGCTATATATATAGCACTCTTAGTTAGGTTTGGTGCCAGACCAGAGAGCTGTTCAAACTCTTTGAGCACTTCTTTGAGGATCATAAGAGAGTTAGTATTAGCTCTAGCCATCAAGAATAGGTCATTAGCAAAACTCAGATGGTTGATATTCAGCTAATTGCATTTAGGGTGAAAGGAGAAGCCAGCATTTTGGGTATAACTATCCAACAGTCCTGAGAAAGCTTCCATCACTAACAAGAATAGGTAAGGAGAGATAGGATCTCCCTGCCTCAACCCTCTTGAGCTAGCGAAGAAACCTTCCATGTTACCATTCAAGCTGATTGAATATCTTGCAGATGAAACACACTGCATGATCCATTCCACAAATTTCCTAGGAAACTGCATAGCTTCCATTACATACTTTAAAAAATCCCATCCAACTGAATCATAACCTTCTTGAGATCAATTTTCATGACACATCTTGGCTGACCTCCCTGCTTGTGATAATGCCTCACTAGTTCTTGCATTAATAAGATGTTGTCTGCAATACTTCTTTTTGCTACAAAAGCAGATTGCTTGATGTTTATAATTCTTGGCAACACCTTCTTGATTCTGGCACAGAGTATATGTGATACTCCCTTGTATATTGCATTACAACATGCAATAGGTCGGAAATCACTCATGGTATTAGGGCAAGGCACCTTTGGGACTAGAGTCAAACTAGTGCTATTGAACCATTTAATGCCTTTGTTCTTGTTTAGCATTTCCTTCACTGCATCAATTACCTGTTGCCCTACCACCTCCCAGTTCTTTTGGAAAAATTCAGTGGTGAATCCATCAGGCCCAGGGGCCTTATTTGCCTTTAAAGAGAAAAAAGCTTCCTTAATTTCCTGTCCATCCACTGGCTTAACAAGCATTTCCTGTTCCTCATGTGTTAACTGTTTTTGGATCACTGAAGCTAACCTGGCTTTCAACTGAGGTTGAGTTGGCACAGAAGTCCCTAGGAATTCTGAGAAGTATCTGATAGCTACATTATGTACCTCCTTAACTCCCATCACTTGCTATCCATGCATGTCCTTGATTGCTAGTATCTTGTTATGAGCTCTGTGAGATTGCATTTTCCTGAAAAAGTATCTTGTATTGCAATCCCCAAGTTTGATATCTTTAACTCTAGCTTTCTGTTGATAGAAAGCTTCCTCTGCCTGTATTAAGTGATAATATTGCTTGTGTATCTCTTTCTCCTCCCTTAAGAGAGCTGCATTCTGTTGCTTGAAGATCTGGCTTTGGATAGCTTGCAATTCTTGGAGTTTAGCAGTAACTCTAGCTGAAATATTACAGTAGTGATCTCTATTCAGCTGTTTTAATTGAGGTTTCAATTTCCTAAGCTTCACTTTGAGTTGATGACATGCATCTCCTTCTTCATGTCCCTCCCATGCTGTTTTCAATATCTGAGTAAAGCTGTGATGTTGCATCCAGAAATTGAAAAATTTGAAAGGTCTAACCCCATAATGTTGTTCCTGCACTGTTTGAATGATGAACAATGCATGGTCAGATATCCCAGGGGGCTTAGCCTCAACTATAGTGTTTGGGTACTCCTCCATCCATCCTTCATTTTGGAGGGCCCTATCTAATCTGCAACAAATCAATTCATCTTCCCTTTTGTTACACCAAGTAAAGAATAATCCCATTGTTCTTATTTCTTCCAGGTGTGTATCAAAAAATACACTTATTGAATTCAGCCACATCCCTACTGCTTATTCCAATCCCTCATTGTTTTTCAGTTGCATTTCTAACTACATTGAAGTCCCCAACCACCAGCCATGGGTGCTTCCCAATGTCAGTTCCATCCTGTATTAAACTTTGCCACAAAGCTTTTCTCTTTTCTCCCTTGTTAGCATATACAAAGGTAATATAGGTCACTTTTCTTGAATCTATGGTGGTAGCTTTTCCTGTGATATGCTGGCTAGATTTATTCATTATTTCCATATGTGTTTTCTGCCCATTCCATCCAATCCACATTCTTGAAACTCCTTTGGAATTCACACTATACTCAAACATCCAGAATCTGCTCCACTTCTTGGTAATTTTCCTTACATTTTCCTCTCTGACTCTTGTCTCCAATAGTCCTACTATGTCCACTTTATTATCCTTCAAGCATTTTTTCACATTTGCTTGCTTGACAGGGTCATTAAACCCTCTAATATTCCAACTTGCAATCAAGGTCATTTAAACCTTACTCCCTTTCCCTTGCTATTGCTCCCCTTTGCCAACTGTACTTTACTTCCCTTCCCAGTTGTTTGTGCAGATTTGTCTCTGGCTATATTAGATGTTTGTTGCATTGGTTGCTCCATACTCTCCTCAGTTTCCAATATCGAAAAGGTATTGCTAACAGTGACTACTTCAGAACAAGGTCTTAATATAGTATGATTACCTTCAATGTGTTGCATCTCTTCAGTGCTCTGCTGTTCAACTATTTGTTCCTTCTCCTCGAAGCTTGTCTTTTGAGCTTTTGCTCTCCACACTTGCTGAATTTGCTGCTTCTTATAGCATTTTATGGCCTGATGCCCATAGTTCTGGCATTGAGAGCATTTAAAGGGCAACCATTCATACTCTATCTTCTGATATATCATTGCATCCTTTGGACCCTTCAAGGGAATTTTATCAGGTAGATTTTTATTTACTTCCACCTCAACACACACTCTTGCATACCCCAAACGCTCTTTTTGTGCTGCCAGGTTATCCATAAACATCGGTTTACCTATTGCACTAGCAATTCGACTAATCATTTGACTTGACCAAAATAACAGAGGTAGGTTGGGCAATTGAATCCATATTGGAACTGTACTTATATCATCCTTGTCCAATGACATAGAGGCTGTCCATGGTTTCAGTATCACCGGTTTACTATCAAAAAACCAAGGACCTTTTTCCATAATTTGTGTTCTCACATCTTCAGATTCACAGCAAATAATATATAGCCCAGGTTTTAGGAGACTTACTGAGAATCTTCCAAACGTGCTCCATTTCCTTTCCAAGTATCCCTTCATGACAAACGCAGGTGGTTTAGCGCCAAGGACATAGGCAATTAGAGAGTTTTCCCATTTTTAGCTTCAGTTTCTACATCTGCATCAGTGAATTCCACTCCCTTTTGTCCATTTATCACCTGTGGTTCAACGTATTGCAGTCCATTTCCTTTGACATAGTCTCTGTTTGGTCGCACAACACTTGCAAAAGTACCCTTTTGCGTAGTCAATCCCATTTTCTGTGTAGGATCTTGTCCTGCATTGAACTCTGCATTGTTTTTGGAAGGTAACGGCGGGAAGTCCTCTCTTATAAGAGAGTTATGTTGTTTTTCCACCTCAGATGCCACTTCAGCAATTTTATTTACGTGGCTTTCCATGTGATTTGCCTGCGCGTGAACATCACGCGCCCTCAATTTACTGTATTCATCTGCAGCAATTAATTCTGCCTGATATTGAGATCCTAGCTTCTGGATCCCTTGATTTTCCTGTTTCGCATTCAATTCACTCTTTAATTCTTGATTCTCTTGTCTTAATGCTTCCATTTGTTTCTTCAAATTATCTACCATTTCCTTAAGATTGTGCTCTATATCCGAATCACTACTTGATGCGTCCATAATTTCTGGTCTTAGATCTCCGACATCTTGAATTTCTGATCCCAATGATACAACTCGTTCATGCATTTGGTTTTTCTGAGAATTTGCCAACTTACTTGTGTGAGTATGTTGCCACTCAATTCCCACAAAGTCATTTGCATAAGTATCCTTGACAGCCCCTCTCAACCGCGAAGATCTTCGCGATGTTGTGCCAGCATTCATGTCCTCAGATCTCTGTTCATCTTGTTGTTTGCAAATCCTCTGTCAATCTCAATCGAACCCCGAGACAGAAGAAGTTTTCAGAGAGAAGTTTCGTAAAACCCAAATCGTCCGGAACAAGATAAATCTTTGCTGATGTTGCATAAACAAACACTCGAGTGCTCCACATTTGTTTATTTAAACTATAGTTAAACAAGTCCAATAAGAGAAAAGTATCAATTGCCCATATCTGATAGGACTCCATAAATTTTGATCCAAGCTTGAAGTGAACACAAGCTACTGGCAGCAAGTTTGAACTCCACACAGACATGATATCAAACATGTGCAGTGCAAACCAAGATCTTGTATAAATGGTCTCAAACAAACAAAACTACCGTACCAAAAAGGGATTATCACACAATCTAGAGCTCATATATATAAGCAAATCGACAATTCAATCCACAAACCCAAAATATCAAAAGGGATTATCACAAGATTTAGAATTAAAACTAGAGAAAGAGTTGAGACGTGAGAGTGAGAGTGAGAGGAAGAAATTACCTGGCAACAAGATGAGACTCAGAGCAAGATCGGAAGATTGAAGATCCAAATGTATTGAAATAAGAACCCTAATTTGATTATACCAAAAATCAAACCATAACAGTTAGTGACCCAAACGTACAGAAAACTTCTATGAGCTGGAAGGAGGCTTCACACAAACCTTTAGAATGGGAGTGACGGTGGTGCGCACGAAGGGTTGCTCCACAACGACGACGGGGGCGGGCGGAACAGTGGCGCCAAGCTCTCCTATTATGTTCTTTTGGCCGATGACACCCTTTGATGATGTTCTTTTTTTCTTTTTTATGTTTATTATATGTTATTTTTCTATTTTTGATAATTAGTAAAACTATTTTTCTCTTATAAAAAATTAACGAATATCTTTACCGATGAAAATGCTTCCGACGGTGAAATCCGTCACTAAATTCCGTCGCCAATTCATTTGTGACGAAAACTTCCGTCGCCTATTTTTCCTGCCCGCGCATTTTTTCCCTTCAGCATTTTTAGTGACGGAACCTAATTCCATCGCCTAATTCCGTCGGCAAAGGTGGCTTTTAGCGACGGAACAAGTTCCCTCGCTAAATTCCGTTGCTAAAAGGCATTTTCCTTGTAGTGTTTTATTTATTTATTTTTATAGCTGAAATGTTTCAGCGTCTAAAGTTTCAATACTTTATATATCGTTTGTCATGTGTAGCGATTTTGGTCACCTTGTGCGTCGTTAAGAATCGGAGGGAATTTTTGGAATAAAATGATATTTTTCAAAGGGCTTCTTGGCCTGAATTCAGCCTAATACATATATGGATGAGTTTGAAGTATTGGTCATGTTGGCCGTTAAGGGTATTTTGGTGCTTTTACATACGTCAATGGAGTATTTTGAATATTTTTCATTCTCGATGGCAAATTTAGTAGTGGCGTGTGCAGGTGAATTGTGTGCTTGTATATGTGTGCATTATGCATGCATTTGTTTATTTTTGACAAGGGTCATCGTGTGATTGCAATGGGTGTGAGTGTGTGATGTGTTGTTGGTTTGTGTGTCTTTGGGGGAGAAAGTGACATAGAGAAAGAAAGGGGATGTGTATTGGTACAGGTTGTTGATGATATTTTCCTCTTTCTTCGTCTTTCCAAGGACGCTCTGCGAGATATCGAGGTAGTTAAAAGGGCTTTGAACGACTATTGTCGCCTATCTGGGCAATGCATCAATTGGGCGAAATCTTCCCTTGTCATTAGTCCTAAGACTAGCTCTGAGAAACGTTTCCTAATTGAGCGTGGATTTGAGTTTTCCGTTTCCTCGGTGTTTGGAAAATACTTGGGCATTCAATTAGACGTAGCGGTGAATAAAAAGGAAATTTTTCGATCGCTAGTCAAACAAGTTCAAGATCGATGTACTCATTGGTTGGGGCTATTGCTGAATAAAGTCGGACGAGCTACTCTTATTACTTCGGCCCTTTCCTCCTTGTTAGTCAATTATATGTCTATGTTCAAATTTCTGGTGGCTGTATGTAAGCAACTGGATCAAATCTTGGCCCGTTTCTGGTGGTCTGGAGAGGCCTCACGTCGCTCTATTCATTGGATAGCGTGGCCTTCCTTGTTTCTCCCAAAAAGCTGAAGGGGGTTAGGGTTCCGTGATTTTCAACTCTTCAATCAATCATTGCTTACCGAGAAGGCCTGGAAAATTCGGACTCATCCCCAGAGTGTGGTTGCGCGGGTACTTAAAGGTCGGTACTTTGCTCAGTGCCACTTTCTTCAACTGTCTCAATCTCGTTCTTGTTCCTAGATTTGACGGAATGTCCTTTTAGGGCAGCGTATTTTCAAACAGGGCGTGCAATCGCAACTTGGTGATGGGCGATCGATTTCATTATGGATGGATTGGTGGTTACCTTGTGCCCCTCTGTACATCCTCTAACAAAACCGTAATACTGCTAATACCGCTTGGGCGATCTCCCATATGTTCATTACCAATACGTTCACCTGGGATTTGAATATACTCCTTCTCACTTTCCCCGAGGCCATTATTACTCAAGTTTTACAACTTCGATTATTACCGTCAGGATCACCCGATCGCTTGTCAAGTTCCTTTATTCGGGGTGATAGCTTCTCTGTCGCTACCGCCTATCGCTTCCTAGCCAAAAGGAGCGCCAATGCTTTTTCATCATATTCATTCCTGATCCCTACCTTTTGGTCTCGGCTTTGGAGACTTCCAATCCTGGAGAAAGTTAAAATATTCTTATGCCAATCCAGCCATCATCGTCTTTCACTCTTGCCAGAGCTTCTGAAACACCATTGCCTTGTTCGCACATCCTACCCGTTATGCTTGTCACACCTTGAAACTCATGAAAACATTTTCTTCGACTGTGATCGGGTTCGGCCAATTCGGGATTTTTATTTGGGCAACCATGCCTTTTCCTTTTGGCTTGTTACCTCTGCTTCCCTTTGGTTTTCCCATTGGCTATTGCAACCTCGCTCTCATGTTAGTAGTGCCTTAGTTCAGGTCGTGTGCATCGCAGTTATCCTTTCGTCCATTTGGTTGGGCCACAATTTGATGATCTTCTAGGGGAAATTTTTTTGCCCTCTGTTGACATTTTTACACCCCGTTACACTACATTTACTTTCTGGATAACTGTGCATGTCTGCCGCCGCCTTCTCCAGGTTTTTGCTCCATTTCAGTTTTAGGCTCTCTCGCAGATAAAAAATTTGGGGTTGGCTTGGTATTGTTCAATAGGGTGTGGACGCCAATTGGAGAAACTATTGATATATTCACGGCTTGGGATGAATTTGGTGCCTTGGAGTTAGCATTAAATCTTGGTCTCAATTGGGTTGTCAAGCTACAGCGCTACCATGTCATCTTTCTTTTCCCTAATTGTTCTTTTCTGGTGCAGATGACAGCGCGACTTAGGGGGTGCTCGACTTCGCCAAACATTTTGTGTACAATTCTGTCTAACTGTAAGGGTTTGCACTCGGTGCAGGCCACCCAAGGAAAGGCAACTCCTTTACTGCTTTCATCAGCTTTAGCAACTTTTGTTTCCCGATCTGGTGCTGAGCTTCACCAGGAGTGGGTTGCAGGTGCACAGCCTGTCTAATACAGGGCTATCGCGTTGATGTCTCCTTGTGGTGTTTTTTATTATTGTAGTTAGTGACTTGTGATCCTTTTACCTTGGATGGGGTTGTCATCCAGAGTGATGTGGTGCTACCTATCCCTCTGTATATTCGACTGTTTTATATCTTGGTATATATTTATGCTCTTTTCCAAAAAGAGAGCTAAAAACAAAAACAAACCAACAAAAGCATTCAATATAAGAACTAAAACTAAGATAAGAACAACAGCACTAGACAACTACGTAAATAGGGTAAATATCAAACTGAACTTGATAAGGCAAAAAGCACAACCAATCACACACCACCGGCCTCGCCAGCCAGCAACCCAAATTTCAGGCACCTATCCCCGTCGCTGCCACGTGCCTCGATTGCCTCTCTTTTGAACAAATTACCTAGACACTTGGGACAAAATGTACAAATTTTCCTGCCAAACATGTCACTGAACACAATTGAAAAGAACAACAATGTAGCAATAGAAATGACAATAAACCACTGCTTGACATGGACATAGGATGCCTAGGAGTCACGAGAGCAGTGGGTGTGGTTATTAGGTTTCTTAAGAAGCTCTCAAAGTTTGAGATAATCCCTTGTGACTGGCCTGAACACATGACCTGCCTGCGTCTCAATCAATTCCAACTGCCCTTTAAGCATGTGCATGTAAACAATCCAATCTCCATTACCGATCGGGCTAGGCATCGGCATGACGTACCCGGCCTCTCCTCCCCACGGGAAATGGTAAGACCCGAATGCCGGCCCACCCCACCCGAAGTTCATCTGCTCTACCGGGAACCTTTGTCCCGACGAAACCACGAGCGATGTGCCCTCTTCCTTTCCCCTGCTGCCATAAATCCTCGCCAATGCTGCCTCTGGACGGTGGGCTTCCACCCAGTCTATTAGCCCCAGGAAATGCTCCTTGTTCACCGCGCTCTCCAAAACCTCGTGAACTGCATCGGCTATCGAACTCAGTTGGCTTTCTTTGAGCTCCTTGAAGCTCTTCTCACCGAACGGGATCGACAAAACGTTCCCAAAGTACGACGCCATCAGATTTCTTTCGTCCTCCAGCCTCGCCTCCCCGTCCACAACAATGCCCATCCGGCACGTCTTGTTGCTTGTCGAGCACGCGGGGACGACCACTTTCCACAAGAAGGCGGCCGCCTGAAGCTTGGTTGTTCTTCTACACTTTCCGCTACTTGCCAGTGATTGAAGCCGATTGAGCTGGTCCGCTTCAACATAATATATGCGGCTTATCAGGCCATCTTCACTGGCCGGTGACTGAGAGCCATTGGGAAGTGGCAGTGCCGAGACTGGCATGAAAAAGTCGTCAGCGGATTGATCGGAGCATCCGGGATGACGAGGATTGAGAAGGGATCGACGAAACGAAGGAACGCAGGTTACAGGCTTGGATTGAGCCATTTCCGCCCATGAAACGAGGAACATGTTGGCCGAGTAAGCATCGGCCACTCGATGGTCAAACGTGCATCCCACCACTAGACCCCCGCACCTGAGTTTCGTAACCTGTAAACATATCACGTTAACGACTAATCAATAATTGGGGAAGTCTAGTTGCATTATCTTGAACACTAGAGCTCATAACGTTCAAATGCTTGAATCGAAATGTGGCCTATTTGAGAGTCAATATTTGAAAGAAAAAACAAAGTAGCAAAACGAAAAAAGTTGGGAAAATATATAACTTTACGCGAAAACAGTTTACCGATAAATAGAATGAATATCCGAACAAACTATTATGCCATGTTCACGTCCTTTAAGCAGCATATGTTTTGTTTTTACTTTGTTGCTCAGCTTTTCTACGTAAAGCGTTGTCTGATAAACCTTTGTGCTACCAAATGGTGAAGTGCAACGATCTTAAACTACATGCAAAATGACCTGGACAGAGAGCGCTCCACTCTTCTTCTTGGGCACCAGTTTGCCCTCAACGCACTCGTCCGGATTGTACAAGTTGAGGTCTCGGAGCTCAACGTCCGCAATGGCTTCAATGAAGTCCACCCCGCGGTTGTTGCAGAGAAGCTCAGGCTCCCCCATTGTGTTCTGCAGAATCTCCCCCGCGAAGGCATAGTAGGACACTAAAGTTTCGGCCATCGATTTCTTGAGAATGCTCGCCATGGACTCAAATGTAAACGTCTTATGCCCGAGTGTTTGTTTCTTGTAACAGAAGAAAACACCCACGTCGAGAGGAGGCAGGAGCAAGTCTAGGTTTGACAGGTGTAGCCAGTGCTCCTGCATGGGCAGAACCGCCGCCACCACTTCTCTCTTGCTCACCTTCACCGAGAAGTCCCCTTTTTCACCCATGTTTTCGCTTGTTTTGCCAACCAGCGTGGGAGACACTTATGCCTTGGGTGATAGAAAAGGCTAGCAAGCAGGCAAATAAATAGGGAAGAAAGGACGTGAACATGTATGGTGACAAAACCAATGGTATGTCAATTTCAAAACTGTTTAGGTAGTTTGAGAAAGGTCTATCTTGAATAGTAACTGATAATTACCTCATGTAACCACCAAACTTTACTTGTTAGATGTTTATTTTTCTAAGGCTTAACCTTATAAGTATTCTCCAAACTTTATAAGAACTCCAGCTAACAAATAAGTTCAATTTTTGTCTTTAATTAACGATACTATAATTGTTTTCAAAGAAGGAAAAACTTCTAGGATAATGCGTGCACGTATAGTTACGTTACAATATCCCTTTTTCCCTCTCTTTCTTCTCCTTTCTGTAGCTATTCTTTGAACAAACTTTGGCTGCTACCCTGGTCGTAGGAATCTTCCTTCAACCCCACATATAGTGACAATTAATAGTCACTATATGTCTCTAGTGGCTTTTCTGTTAACACTTTCAGCGACAACTCTTAATGGCACTTTTTTAGCGTCACTAAATAAAAGTCACTAGATAGATTTGACGACCATTAATTGTCGCTGCTACATGGGGGGTAGGAGGAAGATTCCTTCAACCCGGATAGTAGCCAAAATTTTTCCCTATTCTTTCGTATTAGAATCATTCTAATCAACTATTAGAATCATTCTAACTATTAGAATCATTCTAACCAACTATTAGAATCATTCTAACTATTAGAATCATTCTAATCAACTATTAGAATCATTCTTTCGTTAAAAGAATCATTCTAACTATTAGAATCATTCTAATCAACTATTAGAATTTTAAATGTGCCACCTTATCATATTAAAAGATTACTATAGCAACCAAAAAAATTCATTATAATCAACTATTAGAATCATGTTCATCTAAGTTGAAGTTCAATCTCCCTGCCTATTTCGTTCCTCTGCCCGTCTCGGGATGATCTCTTGGTCTCTCTTGTTGTGCCATATCAAAAGAAAAAGGCAAATATTTATGAAAGATGAAGACGAGAATTATATAATAGACAACAAAAAGCTTGAGATTTAAAGTTCACCACCTCATCACTGTTCAGATACTTGTCCAACTTCAAATGTGGTATATATATATATATAAGCCGAAGTTGAGAAAAAATGACCACATCGCCACATACGTGGACAGGCTCTTAATTCTTCGTGTGGACTTTCTTATTTTAACTTTTTGATAGCATTTTGAATTTATTCAACTTTAAAAAAATGATTTGGGTTCCTTTTTTTTTTGTCTCCCTCTCTCTCTTATTCAATTTGATTTGAATTCTTTTTTACCATTTAAAATTGGACCAATTAAACATATTTTATGTTTCTCTCTCTTCTATGTCAACATGTCCCATTTAAAAATTTAATTTTTATATTTGCGATTTCATTAATTCCTTAAATTTTGCCAAAACTAATTCTCTATGCATTCCTTTTAATCTTAAATTTTTCTTTTGTTTTGAGAAGCCCAATATTCTCTATCAATTTTTCTCTCTAACTCAATTTAACTCCCTCCTTTTATTTCTTATAAGTTTATATACATAATTTACTCTCCCATTTTATTTTCAATCGTTTGTTACGTAGCTTTACTCTTCTCTTGGCGGCGCGCTTTGTGTTATTGTAGTTAGAATTATCACTATTAGTTGGGACATACTATTTCTATCATTTCTTATACAATTTTTCATCTTCATTTGTTGCTAAAAGCTAACAATCATTACTCAAATTCATTTTTAATGACAAAAAATGGTAGGAAAACTCACATAAAAAGGTGAAAACAATCTTTTAATTATTTTTTTTCACTACCAATTTTGTTACATATTGTTATTAGGC
The DNA here is from genome assembly GCA_033065855.1 of Escallonia rubra. Lineage (NCBI taxonomy): Eukaryota > Viridiplantae > Streptophyta > Magnoliopsida > Escalloniales > Escalloniaceae > Escallonia > Escallonia rubra. The sequence goes on from JAVXUO010000878.1 coordinate 421,152, forward strand.
ATGCAAGTACAAGATCTCTTAATCAGTACTTTGACAATTGTTGCTCCCGTGTGTAACGCACAGGATCGAAACTTGTTATATATTTAGGTTTCACTTGCACGCTTATTTAGGACATGTGTCATATTTTATGAGTTTTTTATTCTAACTCGAGAGGGAAGAAAAGGAGGGAGGGAGGGAGGGAGGGGGGACTTTGTCACGCCTCGAAAACGGAAGTCGTGACTATAATCAAAGTTCCTTAAAATACCGCTATAACTCTGGTGACAGTGATATAGACAGAGCAACTAATCCTTTTAAAACAAAATATCTCCAAAACAATAACCTTCTAATATAATCCTTCCACTTAATATTCCCTTACAAAACAAATTTACTAAATGTAGTGGCTAGACAAAAATCTAATACAATCCATTATTTGAATAATCCCTTACAAAATCATCTATTAAACGCAGCGGCTAAAACAAATTACACCGAGTCAATTCGATCAAATTACCCACAATCGGGTAATGTTCTCAAACCAAACTACAATCTAATTAACTACAAAGGATTCTCAAAGCTCCAACGCCAAATGGTGCCAGAAGTTTTTGTTGCTCGCAAAGCTCTAGATGTTCGATTTATTTCCACTGATGACCAGCCAGCGGACATCTTCACAAAACCATTGTCCCTACCTCGATTTCGTCTACTTCGATCCAAGCTCCACGTAGTTGATACTTTGAGCTTACCGTGGGGTGGGTGGGTATTAGACCATATCATCATCCGTCCAAGAAGAAGTCAAACACATGTCTTGATCGATGACAAAATTCAAAGTTCACAAAAGATAGAAGAGGTTGACTAGGATAACTTCCTTATCTAGTTATTCATTTTCAAATCTCCACTTCTGTAAACATATGTGCATATATACTTTCTCAAACGTGTACAACAGAATATTAAAATGAATACAAGCTTTTAATCTTTCAGGTAAAGAGTGCAAGTAGGGGAACGACTTTTTTATGGCGGTGAAGGGTGATAGCGAGTTGGCCGGTAGCTTCGACATGCCTGAGTTGTTCCCCTCTTTTAAGTTTCTTCACTTCTTCAGCAGCACAAAAATGACATTGGAGAAATTGCACCTCAGGCTGGATAAGGTCCTTGATAATATCATAAAGGACCATGTGCACAAATAGAAAAGGGCCAACGAATCATGGTATGTCAGAAGAGAGCGTCCATGAGGATCCTTCTATCCCTGATATGACTTGGTTCAGAACAAAAAGGTCACTCAAACTCACATGCTCACAAATACGAGGAGGTAATGGAAGAGAACACATGATGACACCAAAAATTTTATCGATTACTTCTTCTTACGTGATACAAATGCATAGACTAGCTAGCATTTTATAGTCTTCTATTGTAACCCCTAGACACGTAATTATAAAACCGCTGACCCACTACTTTACACAGTTACTAGTATGTACTTTCACTAACACATAGCACTAATGCACTTTTAACTTATGCACTACTAACACACATTTTGATGACTCACTAACTTATGCACTACTAATACAAAGTTCTGATGACTCACTTACACAAGCCACTAACATTACTCTAAGAACACAAGATAAATAAATGAAGTTTATTTGTCAACATATCTCTCCAGTTTTGATCTTCTTATAGAACACCAACATAAATCAGCAGATTCATCAATTATACAACATGGTTGCTATCACAAAGTTTCCACTCAGTAATAGTTTCAACTTCAGGTCTCACATAACACTTCTTAAAAGTTTCAGCTTCAGGTTTCACATAACACTTCTTAAAGTGCCCTTTTCGTTTGAGAGGTATCATGGACAAAAGATGGAAACATAAACAAGATGTTTTCATTAGACTAAACCAAAACTAACTTTGTACACACAATTACCAAATAGTAATATCTACTGAACTTGATCAATACTAGTATTGCCCACAGATTAACGATGGCTGCATTAACTTTCTCATACCTTATTAGTTTATGTCTATTCAGGCAATGTAGCATACTGGGGTTACAATAAGGTACAAAGGGTCCTTTCTACTCACTGACGCCCCAAACCCTTCAGTCATGCTAAGCTCTTCTGCCTTCATCCCACGTGGGAGTTTCCAATCAAAGTGATGCAGGAGTTGGGCAAGTCGAAGTTCAGCGTTTGCAACACCAAATGCTACGCTAGGACACATCCTCCTACCGGCTCCAAATTTGAGGTACTGAAAATTGGTTCCTTTGTAGTCAATGCAAGATTCATAAAACCTCTCTGGTTTGAAGCAATTCGCGTTAGGCCAATGTTTGGGATCTCTAGCTATTGCCCACAGATTAAAGATGACTCTAGCTTTCGTGGGTATCTTGTATTTTCCCATTTGAAAAGTCCCCATAGATTCTCTTGGGGTCAGTGCAGCAGGCGGGTGTAACCTTAAGGTTTCTTTGATTACGTACTTCAAATATTTTAGTTCCTTAATGTCTTCCTCATTGATTTTTCTTGTCGCACCTCTGCTTGTTCCCTCTCCATCATTTTTGGGTTCTTCATTAATTCTGCCATGGCCACACAGTCGTCGTTGCCGATGTATCTGTTCCCGCTCCAAAAAGGTCCCGCGTTGAGTTATCAGTCACTTGTGCATGTTTTGAAGAAATATGATAGCAATGTAGCTCATTTCGCTCAGTCCATGGTGTTCACTTATCTAGTTCCGAGTGGATTCGAGCACTTGCCTTATAATAATGAGAGAAATTTTACAATTAAACTGAAAAACTTTAGCAGATATAATTGAAGTTGTACGTACCAGCATGATAGCTTTGATGTCAGTGGTGGTGAAAGGAAGTCCAAGGTCAGTTGAGTCAGCAAGATCCAGAAGCATATCGACTAGATCTTCTTCTTCATGTCTTGACATGTCATGATTCAAGGCCCTTTTGGCTTTATGGTCATCTATGATATTATCGAGAAGCTTATCGAGCCTTAGGTGCAGGTTCTCTAGTGTAGATCTTTTACTGCTAAAGAATTGAAGAATCTTAAGAGAAGGAAACAACTCGGATATGTTGAACCCACTGGCCAACTTGCTTGCTCCCTTCACTACTAGAACAAATTCATTCCCCTCCTTGCATTATCTACCAAACATAGCCCTTGAGGTCATGCTACTAGTCAATTGGAATATGAATAGATTCAAAACATGGTAGCTTGCTCAACTCTCACTGGTCTAAAATACCGAACGCACTTAGCGCTTAGTAATTCCATTGTACAAATTTTTCACATTTGCGTAAGGGGGGAAAACGGCTCCAAATCTGTCGTAAGACATAGCCTTTTCTGCGACAAGTAAAGGACGTTGCGCGAGACTGAGCTCATGTGTTTTTAGGGCCGCCTCGGCTGCCTCTGGCGATGAAGTGATAATGGCCGTAAGCTCACCAAGTTTTAGGTGCATAACTGGACCATAGTTTTTGGCCAACTCTCTTAAGGCATGGTGTGGGAATGATGAGCCAATTAGTTGGTGTATGTTCCCAATTAGGGGCAACACCTTTGGCTCTGGTGGTAGTTTTGATTTAGATCCTTTCCATTGCTTGGCAATCATGTACATGAAGAGAAGATAAACTGAAAGGCTAGCGAAAGAACGGAAATATTGTAGCACCATAGTAGAACTATTTGAAGTTGTTTAGAAGAGGGTTGATTTCAAGGAATGAGAATTTTTAGCTAAACCCTTCCTATTTGTAGCTTTTGGGGGAAAGGAGCACCATACAGACCAAAGACAAGCTTAAAGCTTGGAATGTGGTAACTGAAGATCAGTGTAGCCTATGCTCTAAGGATCAGGAAACCGTTGAGCATCTCTTTATGGACTGCAATCTGACCAAGGAAGTCCCGAATCAGGTTTATAGGAAGCTGCAAATACACAAAACTTTCAGAACATGGTCTGAATTAGTACATCATATATGCTTGCCACAAATTCAGGGAGAAAAGCTTTAGAGTCAGATTGAACAAATTAGCCTAGGGTGTTACAGTTTACAGTGTTTGGGAATAGAGAAAACATTGCAAAAATTCAGAAATGGATGTTCTATAGAGTATTGAGCTGGAAAAGAGTTGTGACAACCCAAACCAACAAGCAGTTATGCTGCAACTGGGAACTGCCACCTGCCGGGCTACAATCTTAAGTTTTTTTGATGTAATTTGATTTTGTGAAAGTGTAGTAGCACACTCATGTAGAGTTAAGATGTTGTGGTCTTGAATGGTAATAAATGGCCTTTTACCAGGAAAAAAAATATTATTTTTCTTTTTGGATTATCGCCAAAAAAAAAAAAATTGATCACTTTTCAAATTAAGAAAGATTTTATAGGTATTTTTTCATGTTTACCCTTATTAAACCTTTTCAACTCTACTTCTCTTTCCACATATGATCCTCTACCAGTCAATTTTTAATTTCTCTTACCAGCCCACTTTCTCCCCCCCCCCCTCTCTCTCTTTCTCCCCTCCCTCTCTCCCCATCTCCCTCTCTTTTTTGGGATAGAATGAAAAACTCATAAAATCTTGAGATTTTATAGGTATTTTTTCATGTTTACCCCTATTATACCTTTTCAACTCTACTTCTCTTTCCACATTTGATCCTCTACCAATCCAATCTAATTTTCTCTTTTCCAGCCCACTTTCTCCCCTCCCTCCCTCCTCTATCTCTCTCTTTTTTTTGGGATAGAATGAAAAACTCATAAAATCTGACTCATATCATACATAAGTGTGCAAGTCAAACACGATCAATTTGGGACAGAGAGACTAACAGATTTTTCAAGTCGTAATCCAAATTTTCTATTTTCGGTTCAAATAACTAAAACTGCTAGCTAAGGATGCACCATGTCTCAACTGCTTGGCCCAAAATGAGGCACCCCAATATGCCAAATGGGAGACTCATTTTGGTACCATCCCCTTGATGCAATGTTCCTTGATTATAGGATGCCTTTCCAATTTGTTAAGAACTGGGCTCTTAATTTTCGAAAAAATGATATACTTCATATTTTGTCCTTGGATAATGGCTTCTGTAGTCTTAATTAATTTTAAGGGGTAGGAAGTCATTGCTAAAGCTGTTGATGGGGGACTAGATAACATTGTGGTGGGAGAATCCTTAGCATGGAATGATGACACCCAAGTTTCGCCAAACCAAGAGAGAATTTGGAAAGATACCTACTTAGATTGAGTTTTCAAACTTCCCTTTACGTCTTTGAAATGTTGATGTATAAGCAGTCTGGGTGGCAATGTTGGAAACCTTTGATGTGCCTCCCAGGCCAAAACATGGATAAGCTTAAACTTGCTAGATTGTGCATTGGAGTTCATACCTCTGAGAATATCCCTGATTCTATTAAGCTGAACCTAGGGTATGTTAAGAGCTTGAAGTTTGGAGGGAACTTCCTTGGTCTGCCCCGGCGTTGCTCTTGTTGTAAGACTCTTGGCAATCATCACACTAGCTAATGAACCCACGCAAATGCATGGAATGAGATGTAATTTGGTCGGATTGAGATGCAATTTGATTTTTTCGTCAATCATATATCACAGCATAGTCGATTATGTTTTGAATATATAAGTACTCTATCCGTCCTACATAATTTGATCAACTTTTTTTTTTTTCACGCAGATTAAGGATTTAAGTGATATATTGTGTGTTTTTTATTCTACCCTTTACAGAGAATGGCGGAAAAAAGGGGGCCAGGAGAGAGAAAATGGATTAATGGCATATTAAATGTAAAGAGAAAAATAAATAAAAAGTGTAAGAAAGTGGGTTATGAGAGAAAAAATGAATTGATTGAGATTTAAATGTGGAAAGAGAATTAGAATAAAAAAGTGTAAAAGCAATGTAAAAGTACCTACAGAATCTTTATTAATTTGGAAAGGGGAAAGTAGGGAATTTTACCCCCTCTACTTTACACGTTGTGCGATTTGCCCCCCTCCACTTCAAATTTAAGCACTAAACTCCCCCACAGTTACAGAAAATGGGCACCTTAGACGGAAACCGTTAAATATAACAACGCGTGGTCAACACGCGCGTTGACTAACGATTTTTTTTTGTAAATGACGTTTTTGCCCATTCTGTTAGGGGTAATTAACTAATGACCCCCTGTACTATATACGGTGTGCGATTTCTCCCCCCTACTTTAAACATAACTACTAACCCCCCCCTCCCCAAACCCTACGAAAATTGGGCACTTTAAACGGGTATGTTATGAATATTCGTGAAATGACCAAAATACCCTTATTTCCTTACCCTATTTAAGTTTAATACCATTCTTTCAACTTCGTTTTCTCTCCTTTCAGAATTTTTACTCAATCCCGCATACACACACTCCACGCACACCCAGCACACATACACACACAAAAACATACACACACATACCCTAAACCCACACACAGACGCGCACCCACTGCAAACATACACACACCCTGCTCGCATGCGACTGTGGTGGCAACGTCATCACGAATCTGGTGCAGCCCCAGCGGCGTGTAGCTAGTCACGGAGGTCATGTGATGCTGTTTGGCGCGATGTTGCGGATTGGGTGGCACGACGACGGAGGTTAGACCTGCGATTTGGGGACGTGGTCGTCGATCTTGGTGGCAGGGATCTGGACGGATGTGCGGCAATCAGACGCCGATAGCCTGTGTTTGTGGGGATTGATGTTACCGGTGTTGATTGCGCCGGTCGGTTGGTGGCCGATCAAGAAGCCCCACTGGCTTGCAGACGCAAGGCAGTGGGAAATGGCAGCGAGGAGGCAACTCACGACGATGTGTAGTCGGATAGTATAAAGTTGGGGGAGTTGGCAGGAGTGGTGGTTACTGTGACGCTGATCATGGTAGTTGTTGCGCCCGTGATATACCAACGGCAATCGTGGTTCCTTTTTTTTGTAACTCCCTGATGGTCGGAGAAAAAGACCAGTGGTTGTGCTCAGTGAATCACCAATTATAGCGGAGTTGACCAGAGGAGGAGGTGAAGATTGCAGCAATCCCTTGTTTGCGGTGAATCTGGTAGCGCAGAATGGGGTGGGGACTGGTCTGACGGGTGGGGGGGGGGGGGAAGGAAGGGGGGAGGGTCATGGGCAAAATTGTAATTTAAATTTAACGATTTCCATCTAAGGTGCCCAATTTCTGTAAGTGTAAGGGGGTTTAGTGGTTAATTTTGAAGTTGAGGGGGGGAAATTGCACACCGTGTATAGTACAGGGGGTCATTAGCTAATAAAGAAATAAGGGTATTTTGGTCATTTCACGCTATTCATAACAGACCCGTCTAAGGTGCCTATTTACTGTAACTGTATGGGGATTTAGTGCTTAAATTTGAAGTGGAAGGGGGCAAATCGCACAACGTGTAAAGTAGAGGGGATCATTCCCTACTTTCCCCATTTGGAATTGAGCATTTTTTGTGGGGGAAAATAGGGAATGACCCCCTCTACTTTACACGTTGTGCGATTTGCCCCCCTCCACTTCAAAGTTAAGCACTAAACCCCCCCACAGTTACAGAAAATGGGCACCTTAGACGGATCCGTTATGAATAGCGTGAAATGACCAAAATACCCTTATTTCTTTATTAACTACTGACCCCCTGTACTATACACGGTGTGCAATTCCCCCCCCCCCCCAAATCTAAATTACAATTTTTTCCCATGACCCTCAACCCCGCTACAATTGGTGATTCACTGAGCACAACCACTAGTCTTTTTCTCCGACCACCAGTGAGTTACAAAAAAAAAAAAAGAACCGCGATTGCCGTTAGGTTTAGCAACTAATTTGCAAATTAAGCTTTTGAAATGCTAAAATTAGAGGATTTGAAACCCTGATTTAAAAATTAGGGTTTTGAAACCTTAAAATTAGGGTTTCAAAACCCTAATTTTCAAATTAGGGTTTCAAAACCCTAATTTTCAAATTAGGGTTTCTCTTCTCCTTCTCCAGATCTGATCCCGCCGCCGGCAGCCCAAGTGTCCTCCTCACCCCACGCCGCCGGCAGCCTCTCTCGGCCCACCATCCAGCAGACTCGCCCCAGCCCACCACGCCGGCAGCCCTATCTCTCTCTAAATCCCATTTCAATTCAATTCAATTTTTCATCAATGCCGTGTTAATTAATGGATCACCTCGACGGGGAAGGGGAAGGGGGAGGGCGGTCGCGGCGACGGTCGCTGCGACGGGGAAGGGGAAGGGGAGGGCGGTCGCGGCGACGGGGAAAGGGGAAGGGGAAGGGCGGTCGCTGCGACGGGGAAGGGGAAGGGGAAGGGCGGTCGCTGCGACGAGGAAGGGGAAGGGGGAGGGCGGTCGCGGCGACGGGGAAGGGGCAGGGCGGTCGCTGCGATTGGGAAGGGGAAGGGGGAGGGTGGTGCGGCGACAGGGAAGAGGGAGGCAGACGGGGAGATGAAGGGGTGCGATGGTCGGGTGGTCGGGGGAGTTGACAGAATTGGGTTGGGGGGATAGGGGGGTTGGGTGACGGGGGGTGGGGGGGTGGGTGGTTAGAATTAGGGTTTTTTTATTTTCTTTTTTAAAAAGAGACAATGGGCAAAAACGTCATTTACAAAAAAAAATCATTAGTCAACGCGCGTGTTGACCACGCGCTGTTATATTTAACGGTTTCCGTCTAAAGTGCCTATTTTTTGTAACTGTGGGGGGGTTTAGTGCTTAACTTTGAAGTGGAGGGGGGCAAATCGCACAACGTGTAAAGTAGAGGGGGTCATTCCCTACTTTCCCCATTTGGAATTGAGCATTTTTTGTGAGACAGGCCAAAAAGAAAAGTTGATCAATTTATGTGGGACGGAGGGAGTAACAAATAGAACGACTTTCAATGAGGTAATGCACACATACACGATAGAACATAATAATCGACATCATTCATGTATATATATTTCATGAATAAATTAGCCCACTATTTAAGACAATTAGAATCATATTAATGGCAACTATATAAATTACTGAAAATTAATTTCATTTTGGTGCATTACTATGCTAATACATTTTATCAGTACAATTAAAACTACTAACAAGGTAAAAATAAATCTAGCTTTCACTAACATGCTAATTTTCTAGTTCTTTATATCCTCCTTTAATTGTTATGTATTAGAATCTAGTGACTACCGTTTGCATGTATAGTCATATCATGTTTGCTTAATACGTTGCAGGTGCAGTGAGGCTACCAATTATAGCGAAATTAATTTTCTAGTTAACATAAATGGTTAAAACTTTACGTTAACACTTTGCTGCCCATACATTTCACATTATGTAACTAAAAAATAAATACACTATTGTAAAAATGCGACAACAGCGCAGTGAGCTACTGCCATACCTTTAAAGGGCGAACTTCCCTATGGCCATTCCCTATGGCCACTGCTATAGACAAGATTGAAGGGCGAACTTTAAAATGGAAATAACAGCGGTTGACCGCTGCGGTAAGCACGTATGACCGCTGCTATATGTCTATAGCAGAGGTGCCTACAACAACACAACGGAACCGCTGGCAAATGTTTTGGCGGCGGCTATTTGATCAATAGCAGCGGTTTTTGGCAGCTTCTGCAGCCGCTTTTTCTTGTTTGGGGTGTTCCTTTCGACTGAACTATGGGGCTTTCTTTGCTTATGGGTTTTCTTTCCTTCTGTATCCAATATGTGCCGACTCCATTACCAGCATACTGTTATATATATATGAACTGTATAATAAGGATATATTGCTTAATACTTTATAGGTGAATACATTGAAAGGGGTTTGTTTCCATGGTTGCTTTGAATAATACATTAATACTTTATAGGGGTTTCAGTTCAACCACTCAATGTGATTTTTAACTACGCCAAAACGCTTTATAAGACTTTCAGGGACAAAGACTTTGAGGTTACCATTTCCATCTGCGAATCTCAATTTGGTGTATCTTTTTCCATATTCTGGGCAGGCAGGTTGTTTATCGATCAACATCATTTTCCCTAGTTGCTATCTTGGGAAAGAGTGGGCATAGTGAGTCTGAACACCCTTTCCACCTTCTGATGTCTATTGGAGTGGGACGAAGTAAAACTTATTTTTACGTTCATAATTTGGCGTGAGACAACATACTCTTCGTTTTGACTCTCTTTTGAACAAACCACCTAGACACTTGCGACAAAGTGTACAACTTTTCCTGCCAAACATGTCACTGAACACACGTGAAAACAACAACAAATGTAGCAATAAGAATGACAATTAACCACTGCTTGACATGGAAAAAGGAGACCAATGAGTCAAGAGAGCAGTGGGAATGGTTATTAGGTTTCTTAAGAAGCTCTCAGAGTTTGAGATAATCCCTTGTGACTGGCCTGAACACATGACCTGCCTGCCTTTCAACCAATTCCAACTGCCCTTTAAACATGTGCATGTAAACAATCCAATCTCCATTACCGATCGGGCTAGGCATCGGCATGATGTACCCGGCCTCGCCTCCCCACGGGAAATGGTAAGACCCGAATGCCGGCCCACCCCATCCGAAGTTCATCTTCTCTAACGGGAACCTCTGCCCCGATGAAACCACGAGCGAAGTGCCCTCTTCTTGTCCCCTGCTGCCATAAATCCTCGCCAATGCTGGCTCTGGACGGTGGGCTTCCACCCAGTCTATTAACCCCAGGAAATGCTCCTTGTTCGCGGCGCTCTCCAAAACCTCGTGAACTGCATCCGCTATCGAACTTAGTTGGCTTTCTTTGAGCTCCTTGAAGCTCTTCTCACCGAACGGGATCGACAAAACGTTCCCAAAGTACGACGCCATCAGATTTCTGTCGTCCTCTAGCCTCGCCCTCCCGTCGACAACAATGCCCATCCGGCACGTCTTGTTGCTTGTGGAGCACACGGGGACGACCACTTTCCACAAGAAGGCGGTGAACGCCTGAAGCTTAGTTGTTCTTCTATAGTTTCCGCTACTTGCCAGTGATTGAAGCCGATTGAGCTGGTCCGCTTCAACATAATATATGCGGCTTATCAGGCGATCTTCACTGGCCGGTGACTGAGAGCCATTGGGAAGTGGCAGTGCCGAGACTGGCATGAAAAAGTCGTCAGCGTATTGATCGAAGCATCCGGGATGACGAGGATTGAGAAGGGATCGGCGAAACGACGGAACGCAGGTTACAGGCTTGGATTGAGCCATTTCGGCCCATGAAACGAGGAACATGTTGGCCGAGTAGGCATCGGCCACTCGATGGTCAAACGTGCATCCCACCACTAGACCCCCGCACCTGAGTTTCGTAACCTGTAAACATATCACGTTAACGACTAATCAATAATTGGGGAAGAGTCTAGTTGCATTATCTTAAACACTAGAGCTCGTAACGTTCAAATGCTTGAATCGAAATGTGGCCTATTTGAGAGTCAATATTTGAAAGAAAAAACAAAGTAGCAAAACGAAAAAAAGTTAGGAGAAATATGTAACTTTATGCGAAAACAGTATACCGATAAATAGAATGAATATCCGAACAAACTACTATGCCATTTTGTGTAGATATTTAGCAAGAGGATGACATAGTACAACTCTTGCTCCGAAACACACAAAAGTGGATGAAAGTACTTTCCAGTGCGGGTGATTAAGTTATGTGAGTCTATCTCACTAATTTCTCTCTTTACATGCAATCAAGGGCTTGCACGTTAGGAAGACTATTAAGACAAGAGATCGGACAAAATCAGCAATCCAAAGATTTATGCCCTTTCTAACCAATTAGAGCTATTATCTTTCCTACTTTAAGCAGCATATGTTTTGTTTTTACTTTTTTGCTCAGCTTTTCTACGTAAAGGGTTGTCTGATAAACCTTTGTGCTACCAAATGGTGAAGTGCAACGATCTTAAACTACATGCAAAATGACCTGGACAGAGAGCGCTCCACTCTTCTTCTTGGGCACCAGTTTGCCCTCAACGCACTCGTCCGGATTGTACAAGTTGAGGTCTCGGAGCTCAACGTCCGCAATGGCTTCAATGAAGTCCACCCCGCGGTTGTTGCAGAGAAGCTCAGGCTCCCCCATTGTGTTCTGCAGAATCTCCCCCGCGAAGGCATAGTAGGACACTAAAGTTTCGGCCATCGATTTCTTGAGAATGCTCGCCATGGACTCAAATGTAAACGTCTTATGCCCGAGTGTTTGTTTCTTGTAACAGAAGAAAACACCCACGTCGAGAGGAGGCAGGAGCAAGTCTAGGTTTGACAGGTGTAGCCAGTGCTCCTGCATGGGCAGAACCGCCGCCACCACTTCTCTCTTGCTCACCTTCACCGAGAAGTCCCCTTTTTCACCCATGTTTTCGCTTGTTTTGCCAACCAGCGTGGGAGACACTTATGCCTTGGGTGATAGAAAAGGCTAGCAAGCAGGCAAATAAATAGGGAAGAAAGGACGTGAACATGTATGGTGACAAAACCAATGGTATGTCAATTTCAAAACTGTTTAGGTAGTTTGAGAAAGGTCTATCTTGAATAGTAACTGATAATTACCTCATGTAACCACCAAACTTTACTTGTTCTGTGTTTTGGTAGTGTAAGCACCTAAACTCACCAATAACAAAGGAAAAAAATAAAAAATTCGTTGCAGGTCAATACAATTGTTAGATGTTTATTTTTCTAAGGCTTAACCTTATAAGTATTCTCCAAACTTTATAAGAACTCCAGCTAACAAATAAGTTCAATTTTTGTCTTTAATTAACGATACTATAATTGTTTTCAAAGAAGGAAAAACTTCTACCATAATGCGTGCACGTATAGTTACGTTACAATGTCCCTTTTTCCCTCTCTTTCTTCTCCTTTCTGTAGCTATTCTTTCCCTCTTTCTAGCAAAAGTCTACGTCTTCCTCTAACCTCTCTTGGTCATATAGATAAAATATGAATTTTAAGTGTGCCACCTTATCATATTAAAAGAATTTTGTCGGATCCGTACTTTAAAATATGAATTTTAAGTGTCCCACCTTATCATATTAAAATATGAATTTTAAATGTGCCACCTTATCATATTAAAATATGAAATTTAAGGGTGCAACCAAATAACTTCATTATAATCAACTATTAGAATCATATTCATGTAAGTTGAAGTTCAATCTCCCTGCCTCTTTCGTTCCGCTGCCCGTCTCGGGATGATCTCTTGGTCTCTCTTGTTGTGCCATATAAGAAGAAAAAAGTAAATATTTATGAAAGATGAGGACGAGAATTATATAATAGAGGGTTAATTTTACGCTACACCCCGTAATTAGGGATCAGTTGCACCCAGCACCTCATGGTTCTAATTATGGCACCCAGTACCAAAATTTTTAAATCTTGGTTTTCACACCAGATAACGGTCAAGAGGTACTTTGACAACATGTCTGTTAGTTTTTTAGGGGCAAAATGGTCTTATTGCCCCTTAAAGCATGCATGTCATCCAGTCAGCTACACATGACCCAATTGGGATCTCCACGTCATTTCTCTCTAGCATCAGAAGAAAAAATGAAGCAGAAGATACCCAGAGCGCGAGACCGTCGACACCCAGCTCATCGCCCACGACAAGGAGGTCTATGACATCGCCTGGGGTGGCGTCGGCGTCTTTGCTTCCGTCTCCGCCGACGGCTTCGTCAGGGTCTTCGACCTCCGCGACAAGAAGCACTCAACCATCATATACGAGAGCTTCGAACCCGACACTCCGCTCGTCCGCCTCAGCTAGAACAAGCAGGACCCCAGATACATGGCCACCATCATCATGGACAGTGCCAAGGTTGTCGTCCTCGACATCCGCTTCCCCACACTCCATGTTGTCGAACTCCAGCGGCACCAGGCCAGCGACGTCAATGCCATCGCCTGGGCATCCCACAACTCTTGCCACATCTGCACTGCCTGCATGCGATGACTCCCAGGCTCTCATTTGGGACCTCTCCTCCCATGGGTCAACCCATCGAGGGTGGACTTGATCCCATTCTTGCCTACACTACTGGTGCCGAAATCGAGCAGCTCCAGTGGTCCTCGTCCCAGCCTGATTGGGTTGCCATTGCCTTTTCTTCCAAGCTCCAGATTCTCAGGGTATGAGCATCACTGAGACTATCATTTTCTAATTTAGCCTTTTGGGGATCTTGACAATTAGGGCTAGGGTTAAATGTCCTTTTATTCAGACCCGTCTGTTTGGATTAATGGTTTAATTTGCATCAATTAACGGTAAAAAATTGTTGGGTATTTCTTAGTTATACGATGCTGTTTTTGCTGGATTGGTGGTTGCTCCAGCGGCACAGCGGTAGATCTGGTGGTTGTAAAATCTAGCAGCGGCGTCGACAACATAGTGGCATGGCAGCACGACACCGTCCTTGGTGGTCGATTGGCTGTTGGTGCCCCATCGCCGGTGGCTGTTGCTGCCCCTCGCCGGCGGTTGTTTGTTCATTGCCCCATTTCTTTTCTCTCCTTGTTCTGCTGTTAGAGAGAAATGACGTGGAGAGCCTAATTGGGCCATGTGTAGCTGATTGGATGACATGTATGCTTTAAGGGGCAGTAAGACCATTTTGCCCTTGAAAAACTAACAGATGTGTGGTCAAAGTGCCTCTTGACCGTCATCTGGTGTTGAAAATCAAGATTTTTAAAATTTTGGTGCTGGGTGCCAAAATTAAAACCATGAGGTGCTGGATGCAACTGACCCCTAAGTACGGGGTGTAGCATAAAATTAACCCTATAATAGACAACAAAAAGCTTGAGATATAAAGTTCAGATACTTGTCCAACTTCAAATATGGTAATGACTTAGATTCTAATCTTGTTGACGACTATTAGTATTTCGGTCATAAACTCTTACTATTTCGCGTTAATTAGCAAAACCGCTTTCCCCCTTCCTTCCTCAAGTTGATCGAAATTCTATCTCCCTGCCAGGGGCGGAGCTACGCTTGTACGAGGGGGGGCTAATCTACCCCCTCAAATTTTAAAAAAAAACTTTTCTTCTCAGTTTCACGCGACCGGCGAGCATGCAACCTCTCAAGTCTCACCGGCCACCGCCCTTGCTCACAGTCACCGACGGCGATGAAATGACGATCTTCTACAGTCAGTCGCACACACTCTCTCTCTCTCTCTCTTCTCCTCTCAGTTTCACGCGACGAGGCGACCTCTCAAGTCTCACTGTCTCACGGCCACGGGCGGCGACGAAGTGTCGGAAGTGACGATCTCAAGTCTCACGATCTCACCGCCCCTGCTCATAGTCACCGGCGGCGACGAAGTGACGATCTTCTATAGTTCGACTTTTACAGATCTAGATCTGCTCTGTCTACAGTCTACAGATCTAGCCTAGATCTATGAGCCAGCAGCGATGAAGTGACGACTCACTGTCACTGACGACCTCACCTCAACCGGCGTCCGGCGACGAACGATCTTCAGTCTGCACTCCACCGGCGGCCAAGAACCCACCGCCGACGACAAGGGGTATGTTCCCAAATCCCACTTAAAGTCTGAGGAACTATTTATTTCTTTTAGTAGCGCTTAGGGATATCTACGTATACCTTCTTTAAAGAGATTATTCTGGATTGGTCATGTACAGATGTTTTCTTTGCATGAGATGTTATGACCTTCCATCTCTTGAATCTGCGTGGGGGGCTGATTACTGAATCATCTTCACTCTAAAATAAGATCTATTGAAACTCTATGGCGTATGACTCATAGCTTAAATTTTAACTTGAAACTAATGCTTCTTGCTACTGATGCCTCTGCTTTAATCTTCTTGTTTTGGTGTATGTTCGTTGTTATTGGTTACTTGTTTATACTTTGTTAAGTTTCTGCAAGAGCTGACTAGGACCTGTATCATTTTTAGGGACAACTCTGCACGCCTTTAGGTGTTCACAGTTAATAGGTATAATGTCAGTGATCCCTTAGGGTTTTAAACGGTAGAAGATGGGTATCTTGCTTGAGAGGTTAGTTTTAGTAGAAAATGTTATAGCGATTCCGATTTGGTTCATACCTGAAAACTTGAGCAATGAAGATTTAATGCATGATAATTCCTGATTTTTTACTTTTGTTATGTGCTCTAGGACTTTTGTAATGTTAATTGTGCATTGAGCATTTGAGAATTGAGGTTGTTAACGGAGAATGTGACCCAATTGGATTGAAATATCGGATATGTGATTTAGTTGAATGGTGGGTTGAAATTAGGTTAATTAGGTTAACGCGATAATGAAACATGATTAAAAAAGTAAAAGAATAAAATATTTTTAGCACAGCCTGGGGTGAAATCCTGGCTCCGCCCCTGCTCCCTGCCTCTTTCTCCCTCTATTTGTTCCCGTCTCTTTCTATCAAATAGCTACGCCTTCCTCTACCCTCGCTTGGTCTTCTTTTTTATCGTTTAAAATTTCCTAAAATGACTGGACAGATGCCAATTAAGTGTTAAAGATATTATGCAACTCATTTTCCTTATGGTGTTTAACGTCAAAGTGTATTCAGCCTGAAGTAACGGATGAAAGTGTGGATTGAATAATGCAAAAGTGTTCACAATAACTTCAAAGTGTATCCAGGGTCATCTTGGATTAAGATGTTGGTGATATACAAGGGATTTACTGGTTGCTGGTTAGTTGTTTGGGATCCCAAGTTAAAGGAACATATATGGTTAGTTGTTTGGGATCCATTTCCCTGAGTTCCACATTCAGCTAGACCTAGCTCCACCAGGATTTTTATAGGTTGGTGGATCGGCGGCATTTCTTGGCACGAAGCAAGAAAACATTCTATCTATGTAACTCATTGGGCTATATATAACCTGTTCTGGGCAAAGTTTAAACATAAGTTTTTTTGCAGTAACAATATAAGGGGGAACTGGAGCTCCGAATACGCTCAAATAAGATATCCGTGCAATAGAATGGGTCTAAGGTGGTTACACAAATAAGCCTTGTGAAATTTCTAACAAGTACGCCTTGTGTACATTCTAACAAGTAAGCCTTGTGGACTTTTTTTTACACAAATAACACGAATCGCATTCAACGATTTTTTACGCTTAAATCACTGACTAGTGATATACGTTTATTGAAGGTCCATTAGTTTGGTTATGACTTTTCCCTTTTAAATTGGAGGATAACATCACTTGTATTAACAGAGGTTGCACTTTTATTGAAAGATACATAGGTCACTTTGGCCGGCAGATTCTGGGTGTCAAGTGGCATTGCTATTTAAGGGAGTTTTGTATGATAAAAAAGACTTCGTCATTGTGTTCCTTTAAATTTTTAATTGCATGTCAAATAAAAGTGTATGTTTGGTATAGTAGCAGTGTCACTTCGACATCACCAAGACAGTAGGCAACCCACCCCGACTTTTAGTTTAGAAGATAGGGTTGGACTGAGTTGAGCTGAGTTAAATTCATATCTAACCCATATCTTAAATTCTAATGTGAATGTAAATGTTTGGTGGTTGAGTATGAGTGTCACTGGACATCACCATTATAGACAATAAGCAAGAATTCTCACACACTTTGTTGCCAAAGATTCTTCAGAACCGAGCATTATTGGTGCTATGTTCACGAGTGGATGCTCACAAGTTTATGGCTTGAATATTTGTTTGGTAAATTCATCTAGGAATAGTCGTTATTCCATAATTAGAATAAATAGTCGTCGAAAGCAAGTTACGAATTAATTAATAACCCCTTTTCAATTGACGAGATGGATCAACTAACAACGCATTTTTCAACATTTTTGAAGTTAACAAAAATTATTTTTTGTTTATACGTTTGGTTCCTAGTGCATTCATCTGGGAATAGTCGTTATTGAATAAAGATTAGTTTGTAGGTTTGGTTTTCAACCGTTGGTAGTTTCGAATTTGTCTGTTCTTGCCACGTAAAGTTCATAAGAGTATGACAATATCAAACAACAAACGAAAACCAGGTATACTATACACTTGTTTCGTCCCAAATCTAATCTATATCTATACTATATATAATGAGAAGTCTATTTTTAGTGTAACATCCTTTTGGTGTTACACTGAGAGTGACTCCGGCGCTGACACGTGTCCATTATAAGGACAAAATTGTAAAATATAACTACCCACTCTCTATAAAACCATTAGGGTCCGTTTGGAACCAATTCTTTTAGGATTTGGATTTCAGATTTGGAATTGGATTTGGAATTCAATTCACTTTTTTTTGTTTGGAACGAAAGGGAATTCAAATCACGGAATTCCAATTTTGTGTTTGGAGAACTGGGGAAAAGGAAATGTAATAAAATTTTAGACAATTATATCCTTGACTTACGATGAAAAATAAATTACGGTAAGTGGTTTCAAGTGGGCTAGTGCCACCACATGGTGGTGGTGGTGGTGGTGGCAGCATTGCACGGGGTAGCAACATCGACGATGGAAGTGGTGGGGTGGTCAAGTGATGGTAGTGGTGGTCATCCACTGACGCCAATAGTGATGCCGGTGACAGTAGTGGTGACGGTGGTGGCAACAGTGGTGACGGCGGCGGTGACAGTAGTGATGTTGACGGCGGTGGTGGCAATAGTGGTGGTGGCGGTGGTGATGGTGGTGTTGGCGGCAATAGTGGTGGTGGCGACGGTGGTGGCAATAGTGGTGATGATGTGGTGGTGGCAGTAGTGGTGGCGACGGTGGTGGCATTATTGATGGCTATGGTGGCAGTGGCTGTGGTGGCGACAGTGGTGGTGATGGTTGTGGTGGCAGTGGTGGTGGTGGCGATGGTGGCAATAGTGGTGGCGGTGGTGGTGGCAGTACTGGCGGCGGTGGCGGTGGCTGTAGTGGTGGGGGATGTAGTGGCGGTGGTGGTGGCAGTAGTGGTGGCGACGGTGGTAGTTGTGGCAGTACTGGCCGTAATGGTGGCGGTGGTGGTGAAGGATGTAGTGGCGGTGGTGGTGGTGGCGACGGTAGTGTTAGCGGGTGTTGTGGCGGCAACGATAGTGGTAGTAGTGGTGGCGGTGGCGTGGTGGTGGCGACAGTTACAAAATTGTAAAATATAACTACGCACTCTCTATAAAATCATTAGTTACAAACACCCACTTTCTGCAGGTAACTATCCATTTTCTTCTACATTTTCCCCTCTCTCTCAAATCTGAAGAAAATTCAAATTATAATCCGTCAATTGCATTTGTAAGCGAAGATTACCTCAAAATACATTACTCATAATTTACAATGACAGAATCGCACACGCAATGCGTGTGCACCGCATCTCGTTACTTATGAGAAATTTTTTTTTAGTGTAATAACCTTTTGATATTACACTGAGAGCGACTCCAGTACTGACAAGTGTACAATTTGAGGATAAAAAAATTAAGTACTCATTTTCCACTCACCACATCTTCGGTTACTTAAAAACTCTCCCACTCCTTCAAATTACGTAACTGCATTTTCCTGCATCTCTATCTCTGTTGAGAAGTTCCAACATGCAGAAACTACATTGCAGGTGTGATAGTCTGGAAAATTTATTATTATTATCTTTTTTTCACTTTCTGCGTTTCTTTTTCGTTTCAGTGGTAAACTCTATTCGGCTTTGC
The DNA here is from genome assembly GCA_033065855.1 of Escallonia rubra. Lineage (NCBI taxonomy): Eukaryota > Viridiplantae > Streptophyta > Magnoliopsida > Escalloniales > Escalloniaceae > Escallonia > Escallonia rubra. Next base: position 440,522 of record JAVXUO010000878.1, read on the forward strand.
ATGTGTCTTGCATTCCTTTATTTTTTCCGCCCCTTCTTATTTCAGTTATTCGCATCTCCTCTGAACAAAGCAATCTGTAGAAACAACTGTCAAATTCCAACTTTCATCCGCTAGAATTCCCAAGCAGAATTAAAGGTATTTCTCTTTGCCGGCCACCAATCGGCTGGCGTTGTTGTTGGATTGTTTGCTGGGTAGTTTGATTGCAGTGACGTCGACCATTTTTCGAGATCGGCCGGCTTGGTGGTGCGGGATTGATTGTGGGTAGCTGTCGACGGCAGTGTGGTGGCCCATCGGTCGCGGTGGTGGTGTGTGCGGTGGGTTGCCGCATATGCTGCGTTGCAGCGACGGGCAGTGGGTGGCTTTTGTCGGCGGTGTGGTGGCCGTCCGATGGTGTTCACCAGGCGTAGGTGGTCACCGGTTATGGTGGGTTGCGCTGCGACGGTGGGCGGTGGGTGGTGGGGCGGTGTGGCGATTTCTGTGGGTATGATGGGGTGGGGACTGGGGAGGAAGCTGATGGCTAATGGGAGTTATTCTTGTTGGTTTGGTTCATTAAAATGGGTTTTCATTCAATACCACCGACGTGCAATGTGATGGCTTTGAATAGCTTTGGAGCTGATGATACAGGCTTTATTGTATGATGATGGCATTGCGTAGAGTGTTATATTGAGTTTTTGTCCTAAATAAATTTTTTTTAATACTTAATTACTCACCTATCTCATTTTTAATCTTATTTACCTATCTAACTCATTTTTTAAAAATCTCACTTTCAAACAGAGATTTCAATCTAAGAAAACGTGGTTTGGAACCACGTTTTCAATATATTTAGTAACGTTTGCTTGAAAACGTGGTTTGGAACCACTTTTTCTTAGCTTGAAATCTCTGTTTGAAAGTGAGATTTCAAAAAATACGTTAGATAGGTAAATAAGGTTGAAAATGGGGTATATGAGTAATTAAGTAATAAAAAAAGATTATTTAGGGCAAAAACTCGTGTTATATTACCAAACTGAGATAGTATTCTATTTTTTGAATACTTGAATGGAGTCTTATGTATTCTGATGAATGAAACTGGGATGTTATGACTTTCAAGAATGGTAACATTATAATGTGACGACGTGTTACGTAGAGTCTAATTGTTTCTTTACATAATCTTGGTGTTACTTATTTGAAAGCGATTGGGTTTAATATGTAAATTAAAATAAATTACATTGAACTCCGTGATGTTATATCTACTTTTTTAACTTTTTGATGAAATATTGTCTAAGCAGATCTTCGATGACTGATAGGATAAATGATTCGCACACGCATTGCGAGTGCACGGCAGATATATATATATATATAAGCCAAAGTTGAAAGAAAGTGACCACATCGTCACATACGTGGACAGTCTCTTAATTCTTCACGTGGACTTTCTTATTTTAACTTTTTGATAGCATTTTGAATTTATTCAACTTTAAAAAAATGATTTGGGTTCCTTTTTTTTTTTCTCTCCCTCTCTATCTCTTATTCAATTTGATTTGAATTCCTTTTTACCATTTAAAATTGGACCAATTATACATATTTTATGTTTCTCTCTCTTCTATGTCAACATGTCCCATTTAAAAATTTAATTTTTATATTTGCGATTTCATTAATTCCTTAAATTTTGCCAAAACTAATTCTCTATGCATTCTCTTTAATCTTAAATTTGTCTATTGTTTAGAGAAGCCCAATATTCTCTATCAATTTTTCTCTCTAACTCAATTTAACTCCCTGCTATTATTTCTTATAAGTTTATATACATAGTTTACTCTCCCATTTTATTTTCAATCGTTTGTTACCTAGCTTTACTCCTTTCTTGGCGGCGCGCTTTGTGTTATTGTACTTAGAATTATCACTATTAGTTGGGACATACTATTTCTATCATTTCTTATACTATTTTTCATCTTCATTTGTTGCTAAAAGCTAGCAATTATTACTAAAATTCATTTTTAACGAGATAAAATGGTAAGAAAACTCACATAAAAAGGTGAAAATAATCTTTTAATTATTTTTTTTTCACTACCAATTTTGCTACATATTGTTATTAGACATGCAAGTACAAGATCTCTTAATCAGTACTTTAATAGTTGTTGCTCCCGTGTGCAACGCACGGGATCAAAACTTGTTATTTATTTAGGTTTCACTTGCACGCTTATTTAGGACATGTGTTATATTTTATGAGTTTTTTATTCTAACTCGAGAGGGAGGAAAAAGACGGAGGGAGGGAGGGGGGGACTTTGTCACGCCCCGAAAACGGAAGTTGTCACTGTAATCAAAGTTTCCTGAAAATACCACTATAACTCTGGTGACAGTGATATAGACAGAGAAACTAATCCTTTAAAAACAAAATATCTCCAAAACAACAACCTTCTAATATAATCCTTCCACTTAATATTCCCTTTCAAAACAAATTTACTAAACGTAGCGGCTAAAAAAAAATATAATATAATCTATTATTTGAATAATCCCTTACAAAACCATCTACTAAACGCAGCGGCTAAAACAAATTACACCGAGTCAATTCAATCAAATTACCCACAATCGGGTAAAGTTCTCAAAACAAATTGCAATATAATTAACTACAAAGGATTCTCAATGCTCCAACGCCGTCACACGGATCCTTAGTCACTTTCATGACCTGTGGCAAGGGGCAAGGTAGAGTGAAAGTGAAATCGCTCAGTAAGGTACAAAACGACAAGATATCAAAGCAAAAATTAACATAGTCAAACGACAATACTTGATGGAATGGGCAAACCAAATTATTATATCAAATGCCAAAGCAAACGTGATTAAGCATTAGCCCTAAACATATATATAATATGCCGGGAACGCTACACAACAAAAATATACGATGACTATGTTGGTCATAAGACCCAAACGTCGAAATAAACGTACAAACATCAAACGTGTGCTACCGGTAGCGTGCTAGGCGTCTATTGATCGCTAGCATAAACAAACGTGTGTCCAAAGGACCTCTCAATTCGAGAGTTGTTCAAACATTGTCGTTACGGAAAACTGAAAAGAATTGAGTCGATGGACTATATTTAGGCCACAACCGTAATTTACAGGACTCTCAAAAGATTCATTACAAAATGGTCAAAAGCATACATATTAGGAGGTTACAAGTCTAGCGACGTACTTGGATTACATAGAACACTGTCATAGCATGGTGGCACTGTTGGTTTGAGTGTTAAATAGACATGAAGTCATGGGTTCAACAACATAAGATACGTACAATAATCATAACTAATCAATGGAAAGAACTTCATCGATGGAAGCAGGCTGCCAACAATTAACCGGGTACAACCAAACCATTTTATGAAATACAACATTGGTCAGAAAGTTGCATTGACTCTGGGCAGAACAGCACTATAATTGAAATGGATATTTAGTGGCTAGCAAATAAAGGAAACGTGAATACTACGTAGACAAAGTGCCTCAGCACTCAACCTGAATGCTCACAAAATGAGGAAAATATGGAAAGGTCATGTACTGGTTATGGTGGCTTAGAATGCAGTAGCAACTTCAAATGGCAAAATATGAGGTTTAATGGTAAGACCTTGGGTAAGGCAATAGACTGGAACAAGCCATATGCCAATTAACGTGTGAGCAATGCCTTGGTAGATGAATTCTTGGAATGGATATTTCCTGTTGGTAGTCAAACTAGTGATAAGGAAGAGTAGAGTGGGCAACAGGTCCAAGCCATGTTTCATTGTTTAAAGACAAGGACAAAAAAGCCTTAACAAAGTAACTGAGCTATGAATATGTAAGGTAGACATAGAAAACACCACTAGCCAGCAAGAGGCGTAAGAAGTCAAATGGATAGAAAATAGCTCAGCACTACAGTGCTCCGGCAACAACAAAAACTGCCGAAACAGAAGATAGCCAGTAAAAGGCATGAGAAATCAAATGGATAGAAAATAGCCCAGCACTACAGTGCTCCGACAAAGATAAAAAAAGACTGCCGAAACAGTGCACTTTCGGCAATTTACTGTATTGCAAAATGTGATGAACAATTGGGTTATCCACCACAAATCTTAAATCCTAGCAAGAACAAATCGCTTACCACAACTAAAATTAGAAAAAGACCCTTATGAAACAATTAAATCAGGCCGAACAAAATATATACTAGTATAGTACGATTAAGTCACAAACAAACAGAAAATAGGGTACCAAATAGAATTGGATTCAAAGATAGTTCAGATTTAAGAAAGAAGACGCCGTAACAAAAAAACGTACAAACCCTTACCACAGCAAGAAATTCGAAAATTCCTTACCTTATACAAGCAAATCGGCGGAAGTTCAATCCTCCCAAGCTACGCTACTCGATTGACGCTGAAATTCTCCCAAAAAACGAGCTTTGGGGCTGAAGTGAGGAGGAAAATCAGCAGGGACAGCCAGAGAGGGACGAAAGAGAGGCCGGAAGAAGAAGAAACCTATTTATATCAAAGCCCTAACAGGCGAATTACGTAAACCCCCTGAACTTAATCCACTTATTCAAAATGCACCAAACCTTTTCTAATATTACGAAAAGGCCACAACTTATTTATTTACTTATTTAGTTTATTTATTTATTTTAAATTATAATGTATCATAAATAAATGTTGGGGTATTGCAGGAGAGAAAGTGAGCCAAGAAAGATAAACTGGGTTAGTGGATAATTAAATGTGAATAAACAAATATAATAAAACAAGCGTGAAAAGGGTAAACATAGGAAAACACCTACAAAATCTTTCTTCATTTGAAAAGTAATCATTTTTTTTAGAACAACTAAAAAAATTATATATGACCAATTTGTTTTGAGACGGAAGGAGTATTTAATTATGAGGACATAGCTTTTTATATAGGTAGTTGTCCTACCTTATACTATGTTGCCCGATAAAAGCAAAAGCATATGTGTCGTGACAATTGAACTTGCCTGATTTATAATTAATGTGACACTTAAACACATACAACGAGTGTGCAAACAAGCAATAAACATAGATATGATTGACATATATTCGGAATGTCTATCTTTATGCAAAATAACATTTGTCCTTAGCGGTCCAACAAATTGATGCCAAGTAAAGTGTGTTTGCAGTCAACGCGGAGGTGACACAAGGAATGCAGTCCGAGTCAGATGCCAAGTAGGTTGATGTGGAACACAGTAAGGGTGAAGTAAGGGCATAGATCAAGGACTTCCAAGACAGAACCTGAGGATGACAGTGCTGCGAGGGCGATGGAGCAAGGTGAATACACGACAACAGTCACAGTCCGATGCTTAGGTCTAGAGTCAAGGTCATGTATTCTCTCTCTAGAATTCTGGAGTGAGAAAGTGAATTCTGAAAAATTTCAAGAGTTTGCAAATGAATCCTCAAGACCCCTATTTATAGAGGTTCAGATGATGATGTCATCAACTGACACGTGGCACCCCCGGAAGTGACACATCACCGATGGTTCCACAGGTGCTGGTGCTCTACGAACTGTCGGACCGCATATTCACCCGGCCTGCCCCGCACAACATCGCTCTGTCTCTCTGGAAAGACTGGCTCCCCACAGCACCGGCGTGGCCAGAAAACCCCCTTCATCTAGCCAGCAATCCAAAGCCCATGCAGAGTCCCACTGGTATCGAGAGACGCCGAGCACCTAGTAGCGATGGGGAAGACCCGACGCCCAACTGTCAGGTGGACTGGGCGTGATGCCCTCCGTAGACATGCTTACATCCCGGAGTGACCCCGGGGTCATAGTCCCTAGAGGTTCTAATAAAATCCCTCAATGCCGAAGCACGTAGGCTAGTTACACAGACACCCTGGAGTAGATAGTGTCCCAGAGGAGCCGTCTATCTCGCAGTTGAGTCCTTGTGTAAGAGCACGGAGCTTGCCAAGGTAGTGTCCTGAAGGAGTCGCCTATTCAACATGCCGAGGTAGTATCTCGGAGTAGCCGTCTACCTGGCGGAATGGGAGTCTTCGGAGCATTTAGAGCTCTTTGGCGGAGATGGTGTCCCTGAGGAGTCGCATGTCCCCGTAGGATACTGCACACTCCGGGGAGTGGGTCGACGCACGTTCCATGACCAAGGCAAACTACGCATACTGTGGTAAAAGGATGGATCAACTCGGGGGCGTGGTACTGTGACAGAGAGCTGGGGGACACGACTGCATCAGGGTGTGGCGCATGGGCTTGGTGGATTTTTTGAGGTGTCGGGCACGCGGTAGTGTGACAGAGAGCCAGGGAGCGCGACTGTACTAGTGGCGCGGTGCATGGGCACGACAGAGTGTGTGCAGTGCTGGGGGCACGTGACATGGAAACAATGCACGGGTGTGATGACATGTGTTGAGGAGACGGGCGTTGTATCGGGGGCACGTGACTGGAAGATGGCGCACGGGCGAGGGCGACAGGGGCCGCAGAGTCAGGGCGAGTGACTGGTGTAGCAGAAGTTGGCATTTTGCCAGGGGCACGTGACGCATGGGTGCGGGTGACTGGTGTCGTGGAAGTGGGCATCTTGTCGGGGACGTGAAGCATGAATGGCGCATGAGCACAGGCAACTGGTTGTCACGGAGATAGGGCATAGGGCGCGCGTGACTGGTGTCGCAGAGACAACGTGCGATCGTAAGAGACGTGCGTCTTGGAGTCGGTACCCGGGCGACAATGACGACGGGCATCAGTGAGATGGCAGGTGAGTGCTAGTGACCGGTGTCATGGAGATGATGAGCAGGCAACGGGCGTCGCAAAGATGGCGCACAGCCGTGGTCTCTTGCAGAGAAGTAAAGGTGTCAAGGGGAAGGCCAAAGGCCAACCCTTGGGGGAAGGCCAATGCCAATGCCGAGGGTAAGGCCGAGGCCGACCCCCTAGGGCAAGCGTCAAGGCGCGCTGACAGTTGTTTGTTTCAAAGAAAAATATTGTCATCGATGTCAAATTGGATGAGTTGAAGAGCCTTTGGATCTTTCACTCGGGCTTCTTTGGCAGCCTTCTTCACGGCATGGCTAGAATCGGCCAAGTTTTTCAATTTGACATATTCATCTTCTATAGCCTCCCAAACTTCTTGGCCACAAAGAAAAGTTTTCACTTGGATGCTCTACTGTTCATAGTTGTCTTTCACGAGATTTGGGAAAGGAAATGCTCCACTTTATTGCGTGATGGGCACAATCTACACTACAAGAAAAAGAGTTTTTTTTTGCGACAGACTTTTAGCGACGGAAGCAATTCCGTAGCTAAAAGTCACTTTCAGCGACGGAATGTCCCGTCTCTAAAAGTCCGTCACTGAAAGGATTTAGCAACGGGGCAATCCGTCGGTAAAACCTTTACCGACGGCTTTAGCAACGGATTTTCCGTTGTTAAAAGTTTTTATAAAATTCTTAATTTTCGATCACCTTTTTAAAACAAAATTAACGATGAAATCACCGTGTCGCTAAAACATTCTGTTGCTAAAAAGTATTGTAGCGACAACATTTTCTGTCGCTAGAAATGCCCGTTGCTTAAAGTCTAAAAACTATGGCTTTTAGCGACGGAGAATTCCGTCGCTAAAAGTCCTGTCATAAAAGCCACATTTCCCTTCTTTCTCTTTCTCCGTTTTTCTCTCTCAGTTTCTCACTCACTCTCACCGGCAAGTTTTTCCTTTCTCCAGAGACCCCTCTATTCGGCGACCCCCCCTGCAGCGACATCCCCCCCACGACGTCGTACCCCTCCACTTCTCCCAAGCCCTTCATTGCCACGCCACCATCGTGGCCGCCATCGCACCACCTCATGTAAGCTCCATTTTACCCTAATTTATTTTAATGCATGTAAGTGTAATTGAATTTAATTTGTTATAATGTAGAGTATAATTGAATTGAATTTGTTATAATGTACAGTGTAATTGTATGTGCTTTGTTTTAATTGCTATAATTGTTATAATGTATAATTGTACTAGAAGTTTAATTAATTCTAATTAATAGTAATTAACCCTATTTGAACCCGATTAACCCTAATTAGCGTTAATTAGCCCTAATTAATCCTAATTATCACGAATTAGTCCTAATTAATCTAAATAAACCCTACTTAACTCTAATTAGCCCTAATTAGTCATAATTAAAACTAGTTAGCCCTATTTAATACTAATTAACTTTAATTAAACCCGATTAACCCTAGTTAGCCCTAAGTAACCCTAAGAAACTCCAAATTAGCTCTAGTTAACCTCAATTTAACCTCTAACACATCTTGAATTAGCCCTAATTAATTCAAATTAACCCTAATTTAAATCCCGAATTACCCTAATTATCATAATTAAACCCTAATACATCTCTAATTGGTACAACTCTAACCCAAACTAAACCGTAAACCCATCACAATCACAAGTGACACAATATCAAGTCCGTGAATGAACGCCATATTCCACCGAGAAACGTGAGTCAACTGCCCACATTAGGAATATTCGTTGTTATTTTGTGAAGTCGATTGACAACGAGTTACTTATAACTCGTTGTCAACGAATTTAAAAGTGAATCCATTTGGTAATGGATGATCACGAATCAGACACAGACGTAGCCACCAACCATGGAGCGACCGTCGTTACACGAGGATGAGATCCGTCGCATTGCTGCGGAGGTGTATAGGATGATCACGTAGCATAATCGGGTATAACCACTGTATACGTTTAGTAAACACTATGTACGATTGCTATCAAGATTAATGCGTCCATACCTTTATATGCAGGGCACTTCTGCTGGACATGCCGAGCCGGATCCCTATCACAGTGCCCCCGTGGACGAGGACGATCAGCAGGATCCAGATCCAGAACTTGCCGACCCCTAATCAGCCCTTCCTCTCCTAGTATCCCACTCATGTGCCCTCGTCACTTGTATTCCCCTCCCCTCCCCTACTCTATTGTACTCCGCTCCCATGCCCTCCTTAATTTTGTATACATTTTATTTTTCAATTCATATAGAATCCATTTTTTATATATATGTATTGTGTCTGTTTTAGGGTTAAATAATTGCTCATCGATCAGCAATTATTTAACCATAATGTGCATTGAGAAATATCTACTGGATTGAGAATGATTGTTGAGAATTTGTAATACAGGTTTGGGTATTAAAGAAATTAAAAAAATATTTTAAAATTTTGTTTTACTTTTAGCGACAGATTTGACCTTTAGCAACGGAAATTTCATCGCTAAAGGTTAAAATGACAGAGTTTTAGCCACGGATATTCCGTCGCTAAACGTCATCAATTTTTGAATAATTTTTAGCGATGGATGTTCCGTCGCTAAATTTCTGTCGTTAAAACTTTTGGTGACGAAATTTTCCGTCGCTAAATATTTTATGTAATAAATTATTTTTGAAAAAAGAAAATAAATTGGGGGAAAACATATTTAGCGACGAAATTCAAAATTTTGTCGCAAAATTTTTAACAACGGGGTTATAGGCAATAGACTTTTAGCAACGGCGCTAAAGTGTTTTTTCTTGTAGTGATAAGACATGCAGCAGAAATACTTAGAGCATAATGGAAGAGGGGGAAGTGGAGAGAAGAAACACACAATATAATTTAATCTACTCGATCAATACTTCTTTCATAAAAGTCACTAACTCTTTCCTAGATTGATCTTACTACTCTACCAAATGACTAAGTGATGCACCTATTTATACTATTACATAGAAACACATTTAAAGACTCATTCATATCCTATAGATAACTCCCCTAACCTTTCAATTTTCATCTCCTTATTTAATCACTCACAAGTTAGAAGTAACTCCCCTAACCTTTCACTTTTCATTTTCTCTTCATTTATGCATGTCTTGGTTCTTCCACATAAGGTGTCATAAGTTTGTTGAATCACGATTAACTTTCAACAGAGTTTTCTTGAAATATAAGTATAGATCTAATTCGGCTCTGGAAGGCTAACTAAGGATTTTTGTGTATTACACCCAGAGAGTAGACGATGTTTGCTGGTTACACAATCTATTCCTTCTAACTGCTCAAAGGTTTGTATCGTGATTGTTCAGTATTGCATCCATGTAGCGAACTACATAATTTACTCTATATTTTGTGTTATGTTGTTCCACTTGCTTAAAACCTTCAATATTTTGTTATGCTACATGGATGTATCTAAAACATGATATTAAACGTGTTTCATTTGGTTTAAAGTGTAAGCCCAGGAATGCGTCACAAGCACTACCAGTGGACCAAGCCTGCTGCAATCATTCGTCGTGAGCGAAAGGATTAGGTGAAGAATGAAACTGAGGCACACTAGTTTCTTTGGGACAAGGAAGTATCTATATCATATATATATATATATATATATATATATATATAGACGAAGCGTAATGCGTTGCGGATGCGACACATAAGCTTTTTTGGCTTAATTTTACGCTACACCCTGTACTTAGGGGTCAGTTGCACCCAGTACCCCAGGGTTTTAAAATTGGCACCCAACGCCAAATGACGGTCAAATTGCCTGTTGACTGGACGGCTGTTAGTTTTTCACGGGCAAAATGGGATTATTGAGCGGTCACCTCAAAGAACACCGCAATCACCACCTCACTCTACTCCAATCCGATTCGAGGCTCGGAAGCGATGCAGACAAAGAAATCCAGTCGGCCCATTTACCCAAAAGGCTCGATTACCCACCTTACCCCGAGAATCCGTTGATCAAGCAGTACAGTATGGCGTACTGGATCATGGGCGCTCTGATGATGCCTGAGAAATTTAGAACTGGATCGTTTGCGAGGCGGGTTTTTGACGCCAAGGAGGCGGATGTTGTCTTCGTGCCATTTTTTGCGACACTGAGCGCCGAAATGCAGCTTGGTATGGCCAATGGGATGTTTGACCGTTAGATCAACCCTTACCGACTCCGAACTGGGTACCCAACAGATCAACCCTCGCCGACATCTGGGTCAAATCACCGGCGGTCTCGATACCAGTCTTCAGATCGCCACTAGGGTACCCGACAAAAACCTTCACATTCCCTAACAGACCCGGAACACTTGACCCGTCAGCCAGAACGACATTGGAACGTGCTTGAACCGGTATGGCTGGGCCTTGGGGTCGGACGTCAGGTCCGGGGGGATCTTGGATCCGGACGTGTGGGCGGAGGAGAGGAAAATGCCGTTGCAGGCGTCGGAGGCCAGGGCCGGGGCCGGAGCCTGGGCCGCTGTCGCGTTCTGGGCCTTCTTCCTGGGTTGTCCATCGTTCTAGGGTACTTTATGCAAGAAGGTCCACAGTAGCAGACATGACATTTTCCCATTTCAGTCATTGAGTTGCTTGATAAGACCTTTTTGCCCCAAAAAAACTAACAGTCGTTTGGTCAACATATATTTTGACCGTCATTTGGTGATGGAAGTCAAGATTTTTGAATTGTTTGGTGTTGGGTGCCAATTTTAATACCCTGGGGTGCTAGATGCAACTGACCCCTAAGTACAGGGTGTAGCGTAAAATTAACCCGCTTTTTTTAGTATTATTTTCCCTTTTTACCCCTTACATTTTTGCGACACGTCATAACCTTTTACTTATGCGACACGTCATCCTGTTTGTTTTGATATCACATTCGTTTTTCACTTCTACTTATTAAAGATACATATGGGTCATGATTCTTTGTTTTGATATCACATCCCTTTCTCACTTCTACTTATTAGAGACGCACATGTACCATGACTCTTTACTTTAATTTAATATTTAAAAATGGACAGGTATTATTGACATAATTTTATTAACCTTTATAAGAGTAGAAAACTAATTATGCAACTCTTAAAACTCTACCTATTCAATATACTTACATATAAGGTCTTAATTTTCACTACTAACACCTCAAAAATACTTTAAAAACCTCTACTTATTAAAGTTACACTTGCATCATGACTTATTAAAATAACTTATTATTAAAAAAAAATCACACGTATTATTGGCATAATTTCACTAAACTTTATAACAATAGAAAACATATTCAATATACTAACAAATAAGGTCTTAATTTTCACTACTAACATCCCAAAATTACTTTAAAAATCTCTACTTATTAAAGTCACACATGCATCATGACTTACTATAATTTATTATTAAAAAAATATATAATAGACGAAGCGTAATGCGTTGCGGATGCGACACATATAAGCTTTTTTAGTATTCTTTTCCATTTTTAACCATTATAATTTTGCGACACGTCATCGCCTTTTACTTATGCGAAACGTCATCCAGTTTGTTTTGATATCACATTCATTTTTCAGTTCTACTTATTAGAGATACATATGGGTCATGACTCTTTCTTTTGATATCACATTCCTTTCTCACTTCTACTTATTAGAAATGCACATGTACCATGATTCTTTACTTTAATTTAATATTTAAAAATTCGCAGGTATTATTGCCATAATTTTATTAACCTTTATAAGAGTAGAAAACTAATTATGCAACTTTTAAAACTCTACCTATTCAATATACTTACATATAAGGTCTTAATTTTCACTACTAACACCTCAAAAATACTTTAAAAACCTCTACTTATTAAAGTTACACTTGCATCATGACTTATTACAATAACTTATTATTAAAAAAAAATCACACGTATTATTGGCATAATTTCACTAAACTTTATAACAGTAGAAAACATATTCAATATACTAACAAATAAGGTCTTAATTTTCACTACTAACATCCCAAAATTACTTTAAAAATCTCTACTTATTAAAGTCACACATGCATCATGACTTACTATAATTTATTATTAAAACAATTTCGCATGTATTATTGACATAATTTCACTAAACTTTATAAGTGTAGAAAATCAATTCTGCATCTTCTTGAACTCTACATATTCATTATACCAATATATAAGGTCTTAATTTTCATTACTAATACCTCAAAAGTACTTTAAAACCCTCTTCTTATTAAGGTCACAAATGATTGATGACTATTTATTATTATTTTTCACTGCTACCACCCCAAAAGTGCTTTAAAAACTTATTAAAGTCACGCATGCATCATGACTCTTTATTAGTAAAACAATTCGTAGGTATTATCAGTATAATTTTACTAAACTTTATAAGTATAGAAAATCAATTTTGCACCTTCTACCTATTTAATATACTAACATATAAGGTCTTAATTTTTACTACTAATACATCAAAAGTACTTTAAAAACCTCTTACTAAAGTCATGCATGCATCATGACTCTCAACTATAATTTATTATTAAAGTTTTTTGGGTATCATTGACATAATTTTGCTAAACTTTATAAGAATAAAAATCAATTATGCACCTTTTAAAACTCTACCTATTCAATATGCCAACATATAAGGTCTTAACTTTCATTATTAACACCTTAAAAAGTACTTTTAAAATAAAATAAAAATCTAAAAAATGTAAAATACAGAAATCATGTACGAAATCAAAGATAAATAATTTACAAATTAAGATCTTTTTAATATAATTTACAAAGTGATATGACTTAATTTTTTAAAATATTTTACATTTTTTATATTTTTGAGTGTTTCTTTTGTTATCATTAAGTTTTTTTGAGGTGTCAATACTCAAAAGTAAGTCCCAATATGTTGATACATTGATTAGGTAAAGCTTTAGAAGGTGTAGAATTGGTTTTCTACTCATATAAGATAAACTAAAATTATGGCAACAACAAATGTGAATTTCTAATAATAAATTAAAGTAAACAATCACGGTGCATGTATAATTTTGATAAATATGGATAAGAAAGAAAAAGGATTCGAAAACAAACATGATGATATGTCGCAAAATTGATCTCAAATTCTAAATTGGGAATCATATGCACCAAATCATGTATGAAATTAAAGATAAATAATTCACAAATTAAGACCTTTCAAATTTAGACTTAATTTTCAAAATATTTTACGTTTTTTTTCCTTCATATTTTCAGTCTTTATTTTGTTATCTTAAAGTGTTTTTGAGGTATTAATAGTTAAACTTAAGTTCTATTATGTTGATACATTGATTCGATAGAGTTTTAGAATGTGTGAAATTGGTTATTTTTTTACTCATATAAGCTAAACGAAAATTAAGGCAACAATAACTATGAACTTTTTTTAATAATAAATCAAAGTAAATTCTTTATGATGCATATGTAATTTTGATAAATATGGATAAAAAGGAAAAGGACTCGAAAATAAACATGATGATGTGTCACAAAATGGACCTTAAGTTTAAAATTGGGAGTCATATTTGTATATGACTTACAAATAAAGATCTTTCATTTTTATTTACGAAAATAATATACAAAATGAATATAACTTAATTTTAAAAATATTTTGAAACACCAACATGTAATTTACTTAAGAAATTAATTTTAATGGTGTGACATCAACTTCTAAATTGGGAATCATATAGACCAATAAATGCAAAATAAAAAAGAATCAAACTTAATATAATTTAACTCTTCAAATACAGAAATAACAACTTAATTTCATAAATAATTTTTGAGATTACTGAATTAGAAATAAACAAACATGAATATTCATGGCGTTACTTACGCAACATGTCATATGTTCTAAATATGCAACACAATATCTTATTTGTTTTCATATCTTTTTTCTTTTTTACCCTAACTTACTAACACTTTAATATGGTTTATTATTAAAACAATAGTAGGTCTAATTGCCCAATTTTTGTATACCTTCTAAAACTTGAAAACGCTAACTCTACACCTTCTAAAACTGTACATAATCTATATACTCATATACTAGGCCTTTCAACTTTAAAAAATATTTAAAAATTCAAAATAAAATTTTCAAAGGTAAGATACTAAAATCATCCCCTACTTATTAACTCTTTACTACGATTTATTATTAAACATTTGTTGGTATAATTGTCTCGATATTTATAAATAAATATAAAACTAGAAATCAACTGTACAACTTTTAAAGCTCTATTCTATAGACATATATTTACATATTAGGCTTTGATTCTAACTATTAAAACCTCAAGAGCACTTTAAAAAAATTAAAGAAAAATACGACAATCATGTATAAAACTAAAGACTATACTAAAAAAATAAAGGTTTTTTCTTTTTTATTTTACAAAGCAATACACAAACAAAAAATGACTTAATTTTTTTAAGATACAGCAAAATATCAAAATAGATGTGCATTCAAGAATTAGTTTTACTTAAATAGCACAAACTTTGAAATGAAAATCATACACACCTAAAAAATCTTAAAAAAAAAAAAGGAATCACACCTTATTTGACTTAATGTTCAAACACACTTTGAAATGCCAAAATAGAAATTCACTTTCAGAAATTAATTTTTAGTTAGATTACCTCAACCTCTCAAACTGAAATCTATACTCCTTTTAAATACCGAAAAATATAAGCTATGTGCGTCATCAATTATTAGATTACTCGCGCTTTCAAAAAACTCTAACTAATAAATAATGTAAAAACATGAGAGACAAAATTATATATTGAATTAATTTTATATCTCATAAGTTGGAGATTATTTTTATGCTATACTTAATTAATAAATTAAATAATTTGTATTTTATTTCTATCACAGTCTATACGATAAATTAGACTTGAACAAAAATTTTCTTCATTTGACATATCTTTTACTCAACGGCATAGGATAAAATAATACTTAAAAAGAACCGTATGCTTTTCTTTTAATATTATCATTAACTATCGTTCGTAATCGTACGATATTTCACAAAAGTAATAAATGTAGAATTAATTCGATATTTACTATTTTGAAACATTTTCTAGTTTTATATTTTTTTAGGGTTTCTTTATATTGTGATGATACTTATATATGAAATGCATGAATGCTACATATACTAAATTTGATGGTTCGCTTCACGCGAATATAAATAAAGCTTAGTTCAAAATCAAATATAAATAAAGCTTAGTTCAAAATCATCGACATAACGCCTAAATAACCAACCTTAACTTTACAAAAAATGTACTGACACTCAAGTGTACAAATACATAAGTCGTTAAATATAACTAACTCGGCCCTTGCCCGGGTTACTGGACTAGTAATATATAATAAGCGAAGCTAGAAAGGTATTAATAACTTTTTTACGCGACATATCATCAGATCCTTATTTTAAGATTAATTAACTTGTATATTAGTAAGTCTTATTTAGTTCAAAAAATAATTCTAATCATTCTAAAATTCATCTAACCAATATAGTAATGTATTAAGACTTCTTTTTGACAATTATGTCCTTAAAATTCAAAAAATTAATTCGAATCATTCTGAAATTCAACCTTATCATTATAATAACTTATTAGGATTTAATATTGACTATTGTATCTTCAAAACTACTATCTAATATGAATATAAAAACTCATATACGTAAAAAACGAAAATAACACCTTTGATTTAGAAGAAAAAAATTAATTTTAAAACTAATTCTAATCATTCTAAAACTCTACCTAATCAGTATACTAATATATTAAAACTTCGTTTTGACAATTATGTCATTAAAAGTGTTTTCTAATATGAAAATTAAAATCTATAGACCCAAAAACTAACTTATAAGATTTAGAATAATAATAATTACTTTTAGATTTTGATAGGATCCTTATTTTTATATCTAATCATTCTAAAACTTAACCTTATCATTATACTAACTTATTAGGACGTAACATTGACTACTGTATCTTCAAAACTACTATCTAATACGAATACAAAAACACATATATATAAAAAACGAAAATAATACATTTGAATTAGAAGAAAAAATTTAATTTTAAAACTAATTCTAATCATTCTAAAACTCTACTAATCAATATACTAATCTATTAAGACTTTATTTTGAAAATTATTTCCTTAAAAGTGTTTTCTAATATGAAAAGTAAAATCATAGACCCAAAAACTAACTTATGAGATTTAGAATAAAAATAATTACTTTTAAATTTTGATAGGATCCTTATTTTTATATCTAATTAATTATGCAGGAGTAATGAGGGTTTTCTGTAAGCCCTATGTAACTAGAAAATGATACTTTCAATTTAGAAGAAAATTTTTAGATTAAACAACTTACAAGACTTAGAAAAAAAAATGATCTAACAATTGATTTGAATTTCGATAGGTAGTTTATTTTTAATTTTGAATAATTTTGCAAGAATAATGTGGGTTATATAAATTAAAAATTAATTCTAAACATTTTAGAACTCAACGTAATCAGTATACTAACTTATTATGACTATTGCATTCTTAAAACTACTCTTTAATGTGAATATATATATATATATATATATATATATATATATATATATATATAAATACTCATCGTTAAAAATGAATAATGTCATTATGAGTTTGCATTTTTAAATAAGATCGCCCGACCACCAAACTGGTTATATCCCATATATAAGGATTTAGAAAACAATTAAAACTCTTTATTGTGATTTAATGTTGAAAAATTTGTGGTATAATTGTCACGATATTTGTATACCTTATAAATCGAGAAAATCAATTGTACAACGTTTAAACTCTATGCTACAGACATATATTTAAGTATTCGGCTTTGATTTTGACTATTAAACCTTGATTACATTGTCATTCACTTGTGCAATATTTGCATATACAAATTTGTTTACTTTAGTTCCTTTGAACTATAAGTTAAAAGAACAATGAGTAGATTGTGTTACAGTACCGCTTGACGATATAAAACAAAACCTTAAAGAACGCAAAAACCTAGCGACGACACTGTAACACAATCCATTCATTATTCGTTAAACTTACAGTTCAGAGGACCTAAAGCAAACATATATAGTATATACTTATACAAATATATTACGCAACAATTGCATGACCATCTACTGTATATCATGTTCGTATTGGTCGCCCAAACGTCACTCCGCGACCCCCGTCGCTGGCGCCCGAGCGCCGCACTGCAACACTCCGCCGCGCCCACGCGCCGTGCCACTAACACAATCTTGCCCCCTGGCTCTCTATCACACTACCATGCTCCTTGCATTGGTCCATCCTTTCACCACACCATTCGCACCTTGCCTTGCTCGTGGAACATGCTTCGACCTACTCTCTGGTGTGTGCAACATCCTGTGGGGATAGGTGACTCCTCCGAGCCACTATCTCCGCCAGGGAGCTCTTCAACTCCCCTTCTGCCAGGTAGACGGCTCCTCTGGGATGTTACCTTGGCCAGTTGGGTAGACGGCTCCTCCGGGATACTACATTGACGCGCTTCAAGTGCTCCGGCACAAGGACTCACCCGCGGGGATATGCAACTCTTCCGGGACACTATCTCCGCCAGTGAGCTTTTTAACTCCCCTTCCGCCAGGTAGACGGATCCTCAGGTATGCTACCTCGGCCAGTCAGGTAGACGGCTCCTTCGGGATGCTACCTTGACACGCTCCGAGCGCTCTGACACAAGGACTCACCCGCTGAGATAGACGACTCTTCCGGGACACTATCTCCGCCAGTGAGCTTTTTAACTCCCCTTCCGCCAGGTAGACGGATCCTCAGGGATGCTACCTCGGCCAGTCAGGTAGACGGCTACTTCGGGATGCTACCTTGACACGCTCCGAGTGCTCTGACACAAGGACTCACCTGCGGGGATAGGCGACTCCTTCGGGACACTATCTTCGCCAGGGTGTCTGCGTGACTGGCCTATGTGCTCCGGCACTTAGGGCTTCATCAGAACCCCTAGGGACTATGAACCTCGAGTCACTCCGAGACGGGAGCAGGTCTTCGAAAGGCATCGCGCCTAATCCGCTAGGCAGTTGGGCGTCAGGTCTTCCCTACCACTGCCCGGCCTGTGGGACTCTTCAAGGGCTTGGATTGGTGGCTAGATCAAGGGGGTTCTCTGGCCACACTGATGCTATGGGAGCCAGTCTTTTCAGACAGACAAAACGACACTGTGCGGGGCAGGACGGGTGAATATACGATCCGACAGTCCGTGGAGCACCGGCACCCATGGACCCCTCGGTGATATGTCACTCCCAGGGAACGCCACGTGTCGGTTGATGACATCATTATCTCAACTTTTATAAATTAGGGTCTTGAGAATTCATTCGGGACAGAACATTGACGGTTGGACATTTTCAAAACATTTTCACTTTCTCACTCTAGAATCCTAGAGAGAGAAACATACATGACCTTAACTCTAGACCTAAGCATCAGACTGTGACTGTCGTCGTGTATTCACCCTGCACCATCGCCCTCGCAACACTGCCACTCTCAAGCTCTGTCTGGAAAGCCTTTGGTCTTTGCCCTTAATCCACCCTTACTGTGTCCCACATCAACATACTTGGCATCTAACTCAGACTGCGTTCCTTGTGGCACCTCCACGTCGACTGCAAACCCACTTTCTTTGGCATCATTTTGGCGACTCTGCTGGGGAGGTGAGCATCGCAATGCAGTTCGTTCCTTGCCTGACACACCCAAGCAACCATGCCTCAGCAACGTAGGGCTACTGGGACTACCAGCCAAAGTCTTAACCCAGCCATCCAAGAAGAATCACCTCGAGGATCAAGAAGAGACCAGCCACAACCAACTCCAGTCTCTCCCCGGGATGGATGCACCCAATATGATCGCGATTGTCAATGCCACAATCCAACACCTTACTCCTACCATCACCGAGCTCCAAAACTTTCAATCTTCTCTCATGGCTGTCATCTTAGAAATTAAATGCAAAAATCAATCCAAGTCTTGACTTCACAATTGCCGACTTCTCGAAGCCTCAGAGCTCCGCACCTTGTGACTACTACTCACCCATGTCACCCCAAGCTTTGGGGTTGGCCCCTCCTGTTTAGATACAGCCTTAGGGGGTTGGGCTAGTGCTGGACACTTCTCAGGTCCCAGTGTCGCGACCACTGCTGCCTTGGTCCTCCGGGCCCTCGACAGTAGGACTCGCGGCACCTTAGCCCCCGGCGCCACGCCTTACCCTTGCTCGAAGCACTTCGGAGACTCACGAATCAATTGAGATGAAGCCTAACCCGAACATAACCAGCCGAAACCTAAACACGAGTCATTCCCCCCGCTTACTCCAGTCGACCTTCCCTGACGACCGGCCTTTAGTAGTTGACACTACCCATATGCAAACCATGCCCCAACAAGTTACTCCCCACCACCAACCCCTCTCTATCATCGTCATCCCCTCAATGCCTCAGGTTGCACCGTCTGGGGGCTCTGGTGCCCAGATCATCCTGACAAGGAACAAACCCTCACATGCGTCGTACGTCACCAAACATGACTTTGATGCCCTCCTTCACCGTCTCAAGTAGTCATCCTTACCCCACTCCCCCTCTAAGCTGTCAAACCATGCTCCCTACTCTGGCAGTCTCCCTACCGAGCCCTACCATGTCAAGTACAAGCAATCACACTTCACCTTGTTCAATGGCAAAGAGGGCAATGCCCGCGAGCACCTCACCCGTTTTGCTAGCTCCCTATAGCACTACGGGGAGGATGACACTTTGAAGCTTCGAGAATTTCACAAGTCCCTGGCTGGTCTCGCCTATTCTTGGTATCATCAGATTCCCGACAGTACTATTCACTCCCGGTCTAACATGGTACAACTCTTCCTTGACAAGTTTCACTATGAGACGGAACGTGTGACCATCGTTGACATCGCCAGAATCTGCCAGAACCCTGGGGAAGACCTCAACAACTATATCACGCGATTTCATCACAAGTGCTCTAAATGCACTGACCTCGGTAAAGATGAGACCCTCGTACCCATTTGCACCAAGAACATGAAAGACACCTACATGGTCTACCTTGAAGACCTTCAGCTTCGGTCCTGGGGACATCTCAAAGAAGCTGCGCGACGCACATATGACTCGGTCGGTCTGTCAAAGACCCCGAAGCCCCAAACTCAAATTGCCCTGGCTGCGACGGTGGAAGCAGCTAGTAACGACGACAACAACCGCAAGCGTCAGTCCCAAAGAATGGATGGAAGCTCTGACAAGAGAGGGCAGCCGATGCCTGCCTCGGGATACCCGTGTGACTTGAAGACTGTTAGAACTCTCCTCGAGACTTGGATCAACGACAATGCCATAACCTGCCCAATGCCGACACTGAACCTACCCCGAAAGACTTAGCCCATCCCAACTACTGCCCCTATCACCGGAAGGTCGGTCATGGCCTAAAGTGGTGTAGGGGACTCAAGTTTGCCTTCGCCGACAAGATCGCATCTGGCGAGCTCAAACTCTAAGTCTGGGACATGTGAACCAACTGCCCAAGCCTTGGCCTACCGTAGTGCATTTTCATACTTTTTTTCCCTTCATTTTGCAAAGTTTCCATGTACGCCGTCCCCATGTACCAAGGCATGTTGCCTATCTTTCGTTATCAATGAAGTTACATTTTCCAGACTAAAAAATTTTCAAGCTATAGGGCTCTTGCATAGGTCTACTGACACCACCCTTGATGCCATCACCCGCTCCCTTGGGGGCTTCGCCACTGCCCAACCCCTTCTGCCTCACATTGTAGCGATGTAGTACGTGGTGCATGGGGTGGCTCGACCAACGCTATTGTGGTCGCATCATCATCCCTCATTCACTTTTCTTGACACTTAGAAAAAAAATTCATTGTTTTTTGCAATCGGTCATCAATGATCACCCTCAGCGGTCTCCCTTGGCACCCATGTCTGAGCTCAACACTTCGAGAAAAAAAAAACAAATCTGTGACAAAAATTTTTTTACACCTCTTCTCCATAGGCTCCGTGCAACACTTGGAAAATTTTCTCAACACTTAGAAAAATTTCAAAATTTTCTCCCCCCATTCGCACTCCTCCCTCTCACCCTGCCTCCTCATGGTCGGGTCACACCCTCTCACCCTTGTTCTACACTTAGAAAAATTTTCACAAAATTTTTCATCTTCCCCACACACTCTCTCATCACTCTCATCACCCTCTCCATCTTCATTCACTATCCCTCTCACATTTCCCTCTCTTTCGTCAACATCCAAAGCCCTATCAGCCTTTCCTTTTTTTTCACAATCTCTCTTACTCTCTCTCTTTTGCTTTCATCAAATAATTAGAGTTCATTCCCCCCCACCCTATGCTCTTATCTTCCTCCTTGAGGCAAAGGTAAAAAAAAAATCAAAAATTCAAAAGAAAAAGTCATCTGGGCAGAACCCACCCTCGTGACCCGCCCAACCCGCGCCCTGACCCGTGCGCCCGTCTGCTCTATCTGTTTTATGCCCATAACCCGACCCAACCCGAATCCAGACCCGCTCCCCATCAAAACCCTAATTTACCCAAAACCCTATTTTTCCCATCTCTTTCTCTTTTTTCGAGCCGCCCAGCCTTGCGCGGCCACATCCCCCGGCCACGGCCGGCTGTCCTCCTTTCCTTTCCACGCCGGCGAACTCCCTCTTGCCCCCACATCTCTCATCTCTTCCCCTCCGCCCCTCGTCCCATCCCATACGCCGCGGCACCCTACCGCCATCGCACCCCTTCTTCCCCTTTCCCTCTATTGCCGACCCAAACTCGACCACATCCCCCCTCGGCCTCGGCCCCCTTTCTTCCCACTACCCCTCTCCCTTTCGCCCATCACCCCACCCGCACCATGCTGCCTCAGCCTCAGCCAAGGGACCTTGGTCGGTCTCAGCCTTACGGCCTTGGTCGGCCTCGGCCACTTGGTTGGCCGGCCTTGGCCCTCCCTCTCATTTCTCTCCTTCTCCCCTCATTTTTCATCCTACCTCTCGGCCTCGCGCCGCCGCGGCTGCCCACCCTTCCCTTTCATTTTCTCTCCACATGTCCCCATTTTGGCCGACCCCAACCCCTTCTTCATCGCTGAGCCCGACCCATCCCCTTTCACCGCGGCCAAACTTCGGCCACCACTTTAGGCCTCCCACCTCTCCATCTCTTCGTTCCTCTCATAACCAAAGCCATTTACTCCAGCCCAAAACACAACCGCAGCCACCCCCCTCGAGAACCTTCACACTTCAGTCACTACCCAAGTCCACCTCAGTCACCACTCAAGTCCACCCCGCCACCTTTGACCTTCCCATATTCATCCAACGACCACACACCAAGGCCAGCACTTCAAAATTTTTTTTACAACATTGACCGACGGGCATTGCTCGCACCCCTGCGCCCGTCGTGGACTGCCCCTGCATCGCGACGCCCGATCGTGCCTTATTCGCACCCCGCATCACGACGTCCTTGCATCAACGTCCGTGGTAAGTGGTGCGCGAGGTAGCTCGAACCACCTACTTCTATTCATTCTTCAATGCATGTCGCCATGGTCGGCACGGCGAAACTTGTCGCCCATCACCCGGGTGACGTCTCCGCAATGGTAGTCGTTCGACACTCGGGTGCCCTTTTTGCGACCCCCATCGCCAGCGACGCTTGTCACCCATTGCCCGGGTGACGTCTCCGCGACGTTCATCGTCCGTCACCCAGGCGTCGTCTCCACTACCGTACCCCTGCACCCTATCAACGTGTCTCAGTCGCCATACCAAGCATTCCAAGATTTCAGTAGGTGGTGCACGAGGTGGCTCGAGCCACCTACTCTTCACCTTCGTCATTCAGAGACGACGTCACCTACTCTTTGGCCAAAGAACATAAAAAATTCTTCCAAGTGTTTATGCGAGCAGTGCCCGCTAGGGCTGCCCCTCTACGCACACCACACGCATGGCACTTATGTTCCCAACCTATTCTGGTCACACCTAAAGCCCACTGGGGTCAAAATTTCCATGACACGTCAGCACAAGCAACAGTTAATATTCAACGCTCACAACTGGTCAGAGCGTGCACGTTCAAGTCACGTGCACTTCTCACGTTCGTTACGTTCATCACTAAGAAGCTCATTTTTGCGCGAAGACTCATAACGCTGCGACCGTCGCATGTCGCACGTCGCCGCGCGCCATGGCACTTTCCCAAGGAGGTTGGCCTTGGCCTCCCCCTTGGGGTCAACCTTGGCCTTGGCCTTCCCCTTGGGGTAAGCCTCGGCCTTCGCCTTCCCCTTAGGGTCGGCCTCGGCCTCCCCTTGAGGTTGGCATTTGCCTTCCCCCAAGGGTTGGCCTTTGGCATCCATCCTTAACACCTTCACTTCTCTTCAAAGGACCATACATCACTCCGCGACCCCTCGCCCGGACGTCACTCTGTGACCCCGTCACCCGTACATCACTTCATGACCCCGTCGTCCGGACGTCACTCCGCGACCCCATCACCCGGATGTCAATCCGCGACCCAGTCGCCTGGACTTCACTCCATGACCACGTTGCCCGGACATCATTCCGCGACCACGTCGCCCAGAGTGACCCCCGTCGCCCAGACGTCACTTCGCGATCCCCGTCGCCGGTGCCCGAGTGCCGCACTCCAACACTTCGCTGCGCCACTAACACAGTCATGCCCCCTGGCTCTCTGTCACGCTACCATGCTCCTTGCATTGGTCCATCCTGTCACGCTACCATGCTCCTTGCATTGGTCCATCCTGTCACCACACCATACGCAACTTACCTTGGTCGTGGAACATGCTTCGACCCACTCTCCGGAATGTGCAATATCCTACGGGGATGGACGACTCCTCCGGGACACTACTCCGCCAGGGAGCTCTTCAACTCCTCTTCCGCCAGGTAGACGACTCTTGCGAGATGCTACCTTGATGCGCTCCGAGTGCTCCGGCACGAGGACTAACCCGCGGGGATAAGCGACTCGTCCAGGACTAACCCGCGGGGATAAGCGACTCGTCCAGGACTTTATCTCCGCCATGGAGCTCTTCAACTCCTTTTCGTCAGGTAGACGTCTCATCCGGGATGCTACCTTGGCCCGTCAGGTAGACGGTTCCTCTGGGATGCTACCTTGACGAGCTCCGAGTGCTCAGGCACAAGGACTCACCCGCAAGGATATGCGACTCCTCCGGGACACTGTCTCCGCTAGGGAGCTTTTTAACTCCCCTTCCGCCGGGTGGACGGCTGCTTCGGGATGCTACCTCGGTCAGTCAGGTAAACGGCTCCTCTAGGATGCTACCTTGACGCGCTCTGAGTGCTCCGGCATAAGGACTCATCCGCGGAGATAGGCGACTCCTCCGGGACACTATGTCTGCCAGGGAGCTCTAAGTGCTCTGGCACGAAGACTCCCCTTTTTCCAGGTAGACGGCTCCTCCGGGATGCTACCTTGGCCGGCCAGGTAGACGGCCCCTCCAGGATGCTACCTCAGCCTGCGGAATAGGCGACTCCTCTGGGACACTATCTCTGTCAGGGTGTCTACGTGACTGGCCTACGTGCTTCGGCACTGGGGGCTTCATCAGCACCCTTAAGGACTATGACGCCCGGGTCACTTCGAGACGGGAGCAGGTCTGCGAAGGGAATCACGCCTAGTCTGCCTGGCAGTTGGGTGTCGGGTCTTCCCTACCACTGGCCGGCTTGTGGGACTCTACAGGGGCTTGGATTGGTAGCTAAATCAAGGGGGTTCTCTGGCCACACTGACGCTGTGGGAGCCAGTCTTTTTAGACAGATAGAGTGACGCTGTGCGGGGCAGGCCGGGTGAATATACGATTCAACAGTCCGTAGAGCACCGGCACCCGTGGACCCCTCGATGACGTGTCACTCCCAGGGAAGGTCACGTGTCGATTGATGACATCATCATCTCAACCTCTATAAATAGGGGTCGTGAGAATTCATTCAAGACGGAACATTGACAGTTGGACATTTTCAGAACATTTTTATTATGACTTTATTTTAATATTATATATGGAAAACGCTCTCTAACATGAATTATTAACCTGTAAACAAAAAATTACTTAAGGGATTTAATAAGAAAAAATAGATACTATTTTAAATTCATAATTAAGATTTATGTAAATTCAAATATGAATTTAACTTGATTAATATGTTGGTTAAAAATTTTTCTCAATAATTTCTTTGCTCTAAGGTCTTGCGCTATCTTATTTAGTCGCATTTGTTAAAGATAGAAATACCATAATATGTAGATTCTATATGAGATATATTAAAAAACAAATTAGTGTAAATATAAAACTTTAAGTATGAGAGCATTTCTTAAATTCAACTAATTTTATGTTGGAAAAGTTTTGAACCAATTGTTTTCTATGGTATTTTTAATGTGAGTAATTAAACTCACATTTTTAATGGTATTTTTAATGTGAGTAATTAAACTCATACCCTAAATTATGCATTAGCAATATACCATTTATGATTTATGTTAATTTTTATAATTCTAAATAGAATTGCATATAAAATCTAAAAAGGTATTAGTTATGTTGTGATGAAAGTAGATTAAAACTTAGATTGAAAACCTTACTATTTCTGAAGATAAATCTTACTTGATAAACATACTTATTGTATACTTTATGAAATATTGGTTAAATTTTGTTCAATTATTTTCTTACTATGAGGTTTTGAGCTATCCTATATAT
Source organism: Escallonia rubra (assembly GCA_033065855.1). Lineage (NCBI taxonomy): Eukaryota > Viridiplantae > Streptophyta > Magnoliopsida > Escalloniales > Escalloniaceae > Escallonia > Escallonia rubra. The sequence continues at coordinate 466,803 of JAVXUO010000878.1, forward strand.
CAAGTTGATTAAACTTTTTAAGCTTTACATGATTACCTCATGTACTGATTAATATTTTCTCTGTATACTTTGTTGGTATATTACACTTGCTTCTAAAAATACCACATCATCCTTACTTAATTATTGTTGTTGATTAACTTTTATAATTAAATAACATGCTATAAACAAATATATGGACCAAAATTTTCTCTATCAAAATTCAACGAATATGCAATCCATTCAGAGGGAAAAATAATTTTTAAAAGATACTTACAAAATAAAAAAATGTCTTGTGTAATAGCAAATTAATCTCAATATGTTCTTCACATATTTTTATCAGTAGAATTTACTTTTTCTTTTTTGTATACTAAATAAATTTTTAAGCTTTGTTCATCTATATAGTTACCAAATCAAAATTAGCAATATGTACAAGGACATTACTTATTGATATTTCACCAGAAATATTAGTTTATTTTATTACAAGAACGTTCAAGTTGAAAATTAAAGTAAATATCTTTGATGAAATAACCATAATTATAAAATTATACAATATATTTTATTATGAATTTCAAAACTATTACGATAAATTACTTTTAATATACCGTCCCGTGTTTGGCACGGAATTCTGGGCTAGTATTGACATTATGCTGACAATTCCGTAGCTTTTGTAAGAGTGTATTGAGCTTTCGAGTGGTTGTTTAAACGAATTCTTGCAAGTTTTTGCTTGGTTCACGTAAGTTCTCTTATTGCCATTAAACTCTTAGAAGTAAAACAACTGCTCGTATTGTTAGTGAAGCTAACTACAGTAGTGTGTTCCTTTCGACTGATCTATGGGGCTTTCTTTGCTTACGAGTTCTCTTTCCTTCTGTATCAGATATGTGCCAATTCCATTACCAGCATACTGTCGTACTCATGGGTTTGATTTATGTGAACTCTGTATATTAACATATATTGCTTGATTGTTTATAGGTGAACACATGAAAGGGGTTTGTTTTCACGGATTGCTTTGAATGATACATCAGCACATTATAGGGGTTTTAGTTAAACCACTCCATGTGACATTTAACTACGCCAAAACGCTTTTTAAGACTTTCAGGGACGAAGAGGTTACCGTTTCTATCTATGAATCTCAATTTGTTGAATCTCTATCCATCTTTCGGGCAGGCAGTAAGTTTATCGATCAACTTCATTTTCCCTAGTTGCTATCTTGGGAAAGAGTGGGCATAGTGAGTCCGAATTTCCACCTTCCGATGTCTATAGGAGTGGGCTGAAGTAAAACTTATTATTACGTTCATAATTTAACGTGAGACAACATATTCTTCGTTTTGACTCTCTTTTGAATAAACCACCTAGACACTTGCGACAAAGTGTATAACTTTTCGTGCCAAACATGTCACTGAACACACGTGAAAACAACAACAAATGTAGCAATAAGAATGACAATTAACCACTGCTTGACATTGACAAAGGAGACCTATGAGTCAAGAGAGAAGTGGGAATGGTTATTAGGTTTCTTAAGAAGCTCTCAAAGTTTGAGATAATCCTTTGAGACTGGCCTGAACACTTGACCTGCCTGCGTCTCTATCAATTCCAACTGCCCTTTAAACATGTGCATGTAAACAATCCAATCTCCATTTCCGATCGGGCTAGGCATTGGCATGATGTGCCCGGCCTCCCCTCCCCACGGGAAATGGTAAGACCCGAATGCCGGCCCACCCCATCCGAAGTTCATCTTCTTTACCGGGAACCTCTGTCCCGATGAAACCACGAGCGAAGTGCCCTCTTCTTGTCCCCTGCTGCGATAAATCCTCGCCAATGCTGGCTCTGGACGGTGGGCTTCCACCCAGTCTATTAGCCCCAGGAAATGCTCCTTGTTCGCCGCGCTCTCCAAAACCTCATGAACTGCATCCGCTATCGAACTTAGTTGGCTTTCTTTGAGCTCCTTGAAGCTCTTCTCACCGAACGGGATCGACAAAACGTTCCCAAAGTACGACGCCATCAGATTTCTGTCGTCCTCCAGCCTCGCCCTCCCGTCCACAACAATGCCCATCCGGCATGTCTTGTTGTTTTCCGAGCAAACGGGGACGACCACTTTCCACAGGAAGGCGGTGAACGCCTGAAGCTTAGTTGTTCTTCTATACTTTCCGCTACTTGCCAGTGATTGAAGCCGATTGAGCTGGTCCGCTTCAACATAATATATGCGGCTTATCAGGCGATCTTCACTGGCCAGTGACTGAGAGCCATTGGGAAGTGGCAGTGCCGAGACTGGCATGAAAAAGTCGTCAACGGATTGATCGAAGCATCCGGGATGACGAGGATTGAGAAGGGATCGACGAAACGACGGAACGCAGGTTACTGGCTTGGATTGAGCGATTTCGGCCCATGAAACGAGGAACATGTTGGCCGAGTAGGCATCGGCCACTCGATGGTCAAACGTGCATCCCACCACTAGACCCCCGCACCTGAGTTTCGTAACCTGTAAACATATCACGTTAACGATTAATCAATAATTGGGGAAGTCTAGTTGCATTGTCTTAAACACTAGAGCTCGTAACGTTCAAATGCTTGAATCGAAATGTGGCTTATTTGAGAGTCAATATTTGAAAGAAAAAACAAAGTAGCAAAACGAAAAAAGCTAGGAGAAATATATAACTTTAGGCGAAAACAGTACGCCGATAAATAGAAAGAATTTCTGAACAAATTGTTATGCCATTTTGTGTAGATATTTAGCAAGAGGGTAAGTTATGTGAGTCTCACCACGTGGCATCTCACTTGTATAACTGCTCTATTGCACTATTATAGTTTCACCTTATTATTACAACAAAAACGGTAGGGTTGGTCAGTTTCATATGTGATGGTCACCAATTTCTAAAAATATAATCCGGGTCAAACATTGGAAAATATATAGTTATGAGGTATCCAGAAAATATATTTTATTTCTCATTTTCAAAAATGATTTAATAACTCAACTTCTCCTATATATTTTTGGGGAAATTTTGATTACAAATTGGATAGTAATAATAGCATAAAACTCCCATATAGAGTCATAAAATGGTTGCAAAATACATCATTGGCTCTTAATAAGTGACACGTACTAAAAAATGCTTCTAAGAGTTGTTGCTAAAGATGTCTACCAAAATGCCATTGGCAATATGGAACGATAAGTAATAGTCACTGTATGAGGGGTAGGGGCGGGGGTCGGGTGGGATGGTGTAAGTTATTCCTATTACTGAAGTTGCACATCTATATTTCGGAACTCTATTGCATATGTTCTAATTTACAAAAACAAAGTGAGTAAAAATGCTGCAGAACATGGAGTAAGATATTAAGCATTATAAATTGGTAGATATATTTCCTAACAGCTTAAGTTTTTCGAACTGATGGTAACTTAAAAAAGTATCAGAGTTCTAGTTTTGCAAAATTCTTAGGTTCAATTTTTCCGCTTGCATATTTGGTGTCCCCTCTTATGATGATACAATTTGTAATTCATTTATTTATGCACTTGGTTGCACTTACGTTTATATCTCACTAGGTTGTGTTTGGATATAGGATTTGAACTGGGGATTTGACTTTGGTAGGGTATTTGTAAATCACTTGAACAAAATATCTTGTTTGGATAGTTCAAAATGAATTTTTTTAAATTTCGGAGTGATTTGAACTGTGGATTTGGGGTCACCAAATCCACAGTTCAAATCACTAGTTTGAACTAGTTATTTGTCAAATTCACTCCAATACTTTACAAACCCATAATAACTAGTTCCTTATTTTTTAGGAATCTTGTCTCCCACCTTTTTAACTAGGAGTGAGCATCAAACCGTTCAAACCGATCCGAATCGCTCAAACCGATCAAACCGAACCAATCCAATCCGAACCGTCCAAAGATCTTAACGGTTTGGTTTCACATTTTCCAAACCGACCTTGGTTCGGTTTGGTTCACGGTTCACATCTTTGAAACCGATTCCAAACCGAACCGAACCGACCTATGATATGTTAATGTATTTTTAGTAACATTCTATTGATAATTACACATATAAGGTATTAAGCAACTCCAAAATAAACAAATCTTGAAAGTTAAAAGAAACAAAAATATTAACAACACTTAGAACACAAAAAAATTGTGACCAATATCTAGTTTATATTTACTCATTCTTTCTTATTCATCAACGAGAACTTATATATCGAATGAAATAAGATTACATGCAATTTAGAAAAAATATAACTTCAATTAGTAGGGTGCAAAGTAACGACCACTTTAAGTGGACAAACCGATCCAAACCGACTAAACCGAACTGTTTAAACCGACCAAACCGAACCGTCCAAACCGATGATGTTTGGTTTGGTTCGGTTCACAAATTTTCAAACCGAGGGGTAACGGTTCGGTTTACGGTTTGACCCCCAAACCGAACCGTGCTCACCCCTATTTTTAACAACTTTTTGCTTCCTTTCTTCCAAACAAGATATTTCGAAAATGATAGAATTTGTAAATCAGGGGATTTCGAAATGAGGGCATTTAAAAATACCCGATATTTCTAAATCCCATATCCAAACACACTCTAATATCTCTCTTCAAGACCGTTAAGACAAGAGATCGGACAAAAGCAACAAACCAAAATAGCATATGTTTTGCTTTTACATTTTTGCTCGGCTTTTCTACGTAAAGGGTTGTCTGATAAAACTTTGTGCTAACAAATGGTGAAGCGCAACTATCTTAAACTACATGCAAAATGACCTGGACAGAGAGCGCTCCACTCTTCTTCTTGGGCACCAGTTTGCCCTCAACGCACTCGTCCGGATTGTACAAGTTGAGGTCTCGGAGCTCAACGTCCGCAGAGGCTTCAATGAAGTCCACCCCGCGGTTGTTGCAGTGAAGCTCAGGCTCCCCCATTGTGTTCTGCAGAACCTCCCCCGCGAATGCATAGTAGGACACTAAGGTTTCGGCCATTGATTTCTTGAGAATGCTCGCCATGGACTCAAACGTAAGCGACTTATGCCCCAAGGTTTGTTTCTTGTAACAGAAGAAAACGCCCACGTCGAGAGGAGGCAGAAGCAAGTCTAGGTTTGACAGTGGTAGCCAGTGCTCCTGCATGGGCAGCACCGCCGCCACCACTTCTCTCTTGCTCACCTTCACCGAGAAGTCCCCTTTGCCACCCATGTTTACGCTTGTCTGAGGGAGAAACTTATGTCTTGGGTGATGGAAAAGGCTGGCAAGCAGGCAAATAAATAGGGAAGAAAGGACTGTTTAGGGAGTAGTTTGAGAAAAGTCTATTTTGAATAATAACCGATAATTACCTCATGAAACCACCAAACTCTACTTGTTATTTGTTTTGGTAGTGTAAGCACCTAACTCACCCATAACAAGGAAAAACAATTTTTTTTTGCAGGTGAAGACATTTTTTAGATGTTTATTTTTCGAAAGGCTTAACCGTATAAAGTATTGTCCAAACTTTACAAGAACTCCAACTAACAAATAGGCGCAATTTTTGTCTTTAATCAACGATTAGTATGATTGTTTCCAAAGAAGAAAAAACTTTTACCACAATGGGCAATGTATAATTACGTTATAATGACCCTGTTTCCCTGTCTTTCTTCCCCTATTTGCGTCGGCGTAAATACATAGTAGATAAAATGTGAACTTTGAGTGCGCCACTTTATCATGTTAACAAGATTTGTAAGTACTTTATAACGATAATAGTAACCAAATATCTTCATTCTAACCAACTAGTAGAATCATGTTCATCTTAAGTCGTACTTCTATCTCCCTGCCTCCTTCGTTCCTCTGCCCCTCTCGGGATGATATCTTGATCTCTCTCGTTTCGTCACATTAAAAGAAAAAAACATATATTTGTGAAAGATGAAGACGAAAACTAAAAAATAGACGACAAACAGCTTGAGGTTTAAAGTTTACCATCTCGTCACTCTTCAAATAACTGTCCAATTTTAAACGTGGTAATGACTTAGATTCTAATCTCTTTGATGACTATTACTATTTCGGTCATAAACTCTTACTCACGTTAATTAACAAAACTGCCTTTCCCTTTCCTTTCTCCAGCTATTCATTTCTGTTTCCTTCTATCAAAGCGCTACGCCTTCCTCTACCCTCGCTTGATCTCACTCTCTGAAACACCGTGCACTCTAATCTAAATAAACCTAGAGAAGCTAACGTAGATGTCAATGTCAATTATGATTAAATTAAACAGGATCCACATGGTCGAACAATCCAGTGATCAATCATTTTCAAGCGATTGGGCTGCTAAAAAGTCAAGATTCTTAGCTTAAATGTGTAGTCTGATATATTGACCGCTAAGCACGAGGGCCACTTGGAAAGCCAGAATCTTTTAGGTCACCGCTAAGCACGAGGGCCACTTGCATGTTATCATTAATTTTGCATGTTATCACCTTAAGCTGAAATGTCATAGTATCTCATTTAAAATTGCGAGATTATTTGACTCTTTTATGCATGGTTATTTGCAGCAAAAAATAGCATCACGAGAAAGTTTCAGATGAGTGCGAATAATGCTTAACGTAAAGTGTGTGTAAAAAGGATAAAAATTGTCTTACACAAAATTCTATCTGAAGCTTTGGATTGTTGTCCGATTTCCTGAGAGTTAAAAGAGTTGACCCACAATGCTGCACGTATGAACTTCCGCTTCTATCAAGTCCATATAAGCTTATTATGTTGTCACACAAAAAGAATAATAATAAGAAGACAAAACAAAATTTCATAGGCTAAATATACACTAACTATTGGATTCAACTACATAAATGCAACTACCACTTTTAGAATAAAAAGAAGGTTAGACCAGATACACCACCCTAGCTTTTTTTAAACCAAAAAACTGTATAGTTAGAGTTTTAGATTGTACGGGAAAATATTTTTGAAAGGGTTACAGATGGTCTTATTCTTGAGCTTCGAAAGACTTCACCTTGGGACGATGTATGAGTAAAGTTCCACTTCAAGCTGATTAAAGCTAAAAATTTTGTGCAATGAGAAAATAAAGCTTAGAATAATATGACTTGTAAAATGTGTCTAGCCAAAAAAAAAGTTCAAATTCATAAAGTGGGCAAAATATTACCGTCTTACTCCACCAAAAATAACTTACACACAAGTAAAACATAATATAGCAGCTATACAACTTGAATTACCAATATTCTTTCTTTCGCATTGACGTCGCTGATAAAAAACATATACTTGTATTATGTACTTGCATAACTATGTATCTATATCAATATACAATTTACTATCATTGCTGGGTAGACTTTTCATCCTTGGGCTTCTTGGGCACATAGATAAAAATTGCACTTTTGTTTTGTTCAACTACTTAATCATATGCAATATTACGAAATATTTGTTAGCACAAATCGGCCATTTGGATGAACTTTATGCCAGTAAATTTTGCAACAGGTATGTGAGTGTGAGGGTATTAAGTACAGTTGTGTGGGTTATTGGGGTTAATTTTACGTTACATCCTGTACTTAGGGGTCAGTTGCACCCAGCACCCCAGAATTTTAAAATTGGCACCCAACACCAAATGACGGTCAAACTGCCTGTTGACTAGACGGCTGTTAGTTTTTCAGGGGCAAAATGGGATTATTGAGTGGTCAGAGCAACTCTTGAGCGGTCAGAGCAATGGCCTCAAGGGACACCGCAATCACCACCTCACTCTGATCTGTTCCTTCACTCTTTATCTCGCTCTCCCTCGTTTGCACCCTTTCACTCTCTTTCCATAAGAGCACATCAAAAATCCCTAATTCCCATCTTCCCCAAACACATCCCCGAACCTGATCCCCAAATCTCACCAGATTAACAACACACCCTCGATCCCATCGATCCCCAAATCTCACCACTCCCGTACACAAAATCACACACACTGTCATAATGTATAGCAACTTCAAGGAGCAGGCCGAGTAGGTCGAACAGGCTGTGGAAGAGGACCACGCCGGCAATTACACCAAGGCTTTCCCTGGGTGGAGGAGATCAGGGTGTGTTGGACGAAGACGGCTCGAAGTCGACGATTAAGGTGGACGAGGCGGTGACCTCATGGTCGAAGACTAAGCCCAAGAAGGGGGGTGAGGTCAGTGATAGATACAGATTGTGGGGTTGGTTGGTTGTGCAGGGTGTGGGTCAATGGTGAAGTGAGGTTGTGAGTGCAAAGATAGATTGTAGGATTGGGTAATGGGTACGGTGGTGATTTGGTACTGGGGTGGTTGTGCGGTGGCGATTGTGACGATGTGGTGACTGACACATGTTTATGGGTGCGGCGTTTGTACAGGTTTGGGTCAATCATGCGGCGTTTGTGCAGGTGGACTGTGAAAGAGTGGACGGTAATTACACCAAAACCGCATGAAGGCGGTGGGCTATGAAAGAGTGGACGGCAATTACACCAAGGCCGCATGAAGGCGGTGGGCAAAGAGGACCACACCGGCAATTACACCAAGGCCTGGACTCGAACCGGTATGGCTGGGCCTTGGGGTCGGACCTCAAGTCCGGGGGGATCTTGGATCCGGACGTGTGGGCGTAGGAGAGGAAAATGCCGTTGCAGGCGTCGGAGGCCAGGACCGGAGCCTGGGCTGCTGTCGCGTTCTCGGCCTTCTTCCTGGGTTGTCCATCGTTCTAGCGTACTTTATGCAAGAAGGTCCACAGTAACAGTCATGGCATTTTCCCATTTCAGTCATTGAGTTGCTTGATAAGACATTTTTGCCCCAAAAAAACTAACAGTCGTTTGGTCAACATATATTTTGACCGTCATTTGGTGATGGAAGTCAAGATTTTTGAATTGTTTGGTGTTGGATGCCAATTTTAAAACCCTGGGGTGCCGGGTGCAACTGACCCCTAAGTACAGGGTGTAGCGTAAAATTAACCCGGGTTATTGAGTAGAGTTCTCCAGCTTTTATATTCACGCTTGCCGCTAGCAGGTTCTTCTACTTCAAATTAGTTTCTCTCTTCGGTTTGATCGTGTAAATCCTTCTCTAATTCAAATCTGAAAAATCTCTTGTTTTTATTTGTCTCTCAATTAATGGGACATAAGCGGGTTTAATTTAGCATCAGGTGCGAGGTCCAACCTATAGGGGGTATGGGTGTTCTTCGGTCTCTGCCATGCTTATAACCTGAATTATCGGGAAAAAGAGAATTGCTATATAACCTGAAATATTTGCGTGCAACAGACTGATGCAGAGACTACTTTCTCTATGTCCGGAGAACTTCGGCTGTTTGACATGCTCCATTAAGTTGCTGTCTGGTAATAAAAGGGGCAGGGTTATTTGCCCATATAAGGTTTTTGTTCATCTTCATAGGAATGGTTCTCCAATTTATTAGATACTCGTAAACCCTAAAAGTATGACCAGTTCTTCAGGTTAGAACACATACCAAAGTTACACGTATGGCAGAGATATGATAAAACATTAAGTTTGATAAATTGACCAAGTCGTGTCAATATGGCTACAAAAAGTAATTCAAAATAAAAGACAGGAAGAGAGGAAAATAAGCAAAAAGATGTAACTGAGCATATTTACCACTTATGGAGATGGTGAAGTTCAGTGGAAGCGTGGAGATAAACTGAGGTCGTAGAAAGGGGAGGTAATTTTGGTCTATGAGATTTTGTTATTAATTAGAAGTCTCTTAGCCTTTAGATGTAGAAATTTAGAGAGTCCATATAAGTTGAGAGACTGAAGTCTTTTAGCCTTTAATTAGATGTAGAACTTTAGAGAGTCCATATAAGTTGGGAGAGTCTCACAATGAAAGTTAAAAGGCTGATTTGTCAAGTAGAGAAAGCTCATTGAACCCTACTTGTCGCAAATATAAAAGTCCAAAAATCCTACGTGTCGCAAATTTAAGCGAATGTTTCAGCTTTTTATATATACTAGCTAATGGACCCGTGCAATGCACGGGATGAGATGAAATTTTGATTTCCAATCAACTAAATACCTTAGTATGGTGTAATAAACTCTAACTTCAAGAGAAGAAAGAAAGAAAATGAGTTCAAAATTTAAAAATTCTCAAATTAGTCTACTGCTCAAGACAATAAATAAGAATTGTATTGATGATAATTCATTAAACAAAGAGAACATTTTAGCTCAAATTTAGTGATATCAATCTATTGTCGAAAACCACTATGAAGGAGAAAAAAGAAGGTGCCATAACTTTGACACATATGCATTTGTACCAAAATCCAATGAAGAATGTTTGTATTTTCATGTCATAGTAAAATGCCTACTGCATTTATTCTTATAGTGACAAAGGAGTGGATTTTGCAAAAGATGTTTCAAATTTGTGTCCTACTCAACTTTTTATTTATTTATTTAAGTACTTGGTGCATTTCTATATTTCTTGAAGTTAAGTTATACATGCATGCACGGCGAAGGAAACCTGGAAGAGAGATTATAATCCAAATTCAACAAGAGTTGATCCTAAACCAAGTGTAAAAGCTAGACTTAAAATTGATCCTTAATGCTACAAACTCACAATAAAGCTTAGCAAATAAAAGATTCCCTCAAAAGTTACCAATAGCAATCTCATAAGAGCAAATGTTGCCGCTTTAGATTTCCTTGGAATTTTAAGCCGTCTTTCATAGTTCGCAAAAAAATTAATAAAAGTTTATGCAATACAGATATACCAATGAATGAATTAGTAAAGCAAATGACATAATCACTTACCAAAAGAGATTCAAAATGAACCGAGTATATTTCTGTTATTTATTCTTTTGTATTTCAAGGACCAAATGTTGTAAGTGTTCGATATTAAACTGAAGCCTTCGATCTTCCATTTGGTTGTCTTCTCGTGACAAATGAAAAAATAAACTATAAACCAAGCAATTAACAACAGGAGTATAGAACTTGCTAGGAAATATTTAAGTGTAAGGGAAAAAATGGTGGTCTCAAATATGCTAGTTAGGCGTAGAAAGATGCAAATGTACAGTCTCTTATGGGATAAAAAGTAGTTGGTCATGAAAAAACACTCATTAAATTTTTTCAATTATCAATAATATTTGAATGGAAAGGTACTCTAAGCGTATCACATAAAATGAACACATCAAAGTAATTAAATAAGCTTGTTGTCACGTGAACAATGATTTTGGATAAAAGTATACTTATGAGGCTTTGCAATACCACTCAATTGTAACTCACATAAGTTTGTTACAATATGAACTATGACTTTTCTGAAAAAAAACTTGCGAGGCTATTTAACACCACTCAATTGTACTTAAGAATAGAAAGTAGCAAGAAAATTTTAGATTTAGCGATAGATAACTTGAGGCAGATGACTTTCATAGCGTCGGCAGATTAAGCAAAGAGGACACATGCAGGTACCTCACGCCTTGGCGTGTTTTCGAGCCTCATGAGCTTCTAACACCTAATGGTGCATGCATTGAAACTTCTTGTCAAACCCACGTAAGCTTGAGGATTTTGTGAATAAGCAAACCAGCTATTAAAACATAAATGGAAGGTTCATCACTAAAATGCACCTACTAAATATTGAAATTGGTTAGAATTGTAACTATGAGTTTTAGGCAGAAAAAAGGGTGAACGCAACACCACTCTTGCATATTTCTTGATAAAAGCGTTTGCAGCAAGTATTTCAATGTAGTGGCAATGTTGTAAGTATTGGGATAAAAGTCGTCAGTCACAAAATCTATTATTCATGACTTTATCATTAATTGAGAGCCACTCTAAGCTTATCACTTATACATAAACCTTAAAAGTAACTCACATAAGCTTCATATCACATGATTTTATGAGAATTTTTTAACACCCTTACATTATCATTAAAAAAAGAAAAGTTCTAGATTTAACAACAGGCAATAGGACAAAGAGTGTCTTACCTAGAGTTCATTTTCTAACTTGACAAATTGACTTGTACACTTGAAGATTCATAGTCTTTTTTCATCGGAAGACCTTCCCATCTAAGTTGCCCTCCCCATGATTGAGGGTGGCAAAAGGCGCTTCGTCTTCCACCCTGATGACTGAAGCTGCCTATGTGGGAAAAGATTTTGTCAAAAGAATCATCAACAAATGAAGGGGATTAGGTGAGGAAGATCGAAGACTAACCTAGCATATAATCATTCAAGGCTACGTCAAACGTTTGCTATTATGTAAACTACTAACCAATATCATAAGGAAGCTAAGTAAACTACTTTAGTCAAGAAGAGGGTGTTAGCCCTATGGTTGGATCACCTATGCTTGGTTTGTTTGAGATTTATGATTGTGCTTAGTTTAAATTCCCCATTATATTTCAAAAACCCTATTCACCCCCCTCTAGGGTTGTTTTATTGGTTTCAGAGGGTATGACATATTAATCGTAATGGAAAGTTTTCATTGTCATGCCATAAAAGGATCAACAAAATTGTTCTATGCTTCTAATAAGCTCCATTAGAAGATTCTTCTATGCTTATAACGAGGGATTCTTATACTCTACACATGGTCTTTGGGAACAAACAATACCATGGGAAGTGACTGGGTTTAACCACCGCCACCGCGAATGTGCTTTTCATCTCGAAATTAGAATTTGTGGAATTTTTTACAAAGAATTGATCATCTACATAGAGGTTCTTGGTATATATTTCTTCCCTGCCCACAAAATAAAACCTAACAGCAACAATTCAGTTAAAATATTTTGATAATAGCGGGAAAGATAAGGAATTTTAGCTAAATAAAAATACTAAAAAGAATAATAAACAAACACCAAGAAGGATACGTAAAAGGCAATTAGATGAAAATATAAAAAGGATAATAAGCAGCTACTATCATTTAATTCTGAAAAAGCGCTATCTAAAGATGAATTAGAAAAGTTATGATTCAATCACCACAGCTTCCTTTTTTCCTACGTATAGTGCAGATGGCCTCCTTCCATTGGAAACATGAAAGAAGTTTTAATTGTTTAAATCCGCTGGATTGCAGCATTTACCTTCTTCGATGTTTCCTATCGTAGCGCGATTGTACAGTCAATATCTTGAACGCAACGGCTTAGGATTGAAATATTGGCGTGAATCATATTGATGTCGTCTTTTTGATCGCCTTGCTCTGTTGATGATCCAGCTACAAAATGGAGATCAAAACATCGCAATTAAGCTTCCATAAAAGTCAATCGACATAAGAACACATACATGCATCCAAACACACACACACACACGAAATTAATCATTTCATTTCAGCTCTCACAGCCTTCAAGTCCACTTCATTAACCTGGAACTATTAGAAAATTTCACTTTGATTGCCCACTTCTGAATCTGTGCACTTCAAGTCCTCAAACATTAATTTCATTTCAGCTCTCACAGCCTTCAAGTACACTTCATTAACCTGGAACTATTAGAAAATTTCACTTTGATTGCCCACTTCTGAATCTGTGCACTTCAAGTCCTCAAACTTTTTGATATGGGTAAAAATATACACATATGGGAGAGCAACACGTGTCACAAATCAGAGAGTTCTGAAACTGCCCGTGACTTTTGGAGAGGTGGGAAGTGGCATTTACCCACTCTCCCATTATGGGTAATAATCACCCATCAATTAACTCCCCATAAATCTAATAACTCCTCATGAAAGGGAGGTAACCGACCCTTTAATACATTCCTATAAAATGGAAGTGGAAAGGAGGAATATGGTAAGTTCTGATACTTATATTAGCAGATACTCTCTCAAAATGATGGACTGACTTAAGCATCGGAGGCTCCCCGCCAGAGCCCCCTCCGGGGGTCCCGGCGCGTCACCGTTTACTCGTGTTGTGCTTTGCAGGTCTGCTCGTGTGCTCGTTTGGTCCCAACCGACGCTCGTTCGGTCCCGGTCAGTTTTTGGCCACAACATTTTGGCGCCATCCGTGGGACCGACTAGCCAGGCAGATCTCCGACAGCACTGCCGGCGCACCACCAACAGTTAATCACGTGGTAGCCGACAGCAATATTCAGACCAAGTCTCACGAAGACCAAGCACCAAGACCGACCTTCAAGTCCGACGAAGTTCTGCCAGTGGGCACGCACCACTGCCGCTGTTACAGGAACCGTCTCCGGTCACCCACTACCATGGGTCATCAATCTGGCCATCATGGCCCGCCACCACAAAAAATAGCAGCGCCAACGGTGCTACAGTAACCAAGAACAGTGGCGCTGCAGGAACCATGGGTCCTTAAACCGATCTCGACCCTACCGCCGTCGCGACCAAAATCAGCACTGCCGCAAAACGGTCGACCGCCGTTGCCACACCAACGTTGCGCCGCCGAGGGTCCGCAAATTTAGGGTCGCCCACAATAAAAAGAAGAAAGAAGAAAGAGACTGGATCAGCGGAAGCACCGCGCCGCCCAGGCCAACGTCTCTGACGATGACGCTATAGTGAGACACGGCGCCGATTGCCGCTCCTGTCGAGATTGTCTCTTCGTGTCTCCGCCGTTACGACAAAGAGGACAAACACATGCCGAAGCCGAGCATTGGCAGGCCGCCGGTTTTTCGCCCAAACTCCCGTTACCGGCGCATTCACTGAGTCACTGACCATACCAAAAGAAAAGAAAAGAAAAATATAGAAGATCGGCACTGTACGTACACCACCGTGGCCACTGTCGCCAACACGGGCTTGACAACTCCCCCTCCAACTAGCGGCGCCACGGTAACGTGCGGTAGGCTACCGTCACCATTCCGGCCGACTCCTCATGGTCGCTTCAATCTCCGGCCAATCAGTGACACCAAGCGGCTACCACAACCGTCGCCTCCTTCTTCGGCCACCAACCCACTGCTCTTGCGATCAGCAACGTCGCACCCCAATGGTCACATCGCCGCATCACCGTTCAAACCCCTAATGTCTTACCGTCATGATATGCAACATTGCGCCAGGCAACGCCATCAAGAAGAAATATCGCAGCAGATCCACCATGAATCGGCCACGTCAATCACAAAGCAGATAGATCTGCCACTGCCACGATCGGCCAGTGTCACCCGTGACACAAAAGGATACCTCACAGCCAGCCAGGGCCGGCCGCCAGACGTGACATTAGCCACGCGACCGCTCCGCCGCTACACCAGATTTGCGACGACGTTACCAACGCTGTCGCTTCATTGCCCGGAGAACGCTACCACAAATCATCCCCTTGCCTCAACGCCACTTTCAGACATCCGGCGTCGCCAAGACCACCGCCGGTGATGCCTCAACGCCATCAACAATCACGAACAGGGGTCAGACGCAGCGTCTAAAAGCCTATCGCCAATCACAGGACCAGCCGCTAGAAATTGCCTTCATCGACAATCATCCACCGTAGCCACCAAGCGGCAGACTACTGCCTTCACTCCGGCCCATTTTAAGCCGTCACAGCCAACAGAAGCGGCCGTCGCCAGACATGCCGCTTCCGCCACTGTTCTGTCCAATCCTCCACCATTGCGACCAGTAAACAAAGGGCCTTCGCCATCAATTGACAACAGAGAATTACAAGGCAAAAGGAAGAAGAAAAGAGGAAGCTCCCCCATCGGCCACCATCTCGCCGCAACAGGGAAGCTCCTTCATCGGCTACGACCTTTCTGTCGGGAGAGAACAGATCCACTCCACTCCATCGCAACCAAGGGTAGCGCCGTCGTAACCATTGAGCGATCACCACCATGGGTCCTCTTCCTAACGCCGTCAATTGGCTGCTTCCGTAGGCAATTGACCAATCGGTCACAGCACCAAGGTCTTAGCCACTTACCGGCGTCTTCGGAATCTTTTTCTCCTTCAACCCACCGCCCTGTTGGCTGCTCTTCCCATCTACAGCGCCATCGCAGTCAAATGGCGGGCTGCCGTCGTCGTGAGTCACCCTAGCGGTGGTTGAACACCGGCAAGCCGTCGCGATTGTGCCTAAAGCCTCGCCGTCTTGTTATCCTCAAGGAAGATTTGGCCGGACTTATGTCCAATTGCACTCCCAAGCGCCGGTTCACCGGCAGATGGTGTTTCCAATAACGACGAAGCTATGACTGCACCTTCTGTACAAGGATTTTCTTTCATCAGGTGCACTCTTTCCTTCATTAAATAATTATGTTTTAACACCATAAATATGCATATTTATGGTTTTTGCCCATAATCTTATCTTGCAATTTGTTTTCTCTAAAGTGCATGAATAGCCGCATTCGTCACTGCGAATATATAAATGCACTTGTTTTATACAACAAAATACAAAACGACTATGATTTTAAACGTTGGCACGCTTAGCATACGCCCATGCATTACTTAAAATATTTTTAGCCTAGATCTATCCATTTTTTGGTCTAGCATTGCCCAATTGCTTCATTTGGCAAAGCACCTTCAGGCCATCTAAGTGCTCATAAATTTCTATTATGCTTCGCTTGTGACACGCAATACGACACATCCTAACTGTCTAAACCAACAGGGGAGGAATGTTGTGACAGAGCATGATTATTAGCCTTTACTTTAACGTTTAAATATAGTTGCCTTGATGAGCTCATATGCTCTCTTGCTATATTTTCTCGTGACATGTTTTTCCTATTATGAGGGTTTATACTGTATTCCCATACTTCCAACAGTGGCAAGCAAACCACTTCATAACTGAAAAACAAGTTCACAGCCCCTGAGGCTTTCGTTAAGCTAGGAGCTTTAAAGGCAACATCCTGCCTGCTAAGCATCACATGTAGACTTGTGAAATAGAGACGCGCACACGCTACCACTAATTTAATAACCATGAGAGCGACAAAGCCTACGATTATAACTTTACCAGCGGCAAATTTGAGATCTCGTGCTCGTATTCTCACTTGTCGCACTGTTGCACATCGCTACACAGCGTATTAACAAAATGTTGCAAACGTCTTTATTAGTCATCTAGTGGCATCTTGCTCTCACGATCTCCACGTTTGCTACTTGCTTGGGCAAACCATGGTCCTTTTTACTTTATCTGCTCATCTAGCTGAGCAGACAGACCGCACTCCCTAGCTTTATCTACTTGTCTCACCAAGTCGGCAAATAACTGTTCTTTTTACGAACATGCCCTACACAGTAACTAAGAAGACATCTTTGCATTTACTCCTTCTTAGTCAGGGGGGCTACATGTATATAATACTATGACTAATCTCACACAGAGCCTGCATTCCCCCTCATACGATGGCTAAGCAGCATAACCTCGGTCAATAGTTCCCCTCGTTCAGCCATCGTTTAGGCTGTGCAAAAATCCGTAGAACATTTGCAAACCTCGGTCAATTGTCCTTCTTAGATGTATCGAGCACTACAAACCACCACTTGTCAACCGCAATCTACTCAATGACGCCTCACCTAACCTCCTCATCATCACGCTGATAGCTTTTTTTACCTAACATCCGAGGTCACCCAAACGACAAATTCGGAAATAATCTCGCCTTGTACATCACGAGAATGACCAAAACCATTGCGATAGCCACATCACTTTTCTAAATGACAAGGAGCATCGTCATTTTAGGAATAAATGGCCTAAGAAAATATATTACGAGGCTCACTCGTTAGTACCTCAGCGTGCTTTAGCCACTTTCAGGACCGACACTTTGAGAAGCTCAGCATCACATCACTAGTTATTATTCGGCGCACGTTCACTAAGGACATTTGTGTTGGTCTAGCCTATCAACGCGTGTTCATCTCTATAAAGAGCCGCCTAAACCTTGACCCAACTGACTAGTCATATTCCTTTCTCGAGGTGTCACGTAAACCTCACATAGCAGAGATCCTTCGAATTCCTAGCTCACTGCTCGCCGAACTGAGCAGAAGAACTCCGATGGACTCCTATTTTGCTACACCAAGCAGACGAGCTCCTTTAGGCCTCTTGAAGTCTCTCCTGCTAAAAAACAAAGTGAAGAGAAATGAAATGAGTTCTCCTTATATAGAAATATTATTGTAATCCAATTGCCAAGATCTCATGATCGTTGGGACAACCAACACGTGGCGACAATCAATCAGCACAACATGGGGGTAAGTTTATCCTTGAACCCCTTAAGAGAAACTTTGGCAAAACCAAGTGGACACGGCACTTCGCTCAAATCCTCTATAAAGCCTCTGCCTATACTCACCCTGCCGAGTGACGAGCTCCATTGGTCTTAGCCTCTGCCGAGCAGACGAGCGCACTAGGGCCATGCCTCTGCTCTAGCCGAGTAGACGAGCGCCTTTGGTCTTAGCCTCTGCTGAGCAGACGAGCGCACAGACCCATGCCTCTGCTCTAGCCGAGTAGACGAGCGTATTTGGTCTTAGCCTCTGCCGAGCAGACGAGCGCACAAACCCATGCCTCTGCTCTAGCCGAGTAGACGAGCACCTTTGGTCTTAGCCTCTGCCGAGCAGAAGAGCGCACAGACCCATGCCTCTGCTCTACCGAGCAAACGAGCGCACAGACCCATGCCTCTGCTCTAGCCGAGTAGACGAGCACATTTGGTCTTAGCCTCTGCCGAGCAGACGAGCGCACAGACCCATGCCTCTGCTCCAGCCGAGTAGACGAGCACCTTTGGTCTTAGCCTCTGCCGAGCAGACGAGCGCACAGACCCATGCCTCTGCTCTAGCCGAGTAGACGAGCACCTTTGGTCTTAGCCTCTGCCGAGCAGACGAGCGCACAGACCCATGCCTCTGCTCTAGCCAAGTAGACGAGTGTATTTGGTCTTAGCCTCTGCCGAGCAGACGAGCGCACAGACCCATGCCTCTGCTCTAGCCGAGTAGACGAGCACCTTTGGTCTTAGCCTCTGCCGAGCAGACGAGCGCACAGACCCATGCCTCTGCTCTAGCCGAGTAGACGAGCGTATTTGGTCTTAGCCTCTGCCGAGCAGAAGAGGGCACAGACCCATGCCTCTGCTCTAGCCGAGTAGACGAGCACCTTTGGTCTTAGCCTCTGCCGAGCAGACGAGCGCACAGACCCATGCCTCTGCTCTAGCAGAGTAGACGAGCACCTTTGGTCTTAGCCTCTACCGAGCAGACGAGCGCACAGATCCATGCCTCTGCTCTAGCCGAGTAGACGAACTCTATTCGAGGTCTAAGCCTCTACTCGCAAAACCGAGCAGACAAGCACATTAGACCCCTCTGCCTATACTCGCCTAGTCGAGTATACAAGCTCCCTCCGAGGTTAGTCTCTGTGCTTGCGAATCTGAACAGATGAGCACCTTTAGAGACTAAGCCTCTATTCTCCATGCCGAGTAGAGGAGCACATTAGTCTCTTAGTCTCTCTGCTCGCCAAGCCGAACAGACGAGCGCCTTTAGAATCAATCCTCCGCTCGCTAACCCGAAAAGACAAATGCATTAGACTCAAAGTCTCCCTGCTTACCCAGCCAAACAAATGAGCTACTTTAAGTCTCTTAAGCCTCTGCTCGCTAAGCCGAGCTGACAAGCACATTAATCTCATTCTCTGCTCGCCCAGTAGAGCAGACGAGTGCATCCATTCTTTTTACTCAGCCAGCAGTAGGCGAGCACGTTTAAGGCCTCCACTCTGCCAATTGAGTAGGCGAGCCCTTCTAAGCCTGTATTCGGAAGGCCGGATAAACAAACCCACCTTTGCCAAACCAAAAGTTTATGCACTCTACCAATGAGAGAGATATATCACTTTTGGTTTAAATTCCTAACACGGAGCATCCCTTAATAGGGTCCAAAATTTGATGCTAAGTCAATTATCCTGCTTCCACATTCTTTCTCAGAAAGAACATGGAATGGGGGGCAAATGATATGGGGAAAAATAATACACCTGTGGGAGAGCGACACGTGTCGCAATCAGAGAAGTCTGAAACTGCCCCATGACTCTTGAAGAGATATGAAGTGGCATTTACCCACTCTCCCTCTCTCTCATTATGGGTAAATAACTACCCATCAATTTTGTTAACTCCCCATTAAGGGGACGTAACCGACCATTTAATAATTTCCTATAAAATGAAAGTGCAAGGGAGGAAGATGGTAAGGTCTGACACTTTATAATATTATCAGATACTCTCTCAAAATGATGGACTGACTTAAGCATCGGAGGCTCCCCGCCGGAGCCCCCTCCGGGGGTCCCGGCGCGTCACCGTTTGCTCGTGTTGTGCTTTGCAGGTCTGCTCGCGTGCTCGTTTGGTCCCAACCGACGCTCGTTCGGTCCCGGTCAATTTTTGGCCGCAACATTTTGGCGCCATCCGTGGGACCAAGGAGCCACGAGACCAAGGAGCTGCCGCAGACAACGCGTCCTTCCCCGGTCACCGGTGCCACTGGCACCGCCTCCACCCAGAACAATCACCAATGGGTATCTACTCCGCTCATACAGCTACAGCAAAACTGCCATAGCAAAAAAAAAAGGGTAAGGTAAGGTAGCAATTGGCACCGGTGCCACCAGAAACACCGCCTATGACGGTGATGCTACAGCGAGACGCAGCGCCTATAACCGCTATTCAGTCCATTTCGTCTTCTCGCGTCTATGCCACTATATACATGCGACGCCAATGAAGCTCCCTTCCGGCGAAGCGTCGATCATCGAGCACGCACCACGCCGTATCTACCATGCGTTGCGCTAGGATTAGCATATCCGATAGGCGACAATGATGGTGATAGAACCACAGCGACGATCGCCGCTATTCTGTCCAATTCGTCTCTTCAGATCGCCGCTACCGTAAGTCATCCCCTCGCCTCAGCGCCACCAGATGTGCAGTGCCGCCAAGACCACCGCTTCAGACGGTGAAGCCGTAGCAGGCCGCAGTGCCATCGCATCATTCTATCAAGATGCAGCAATGACGCCTTTATTCTGAACAATCGCCGAACGGACCTACGCCTGTTTGCCCCAAATCACCAAAGGTCCATCACCATGGGTTGATAAACGACAATCTAGACGCCATCACAAAAAAGAATCACCAGTCCGAGGTGACATTGTCGTCATCAGTGCATTGTCGCCGCCGTTATAAAAAAAATACAGAAAAAAGAGCCACCACCGTGACGATGTCGTGACCACCACGATTGGTGTCGCAGCACCATGATCGGTGGCCCCAGATCTGCTGCCACAAAAGAGCCACCGCAATGGCTCCTCTTATTCCCGTCACCCCCACCTCAATTGGCGCCTCCATCGCCCAATCAACAGAGAATTACAACGCAAAAGGAAGAAGAAAAGAGGAAGCTTCCCCATCAGCCACCATCTCAACCGAGGGCAGTGCCGTCGCAACCATTGAGCGATCACCACCATGGGTCAATAATCAATCGCGCCCTAAAGCCACCAATCGGCTTCTACTACCCAGCAATGGACCAATCGGCCAGCATCACACCATCACGGCGCCGGAACAGCCACGGGTCCATTCCCCACGAAGGTTCCATTTTGGTCACCGCACCAAAGGCCCGTCACCGTGGGTCTTCATCCCCAGTTCGGTCACTGCTACAAATTACCTTCATCAACAATCATGCACGGTAGCCGCCGAACGACAGACTGCCGCTCGACCCATTTTATGCCGTCTATCGGCAGACACGCCACTTCTGCGACTATTCCGTCCGTTGTAACGCGGCCAACGACGTCCCCAGCGGCTAGACCCATCGCCAGACACGTCACCCCCACCTCAATTGGCGCCTCCATCGCCAATCAACAGAGAATTATTCCCCATCAGCCACCATCTCAACCGAGGGCAGTGCCGTCGCAACCATTGAGCGATCACCACCATGGGTCAATAATCAATCGCGCCCTAAAGCCACCAATCGGCTTCTACTACCCAGCCATGGACCAATCGGCGGCGCTGGAACAGCCACGGGTCGAAGGTTCCATTTTGGTCACCGCATCACCGATCCCCAGTTCGGTCACTGCTACAGGACTGCCGCCTTCGCTCGACCCATTTTATGCCGTCGCGGCCAACAGCAGCGGCTATCGCCAGACACGCCACTTCTGCCACTATTCCGTCTGAGCTTCAACCGTTGTAACCATCAAACACGCGGCCTTCGTCTGTAATCGACGTCCCCAAGGAGTAAACGGCCAGATCTAGACCCATCGGTAGTGATTGGCATTGACTCTCGGCAGTTGGTGGTCCTAATGACGATGGCACTACGGCGACTCCATGGCTGGTCCCTTTTGTGAAAGAGAAAATGACTTCATCAGGTGCACTCTTTCCTTTTAAGCAATTACGTTTTTGCCCCAAAAAGCTACATATTTAGACTTGAACCCACAAAGTTCTGTTTATTCGATATATGCAACATATATGTCTTAAAAGCCTGCGCTTGTAGCCTAACGTGTTTATCATATGTTCGTCGCTAAAAATAAGATCTATGATTTCTAGCTCCAACACGCTTAGCATACATTTCTGTATGGCTTAAACATTATGGCCTAGAGACCCTATACGTATTCACTTTTTGGCAAAGCGCCTTCAGGCCATCTGAATGCTCATACTTTTTTATTATGCCTTACTTGTGACACATCGTAACTGCCTAATTAACAGGGTAATAATAGTGTCAAAGAATATGAGTACTATTCTCAGTTAAGTACTTTAGCGCTAAAATATAGTTGCCTTAATTAGCTTATACGCTCTCTTTTTCTGTTGCGAGGGTTTATATCACACCCAACTTCATAGTTGACGAAAATTCATAGCCCCTGTGGCTTTAGTTACGCTAAGACCTTCAAAGGCAGCATCCTGTCGGCCAAGCGTTGCCTAGACAAACCATGCTCCTCTAACTTTATCTTCTCATCCAGCCGAACAGATAGACCACACTCCCTAGCTTTATTTACTTGTCTCACCGAGCCGGCAAACAATTGTTCTTTTTAAGAACATGCCTTACACAGTGACTAAGAAGACACATTTGCATATATGCCTTCTTAGTCAGGGGGGCTACATGTACATGAGATTATAACCTCTGACAGAGAGCTTGCACTCCCCGTCATATGATGGCTGAGCATCACGTCTTTCTCGTCACCACTCATGCCACATAAGAATTTATCAAGCAGTTACAAGCATTGATCAATCGTCCTTCTCGGATGTATCGAGCACTACAAAACCACCACCTGTCTAAGGCAACCTATTCAACGATGCCTCACCTAACCTCTTCATCATTATGCTGAGAGCTTTTGTAAACAACGTCTAAGGTCACCTGACGATGAATTTATACTCTCACCATTGGCATCACAAAGAATGCCAAGACCATTGTAATGGCCACATCACTTTTTTTAGACGACGAGGAGTACCATCATTGAAAGAATAAACGACCTAAGAAGATATATTACGAGGCTCACTCTTAAGTGTTTCAACCGAGCTCTAGCCACTCTTATGACCGACACTTTGAGAAGCTCAGCATGATAGTGCCAGTCATCCTCCAGCACCGCTGGTCTAGCCGAACACCCGTACTCATCTCTATAAAGAGCCACCTAAAACCTTGGCCCAGCTAAGCACTCATACTCTTTCTCGAGAAGTCGCGTAAGCCTCGTAGAGTAGAGATTCTTCGAATTCCTAGCTCACTACTCGCCGGATCAAGCTGAAGAACTCCGATGGACTCCATTGTCGCCAATCCAAGCAAGCGAGCTCCTTTAGGCCTTTCAAAGTCTTTCTCGCTCTAAATAAAATAAAGTTCTCCTTATATAAAGATATTATTGTAATCTAATAACCATGATCTCATGACCTTTAGGACAACCACCATGTGGCGCCATTCGATCAGCATAACGGGGGCAACTTACCTTTGTACCCCCTTGATAGAAACGATAAAATCGAGTGGACACACTACTTCACTCGAATCCTCTATAAGGCCTCTGCTCCCAGACTGAGTAAATGAGCTCTTTTAGAGTAAACTTCTACTCACTAGGCCTTGCATATGAGCACATTTGGTCTTAGCCTCTGCCGAGCAGACGAGCGCACAGACCCATGCCTCTGCTCTAACCGAGTAGACGAGCACCTTTGGTCTTAGCCTCTACCGAGCAGACGAGCGCACAGACCCATGCCTCTGCTCTAGCCGAGTAGACGAGCGTATTTGGTCTTAGCCTCTGCCGAGCAGACGAGCGCATAGACCCATGCCACTGCTCTAGCCGAGTAGATGAGCGTATTTGATCTTAGCCTCTGCCGAGCAGGCGAACGAACAGACACATGCCTATGCTCTAACCGAGTAGACGAGCACCTCTGGTCTTAGCCTCTGCCGAGCAGACGAGCGCACAGACCCATGCCTCTGCTCTAGTCGAGTAGACGAGCACCTCTGGTCTTAGCCTCTGTCGAGCAGACGAGCGCACATACCCATGCCTCTGCTCTAGTCGAGTAGACGAGCACATCTGGTCTTAGCCTCTGCCGAGCAGACGAGCGCACAGACCCATGCCTCTGCTCTAACCGAGTAGACGAGCACCTCTGGTCTTAGCCTCTGCCGAGCAGACGAGCGCACAGACCCATGCCTCTGCTCTAGTCGAGTAGACGAGCACCTCTGGTCTTAGCCTCTGCCGAGCAGACGAGTGCACAGACCCATGCCTCTGCTCTAACCGAGTAGACGAGCACCTTTGGTCCTAGCCTCTGCCGAGCAGACGAGCGCACAGACCCATACCTCTACTCTAGTCGAGTAGACGAGCTCTTTTGTTCTTAGCCTCTACCGAGCAGACGAGCGCAATAGACAAATGCCTCTAGTCGAGTAGACAAGCTCCGTTGGTCTTAGCCTCTGCCGAGCAGACGAGCGCATTAAACCCATGCATATGCTCTAGCCAAGCAGACAAGCACATTAGACCCTTTTTACCTCTACTCGCCCAACCGAATAGGCGAACTCCATTCGAGGTCTAAGCCTCTGCTCGCAAAGACGAGCAGACGAACACATTAGACCCCTCTGCCTATACTCACCCAGTCGATTATACAAGCTCCCTCTAAGGTCAGTCTCTGTGCGTGCGAATCTGGACAGACGAGCATCTTTAGAACCTCTAAGTCTCTGCTTGCCAGGCTGCAGACGAACACATTAGAGTCATATCGCCAAGCCAAATAGATGAGCGCCTTCGGAGTCTCCTAAGGCTCTGCTCGCTAGGCCGAGGCGACTAGCACATTAGTCTATCTCTCTGCTCGCGCAGCCCAGCAGATGAGCTCCTTTAAGACTCTACTCGACCAGCTAAGCAGAAGACTACATTCATGCTCTCTACTCGGCTAGCCGAGTAGACAAGCACATTTAAGGCCTCTACTCTGCCAATCGAGTAGGCGAGCCCTTCTAAGCCTGTATTCGGCAGGCCGGGTAGACAAGCCCGCCTTTGCCAAACCAAAAGTTTATGCACTCTACCAATGAGTTAAAGATATCATCTTTGGTTAAATTCCCAACGCGGAGCACCCTTTAATAGGGTCCAAAATTTGATGCTAAGTCAATTATCTTGCTTCCACATTCTTTCTCAGAAAGAACATGGAATGGGGGGCAAATGATATGGGTAAAAATATACACATATGGGAGAGCAACACGTGTCACAAATCAGAGAGTTCTAAAACTGCCCGTGACTTTTGGAGAGGTGGGAAGTGGCATTTACCCACTCTCCTATTATGGGTAATAATCACCCATCAATTAACTCCCCATAAATCTAATAACTCCTCATGAAAGGGAGGTAACCGACCCTTTAATACATTCCTATAAAATGGAAGTGGAAAGGAGGAATATGGTAAGTTCTGATACTTATATTAGCAGATACTCTCTCAAAATGATGGACTGACTAAAGCATCGGAGGCTCCCCGCCAGAGCCCCCTCCGGGGGTCCCGGCGCGTCACCGTTTACTCGTGTTGTGCTTTGCAGGTCTGCTCGTGTGCTCGTTTGGTCCCAACCGACGCTCGTTCGGTCCCGGTCAGTTTTTGGCCACAACACTTTTCAACGTCGGCATTATAGTTCCAGCCATGCCTACTTGTTAACTTTAGAAACCTCTTTCTATTGAAGCTCTTCTGAAATGTTGCAAAAGGTGCAAACACCTGAATGTAGGTCGCAATTTATTGCCATCGCTTCCTCTTCACTCATCGGAGTTGCCTTTATGCACGTGATAGTACGGTTCATATCTCGAATACAGCGAATCGGGTTCAACGTATTGGCTCACATCAAACCGTAGAAGTCGTCGTAATGATCTTCTTGCTTTGTTGATGATCTGCCTACAAAAGGAAGATCAAATATAAACTCGCCGCAGAAGTTATTCGTAAAAAAAAATGCATGTGGCCAAACATAGACATGCACAACGTCAATTCAGGCAGCATCCAATCAATTTTCTCGCCAAAATCTGGATTATTCTTTATTAGTGCCCTGCCAATTTTCCGATCTGTGCTGATTCCGTCTTTGATCGAATTTTCCTGCAGTAATGATGATTCCAATACAAAAGGAATATCTAAATAGCACGATTAAACTCACAGAAAAGTCATTCCAAAAAAACAAACATACATGCAGCCAAACACAATAGTATGCAGTTATCATACCGAATTTGCGAGATTCGAGTCCCAACTCGCTCAACTTCAACAGCTTGGTCTCAGCATTTACTTCCTCCGTATCCTCTTCGCTTTGCCGAGTTTTATCTAAGCAAGTGATTGCACGCAGGGGCGGAACCAGAAATTTTTTTCAGGGGTGCAAAAATTATATCGAATTAATTTTGTTGAATTGATATAATATTTTTTTTAACTGAACATTTTATAGGATAATATCCAGCTGAATAAGTGGTTTGAGAAAAATATAAATGACCCACACCCACTCAGTGTACGACGCATACATGATAGACTGATAATATGATACATGATACATCATACTTCATACATGACATATAACAGTAACACATACCCACACTGACTCACGAACCTCTGCATGTCTGCTTTGACCGTTGAACTGAATGCAGGGAGGGCAGGGAACCTCGTCACTCGTCAGTTATCGTCAACAAGGAGGCAGGGAGCCTAGTCACTCGTCTCGGGCAGGGGATGAGGGACCAGATCTGTCGAATCCTTGGAGTAGCAGTCGAAGAGCGGAGTGAGGGGCCAGATCTCGTCTCCGCCGTCCAGGCGTCGGTGGTCGCCAACATATCTTGATCTGTTAGAGTCGCCTTGTCAGTCGTCGCCGGCAAGGAGGCAGGGAGCCTCGTCAGTTGTCGCCGGCAGGGGATGAGGGACCAGATCTGGTCGAATCCTCGGAGTAGCAGTCGAAGAGCGGAGTGAGGGGCCAGAAGGCGTCGGTGGTCGTCGATAGATCTTGATCTGTCGGAGTTGCCTCGTCAGTAAGCACGGGCTGCCTGAGCTTAGTCCACCGACGGTCGGTCACTCACGGTCACCTGTAATATATATATATATATATATATATATAGAGAGAGAGAGAGAAGGGTGACTTTCAAGTGTGCGTCTCTCGGGGAACGGGGTATGGGGAACGGGTGGAGTCGCGGTGTGATTCTCGAAAGAAAAAAAAATTCCCCTAAAAGTCAGGGGCCTTGTCACAACGTAGGTCCGCCCCTGATTGCACGGTCGAGATTTTGGAAACGGCCACTCAGGTCCAACGTTCGGTTGATTCGACAGTGACTTTGAAAGTATCTTCCGCCATTAGGTAATTCTAACTACAACGAAACTACAATGAAGAAGATCAGATTCCGCAAAAAAAAAAAGAAGTAATTATTAGATGGAACAATCAAACACACACACACTTCACACAGAGATATCATGCTTATGTGTGCGTATATATTGCAGAGAATACAGATAGACAGAGGGCAATCTGAAGAGTTTGATTGTAGAGGATTGGTTGAATATACGGAACTCTTATTCAGCTTTCGTTATTAAGCAGTAGGATGCCTAGTCAAATAGATGAAAAATGATGGACTCTTTTGCATACACCATAACCGATTTCAACTTTAGAATCAACACTTCGTCGAAGAATAAAAACTCGCAAGTTGAAAAAAAATCATATGGCAGGGTAATGTGGCGATTTGGGCAGTCAGCCCATGCACTGATTTGCTTAAAAGCTGTCCCCCAGTTGCATACACGCATAAAATTGATGGTGAATTGAGATACTTACAGAAAGCATGATCTGGAGGGAACTCCATAGCGTGGGAAGGGGTTTGCCACGAATCACTTCACACTCTGCTCCCACATGCAGATTTTTGTACAAATACCTCAAGAGTTAGGTTTTATTAGAACTTAACCTTGTTTTTTGACATTAATAATTACTGATTAAAGAGTCCAATTGAGATGAGAAGTTTTAAGTTTATAATTGGTTGTTAAAGAGTTGGGTTCAATCTAGGAAACTTTCATTGAAAAGCAAGATATGATACTTTGAAGAGTCCATCAAAGTTTGGGGACTCCCACAATTTGATGTAGTACCAATAAGGTACTTTAACATTGTCTATTCAGTTCAAAACTTTCAAAAGACAAAGAAATATAATTAATTTTAAAGGCGAATGAACTATTTTATTTATACATCTTAAACGTAATAGTTGACATCACTCAGGTAACTAATTTTTTTTGATAAATTAGTCAAGTGCCTAATATATAAGAATCATAGCAAAATAGAGAAAAATTTAAGCCCAGACATCGATTATTGACCATTTTATCATCTAAAAATACTATCAAGGGAATAGATGTACGATAGATTTCGTCAAAATTCTATTTTTGAGTCCTTTTATGCTCATTAATTGTTTTGTGAATCACAATCTAGTAAAGAATATTTGCACATTGTATATAATGATAGGTCTAACAGTCTCTTTTAGTAACAAAAGAGTGTGAGTTTGGCGAAAAAGAGTGTTGATTTACTTTTACTTTTACTTTCTCTTTCTTTTGTGTAAACTATTGACAAATCTACATATATCTAGTCACGTCCGATATATTCTTTCATGAGAAGCACAGTATTACACATGCTTTTTAGATCATTTCATACCATTAGGAAATTGTTCAAACCTCAAAAACGACCTCTTCAGCAAAGATAACTTTTGGATAATTGTACATGGGTACCAAAACATGATTGGGAGAGAAGCTCCTCTAGTGAAAGCAGTAAGACATCCTAGTTTCAGGATACCTTTTATACAACATGCAAGTTTTGTCGAATAATTAAACCTAGAACAGTCATTGATTAATCAATTGACCATTAGTCTAATTAGTGCTCTCAACATTATTGTCCCACTATCTTATAGTAACACGCCAACACCTTAGTGCTACCATTTTCGCTACCATAACCTCTATTATTGTCACAAATCAATATCGCTCCTACCATTTTTACAGTCACGATACTACTACCATTACCACCACCAATTTTGTTGTATTCCGACTTGCATGTACATGTAACACTGTCGTAGTGAACCACCACTACCCAAGCCCCAACAACCACCATTGCCAAAAATTGTAATACCATACACATATACAACATCAATTTAAACGTTACTGCGATGCCATGTCTACCTCCATTTTTTTGCTAGCATTAAAAGTTGTAATTTTTGTAATGGAGTTAAAATTTGCCTTAGATCTCATTTACCTTACATTCTTTCTATTCTCCAAAAATATTTAGATCGAAAGTACTTATTCCCCAATCAAATTCAATTACTTCTTGTAATTTAATTAAGGAAAGGATCGGTTCTAAACCAAGTGTAAGATGTTAAAGTTAAAAAATTAGTGCATGACACGACAAACTTATGGAAAAGGTTATGAAAACATATAATTTTGTCCAAAGCTACTTTTAACAATCTCAATAGAGCAATTGCTACTCTATTTTAAATTTCTTGTAGTTTCTACGCCCTTTTTCACTATTCTGGAATGAAATATATGACAGAAACTGCAATTAGTTATGTAGCAATAAATCAATAGTTAATGATATGATGATCCACCAAATATAATAGATTAATAGTTTCCTAAAATTGAAAAACATGATTATGTTCATAACATAATTTAACATTACGTTCTTCCAAAAATTAGCTAGAACGTAATTGACATTAGAGACCACGGGTAGTGTGTTCAATCAAGGTGTCAATAGGTCTACTTTGAAAATGAGTGTTCAATCAAGGTGTCAATAGGTCTACTTTCAAAATGTACTTTCGTAGTCTAGTTAATTTTTTCTAATGATAAATGCTCGAAAAGGCTCTCTTAAATCAACCACCGCTTCCATTTGATACGTAATTGGCTTATAGCAAAAATCATATTAAACTTGATCACATATTCATATGCAATCAGAGGAAGGCTCAGAGGAAGGCTATATGAACTACGGCTAGAATAAGCGTAATGCATACTAAATGACTTTTGAAAAATATATGCCGTGACATACTTGAAGGATGCATACAGTTGATGACCTGAAATGTGCAAGGCTTTAAGTACCAGTGTAGCCATAAAAGAAAAAGAAAGAGAAAAAGATCGAGTTTACCTTGTATGGTGGTCTGTTGAGTGTGACGTCTCCTTGTGATCATGGAACCGTTACATACCTGGAGAAAATCAAGCTCTTGCAAAGCAATTTGCTGGCAGCTCATACAGTTTGGGTCAATAGGTAAGTCTCCAGGTTCATTCTCATTCTCATGTAGTAACATATGTAATAGTGAAGATTTTTCTTTAATTACCAACCAAATTTTCGGAATTGTTTATAAGAGGATTTTTTTGACAAACCAGCAGAAGTTCACATTGAGTGGGGGTGAATGCTTCTCGAGTTGTAAAACCTACACATCTTCTTAGATGGCACACACATCAATGGACAAATATAGGAAAATGTTTTACCTCAGATTCATTTATTTCATCTTGGGTGGTTGAATTGCTAACCATTGTATTCTGAACTTCAGTGAATAATTTGGTGCAGTGTTTTGTATCTAACTGCTATCTCCTCTCAGATTGCTTTTCTTTCAAGGGCCGGGCTTAAGGTATCTCACTGCCCAGCTGCCGCGATGCGTATGCTTGGATGTGCACCTATTGACGAGATGCTTGATGCCGGCATTTGTGTGTCATTGGGAACGGATGGAGCCATGGTTTTGCAGTTGATAAAGATTGATTTATGATGTTTTTGTCATTGAGTAGGACACTAAATTAAAGTTACACATAAAAAAAAAGTGTCGTACTTTTGCTATTAATTTGATCTCTTAGTTGATAAAAGAGGAGTCCTAGCAAACTGGGGTCTCTAACCATGAAAGTTGAAGCTGATTTGGCACATGGGGAAGACTCCAAAAAGTTACAAAAATCTGTGAAGGAGTTTTCTATGAGAAGGAGACTCTAGGAATGAAAGTTGAATCCTATGTGGCAAGCAACAATGAGTTCCAAAATTCTCACGTGCCGTAAATATAGAGCTCTAAAAATCCTACGTGTCGCAATTCTAAGCGAAGGTTTCAGCTTTTTATAGATATATAGATATAGATTAGCTCAGTAACCCGGGCAAGGCCCGAGTGAGTTCTATTTAAAAGTTATAAGTATGTTTGAGTTTTAACATATTTTGATAGAGTTAAGGTTGGGTATTTAAATATCATGTCGATGATTTTGAAAATTATGATTTAATCGTATTCGCTTGAAGTGAACCATCGAATTCAAAACATATTGCATTCATGCACTTCAGATATAAGCAATATCATAATCAAGAGAAATTCAATGAAAGCATATTCCTAATTTTTTTTTCATAATAGTAAAGCATGTTATAGTGCTAATAAATTATTAAGATTTCGAAGTTCAAAATAAAGTATTAAAAAAGTGAAGCATAAAATGAGTAATCAATTATTTCACTTCAAATTAGAATGTTACTTTTTTCTTTGGTATTTCAAGTACTAATTTTATTTTTGTACTAAAACGTTAAATTTCAAGAATTTATACACAAAATTATATTTACATTATTTATTTTGCTTACCATATCCATATAAGTGTGAGACATTTTTTTTTAGTGTTTCACGTTATGTAGCGCACCATTGATCAACTGTTTTATTTTATAAGTATCTCAGATAGAACTCCTTACCATATGAAATTAGACATCTACAATGAAATTTAAAGTTTATAAAAGAAAGTACGAAAATGCACAATAATTGTTTTAGTAAATTATTGTCTAGGCTGAATAAACCTACTAAAAAAACATGCCATGAAAACCTTAGCAAAAATGAAAGTAAATGGAACTATTTTACTTCCTTTCAAACAACCAACCTTTTAAAATGTAGAAATAATCCTGAAAAGAGAAACTATAGTGTTATAGTGGCAATATCTGTATTTTAATTACTTTACTTCATCGTCATGTTCGATGCTTTTTCGACCACTCATTTAATGTTGAATATTCTCTAAGACAATTAATTTGAAAATATGTATGCATTGTACAATTAATTATTGTCTGAATGATCATAAAAATGTCATATCATTTTACACATTTTTGTTTTGAGGCTAAACAATTATATATAGTGGTGAATATTCGTAAAGTTGTCTAAACTGTTATAGATGGAAAAATAATTGCGTAAGGTTACAAAATTCTTACACTTCATCTTTGATTTATATTGCTCATTAAGTTTTAAACTTATAATAAATTAAGGTGATCATAGAAGTTTGTAAAGTTAAAATATCAAATATTGAACATTATTTTTTGTAGATTACCATGTATATATACATGAATTTCAAACATAATGAATTAAAAAACGGTCACTGTCATTTGTATTGGAAAAGAAAAATCCCCAAAAAAGGTGCACGAACTATACAATTAGTAATATATTTTGTAGACGTAAATAGGCAATTAAAAATAGACATTGGTGCTGAAATGGAAGCAAGTTGAGTAATTTTAATTCATTTTAGAAATGAATTATTTTTACCTACTGCCCATGAAAACCCCTGCAACCCTCTATACAAAACAGTTAATGATCGATAAATATGCTTAGTACCATCTTTGTTCATACCATAACTGACAATTTTTAAAAGTACCTCTTTAAAGTCACTAAATAATTGTCATTAAGAGTATACAATGAAGATTGAGTTTGACCGTATTGGAGGCTGTAGGCATCTTCCTATGACTTAGGTAGCGACAAAAAATTTCTTAGATAAACATCACTTTAAAAGATAATATTAACCTTATAAAAGAAATACCGTAGCATTACAGTGACAATTCTTTTGTTTAATTGTTTCACTTCGAGATCATGTTCAATAATTTTTGGAGGTGCCATTTTGATCTTTTTTTGAAGATTTTTAAAGTAACCAATTTAAGAGTGCATTATATTTGATTCTTTGTTTTGGGCATTCAAAAGAGTATATGATTTCTACTTTAAACTTTGAGTTATTATATTAAAATTAATTTGTGAAATAAACTGATATTTTAACATTTCAAAGATATCTAAAAATGAAGTCATATTGGTTTCATATATTGCTTATATAAAAATATGTTAAGTATTAATCTTTATTTTTGATACGTAGTCTTCATACTTTATATTTGTGAGATATTATTTTGTTATTTTAAAGTGCACTTAAGGTATTAACACTCAAAATTAAGGCCTAATATATAAGTATATTCATTAGGTAGTGTTTTAAAAACTTTAGAGTTAATTTTCTAATTTTAAAAGGTTTACGAAAATTGGGCCAATAAATGCCACATTTTTTTAACAATAAATTATAATTCATAGTTAATAAGTAGGGAAAAAAAAGAAAATGACCAATATAAATACGATGACATGCAAGTAAGAGGGAGACAAAGGAAAACAAAATACTAAAAAGGCTAATGTATTTGAAAGTTTAATGTTATATACTTAAAATTTTAAAATTATTTTTCTAGTTTTAAAATGTTTACAACAATTGGGACAGTAATGTTCACAAATATTTTAATAATAAATTTTAGTAAAGAGTTAAAATTGTGAAAAAGGGCATTAAAACAAATAAAATGATGTTATGCGTAAGTTAGAGGGGTAAAAAATAAAAAGAACACTTATAAAATCTTATGTATCATAAAGTTCGATGTGATATAATTAGAATTAACTAATGAAGTAAAATTTCAAATTGGTATTTTTAAATTATTTATAACAATTAACACATATTCTTTTTAGATGTTGCTTTTGTACAGAGAAAAGAAAGTTTTAAATTTGTGACCTATAATTGTTTTTCCATCGGTAACTTATGTTTGAGTGATTATGTTGTTATTTAAAGTATTTTTGAGGTGTTAATAGTCAAAATCAAGTTCTATTATGTTGATATATTGACTATGTAGATTTTTAAAAGATGTATAATTGATTTTCTACTCTTATAAGATCAACTAAATTTAAGGTAATTATACCTCCTAATTGTTCAATAATAAGCTACAATAAAGAGTCATGATGCATATGTGACTATAATAAGTAGAGGTAGAAGAGAAATGGAACACCAAAGCAAACATGATGACATGTAATTTATTTTTTCTTTATGTTTGAGTGTTTATTTTGTTATAAAAAGTATTTTTGAGGTATTAATAGGCAAAATCAAGTCTTAATATGTTGATGCATTAATTAGGTAGAGTTTTAGAAGGTGTAGAAGATATTTTTTTACTCTTATAAGGTCCATTAAATTTATGGTTTTTAAATTATTTATAACAATTATTCTTTTTACATGTTGCTTTTGTATAAAGAAAAGAAAGCTTTAAATTTGTAACCTATAATTTTTTTTTATAGGTAACTTATGTTTTCTTTATGTTTAAATGTTTATGTTGTTATTCAAAATATTTCTGAGGTGCTAATAGTCAAAATCAAGTTCCATTATGTTGATATATTGACTATGTATAGTTTTAAAAGGTGTATAATTTATTTTCTACTCTTATAAGGTCAAGTAAATTTATGGTAATTATATTATACCTCCGAATTTTTCAATAATAAGTTACAATAAAGAGTCATGATGCATATGTGACTATAATAAGTAGAGGTAGAAGAGAAATGGAACACAAAAGCAAACATGATGATGTGTAAATAAATTGTTTTTTTTTAGGTTTGAGTGTTTATTTTGTTATAAAAAGTGTTTTTGAGGTATTAATAGTTAAAATCAAGTCTTAATATGTTGATGCATTAATTATGTAGAGTTTTAGAAGGTCTAGAAGATATTTTTTACTCTTATAAGGTCTACTAAATTTATGGTAATAATGACTCCGAATTTTTAATAATAAGTTATATTAAAGAATCAATATACATGTGTGACTTTAATAAGTAGAGGTAAAGGAGGAATAGAACACCAAAACAAACATGGTGACGTGTAATTTTTAATAATAAGTTATGCTAAAGAGTCATGATACATGTGTGACTTTAATAAGTAGAGGTAAATGCGAAATAGAATACCAAACAAACATGGTGATGTGTAATTAATGTTTTATTTATGTTTCAGTGTTTATTTTGTTATTTAAAGTGTTTTTGAGGTGTTAATAATCAAAATTAAGTCCTACTTTGTTGATACATTGATTAGATAGAGTTTTAAAATGTGTAGAATTGATTTTTGAATAAAATTTCGCTGCTGACTGGGTAGCAGCTTGTTCCTGCTACCCAGCCACGTGGTAGCTTCTGAATGGTCCACATGTCCGGCCGCCAACTTCATTCCACGCGAGCAGCTTTCCATCAGATAACGGCTTGTTGCCGTTAAACGGCACATTCCTTCCATCTCGGCAGATTTTAGGTGATTAACAAGCTGTAACTTGGTAGGTCTCTCTCTCTCTCTCATGCGGCAAAACTCCTAAGCTTGATCATTTACGGCCATTAACAATCACAGAGGCTCCTACTTTTCTGCTGCTGCTTCTTGGAACTCCTGCTGGCTTTGGTCGAAATCCAAAAGAGCTGCTCAAATCCAACGATCCAACCGGCCTCCACGGCAAAGACTTTTTAATGACTGACGCTGATGATGTTCATGCATCCACACACAAACACGGACCAATGTGTGAATCCACACCGGATGAACCCACCACAGATTTAGCCTCCACCATTCTCATGAAACACCAAGTTATGAACAACCCACCAAAAAGATTACTGTTTTTTTTTCCTTCCAGGAATGTGTAAAACCAGAGTGTAAAACCAGACCAAATGAGCTAGAGATTGAAGAAAATAGCAGAAGTAGAGATGGTGTTTTGTCCAAGAAAGTGATTGACAAGTTTGTGTGGTCAAAGATTCATGAACCTGGATGAAAAGGGTGCATAGATTCTGGTTGGAAGCTTGAGAACGAGGGTGTTGTGTGGGTTTTAAAAAAAGGAATCGCGTGGAACACCGACCAAAATTATCTTTGAGACCCAAATTGCTCCAGCCAGAAATACGGTGACAACCTATATCAATATGAACAAACTTCTGAGAAACTTGAACTTAGTTGCACAAGCCTGAGTGAGAAAAAAAAAACGGGCGTGAGGTTGAGAGCAAGGAGCATCAGTAGTATAGTGGGTTTTGGGGTGGAAGCAAGGTTCTGAGGCAAGAGAGTCACTAGAAATGGATGGATATTCCTGCAACCAAGAACTTGAATTAGGTTATCACTGGACGTATGAAGTATGAATGATGCATCAGATTACATGCATGAGAGAGATAATGAGAGAGAGAGAGAGAGTACCTTCGTTATGTTGATTAGAGCAACAACAATGCAAGTCCCTAGCCTGTGAAGAATATTGGCCCTGTTCAGCGCCTTCAGCCCGTGGAACAGCTCGTCCCCACGAACACAAGTGAACAATCCCGTCGAACAGCTTGCTCCCACGAGAACAGGTGAACAATTCTGCGACACAAACCTGTGCAGCGCCTTCAGCCTGCTCGCAACGTGCCTGACCACGGCCGCGGCCTCCCTTCCGAGTACTTCTGCTTTAACAATCCTGTCGAACAGCTCGCCGGAAGATGGAAAAATGAAGGGAGTTTGCCGCATGAGAGAGAGAGAGAGACCTATCAAGTTACAACTTGTTAATCACCTAAAATCTGCCGAGATGGAAGGAATGTGTTGTTTAACGGCAACAAGTCGTTATCTGATGGAAAGCTGCTCGCGTGGAATGAAGTTGGAGGCCAGACACGTGCACCATTCAGAAGCTGCCACGTGGCAGGATAGCAGGAACAAGCTGCCACCCGGTCAGCAGCGAAATTTTATTCTTAATTTTTTACTCTTATAAGGTCAACTAAATTTATAGTAATAATAACTCAGATTTTTTTATTAATAAAGAGTCATGATGCATGTAAGACTTTAATAAATTGAGGTAAAATAGGAATGAAACACCAAAACAAAGATGATGACGTGTCGCAAAATGGAAAAAAGATGAAGTGTCGCATAATTAAAAGGGGTAAAAAGGGAAAAGAACTCCTAAAATAGCTTGTGTCGCTTCCACATCGCCCAATGCTTCGTTTATTATATATTTATATGATATGATATGATATAGATCAGGCGCTTAATCCTGTTACGATTGAGCTATTAACAGCTGCAAAGCATCTATCCAAGAAGTCAGACTGCGACATTATACAGAATCTATACATGGACTTTAAGTATAATAATGGGCTAATTACACCTATGTCCCTGAGATTATGATGTAATTATAGTCAATGACACAAAGTTTTAAAATGTAACATTCCGTGACCAAAAGTGTTTCAAATGTATCACCCTTGTCCATCCGTCAGGGTTCCGTCCAAAAAGTGTACTTTTTAATGATGTCAGCAATATATATTTTTAAAATGACAAAACTACCCTTGTACATTATATACTGAATAATTTTTAAAGTTTTTAAATTAAAATTTTAAACCTTGATTTGAATATTAGGGTTTTAAAACCCTAAAACTTGTGAGTTCCTCATGTCTTTTTCATCGATTTGAACATATCAAATTTTGGGGGGAGAATGAACACATCAAAATTTCAAAACCCTAATTTTCAAATTGAAAATTAGGGTTCTAAAAATCTAATTTGCGGATTAAGAATTTTTTGAAACCCTAATTTTCATTCTCTTCCTCCGCCTCCGTCGCCGCCCCCTAACCCACGCTGCCACCTCCGCCGCCGCCCCCTAACCCACGCTGCCGCCACCGCGCACTCAAAACCCTGCTCAAATTGCGATTCAAGCTCAGTGCTCTGATCAAGCTTAATTTGCAACAAAAACCAAAGCCATCCAAATTTTCAAACCACCACGCACTCAAAACCAAAGCCGCTTGTTAAGGAGGTTGTGGACGGCGGCGAAATCTTTCTCTCGGCCACCGTCGATGAGATCGCAGCTGGTGACAATCGCGATTACTGAGAATCGCAATGGTGATTGCCAGAGATCCGGACAAACGCTTCGATTCATTGCCGAGAGAACCGCGATGGTGATTGCAAATCGAGGTGATAGCATCGGAGATGGAGTTGCCGCCGGCAGTGACGACAAGTAGCGCCGCTCGCCTAGCGTACTCTGCCACAGCATTCCGATTGAAAAGGCCAAGCTTCGTATGTGTCCCCCACCCCCTTCTTGGAGAGAAATTTTTTGAACCAGACCAAGTTTTCAGACACATACGATGGTCTGAAAACCTTATTTATTTTCCTTCTTAATCGGAATTGACCATGACATTGACCAGTTTTAAGGTCCCCCACCCCCTTCTTGGAGAGAATTTTTTTTTATTTTTTTGTTTTAGATAAAGTAATGGCATTGGAAAATAAATAAGGTTTCAACTCAGGGGCAACAAAGTCTTTTCATTAAAACCGTTAGGGTTTTTAAGATTCCGTTTGGTCAATGGACATAAGTGTAATTTGTCCAAACTATTGTCCTTATTTGTAATTACCCATAAACCTCAGGGACATATGTGTAATTAGCCCTATAATAATCAGTCAATCACAAGAGTCATTCTTAAGTAGAACAAATCATGCCAGTTAGTCCCTTTTCTTAACCATTGTTCATAGTCATTGTTTCTAATCCTTCCTTCTCATCCTCTCAGCACATTATGTTTTCTCACAGACTCGTTTCACTGTACTTGGTTAAAGTCTCACATCGATTGGGCACGGCAATTGACACCGATTCTTATATCTAATATTTGATGTGTTTTTCCTCCTCTTAAATATATTTTTGGGTTCGACACCAGATTTTAATAGACGTAAACATATTTAGCTTTTATTGAAAAAATATACCATTTTGACTCTTTTGCCTTAGTTTGTCATATCAAAAATGAAAACAAATCTTCACCAAAGATGATGCCAACTAGCAGTAAAAGTGTGTATATATGTATATATATATATATAGAGAGAGAGAGAGAGAGAGAGAGAACGTCACTTGGTCTTCTTTTTTTTGTTTAAACTTTCCTAAAATACCTGGATATATGGCAATTAAGTGTTGAAGATAGTAAGCAACTCATTTTCCTTTAGGTGTTTTCAAAGCGTTATCAGCCTGAAGTAACGGATGAAAGTGTGGATTGAAGCACAAAAGTGTTCACAATATTGTACGTAGGCCCTAAGCCATGGTCTTCTTGGATTAAGATGTTGGTAATATACAGGGGATCCCAAGTTGAAGGAACGCATATGGGACTATCATGCTCTTCCATTTCTTCTTAGTTCCTCAAATTTTGTCTTCTTAAGTGATATCATGTGAAGCCTGCACAGAAGTCATGGCCTCACTTTCCACATTCTTGCTAGACCTATCTCCACCAGGATATTAAGATGTAGGTGGACGGCAGCATTTCTTGGCATGAAGCACGAAACATTCTATTTATGCAACTCTTGGGCTATATTTACCCTGTCCTGGAAAAAGTTTAGGTACTACTGAGTAGTTTTTTGCAATAACAATAATAAGGGGGAACTGGAGTTCTGCATATGCACAAATAAGATATCCATGCAATAGAATGAGTCTACGGTTATACGCTTACAACTCACGCATGCACAATCTTGTGGACTTTAATTTCTAACTAGTGAGCCTTGTGGACTTTTACACAAAAAACACTGATCGACATTGAACGCCTTTTACGCTTTAATCACTAACTAGCGATATGCATTCATTGTGTGATATCAATACGCTTAAATCACTAGCAATATACATTTATTGTGTGAAATATATTTTTTACGCTTATGTCACTAACGCTTATATCGCATTCCACGATTTTTTTTACACTTAAATCACTAATTAGTGGTATCACTAACTAGTGATATCATTGCGTGACTTCAAATTTTTAATTGCATGTCAAAGTGTATGGTTTGGTTTAGTAGCAGTGTCACTTCGACATCAAGACAGTAGGCAACCCACCCCAACTTTTAGTTCAGGAGATAGGGCTGGGCTGGATACGTTGAGCTGAGTTAAATTCTGATCGAACTCTTATCTAAAGTTCTAGAGCTGGACTGGACAGGTTGAGAGGGTCAAGTGACTCTGGGCGGACCTAATGCCAATGTATATGTTTGGTTGAGTAAGAGTGTCACTTGACATCACCATTGTAGACCGTAAGCATAAATTTCACATTCTTTGTTGCCAAATATTCTTCAGAACCGAGCACTTTTGGTGCTATGTTCACGAGAGCGTTGTTATGGTTTGAATATCTGCTTCGTGAATTCATCTAGGAATAGTCGTTATCCAATAATTAGAACAAATAATCTTCGAAAACAAGTTACCAATTAATAACCCCTTTTCAATTGACGAGCAGGATCAACTAATAATGCATTTTTCTAATTCATCTAGGAGTAGTAGATCATTCAGTAATTATTATTAGTTTATTTATAGGTTTGGTTTTCACTCCTTTGTACAGTTTTCAATTTGTTTCTTCTTGCCACGTCAAACACCAAACGATAATGTACCTGATTAGGAGGGCATAAAAGTATTTGTCCTGGTAAAAGCAAAAACAATATGTGATGTGACAATTGAACTTACCTGATTTATTATAGTTAATGTGACTCTTAAAAGTGTACAAGGAGTGTGCAAACAAGCATTAAACAGAGATATGATTGACATATTTATCTGAATGTATTTCTTTTTACGAATCATATTTGTCTTTAGTGGTCCAAGATTTTACTTCAAAACTTAATTACCACTTGCCTGCTAATAATAACTGTAAAATGCAGTTATTATGCAGAAAAATGAAGAAGGTAACTAGTACGTGAATTGTGGGCATCAAAACCATCTATATCTATAGAATATATAATAAGCGAAGCGAGAAAGACATTGAAAGCTTCTTTACGCGACACATCGTCGTTTTTTTTATGACACGTCATCAGATTCTTATCTTAAGATTAATTAATTTCTATGGTAGTAAGTCTTATTTGATTTAAAAACTAATTCTAATAATTTTAAAATTCTACCTAATCAATATACTATTCTATTCAGATTTGTTTTTGATAATTATGTCCTTAAAATTTAAAAACTAATTCTAATCATTCTAAAACTCTACCTTATCATTATACTAACTTATTAGGACTTAATTGTGACTATTATATCTTTAAACTACTCTCTAATATGAATATAAAAATATATATTTATAAAAAAACGAAAATAATGCTAACGATTTAGAAGAAAAAATTAATTTAAAAACTAATTCTAATCATTTTAAAACTCTAC
The DNA here is from genome assembly GCA_033065855.1 of Escallonia rubra. NCBI lineage: Eukaryota > Viridiplantae > Streptophyta > Magnoliopsida > Escalloniales > Escalloniaceae > Escallonia > Escallonia rubra. Next base: position 507,948 of record JAVXUO010000878.1, read on the forward strand.
CTAATCTGTAACACCCCGATATTTTTTATTTAATTAGAAATTTTAGTGGCGAATATATTTTTTTATAGTTAGCGTTGATATTTTTATGTAGCCACTTTTAGCGGCAGTTAATGAAGCGACGTTATATCACAACCCATTAAAAACTTCTTGACATATTAAAATTGTAACTAATTACGTTGGACCCTTTTAAAACAATAAAATATTTTGGGTAAACTTTGAAGAACTAACGAAACTTGGAGGGGGGTTTTTAGTAATTGTCCACTTAGGGTTTTATATCTTATACTATAGGGCAGCCGTTTCCCCGGCCCGCAGTTCTTCTCTTCTTCGGATTTGCGGCAGAGAGAGGGATCGAGAGAGAAAAAGAGAAAAGGGAAGAAGTGAATCTGCAGCGGAGGGTAAGAAAGAGAGCAGCTGTCCCAAGCTCTCTTCCATTTTTCTGAAGCTCGACCGAGAGAGACGGAAAGAGAAGAAATTCTTTCGGCGATCGGGATTTTTTTTCCGGTACGTTTCTAACCCCTACTTTGCCTCTAGTTTACTCGATATGATTTAATAAGGAGAAGGGATCTGGGTTTAGAGAGCAGCCGTGAGTGTGCGTTGCATGTATGTATACGTGAGTGTGTGGGTTTTATGGCTGTGAAGTTGGGTTTAGATGTAGCCATGGCTGCCGTAGGAGTGAAATGATGCATGTTGTGGTGTGACTGTAACTAAAATTTTGAAGTGGTGTGCGTGGATGTGCGTGTTTGGGTTGTCATGGGTTGGCAAAAATGGTGGGTTGTATACAGGTTATGGGAGTGCGTTGGTGTAAAATCTGATGGCAGGCAGTATATATGGTTTGCAGTGTATATGGGGGAAGAAAATGGGTTCTTAGAGAGAGAGAGAGAGAGAAGGACCATGACTGCCACAAGTTGCTGCCTGGTTCATGAGTGCACGAGTGGGGTACTTCCTTGTGATCTGCTACTGTGTGGGTTGAGATTGAGAGGGAAAACCCACTGCCGTGCGGCAGTTGCTGTGAAGATGCATGAGTGCTGGGTAACAATGTGAGGTTTTGAGTGTACATAAAAGGAAATGGAAAGGAGCAAGACTGGAGCAGCCATTGCCGTGAACTGGTTTGTGTGTGTTTAGATGATTGGTGCACAGCATAGTGCGTGTAGTTGTAGCAGCCAAGTGTGTGCAATGTAACACATTGCTCATGTATGAGTGGGTTCTGGGCTCGTTGGACAGGTTCTTCTTGGAGCTAGATAAATGAAATGGTGAGGGCTAATGTGTGGACACCCATAGTGCCATGAGAGTGAGGTACAGGTGAGTGTTTCGTGTGTGTAGTGTTGTGTGCAGTGGAATTGTTGTAGGTGTGTGCGTTTTGACCCAACTGAGTATTTATGTGCGAGAGTGCGTTGTGTGTAATGGGGTGTTACATGGAGTGATGCATAGAGGTATCAGATTATGGGTGTGCATATGGGTAAATGCATGTGAAGTTTTGTGCCGTGTGCTGTGGGTACACGAAATGGTTTAGGTGTGTAATTAGAGTGTGCCTGTGTGTGTGTTGGAGTGAGGGTTAGCACTGGGTTTGAATATTTCATCTGGGTGTTTTCTTGTGCCAGCTTGTATGTGCTAAAGTGTGTGGTGTTGGGTATAGTGTGTATGTATGTGTCTGTGTGTGTGTAAAGGGAAATGAGAGAGATAGCCATGGTTATGAGATGAAATGGGGAGCAAGGTAAGCTGTGTGAACAGTGACCATGAGCTGGTGAGTGTATTTTGGTTTGGAGAGAAAGTAAACAGAAGAAAGAAAAAGAGAAGTACGGAGCGGGAATTTGGGTTCGCGTTAAATTCGACACGTGCATATGTTAACGCACGCTTATTGTTAGCACGTGAAAATTTGCAGTATAACACGTTAGACCATATTAGAATTGTTGGCAAAATTTCATAATTTTCTGAGATCGTATGAATTTTTAGTATTTTCTGTAATTTCAGATTTGGAAAATTCTTTTGGAGTCTTTAAACCCTGAAAATGTTCTGGGAAAACTTATAGTAATGTTTTTATAGTATAATAAAGACTCAGTAAAAGTTTGGTGATTTTTGGAGTTGCTTTGTTATGATTTCCGTATCGCATTGTTTTTAACAATTCGAAAAAATCTGAAAAAATAGTTTTTAGGTCTTTTAAATTCTGATTTCAATTTCTATAGTTTTTGTATATATTTTATAGATCTTATAAAAATTATGGGACTTATTTTCCAGCTGGAAGTAATTATGGCTATTATTGGGTTTTTATTGCATTTAAGGAAATTATTTTAATTCGAAAATATTCAAAAAATTCAGAAAATTTACATTTTGACTTTTGATAATGTTTTAAGCTATAAAAGTGTTTTAGTGTAAATTATTATAAATTTTAGAGTATCGGTACCCGTTAGTGTATATAATTTTCGGTTAGGTCGGCCGTATGCGAGAACCGTTTTGAGTGCGCGTTTTCGGAGAGAGTGGGTACGCAGCGGGTAGTTGATATTAGGGTTTATAGCGTATTTGACATAAATTATGTTCTAACAAATAAATTGCCAATTTAGCTTTATTCAGAAAATATTGAGCGAGATTGGTAGCATCGCTTAGCTTGGACTGAGGTAAGGAATTCTATCCGAACCCTATTTCGACATTCTGTTTTCCAATGCTTATAGAACAGTTTTACAAACTAAATTGATTCGATTTTATGCTGATATAAAAGATGTTTTTTGAAACTGTCCATGAAAGCCTAACTTGAACCTTAAGCGATCGTTTGGAATTCTCAATTTGTTTATTCTCATCTGTTTTATCGATTCAATTATCATAAAATGTTTTGAATTCTATTTATTGTTTCTCAATGTTGACATGAGTTAGTAACTTGGGAGCCATAAGGATGGTCTGTATTGTTGGCGTTATAAGGATGGTCTGTTGGATGGGTTTAACTAGTACCTAGATGGACTAGTCAGTGTACATATGCATATGTAAAGCGTATCGAGCACTGCCGGGGTGGCTTTGCTTCTGTACTGCTCATGTTCAATGTTTCCTGTCTATGTTTTATTACACTTGAATTGTTTTGAATATTATCCATTCATGCTTTATTATATCTGAAGTGTTTCAAATGACTATTATTTAAGGGAATGAGTTGAATACTCATCCTTATGTTTATATCGTATTGTAGTGATTTCATCGAAAGCAAAATTCCTCAAAAAGTTGTTATTGGACTTAAATGTAAAATCGTTCATTTTGTTCATCTTTGTCTAAGTGTTGTATTTTATTGAAAATACTCTTCAAAAGTTTTATATGAAAAATCGTCTGAATCGTTTTCTTATTTTTAAATCTTTGTGCGACCTTACTGAGCTCTCAAAAGCTCACTCCCCTTTGGATTCTTTTCCGCAGGTTATAACAAACAATAGATCACTTTAATTGGGGGTGGACTAGATCTGAGCCGAGCAAAAGAGAATTTAAGTTTCAGTCTTAGTCTTTAGAACCCATGCGTGGGTCATTATTGTTATTTAGATTTGTTAGTTTGGACTTGATGTTTCAACTATGATTAAGTCGATGGATTAGTTGCTCTGACAGATTGGTAGTATTTATTTTGTTTGAGTTTAGGATTTTATGATTTAGTGATTGATGGATCGAGTGTTAACGTTCCGGAAATTCCGGGATGTTACATAATCAATATACTAATCTATTAAGACTTTATTTTGACAATTATGCCCTTAAAAGTATTTTCTAATATGAAAATTAAAATCCATAGACCTAAAAAATAACTTATGAGATTTAGAATAAAAAACGTGATCTAATAATTAACATAAATTTTGACAGGATCCTTATTTTTATATCTAATCGATTTTGTAGGAGTAATGATGGTTTTCTTTAAGTCCTATGTAATTTAAAAACTAATTCTAATCATTCTAAAACTCAACCTAATTATTATACTAACTTATTAGGAGTTAATATTGACTATTATATCTTCAAAACTACTCTCTAATATGAATATTAAAACTCATATATATATATATATATATATATATATATACATCGACCGGTGGGAAAAAAAAATTTCCCACCCAATCGCTGCTCAGTCATGCGATTGGCCCAAAAGGAAAAACCCAATCGCAAGACTTTCTTGCGATTTGAATTTTTGGGGTCCCAATCGCAAGAAAGTCTTGCGATTGGGTTTGTCCTTTTTTTGTCCTTTTTTTTTCCCCCTTCTCCCCCCGGTCAACAATCACGGCCTCATGGCCCCCACCCCTCCTCCCCCCCCCCCCACCCCTCCTCCGGTCAACCTTCCTCCCCCCCCCCCCCCTTGGCCCCCACCCCCCCTTTCTTTATTTATTTGTCACTTAATTAGACAGTTTTTCACGAGTTTATAATAAATATCTAGAGCTAGATTTTCCCAAAGTACAAAAAAGAGACCCTAGTTATTTTTAAAAGATCTGTATCAGGTAAAAATTTCAGATTTTTCCAAATACTGGAGACGGGTAAACTGATACACGCAACCTTTTAACTTTGCAGTGTAATTTAAAATATCAAGCTAACGCGATTTCGCGCGAAACTTTTTTGAGAACCCTAGGATGTTGGGAAGTTCCATTTCCCAGGAATTCGGGCCATTCCGAAGCCGTTAGCAATTTTTTTGCCGAACGGGCTTTTAAGCGCTCGATCCGGACACCGGTTCGGGATTTTTGGGCGAAAAATCCGTAAAATACTTTTTAGATCAAGAATGAACTCATGAAGCTTAAAATAACATTTTAAAGCAATTTTGAGATTTTTCCTGATGCCAGGGGCATTTTGGTAATTTGTCACCCCGAGAGGGGTATTTTGGTAATTTTACGGTGTCAAGTTTTTCGAAGGACTTCTCAATCCATAAATGTAAGCACAGCACCTGAAAGGCTAATTTGAAGCCGATTCGCGGGGATTAAATGTCGCTAAAGGTGAAAACTTAATTAGACAGTTTTTCACGAATTTATAAAAAATAGCTAGAGCTAGATTTTGCCAAAGTACAAACAAGAGACCCTGGTTATTTCTAAAAGATCCGTATCAGGTAAAAATTTCAGATTTTTCCAAACTCTGGAAACGGGTTAACTGATACGCGCAATCGTGTAACTTCGCAGTGTAATTTAAAATATCAAGCTAGCGCGATTTCGCGCGAAACTTTTTTGAGAACCCTAGGATGTTGGGAAGTTCCATTTCCCAGGAATTCGGGCCATTCCGAAGCCGTTAGCAATTTTTTTGCCGAACGGGCTTTTAAGCTCTCGATCCGGACACTGGTTCGGGATTTTTGGGCGAAAAATCCAGTAAATACTTTTTAGATCAAGAATGAACTCATGAAGCTTAAAATAACATTTTAAAGCAATTTTGAGATTTTTCCTGATGCCAGGGGCATTTTGGTAATTTGTCACCCCGAGAGGGGTATTTTGGTAATTTTACGGTGTCAAGTTTTTCGAAGGACTTCTCAGTCCATAAATGTAAGCACAGCACCTGAAAGGCTGATTTGAAGCCGATTCGCGGGGATTAAATGTCGCTAAAGGTGAAAACTTAAGTAGACAGTTTTGCACGAATTTATAAAAAATAGCTAGAGCTAGATTTTGCCAAAGTGCAAACAAGAGATAATGAACCCCTGAAAGGTTATTTTTCAAATGACTGCTTAGTCCAGAAATGTAAGCAAAGCACCTGAAAGGTTGTTTCGAAGCTGATTTGGGGCGTTAGGGTGATAATGAACCCCCGGGGGCATTTCGGTAATTTGCCGCTCATCGGAGGCTATTTTGGTAATTTTACATTATACAAATTTTCCAACAATTACACTGTAAATAATTTTTATTCTTTTTTTATTTAATACTATGACTTGTTGAAAATTAAAATTTTGGAAGGGCCTATTCGCGCACACTTTAGCGCCCAATTCACGCTAGTTAGCCCATTCGTAAGAATTTCGGCGAAAAACGAGACACGTTATTTTTTGGGTTTTCCTATGAAGGGCCTATTCGGGTACACTTTAGGGCCCAATTCATAGCTTCCGAAAAATCTTGTAATTTTTTTGTCACTTTTTTTTCGCTCATTGCACCTCAGGCACGCTAGTTAGCCCATTCGTAAGAATTTCGGCGAAAAACGAGACACGTTATTTTTTGGGTTTTCCTATGAAGGGCCTATTCGGGCACACTTTAGGGCCCAATTCATAGCTTCCGAAAAATCTTGTAATTTTTTTGTCACTTTTTTTTCGCTCATTGCACCTCAGGCACGCTAGTTAGCCCATTCGTAAGAATTTCGGCGAAAAACGAGACACGTTATTTTTTGGGTTTTCCTATGAAGGGCCTATTCGGGCACACTTTAGGGCCCAATTCATAACTTCCGAAAAATCTTGTAATTTTTTTTGTCACTTTTTTTTCGCTCATTGCACCTCAGGCACGCTAGTTAGCCCATTCGTAAGAATTTCGGCGAAAAACGAGACACGTTATTTTTTGGGTTTTCCTATGAAGGGCCTATTCGGGCACACTTTAGGGCCCAATTCATAACTTCCGAAAAATCTTGTAATTTTTTTTGTCACTTTTTTTTCGCTCATTGCACCTCAGGCACGCTAGTTAGCCCATTCGTAAGAATTTCGGCGAAAAACGAGACACGTTATTTTTTTGGTTTTCCTATGAAGGGCCTATTCGGGCACACTTTAGGGCCCAATTCATAGCTTCCGAAAAATCTTGTAATTTTTTTTGTCACTTTTTTTCGCTCATTGCACCTCAGACACGCTAGTTAGCCCATTCGTAAGAATTTCGGCGAAAATGGAGACAAATAATATATTTGGTTTTCCTATAAAAGGCATATTCGCGCACACTTTATCGCCAAATTCATAGCTTACGAAAATACATGTACATTTTGTTTAAGGGGTTCTTTTCTCATTGCACCTTAGTCACGCTAGTTAGGATAATGGTAATGAAGGCATCTAGCTTCATTCTTTTTCAGCTCTCAGGCTATCCTATACCTAAACGTCAAGGCAGCCTTCCTAGTCCACGACGTATATCTGAGCACCTCCGAGCGAGCAATGTAGTCCATGTACTTGAGGACGTAAATCCCGCAATCGTGACTGTTATATTGCTTTGGTCGGTCCTGTATCATCACGACCGTCCAAGGCTCTACCGTCGAATTCCTGGTGATGGATTCCCCCGAATAATCTCGGCACGCTAGCGAGAAGATAGTAGTCTGCATCCAACAATTAAAAAGGTCATCAAGCCTATGTTACAATAAGAATATACTATGAGCCAAGGTCAACCGATAAAAACTAACCACTGCAGTGATGTACTCGCTATACATCTGTGCCAGCGACCGCCCAAGAGAGTCCTCCCTTAGGCTATCGTATATGTTGACATGTTTGTTCGCTGGATGGAGAACTAATAGGAACCAGTGGTTTTCATGATGGCAAGGTATCATGACAAGGTTCGCATGAGCAGCGTGACATTGATAGTCTGCGTTCAACAGGCCTAATACGTTTTCAGATGGTTTCCACTTACCCTTGCCTGCCCCTCGCCTCCTCCATTCTGTTAACTCCCTCATGCTGGTCACCATTAATGTGACAAAGTAAGTGGGATGCATGTTAAGCTTCAAATCTTCGCACTGGTTATAACGTAGCTCTCTAATCTGGAGCAGATCTATATAAGCGTTCATGACGAAATTTGAAATATATGTCTCCGGTGCCAACATTCTCACATCCGCGTGACCTAGCAATGTTCCAAGAGGAAAGTCTGTTGAATCGACAGGCTCAGGCCCGAAGTAGTGCCGGTCGATCCAATCCCGCTTGTTCGGCCTCAATGGCTTTGTCGCTTGTCCTTTATCCGACCGGATGCTTGGACGCGAGGCCTGGATTCCTACTTGGGTCACCTGACTCTGGCGCTGAGAGTCGTACGTGTCAGGAGGCAAGCGACTAGACGGCTCCCAGAATTCCCTCTGGGGCAAAGACGCGTCAGGAGGCAAGCGACTTGACAGCTCCCACACCACACTCTGGGGCACAAAATCGTATGCGTCAGGAGGCAAGCGACTAGACGGCTCCCCCAGGCCCTGACTCTGGGGCTGAGAGCCGTACGCGTCAGGAGGCAAGCGACTAGACGGCTCCCCTTGGTAACCCCGGTACGCAACACTAAAGTTGTGAAGATCAGTCTTATACCTCTCAATGGAGCTCTTGAGACTGTCAGGCGCATGTGCGACATACCAGTCAAACCGCTCGGGTTGCTTGAACACCTCAGTGCCCTGGTCAACCTAAAAAACATGCATAGAAAAATCATCGTCATCATTTCAGGCATGGTCGAGAAGGTGCGCAAATAAATATTGAAACAACACTAGGTTGACTTACAATGCTCAATGCCCAGAACTGGTCATAGACCTCGCGTGGCGCATACGATTTGATCCTCACTTGCGAAGGGCGATTCACCCTCTTCCGCGTCACCTTGAGAAACCACTGCAGGTCCTTCTCAGTACTGCTGCCGTCGTCCTTGAGCGCTACAAGGCTACCATACATTTTTTGCCAAGTATTCCACTGTTGCACCTCGTCGCTCAGCAAATTTAAGGCATCAGGCACCTCAAAATTCGGACCTCGACCGCTCCTGTATGGCCGCATGTCTACAGCGGGTTTTGGTATCCCTTGTAGACAGCCAACTTGTTTCATAGCTCGATCGGGCATCTGAAACTCACATACTTCGAAGTGAATAAGTGGCACCCGAACAAAACATGCCAGCACGTACGACACCGGAAGTTGCCAATACAACTCATCCAACCGATGCATCACCTTCCCATATGGCTGCCACGTCACCTGGGATGCATCCATCATATCTAGTTCCCCCCGATAGAACATTAGATGGTGGTGAGGGTCTACCCGTCTCCTCGGTTTGGTCGTAGGCCCCCAGGCCCACACCCTAGGCCACGTCTCATCGGAATCAGCTACGGGGTGTGGACGACCCGTGGGTAGCCTCTCGTAAGACCAAACCTGTGAACGCAAACATTATATGGAATTAGTAATTAATCACGAATATATTGACACGTCAACCAAGAATATAAATGCTCAAACCTGTAACAGAGTGATGCAGGCGGCAATGGACTTGGCAGCCTTTCTCGTAGCTTTGTGCAATGCTCGATATAGGTGCGCAAGGACAGCTGAACCCCACGAATATGAGTATACCAATTCAAGATCCTCCAAGAACACCATATACTTCGGAGGCACCGTGTTTTTCTTTTGCGTAGGAAGTAATATAGATCCAGTAATCTACAAAAGGAATGCCTTCGTATACGTCACCAAATCATGAGGAGTGTATTCATCCGGTAGCTCGCCGTACTGCTCTCTCAGCCATTTAAGTTTTATGCCGTTGGTTGTAAGAGCGTCCTCGGAATTCCCGAAAAATACTGCATAGCCATCTTCGCTATGGATGCAGACGTTTTACTCGAAGTAATGGGTCTGCCGTGACATGGGATTCCAAGTATAAATCCGACGTCCTCTAATGTAATAGTCATTTCACCAAACCGGAAGTGAAATGAGTTCGTCTCGCCCCTCCATCGTTCAACTAGAGCGGATATAAGGCAATCGTCGTGCCAAGACCAAATCCCGCAATCGGTGAACACGGTCAAATTTTGACGGTGTAATAGTTGTATTTGTTCCTCGTTCAGTACCCACTCGTCGAGGTGACTTGTGCTTTAAATTGTCTCCAAACCACTCCTATCGACACCGTCAAATACGTGCCTCGCGACGTGGTCATCGTCATCGTATAGGATTGATGTATCATGAGGTCCAGGGTTAAAATCCATATCTGTAAGAACAAAATATAATCGTAAACCAACTTAGCGTCCATAATATTTACATTCCAAAACTGTAACTGAATCGTTAACCTAGCTTACCAACGCATTAGCAATAGTCATTAAATCATTATTTTAATGTATTAAAATCATTCCTCACTTCCCACCACTCCGAACGCTTAATAACGCTAGTTCCCTAAAATTTAGCGCCAACGTGGTTATTTAGCAATATCCCCCCCCCCCCAATTTACGGGATTTTTCGCCCAAAAATCCCGAACCGGTGTCTGGATCGAGCGCTTAAAAGCCCGTTCGGCAAAAAAATTGCTAACGGCTTCGGAATGGCCCGAATTCCTGGGAAATGGAACTTCCCAACATCCTAGGGTTCTCAAAAAAGTTTCGCGCGAAATCGCGCTAGCTTGATATTTTAAATTACACTACGAAGTTACAAGATTGCGCGTATCAGTTAACCCGTTTCCAGAGTTTGGAAAAATCTGAAATTTTTACCTGATACGGATCTTTTAGAAATAACCAGGGTCTCTTGTTTGCACTTTGGCAAAATTTAGCTCTAGCTATTTTTTATAAATTCGTGAAAAACTGTCTAATTAAGTTTTCACCTTTAGCGACATTTAATCCCCGCGAATCGGCTTCAAATCAGCCTTTCAGGTGCTGTGCTTACATTTATGGACTGAGAAGTCCTTCGAAAAACTTGACACCGTAAAATTACCAAAATACCCCTCTCGGGGTGACAAATTACCAAAATGCCCCTGGCATCAGGAAAAATCTCAAAATTGCTTTAAAATGTTATTTTAAGCTTCCTGAGTTCATTCTTGATCTAAAAAGTATTTTACGGATTTTTCGCCCAAAAATCCCGAACCGGTGTCCGGATCGAGCGCTTAAAAGCCCGTTCGGCAAAAAAATTGCTAACGGCTTCGGAATGGCCCGAATTCCTGGGAAATGGAACTTCCCAACATCCTAGGGTTCTCAAAAAAGTTTCGCGCGAAATCGTGTTAGCTTGATATTTTAAATTACACTGCAAAGTTATAAGGTTGCGCGTATCAGTTTACCCGTCTCCAGTATTTGGAAAAATCTGAAATTTTTACCTGATACAGATCTTTTAAAAATAACTAGGGTCTCTTTTTTGCACTTTGGGAAAATCTAGCTCTAGATATTTTTTATAAATTCGTGAAAAACTGTCTAATTAAGTGACAAGTAAATAAAGAAAGGAGGGGTGGGGGCCAAGGGGGGGGGGGGAGGAAGGTTGACCGGAGGAGGGGTGGGGGGGGGGGAGGAGGGGTGAGGGCCATGAGGCCGTGATTGTTGACCGGGGGGAGAAGGGGGAGAAAAAAAAGGACAAAAAAAGGACAAACCCAATCGCAAGAAAGTCTTGCGATTGGAATTTTTTTCAATAATTCCAATCGCAAGAAAGTCTTGCGATTGGGTTTTTCCTTTTTGAGCCAATCGCATGACTGAGCAGCGATTGGGTGGGAAAAAATTTTTTTCCCGCCGGTCGATGTGTATCGAACCCCTATATATATATATATATATATATATCATCCATAGTCTTCAGTAAAAGCTTTCTTCTGCCTATAAATTGAAGGCAGATTCATTTTGTAAATACATGCGAGATATTCTATTGCAATTTAGCAACTCTTTTCTAAACTTTCTCTTCCTTCACATATCATCTCACTACCTTCGATCAAAAACCTCAAGAATTACGATCCAAGTACTCATCCAGCTTTCATTCAAGTAAGTTTATTTCTTTAAAACTTGTTTAAAATTCTGGGGTGAAAACGCTCAATGGCGAAACACATTCTATGAATTGAAAAGGAACTTTTCTAAGTCTAGTATGACTAAAAACATCCTAATATAGACTTGATTAGAGATCATATGGCATTTACTTGGGAAAGAGAGATTTATTTTAAATTTTTATTTTCAAAATGATTACGCTTACCCAGGTTTTGCTAAATTTACAAATTGATTATGCTTTCTAAAGGATTTCCAGAGTCTTCTTTATGGGCACCAAACAAAAGTGGGAGCGAGTCATTTAGGGTTCTTGCCGAGTGATGGCGTTAACACCCGTAGACTAACGCATGCCCTGAGTTTCTCGCCTAAAAAGAAAACTTTGGTAGTTCAACCTTGCATCCTGAGATTTAAAATCTAGTTGAAACCGACGCTGCGTCCTGAACTTTTGAAAAATGAAATTCTAAACCAGACTCTCTCTCTGCCTTTAAAGTATTTGCCATATCCTCTCTGAATCATCTCTCTATTCCGCTGTGTTTTTTTTATCTAAACTATGCTTCATCCACTATGGATCTCGGTCCAACCGGGGACTCACGGATACCAGACGTCACTATGCCTACTGGCAGGTCCGCAAGGATTGACGATTGGTTTAACGAAGTGTGTTTTTCCGGCCAAACCTCCCTTCCATATACCAGTTTCTAAACAAACTACCAGGCGCTTTAGGTAGAGAAATATATGAAACAATTAAAAAGATTTACCCTAACTCTACATGGACACCTTCTTTAGGTAATATCTTTGAACATGTAATAGAAATATTAGTTTTGGTAAGTAAAATTCAAGGCAAAAAGATTTTTAGCAAATTCGATTGTAAATCAGGCTTTTATCAGATTAAAATGTGGCCTGAAGACATTAAATGGACAGCTTTTACTACACCAGAAGGCTTATATGAATGGTTAGTCATGCCCTTTGGTCTTAAGACAGCACCAAGTATCTTCCAACGCAAAATGGATGATATTTTTAGACCCTATAATAACTTTATTTTAGTATACATAGATGATATTCTAGTCTGTAGTAAAAATGAACATGAGCATCTGTCTCATCTAGATTTAGTTTTTAAACTTTTTAACAAACACGGTTTAATTCTTAGTAAGAAAAAAGTAGAATTATTCAAAACAAATATAAAATTTTTAGGGATGGAAATAGGAAATGGCAAGATAAAATTACAAGAACATATAGCTAAAAAGATCTTAGACTTTCCAGATAAATTAGAAGGTCTAAAACAAATTCAGGCATTTTTAGGATTAATTAATCAAGCCATAATTTATTTCAAAGACCTTAGTAAATTAATAGGTCCTTTATACAACAAAACCCGTAAAAATGGACAAAGACATTTTAACACAGAAGATATCAGATTAATTAGAACTATAAAAGAAAGAGTTAAACAATTACCAGACCTATATCTACCATTAGATACGGATTATCTTATAGTCCAGACAGACGGATGTAAAGACGGATGGGGAGCAGTTTTATATTGCAAACCTAACAAGTATAGTCATAAAAAAGAAGAAAGGATATGTAGATACTCTAGTGGCAAATACAAAGAAAGCAATCAGTATTTAACAAGTTTAGACTATGAATTACTTGCTATAGTTTATGCCCTAGAACATTTCAAAGCTCTTTTAATCTCTAAACATGAATTTTGTATTAGGACAGACTGTGAGGCCATAGTAAGATACAACAAGAATAAAGACTCTAGATACACAAATAGATGGTTAAAATTTATGACCTCTTTAAGCAATTACAGAATAGATAGAATAGAATGGCAGCATATTAAAGGAGTTGACAACTCTGTAGCAGACTTATTATTTAGAAAGATTTTGTCTTGAGATAACCCCATACATTTCAAACAATAGAATCAGACAATCTTATTGTTTTATTTATAGATGGCATCATCAGCATCTTCTTCTGCTCAGACAAGGCAAAACCAGACAAATCAGGCTAACCCTGTCTTTCCTACCCAGTTTGTCAGTTACATTGATAACCTTGGAAGAAACAAGATTAATTTTAATGGCAACAACTTAGAAGTCATACATGCTGGTTCCAGGTTTCAGGTTAAAGACCATAAAATTGGCTCTTTCCCTGTTGACCAGAGAACACTCTTAGATAACCTATGGCAATCCTATGTTAAGAAAGACAATGGATGGTTTGTCAACACAGTTAACGCTGTGGCAAATTATTTTCATAAACTTAGAGACACTAAAAAATATAATTTTTATTGTGTTTTTAAAGGCAATATTCCAGGAATATATAGAAGTTACCCTGAAGCAATGGTAGGAGGTGTAGGAAATATGAAAGACCCTTGGTACAAGGGTACCATAACTTTTCAAGAGGCCACTACATTAATGCAAACCCATTACGGCCCAAACTATTATGTTAGTCCAGACTGTCAAGATAGATCTCTTACAGACACTATAGCAGATTGTGAAAACTGTAATACTTTAATAAGACACCATAATATTTTGAAAACAAGACAAGACCATTTGCTTTTAGAAAAATCACATTTCGACATACAAATAGCCCAACTTAAATCCCAGGTACAAGTAGTAGAATTAGAGGCACATGACTGGAAACAGAGATATACTTCTCTTCTTTCAACCAAACAGTCATCAAAACCCAATACTTCGGGTAATAAAGGAGTATCTAGTCTGGATTCACAGGCTTCCAGTAAAGACAAATCAGTCCTGTTACAGTTGGTAATTTACTCAAAATTACTGAAAATCCCATGGGTTCGGGAGAAAAAATCCCTAGTCCAGTATCTCAGGCTACTGGTAAAGACATTTTAAGTCCTGATACAGTTGGTGTTTTACTTAAAAACACTGAAAATCCTTTAAATATGGGAGAATATATTTCTAGTCCAGTTTACAGGTAACTGGTAAAGACACATCAAATCCTGAGACCCCTGTCCATTTGAGAAAAATGGAGCTAAGAAAATTAAAAAGCAAGAAAGCCAAAAGACAAGCCCTGGCCATACAAAGTCAGGTAGCCAAAGTGTTAGCAGATTTAGTCAGCAAGACCTTAACAAGCAAGACAGAAGCATCAACAAGCAACTATGAAGACTCTTTATTCCAAGACGCTCAGAGACAAAGTCCCAGCCATATCGTTACATCCAGTGACTCTTCTGACAAGACTGAAGACCAGACGCAGGATGATTCTAGTGAAAGACCCCATAAAAAGTAAAAGATAACAGACAGCTGTAAAAGGGGAGATTCCCTTAGAAAGAAGCAAAGACACGGACTACATTATTTACCGACAGCAAGCATCTGCAAGCATCTACTTTTACGAAGAAGACAAAAAGACCCTGACAAGAGTCACAGACTACATTATTTAAAGATCTCAGACAAAGACAAAATAGAGTCGGTAGCACAGCTTTAAGCATCTTTAGGTTACTATTTATGAAGACTTTAAGAAAAGGCAGTTTGTAATGTAGTATTAAAAGTTATTTCGTCTTTTTGTACAGATGTAAAGCTTTAGTCCTGTAGAGTCCTGTAGAATAGCTTTCTTCTGCCTATAAATTGAAGGCAGATTCATTTTGTAAATACATGCGAGATATTCTATTGCAATTTAGCAACTCTTCTCTAAACTTTCTCTTCCTTCACATATCATCTCACTGCCTTCGATCAAAAACCTCAAGAATTACGATCCAAGTACTCATCCAGCTTTCATTCAAGTAAGTTTATTTCTTTAAAACTTGTTTAAAATTCTGGGGTGAAAACGCTCAATGGCGAAACACATTCTATGAATTGAAAAGGAACTTTTCTAAGTCTAGTATGACTAAAAACATCCTAATATAGACTTGATTAGAGATCATATGGCATTTACTTGGGAAAGAGAGATTTATTTTAAATTTTTATTTTCAAAATGATTACGCTTACCCAGGTTTTGCTAAATTTACAAATTGATTATGCTTTCTAAAGGATTTCCAGAGTCTTCTTTATGGGCACCAAACAAAAGTGGGAGCGAGTCATTTAGGGTTCTTGCCGAGTGATGGCGTTAACACCCGCAGACTAACGCATGCCCTGAGTTTCTCGCCTAAAAAGAAAACTTTGGTAGTTCAACCTTGCATCCTGAGATTTAAAATCTAGTGGAAACCGACGCTGCGTCCTGAACTTTTGAAAAATGAAATTCTAAACCAAACTCTCTCTCTGCCTTTAAAGTATTTGCCATATCCTCTCTGAATTATCTCTCTATTCCGCTGTGTTTTTTTATCTAAACTATGCTTCATCCACTATGGATCTAGGTCCAACCGGGGACTCACGGTTTCAGATATCTCAGTGAAGCGCAACCTGTGACCAGATGCTCGGGTAGTTGGCCAGAAAAGTTGTTAGTCGATAAGTCCAATGTATCCAACACTCTCAAATCTCCCAATGATGGAGGAATTGCTAGACAAGTTCAAAGTTATCAAATTAGGAAATGCGGAACTTATGAGGGATGGAAGCTCTCCTTGGATATGGTTACTAGAGATATCGAACCAAAACATATTGAGGTGAGTAGAGTTCAAATCCAGCGTGAGAGGGCCCGTCAAGGAAATATTTGCAACTTTAAGAAATTCCAAATACCAGACTCTTAACACATATACCAACAATGTTATGACATACACTGAGTGAAGAGAAGGTAGATACTCGATACCAATACTATATTAAGCGTTGCGAGCTTGTCCTTATCTTCTCGGTTTGTTAGCGCTCACTTTATTTCATACTGACATCTGAACTTTAAAACAACTCATGTCATACTCCCAAAAAAACTCTGGCGTCTACTTGTTGCTATCTTTCCCTTCTTTGTAAAGAATAAACAAAATTTCGTACCAAGTAATAAATAAGAAAATCGAAAATAATAATAGAAAATAAAGGTACACAAGACATAATTAAGATTTACGTTGTTCGGCAAAAGCCTACTCCACAGTGGTAACAGTGATTTCACTATACTTGTTAATGAAGATTACATATCTATGTCTTCCTCAACAAACTCTCTCGAAGAATGACTCTTCTCTCTTGTCCTTAAACACAATACAAGACAACTTATATATACTTAAAGATAGGTAGTGACCTTCTCTAAATAACTAATGTGAGACAAGACGACTTATATACTTAGGGCCAACTTGCAACCTTCTCTGAATAACCGGTGTGGGACACCCACAAATTAACTAATTTTTGAATTTTTATCCAAGACAAATTGTCACAAATCTCTACCTTGGCTTGGATAAAACAAGTCACAAACAACTTGAAAATACCATATGCTGCTACCACACTTCCCCCCTAGGGTTGCACCTCAAATACTGTTGATACCAATCAAATATAAGCATTGCTTAAACCTGATCTCTGGAATATGCTTTGTCATCATGCATGTCCCTTGGATTTTTAACTGTGAAAATGTCCTCTACCATAACAGTACCATGAGAAACCACATCCTGAATAAAATGAAACATGACATCAATGTGCTTGGTCCGCTCATTGAACATCTAATTTTTGGTCAGATGTAAGGCACTCTGGCTGTTGCAGTAAACAATGCTAGACTCCTGCATCAACCTGGATCACCAACCAAATGGCTTCATTTATTGCTTCGGTCACTGCTATGTACTCAGCTTCTGTAGTAAACAAGACAACAATAATCTGAATAGTAACCTTCCAACTTATCACGCAGCTTGAAAATGTGAAGACATAACCTATCAAAGATCTCCTCCTATCCAAATCTCCAGCGTAGTCTGAATCCACATATCCAACAACTCTATCATTCGCATCACTGCCCCGATGGTAGACTACACCAGTATCCGCAGTACCTATCAGTTATTGAAGTATCCACTTCACTGCCTACCAATGAGTTCTCCCATGATTACCCATGTACCTGCTAATCATACTGACTGCATGAGAAATATCTGGTCTCGTACAAACCATAGCATACATGAGACTACCCACTGCACAAGCATATGGAACACATGCCATGTGCTCCACCCTCTTTTGGGTCTATGGGGATTCAGCTGCTCAAAGCTTGAAGTGTGCCGCCAAAGGAGTAGTCACATGTTTGGAGTTTTCCATACTAAAATGCTGCAGTACACGCTCAATGTACTTTTTCTAGGACAAGTAAAAAATTCCTGCAGGTTGATTCCTGTGAATCTCCATCCTTAATATCCTCTTTGCTGCACCCAAGTCTTTCATCTCAAATTCCCTTTTCAAGTCCTCTTTCAAACCGTTGATATCTGACATCGTTTTTGTAACAATCAACATGTCATCAACGTACAACACCAAGTATATATGGGAACTATTCGCAAGCATCTGGTGACACACATAACTGTCATAGCCATTCTTGGTGTAACCTCTCTCTACGATGAAAGTGTCGAGCCGCTTATACCACTGTCTTAGAGATTGTTTTAATCCAAACAAGTATTTCTTCAACAAGCAAACATGATTTTCCTTATCTTGGATCACGAACCCCTCTGGCTGACGCATGAATATCTGCTCTCCTAACTCACAATGTAGAAAAGTTGTCTTGACATTCAGCTATTCTAACTCCAAGTCATACAGAGTAACCATATTAACCAACACTCTTATCAAAGTATGTTTTATTATAGTAGAAACTATTTCATTGTAGTCAATACCTTATCTCTGAGTAAAACCCTTAGCTACCAAGCGTGCTTTATACCTTGCATCTTCCATTCTAGGAATTCCCTCCTTCTTCTTGTAGACCCATTTGCAACCAACAATCTTTTGGCTCCCAGGCAGTTTCACCAATTCTCATGTTTGATTCTTATAAAGAGATTCTATTTTCTCACTCATAGCAACTGTCCATATCACTGATTTCGTGCTCTCGATGGCCTCTTTGTATGTAATAGGCTTTTCAACCTCAATACTTTCTGCCACACTAAGACCATAAGCAACCGTATTCGCATATCCATACTTCTGAGGAGGTCAAATTCTCTTCTTGATCTATTTCTGGCAATGTTATACTGTTATTCCCGAGGTTTTTCGTTCTTTTCGATAGAATGAGAACTATCTTCTTTATCTGTAGGAATTTTAGTCAAAAAATTTGGAGCTCAGATCTCCAGCTCCACCTTCTACCTGGCACCGTGGTCTTTTCCTGCATCAATCAACTCCTCCTTCTTCAAAAGCATCAAAGACTCATCAAAGGCCACATATCTGCTAATTAAGAATTTGGACGACTTAGAATCAGGACACTATAATCGGTACCCTTTTACCTCACTTGCATAGCCTAAGAAAATGCACTTATTTAGCCTACGAAAATGCACTTCTTTGCTCTCGGCTCAAGTTTATCATCATTAACATGAGCATAAGCACGACAACTAAATATCCTCAAATTTTCATAATCAGTATGCTTACTGGACCAAACTTCTTTAAGAGTCTTGCAATCAATTACAGGCAATGGAGACCTATTCATTAAATATGTAGTTGTGTTAATAGCTTCTGCCCAAAAAAATTTCGATAACACGGCATTTGAAAGCATACACCGAGCCCTCTCAAGGAGAGTCATATTCATTTGTTCTACAACCGCATTCTGCTATGGCATTTTTCAAACAGCGCGATGCTGCGCTATGCCTTCATTTTTTCAAAACTGAGTGAACTCATCCAAATAGAATTCCATGCCATTGTTTTTCCTTAAGCATTTATTTTTTTTGCGAGTCTATTTTTCGCTCATCATCTTAAACTGCTTCCACTGAATAAAGACATCACTCTTCTTTTTTAGAATGTACACCCAGACCTTTTTTGAGAAGTCATCAATAAAGGTCAACATATATCTGCCTCCACCCTTAGAAGGAACTGTGGAAAGACCTCAAAGATCCGAATGGATATAATCCACTGTACATTTGGTGGTATGAACAGCCTGACTGAATTTTACCCTGCATTGCAACCGAAGACATAATGCTCACAAAATTCCAGCTTTCCTGTTTTCTTACTTCCCAGCAAACCTTATTTTCTCAGCACATCCATACACCTCTCACTCATATGTTCAAGACGCATATGCCATAGCTTGGTAGGTCAGAATCTATACTATAAGATGAAGCTGCTGCTGTTGCTCCTATAACTGTGCTACCCTGTAACAAATAGAGACTATTTTGTTTCAACCCCTTCATCACAATAAGAACACCCTTCATTATCCTTATTGAAACCCATAAAATAACCCTAGAGGGGGGGGGGGGTGAATATGGTTTTAAGACTACTTTAAAAATTAACAAACAACTAACCTCAATCTCAACACAAATGTAAAATGATAATGAAAAGAGAGAAGGGTTTAGAGATACTTGACAAGGAGATTTAAATGGTTCGGCTTGATATACCCTCAAGCCTACATCCACCTCTTCAAGGAAGTCCCTTGCAAGAGCACTAGAATCCACTAGCAACAATCTTCTTCCGGGTCAAGATCAAAACCCTTACAACACTTGGTGATATCCCCACACCAAGCACAAGCCTTGAATCCACAAAGCTCACCCAAGACTTGACAAACCCAAGCCTTGATCACAATCCTTTTACAAAGATCAAATGTGTACAAAAAAACCCTCTTGAAAGTAAATGAGTACAAATGAAGCTTTAGTGCAATAGAGAGATGAGAGAATTGATGACTTGAAAGATTCTCACTCTCAATCAAAGAATTGCTCACAAAGATACTCTCTTTAATGATGTAAAATCATGAAGATGAAGAGAGAAAAGTTTAATCTATGAGCCTTGATATTTCTTTAATGAATGGAGGCTTAGAATGTGGTTTCCATAGTGTATGAAGAAGTCCCAAATCATTTATATAGAGAAGAGATCAAATATAGCCGTTATAGGCATAAAGTGGGTAAAACTGTCATTGCAGTCGACTGTAACCCAATGCAGTCGACTGTAATCCCTCTAAAATAGTCGTTGGAGTTTTGTCCTAAAAAATAGTCATTGGAACTGAATTTTGACCAATGCAGTCGACTGCATCATTCAATTACAGTCGACTGTATTACCTTACTGCCTATCGACTGTCTCACAGAAGCCCCTTTCCTATTTTGGACATAACTTTCTCTAGAAAAATTGGATTGAGGTGCCGTTTTTTACGTTGGAAAGATAATGAAAAGTTATATCAAGATATGAAAAGTTTAGCACCAAAAACAGTTTTGAGAAAATCTGAGTAAGCTCCAAAGTTCACTCATTTTCAAGAACCACACTCGTGTAAATGATTATGAACTCACATGCAATGCACAAGGTGTCCTAAGGTCTTTTTAGGTCATAGTCATCAATACAAGCATCAAACCAAGACTAGTTACATAATAGAAAAGATCAATTATAATCGATAGTAACTTAGCCGATGCATTCTTTGTTGCTCTTCGACATTGGACTTGATGAAGTTTCTATAGCATGTCCATTATAACTTTAAGCTTCTTTGGATTTAATCCATCTATCCAACTTCTCAAATTTGTCTTCATGAGTGTGCATGTATATACCTACTAAGAATACACTCAAAGCACACATTAGAACATAATCAATGTGTAGTTATCATCAAAACAAGATGTAAGCCTAGGTTATCCAACCATAGGGCTAACACTTATAACTCCACCTGAAGCCCGATAGCTACAACCCTTAGAGACCCGTCAAGTGTAAGTAAAGAAATCATATTTTTTTCTCAGTTCTAGAACGTGCCTGACATCGGTCAAAGTTCTCACAACACCGTCATGCATCCTAATCTAAATTGAACATATCCTAAGCACTTTACAGGCAACATTGTTTCCCATAAGCACTTTGCCACCATCAAATGAGCGATAAGTGGCAAACTGGTCCCTATTGGGGCACATGTGATAGAAGTAACCCGTATCAAGAATTCACCCTCCATTTGAGGAACTGATAGTAACTAAGAGAACACCCGTACCATCAAAATTATCGCCTACTACTCCAGCATCAGTTATAATATCCCACATCGGTTGTGGGGGAGTTTATAATTGGCCTTATAAGACCCTGCCTATGAACTCATAAGTACCTACTTGGCTAGCCCTTTTGAGGGAGGCAATGCCCTGTGGTGGGGCCGTGGACCGGGTCGTTACAGATGGTATCAGAGCCGACTCTCGAAAGCTCGGGCTGGGGTGTCCAGTCGGGTTGCCGATGGTTGGGGGAAACGAAGGCAAGCCCGGGTATATCCCACATCAAGAGGATGGTTGGGGCAACGAAGGGTGAGCTGGGTATATCCCACATTGGCTAGAGAGGAAGATTCTGGGCTATGTGTGATCGAACCTTAGCGAGGACGCTAAGGAATAAGGTGGGGAGATTGTAATATCCCACATCGGTTGTGGGGGAGTTTATAATTGGCCTTATAAGACCCTGCCTATGAACTCATAAGTACCTACTTGGCTAGCCCTTTTGAGGGAGGCAATGCCCTGTGGTGGGGCCGTGGACCGGGTCGTTACATCAGCTGTCTTCGAATTATCCCTTTTCTTCCATTTACGCTTAGAACAATCCTTTCTATAATGTCCTTCCTCGTGACAATGGTAGCATTTCAATTTCTAGTCTTTGACTGAAACCTTGATCTTCCTTTATTTCTAGATCCATCATTGTCAATGATTTGACCTCGAGCCATCAGACCATCACCCCTGTTCTTCTTCCTTGTTTTCTGAAATCTTCTTCCTTAATTCCTGAGAATTTATCACAGACTCAACCTCCTCCATGAAAATATTGTCCTTCCCATATAACAAGGTAGTAACAAGATGTTCATATGATGGAGGTAAAGAACAAAACAACAGTAAAACTTTATCCATATCTTCTATATTGTTATCAATATTTAGTAGGTCTACTATTACCTTGTTATATCCATCAAGGTGATCACTAATCGATGTATCTTCTTTCATTTGAATAGTATACAGCCGTTGCTTTAAATATAGGCGATTACTCAAAGACTTCGTCATGTACAAGCTCTCCAATTTTCAGCCGTTGTTTCCTGAGAAACCTTTCGCAATATGCTGTCAGCTAAACACAACAACATGCAACTATGGGCTCTCACCAACATGTCTTCTTTTTCATCAGCAGACATCGTCTCAGGAAGCCCTTGATTCCCCTTTAACGCTTTCAATAACCCTTGCTGAATTAGAACAGTACACATCTTCATCCTCCATAAACTGAAATCGTTCGATCCATCAAACTTCTGCAAATCATACTTTGTCGAAATCTTGGCGCCATTGAAAGATGTTTTCAATCTAACCTGAACGTCAGTTCTGGTACCACTTGTAAAGAATATATTAGATTTTGCACCAAGTAATAAAGAAGAGAATCGAAAACAATAACAGAAAATAAAGGCACACAAGACACAAGATTTACGTGATTCGGCGAAAGCCTACTCCATAATACTGGCAGCGATTTCACTATACTTGTTAATGGAGATTACATATCCCTGTCTCTCTCAACAAACCCTCTCAAAGAGTGGCTCTTTTCTCTTGTCCTTAAACACAATACAAAACAACTTATATATACTTAGAGATAAATAGTGACATTCTCAAAATTACTAATGTGGGAAAATATGACTTATATACTTAGGGTCAAGTTGCCACTTTCTCTTAATAACCGATGTGGGATACCCACACATTAACTAAGTTTCGGATTTTTGTCCAAGACAAATTATCACATTCTTTATGGAGAAAGGTAGTTACTTGAATTAGACTTGCAAAGGAACTAACCAGAGTCAGCCCTAAAATAACCGAGTGGTTCAACCGGTATGACCTACAGACCCCACTTGACATGCTGGGTGTTATGTAGTGCATGTAACCGCGACAAAAAGTAATACTCCCTACGTCCTTAATTAATAAAACATGTTTAACTTACACGCTCATTTAGAATATGAGTCATATTTTAGGATTTTTCCATTTTACCTCCTAAGTGATAGAAACACAGAGGAAAAAACTGGGCCAAGAGAGAGAAAAATAGGTTGCGAAGGGTAAACATGAGAAAACTCCAAAAGACTTTTAGCAACGGACACCCCATTGCTAAAAGTTTGGCAATGGAATTTGGAAATATGTTGCCAAGAATTCAACATTCAGCGACGGACATTCCGTCGCTAAAGATAATATCCTTATTTTAGTTTAATTTATTTTTTAAAAAATATTTAGTGATAGAAACACACAGAAACGCATGTGTGTGTATATTCAGGCCAACACATCTTCAAGATGCTCACAACTAAAAATAATAAGAATATAATAGGATAATATAGACAAACAAGTTCATATAGAAAGTAAAGGGAAGAGGGTAGCAATCTAAATCAAGAAATTTTGAGGTGAGGAGTCAGAATAGAGTTGGAATTAAAGCAGAATGATGATACCAAGAGCAAAGAACCATAACCCATTTCGTAGAAACTCCATGTACACCCATGTATATAATTGATAATACCAAATTATGATTTAAGCACATATATGCACTCCTTTGGATGTACAATAAGAGAAGAAGCTGAAGACCTAGAACATAATGAGGAGTCACTGTGGGAGGGTCAAGCCTCACTGGTCCCCACCTCAAACCAACTTTCTAAATCTTCAATATAAAACTGAACCCTTCAGAAGCTCCAACTTGCATGATAATGTTCACATATCTCCAAACAAATGTTGTCTATGCAAAGAAGGGAAAAACGCAGAGCTGGTAACTTACAACATTAAGTGAGAAAGGTCTAAGTTCTAGAAACGCATCATTGAACATGAGTTATGATAGTTGAGGGGAACAAAAGATTTGTTGTGGCTGAAACCCAATTAGCTTAGTCATAGGCAAAAAGGCTAAGCAAAATTGATCTTAAATTTGAATCATAAGGACAAGTTGAATCACCTCCACCTGAATAAATAAGCAGAAAAGAATCCATTGTTATCCAACAATAAACCAAGGAATTATTTGGTTTTCCCGCTTTTTTCCAAAGGAATATGTGCTTAAATTTTAGTCTTTAGTGCACTAATTGTATATGAAAACCAAAACCAATCTAAAACATTAAGTGAGTAAACTGTTAGACATAAGAAACGCATGCTGTCAAAAGAAACATTGCATGTAAACTATCAGCAATTAAACCAAAACCCAGCAACGGAAGAAAACAAGGATTGCAAAGCATTTGATCATACAATTACTACATAAACCATGACATTTTAATGTCGAATGGAACCAAGAACCCCTTCAACCAAAAAATTAAACAAAATGAATTAGAAACACGCCCAATCCAATGATTCCAGAAACAAAAAAATCAACCAAAAACCAAAAGAGAATTTTTTTTTTCAGACAGAGATAAAAAAAATTCACACAATGCATACATCTGTCCAAAATCAAGATTCTATTTTAAATCCTTCCAAATTTTGGAACCAAATCCCAATCATATTAAAAAAGCAAAGTGAATCGAAAGAAAAACATACAAGTGATGCCGAAAAAATGCCTGAAGAGAGAGATCAAGTCGACGTTTTGGATGCCTATAAATAAGAGTACATGGGCTTGATCTTCAGCCATGTTGGCCGGTGACCTGCTGCGCTGAGATAGAGACAGGAAGGCCCACCATTGTCAACCACTTGAAGATGAGTAGATTGATTGTGCATGACAGCAGGCCGAGAAGAAGCGGGTGGGTGGGTGGCTTGGGGCTGCGGGAGTAGTAGGGTGGTTGGCGGCTTGGGATGTGGGGGTGGGATGGCGTGGGAGGTGGGCGGCAAAGCTGATTATGACTGAGAGAGAGAAATAGAGACATATCAGAGAAAGAGAAAATGGGAAAGGTGAGCGGTGGGGAGAAAGAGAAAATAGTAGGGTTTTTCGCTTTTAATCACCTTTAGCTACGGATTTTAGTCCGTCGTTAAAAGTCCGTCACTAATACTCTTTTAAAAAATTTCAGAAAAACAAAAAAATGAGAAATTTTCAAAAATAATATTTTACGACGGATTATTTCGTCGGTATTAATCCGTCGATAAAAAGTCCGTCGCTAAAAACCTTTACCAACGGAAAAATTGTCGCTAAAGGTTTTTAGCGACGAACTTTTAGCAACGGGCAAATTCGTCGGTAAAGACGACTTTTAGCGACGGCTTTCAGCCTGTCGCTAAAAAGTGTTTTTCTTGTAGTGAATTATGTATTGATATCAGCATGTTACTGCCCAGAAAACCCCTATATTGAACCTGAATCGATTATTTGGAAATCTTGTTGATACTCGTCTGTTATTGCATGCTGAGAAAATTTGATAATTGTTTTTATCCGTTCTTCTGAATTGTTATGCCTAAATTCGATAACTATTCGCAATTGTTTTTGCTGTTTATTTGTGAATTTTTTTCTGTAATTCCGAGTAATGACTTATATCAACATGTTTATTGTTATTGGAACCCGAATTGATTTTGGTGATTTGAGCTCATGTTAATGCTCATTGACATTGTTGATTTTTGTGTTGACCTGGGTATCCGTACAGTATGGAGGCGTTATAAGGCTGGTTTGAATCCTGCATAGAACGCAGGCTAGTGCTCAGTGGGACTAGTAATTATATACCGGTACATCATGCATGTGTACACTACCGGCTTTGCCTGAGTTGCATCACAACCGCCCAGGAACAACATGTTTTTTTATTTTATCTGCATCGTATCTTACCGTGACTGTCTCGAAAATGATTGAAAAAGGACCGTCTCAAATGGTTTGCACTTGTTTTGAAATCCTTTGAAAAGCCATCATTGTGTTTTGGAATGATGGCTTGGGAAATGATCTTTTATTGATTGTTTTGGGAATCGTCGTAATTGTTATTGCTTATTTTGGTATCTATTTAAGAAGAATTTTGATCATTTTGGAAATCATTGAGTTTTTTTTTTCGTTTGAAGTATTTTAGAAATCGTCGCTTGAATTCATTGGAATCGTTTTGTAATTCTCTTAATAGTCATTGTACGACCTTACTGAGCTTTCAAAATTAGGTCACCCTTTGTTTGATTCCTTTTGTAGGTGATGATAAGTTGAAGCATGTTCAGGAATGGGTTAGAGATTTCGGTGAGCCCACCACTACTGTGTAGTGAGCCCCTGCGTGGGTCGGTACTGTCAACTTGTCCTTTAAGGACTCGAATTTGTAAAGAACCAAGGTTTTAATCGTTTAAGTTTAAGCGGTTTTGTAATCTTGTATTTGAGAAATTTGAGTTGATATTGGATTAAATGTTTTGAAGTATGTGTTAGTAAACATGATTTGACAGCTTTGATGTGGTGTGGTAGGTTAACGTGCCGGGAGTTCGGGGCGACGGAGCTTTGGATTTTCGGGGCGTTACATATAGTTTTACTAGGGTTGCATTTTTGTCCAGGGGCTCCATGTAGGTCCCTGTCTTGATAGCCATGACAATGTTTGTCTTATGTCGTCTTGTCTACTGCACTGTCAGTATTTTTTGTCTAAGAACCTCCTATGAGTCTCCTTTCATGATAGCCAAGATAGCATCTGTCTTTGTATGCATTTATGTCTTAAATTTAAGGGCTCCATGTGAAGTCCCCTCCCTTGACAATCATGATAGAGTCTGTCTCTAGTCTAGTACATGGTCAGTCTTGTTTATAAGCATTTTGTTTAAGGGCTCCTTAAGAGACCTCTCTCACAATAGTCAGGGATATTGTCTTCTCTCTGTGTCATTCTTGCTTTTAACTAGGGGCTTTGCATAATTTCCTCTCACGACAGTCCTGATAGGGTCTATCCTCATCCAGTCCATTGAATTGTCAGTTCAATTTGCATGCATTTTTGTTCAGGGGATCTCTAGGAGCCCCCTCTCACAACAATCATGGTAAGGTCTACCTTAGTTCCTCCAATCCATTGCATTGTCAGCATCATCTGTACATATTTTTTAAAGTCCCTTCCCCTGACAGTCATGATAGAGTATGTCTTTCTTTGGTCTTCTACATGGTCAGTCCTGTCCATAAGCATTTTTTTAGGGGCTCCCTAGGAGGCCCGTCTTACAACAGTTAGGATATGGTCTTGTCTTTGTGTCCTTCTTGCTTTTAACTAGGGGTGATTCTCTTTGACGATAATCATGATAGAGTCTGCCCTCATCCAGTCCATTGCATGGTCAGTTATGTGTGCATTTTTTTTAGAGAATCTCTAAGATCCCCTCTCACGAGATTCGTGGTAAGGTCTATCTTAGTTCCTCCGGTGCATTGCATGGTCAATTATGTCTGCATTTTTTTTAGAGAATCCTTAAGAGCCCCTCTCACGAGATTCGTGGTAAGGTCTATCTTAGTTCCTTGGGTGCATTGCATGGTCAGCGTCACGTATTCTTGTATAGGGGTTCCCTATGATTCCTTTTTCACGACAGTCATCTTTGTGGTTAATGGTCAACATCATCTGCCTATATTTCTCTCTAGAGGCTCCCTGTGATTCCCCTGTGACGAAAGTAATGGTAGTATCTGTCTTTGGTTTACCTAGTTCACCGCATGCTCAACATTGTCTGTATGGATTTTGTCTAGGGGATCCCTGTTATTCCCCTTTCAGGACAGTCCTAATAGTGTCTATCTTTCTTTAGACCATTGCATTGTCCATTACGACTGCATGCATTTTGTCTAGGGGCTCCTTGCGATTCCCCTCTCTTGACAATCAGGATACTACCTGTTTTTGTTCGCCCAATACATTGCATTTGTTAGTTTCATCTACATGCACTTCTTCTTGGGGCTCCTTGTGATTCCCTTCTACTGACAGTCGGGCTAATGTTAGTCCTTGTTTGGTTAGTCCATTGCACTATGAGTTCCTTCTGCATGCATTTTGTGCAGGGGCTCCATGTGATTCCCCTATCCTCCGATAGTCATGGTCAGTGTCTTTGTCTCGTCTAAGTCTATATCTTAAGAGTCTACTTCTTGAGCATAGTCTTCAGAAGAGTTTTTTTTAAAACAAATATATAGAAAAATAAAAATAAAATGAAAGAGAATGATTAAAAAAAGAGTCTGATTTTTGCTATGATTTTTAGTCACGCTCCTATCCTTTCTTGTCTCTGAGATAAGGTCAACATATCTCTCAAGCCCTTCACCTATCATTCTTTTCTCCAAATCCGGTTTGAACTATATTTGGCTTGATCCCTTTTGCACTAGGGTAAGAAGGCGACCTTGGTTGGGTGCAACCATTTTCCAATCCAAGTCAATGATCGAGGGTATTAACCCTCAGTACAAGATTAATACATGAAAGTTGCGTGCAGCCTTCTTCCTAACTATAGGCTCAGACTCCAAAATCATGTATAATGGTGGACATTTGGAACTCAGGTCGACATGTAGATCGCATACCTTTCTCTGTCCGGTCCCAGTCCAGTCTTAGTCCAGTTCAAGTCTCATTTCCAGTCCCATCTTAGTCTAGTTATATATATATATTTACGTGCCTTTGTGTGATTATGTGCTTGTATGCCTTGTGTGCTTGAGTAAACCGTCTTTTCATAAGTTTGCGTCTTTTTCTTGCTTGTGTGTTTTGCATGATGTCCAACTTATTTGCCTGGACATTTTTTCTCAAGTTTTTGGGTGCTTGCATGCTCTGATTTTGCATGTTTACTCCCCCTACCCTAGGACTATTTTTCAATCCAACTATTCGAATTTGTTGCTCAGTTTAGCGATGTTGTACAGTGTAAGAACAGTGTTGTATCCCATGTTTCGTTTCCAAAAGCTTTCCATATCAATTATAGAAGTGAATTGGTATATTATTCACTCAGTGACTAGCTGTACTGGGACATTGTTGACTCCGGTCTTAAGTAATATATATGAAAACCTTCATCCTTGTATCTAAGCGACCAACTGCTTGGGGGTGTCGTTGGCTCCGGCTCTAGCACTCAATGAAATCACCATTGACCGTCAACCACTTCAATAGATCAACTTGTTCTGACAACAGACAAATTCCCAAACATTCAATGATCAATCATTGTTATCAGTTCTAGCTTTAGTTTTTAGTATCCTTATACGACCAATTATTGTTACCTTTGGCTCTGGCTTCTAAGGATGCGCCTTATGGCTAAGCGACAATTCATTATTACTATAGGCTCCTGCTTTTAATCATAGACCTTTTGTGTGTTAAGATGACCAATCGTCATTACTATTGGCTTCAGCTTCCAGATACGCTTTTCTCGTTATTCGCAAGAGACCAATTGATGTTACCATTGGCTCCGGCTCTTAAGACAGTGAGTTTTTTCTGTCCCAGTTCCAACTCCTATTTTTAGTGTCCTTAGACGACCAATTATTGTTACCGTTAGCTCCGGCTTCTAGGGATGGGCCTGGCTAAGTGACCAATCATTGTTACTGTAATACCCACATTTTTCTTTTCCAAGCGCGAATCTTGTAAGCGCGTGAAAATAATAATAATAATAATACACTTTTTAGAAGCAGTAATATATGTTGAGATGCCCAAAAAAAAAAGACAAGGGAGTTAGGGGGGGTTCTTTTGTAAATAGATAAAGATGGAGGTCTATCATACAAATTTATAAAATATAATTTAGAGGTTTAATTATTAGATTGACACCTATAAGCTTGTGGTGACTCAGCCGATTAAACAAAAAAAAAAAAGAGTAAGATAACTATTCTCGCACTACAAGAAAAGAGGTTTTGCGACGGATTTTCAGCGACGGAAGTCCTTCCATCGCTAAATAATCTTTCACCGACGGAAAGTCCTGTCAGTAAAAATTATGTCGTTAAATACTATTAGCGTTGAAATCAGACATCGTAAAAAGTTTTTGGCGACGGAATTTTGGCGACGGTCTTTTAGCGACGGCACTTCCGTCACTAAAACTTTTTTAGAATTTTTTTATTTCCAAGGGTTTAATAAAAATATTTTAGCCAGGGAATAACGCCGTCGCTAAAAATTCAGTCGGTAAAAGTTCGACCTTTACCGACGGACTTTTAGCGACATCTTCATTATGTCGCTAAAAGTGTTTAATAAATCCCCCCAATCTGGTTTTCTCTCTCCCTGTTTCTCTCTTCGAATACTTTGAGTTCTCACCGCCGGCGATCCCACGGTGCCCCACCTCCACTGCCCCGTTCTCACTGCCATTCTCATCTCCACTGTGCCCCACCGTCGGCGACACCTCATCCTCCCCCCGACGCCACGTGACCAACACCGCCGCCCTCCACTGCCGCCACGCCACCAACACCGCCGCCCTCCACTGCCGCCGACAATAATTACATGTCAGCCTCACTTAAAAGGTATGATTTTGATCTTCTCAAAATTACTGAAAATCAAACTCAAACTGGAAATACCTTATGCTGGCAGGTAGTGGCGGAGCCACACTTGCACGAGGGGGGGCTAATCTACCCCCTCAGATTTTGAAAAAAAAAATGTATATATATATATATATATATATATATATATAGTTTATTTGGAATTCCGGCCTTTCCCTCTCTTCTTTCTCTTTTCGCGACTCTCTCTCCTTCCAATTTCCAACGAGCAACAACACGACCTCGGAGATCGGACCTCCTTACCGTCTTAGTCACGGCCACGACGCCTCACTTAGGGAAAGCACAAACAGGCGACGATGGCCACAAGCCCACATTAGTCGACACGAAGCCACGACGGACGATGACGTCTGCTGGATCTAGATCTATGCCACTACGCGCCGACGGACGGCCTCACGGCGACCTCTGCACCGGCAGCACCGGTCTGAGTTTTGAAGACCTCCATCCTCCGATCACTCGACCAATCCACCGGCGCTAACAGGCCACAACTGTGAGCTCCCAAATCCCAATCTTCTTCGATCTTTACCACTGGCGGAGCAATCGGCGACAAAGGTATGTTCTGATTCACCTTAATCTTGCCATGATGCCATCTCTACAACTCTGCAATATTTATTTGACTTTTTTCTGAAATGCTATAAAGATCAATGATGTTCGATGTTAGTAGATTTGTGGTCTGATCATATCAATGGATGAACAAAAAAGATGTTAAGCATACAATAACTCCTCATTATTCAATTTTGTAGAAGCAAAAGCATTCTAGATTAGTTATCTAGTTTGATTTTCCAGCATGGCTGCATGGGTGATTATTGATTGATGATTATTGAGATTATTGATTATTAATTGTGATTATTGATTATGAATTATTGATTATTTGAGTTCCGAATTGTGATTATTGATTATGGATTATTGATTATTTGAGTTCCGCAGATCATCTGCCATGCCAACAATTTCATTTCCCTTTCAACCTTATCACCACGGTCAAACTGAAGAAGGACGATTTGCAAGTTTAAACACTTCTATATAAAAGAAGAAACCTTAACGTGATTATTCATCAAGTGATAACAAGTACTGCTTTGGTTTCCTCTTTTTCTCCTTCGTGTACCTATTGGCTATTTATTGGATTAATTTGTGCTGAACTTTTCTAACTTGTATAGTATTACTCAATCCAACTTTTTATGAGACATCATTCCTAGGTCATACTTTTTTTTTCCTTTGACAAGAAATAACACTACAAGTAATCTGCCATAGATGATATTGTTGGGTAGCATAAACACATAAAACCTACTTTCGTCGATCTATGCAGTTTAGGTGCGACAAGAACTGGTCCTTCTTTAGGCACCACTATACTTCTGCCTCTAGGACAAGGTTGTTTTGGAAACAATAGCTTAGTTGTGACTTTTGGGCAGTGATCAGTAATGTATCACCTAAATGAAGCCACAGCAGATAAAGAAAGTGATCAAGATAATTGCAATAAGTGATGTTTAGATCGTTGTCTTTCCAATTATTCAATTTTCTATTTGGTAATGTTTTAGATTTACCACCTAAGACTCTACGCCAATGCTTTTTCACAAACAAATATCCTTAAAGAACCTACAGTCTCATACCTAGAACTACACCCTTTGAAAGAAGAAACCTGCCCTCTCCACTCAAACTGAATCTATCAAATTTTCTAATTTCTATTATCTGATTCGTCACTATCAAGTACTACGGTATAAGTCCATGATTAACAGTACTTTTAGCTATCTATTTACTGGATTTAGGTAAGGCTAATGGTATTAGAAACACCAAAACATAACCAGAGTCGGGGATTTTTCCATCATCTGCAATCTATTTACTAGATTTAAGTAAGGCTAATGGTATTAGAAACACCAAAAGATAACCAGAGTCAGGGATTTTTCCATCATTTGCAAATAAACTTAGAGCTTACCCTAAAACCAAGCAAAAAATACCTCACATAATATCATGTTAGCATCACCTCATATGGTTTACCCTGTGAAAGAACTTGGAAGGCAATTATCATGCCTCAGTCAGAATAGTTTAATTGTAAAATAAAGAGGATCATGAATCACTGCTTAAAAAGACATTATAATAACTACAGATGCAAAACGAAACTGAAACTCCTATGGCAGAAAAACCTATTATAAACAATGGAAATCAGGAACCCTCATTTCATACTGACTGATGAATCCCTAAAAGTGGTGGTAGTGTGGCAGTACAATGTTGGAAGTTTGTCCTAAATATATTACAAAAATATTAGTAGCAGTGTAGTATAAATGTGAGAAGTTTGTTAAAAAATTCTGAAGAGAAAAATGGCCAGGCAACGTCAGAGAACTTGCACCTACAAATATTACACGAGGTCAACCCCTTAAAGAACATGCAAGTGGAGGAGGAAAACAACAAACAGTAGGGTTGTTGGGGAAGAAAAAGACAATCTGCAAAAATTGAATATGCTTTTGATTCCGTCATACAACTTATCATCTAAGCAGCCTGGAAAATGTAGATATTCAAGCTCACGTCCCAACCATGAGATCAATTTTCAACCTTTAAAGATCAACAGAAAAAACACCCAAGAAGAATTGTAACAAGCAGACCTTCCCAAAAAAGATGGTAGACTTTTGCAAAACAAGTAGGAATTTAGTTTAATGTATGTTCACTGCTTTATTGCACCATTTCCACTAAGGTAACCACAATGAACAAGCTAAACAAAAATTTCAGCCTAGAATATACTACAATAGTAAGATAATGAAGTCATCCCAACTTTAAGAATGATCCCCAATCCACTCCTTTGTTTAAGATCCAACGTATAGAAGAAGAAAGGGTTTATGAGATAATCGTTTATAATTCTGGAAATCAGAAAACATATTTAGATAGACACATTCTATATCTAGCTTTATATACTTTCTTATACCAGATTCAATAGAAATTACACAGACCTGTTTCTTTTGCACTTGTTTGGAACAAATTCAATAGAAGCATTCTTGAGAAGAATATGAAGTATATAAGATCAAGAAAGAGTAACTTTGCATCCAAAATCAAATTTAGGCATTGCTATAAAATAAGTGAGCATATAACTTAAAGAGTCATGTGTTCCAGCAACTTAGAAAGAAACAACACTAGCAAAGATGCCAGGAAACATTATATGCGATTTTGTTCCAGGCATATCTTTCAGAGAGGCCAAGAAATAAACATAAGGAAACATTTGGACAAATGGTGTTGTGAAGTTTCAACCGACAATATCAGGAAAAATCTGAAACCTGAGATAAAGAAATCAACTCCCAAAAAAAAAAAAAAAAAGCAAAATAGATGATTCAATTTTTAGGAATGAAACGTAAAAAGCCAAAAAACCAATAATTCTGAGACATGAATTTCAGCCATGGTTTATAAGAACTATGACCAGTGATGAATATGGGTGTGCGTGGGGTAATAGTGCAGAAAACCATCACTTTAACTGAATAACAAAACAGAGCATGAAGAGGAACGTAGCAGCAGATGTAAAAGGAGAGGCATAGAGAGAGAGGGAATCAACCTGGGCTATCAACGTGTTAGAATTTCGTCTAATGCAACAAAGGACCTCCTCACCCCGCAACTTCAATCCCTATATGCGCCTATTTCTGTTTATTTCTTGTTGTATACTTGTTATACATGTTGTATACTTTTTTTATTCCTCTTTATTTCAAATTTTTTCAGTCCAAACTATGCACTGCTCAACGGCCTCGATCCAAAATCCTTTGAATTAACCTAGGTCGGGAAAATTATTTATCAGAACACTATCCATGCTGATATATTATAAACCTAATATAACTACCCACAATGTACTCATTTCTCTATCCGGAACGACGAAAATTCAAAGCGAGTATATACCACATATACGGCCAACCTAACCCAACACTCGTGACACCCCACTATGCTCCGAAATACCCCATAAATGTTTACAATTTCCATTAAATATTCTTTATAGCTTAATACAGCATATAGAATAAAATTATAATTTTTGATTATTTTCGAATTAAATATATTTTCCTTAAATACACTAAAAATCAATAAATTTCCATAATTGCTTCTAGCTGGAAATAAGGACTCATAATTTTTATACAAGCCTTAATATATGTATAAAAATAATAGAAATAAAAATTAGGATTTAAAAGGCACTAAAACTATTTCTTTATTTTTCGTTTTCCTAAACTGAATGCTATATGGAAAAATGATATCAAATCAACTTCAAAAATTATAAAATTTTTACTGAGTCTTTCTTATAGTAGAAAAACATTACTATAATTTTTTCAAAACATTTTCATGGGTTTAAAGGCTCCAAAGAATTTGTTATATGTCTGAACTTGCAGAAAATATAATAAATACAAACGATATCAGAAAATATGAAATGTTCACAGAAATTATAATATTTCACCAAGAATCATCCTGTAAATTTTCATTATTTTTGGACAAGTGTACAGTACCCAACAGCCACGTGGTACAACTGTACAAGCACAGTGTACCACTCTACTGCACAAACCCACTACTGTTCACCTGTCTTCTTCTTCCTCTTTATACTTCACGGTTCACTGTTTAACCACACAGAACACACCACTCCCACTACCTCATCACTAACTCACCACACACTACACAGGTACACACACTTATGCACTAATTTCACCTATAATTACACACTATATACACACATATCACACCCACATACATAGCAGTAGCAGCAGGCTGTCCTACCCCCATTTTGCATCCCACGAACACACTTCTCACACACATTCACGGCACACTTAAACACACACTGCCACACAACCATGGCTGCCCAAACTCACCCCTCATGGCTGCACACACTCACAGTTATACATCATTAATCCAACCCATTTCTAACCACTCAAGCCACTGCCGTCACTCTCTCTCTTTCCTTCTTCCTTTTTCATTCACCACTTTACCTTATACCCACATATATGACACACATATATATCCAACACTCACGTTTGCAGGTTGCACCATGGCAGCCTATTGCACCTCTCATAAGTTCAACCATCACATAAACACATACCTTGCCACTCATAGAACTCACGCACCAGAGCAACAACCCACGCAACCTGCCCAGCTGCCTTCACAGCAAGCTGCCCATGCACCCAAATTCCCCTCTTCTTTTGCGCAGCTATAGCTGTTATGAAAAATCACTCCACAAGGTGCAAAACAGCCCCTTATCTATGGTTCCTTCCCAAATCCATATCCCTTCATGCCGCTGCTATACCCACTCGCACATTCGAATGTTTACGGCAGCCACATGGCTGCTTTCGTCCCATATATATATATATAACCCACCATTTCTCACAATACCCCTATCCCACAGGCCCAAACACCTCGCTCAAAACACACACACTCACGGCTACCTTGCACCCTTCTTCACCTTACAAGCCTACACATCTAACACACTTGTTCACCCTCTAAAATCCCCCTCTTCTCTTGACCCGTATACACATCCCAACACATAACTACAACGTGATCACGCAGCTCTTTACTTACACCACATCTGCACACCACCACTTCACTCTATCCGCTCATATATACAAACTAATACATACATACACCATCTCCACAAACCCAGCACGGCGATACCCACTGCCTCACGGCAGTGGCTCCTCTTCCAGTTTTCCCCTTAATCCCATAAACATTAAATTGAACAAGGGAGAAAAACTAAGAAAAAGCTTACCGAAAAAGAGTTTCGATCGCCGGAAACCTCGCTGGAAAACTTTTCGATCAACCTTCTTCCGTTCCCTTGGTATCTCTGTTGGATTACGGCAACCCATGGCTGCCCACTCACTCACGGCACCATGCTTATATTTGTCTTGAATCACTTGCTTCAATCACCCATACGTATAATTCACAAACTGTGGTGCAGCCTGTTGTATTCTCATCCCATGCGACCACACCACCCACGTACACATGGCTGCAAACCCAGATTCTTAATCCATAAAATACTGAATAAAGTTGAGAGAAAGGGGAAGCAAACTTACCGGAAAACCAACTCGATCGCCGAAAATCTTGTCTCGTTCGCCTTCTCTCTAACCCTCTCTCTGTATTTTCTCTATCCCCCTCTCTCTCGGCCGCAATAAGGTATTAACGACAAATCAAGGACGGCTGCCCCATTTGCAAGCCTTTATATAAAAAAGGGCTAATTACATTTATATTCCTGAGGTTTGGGGGTAATTACACGCGAGGACACAAAGTTTCAAAATGTAACACTTGTGTCCATTGACAAACGGATACAAAAATACTTAACGGTTCTGACAAAAAGACCAAGTTGCCCCTAAATAAAACTTGAAACCCTGATTTGCCCCTGGGACCACATGAAACCCTAATTTTAATTGTCTTCCCCCCCCCCCCACCCCATCTGCATCCCCCTCGCCCTTCCCCGTCACCCACCCACCCCGCCTGCTTCCCTTCCCCGGCGCCGTACCCCGCCGGCTCCCTTTCTCCGGCGCCGCACCCCGCCTGCTCCCCTTCCCCGGCGCCGCACCCCGCATGCCTCCTCCTTCCTCGTCACCCCGTCACCGTCCACCCCGTCTCCTGCCGACGTGTAATCTCCTGCCGGCGTCGAAACCTATCGCTGGCGTGGTGAGGTGGTGTGGACAGGGGCTGCCGGCGGCGAGGGGCCGGGGAAGGAGGGACTGCCGACGGCGGGGGCGGGGGAGGGAGGCGACGGCCGGCGGGGACTTCAGATTCACCGGCAATGGGAGAGAGAACATAAAACCCTAATTTGCAAATTAGGGTTTCAAGAAAATCCTAATTTGCAAATTAAGGTTTCAAGAATATCCTAATTTGCAAATTAGGGTTTCAAGAATATCCTAAAACTAAAACTGATAAATAAATCATATATAATAATAAACAGATATTTTTCAATATATACAGTACAAGGGGTAATATCGTCATTTTAAAAATACATATTGATGACATCATACAAAAAGTACAATTTTTGGATGGAACCCTAACGGATGGACACGGCTGATACATTTTAAAAGTGTTTGGTTACGGAATGTTACATTTTGAAACTCGTTGTCATTGACTGTAATTATACCCTAACCTCAGGGATATAAGTGTAATTTGCCCTATAAAAAACCCTAATAGGAAAAAAATCACAAAAAAGACCCCCCTTAGACTTTCGTTAGTCATTTTAAATTTTACCCCGCTACTTTTCTATTATTATAAACAGGTCCAAAATAAATTATTTGCTATAGTTTAAGTGCTCGAAAAATTTCAATGGTTTGGTTAGATAACCCCGCTATACTGAGTGTCACTAAAAGTTACTAAATAAAATATCAATGCTAATTGGAAGAAAATTCTTCGCTAAAGTTTCAAACACAAAATATATTGATGCTAACCAAAGTTTCGTCGCTAAAAGAAATAAAATTCGCCGCTAAAATTTCTAATTAAATCCGAAAAAGTATCGGGGTGTTACAAGAGTCATAATTAAAACATCAAGCTTAAGTCAAAAATTCTAAATAACAATATTAACCCACCCAGGGGTTCTACTGACCAAGACTAAAACTAAATTTCTCCTTCCCTTTCACTCGGCTCAGATCTAATCCACACCCAATGCGATCTATTGTTGGCTATCACCTGCAGAAAGGAAGTCAAAGGGGATTGAGCTTTTGAGAGTTCAGTAAGGTCGCTCGAAAATTTAGTAAAGGGATACGAACAATTTATAGATTTAATACGATTTCAATATGGAGGAGATTCAACTCAATGCCATAAACCAGATACAAATAAGAGCATTTTTCAGATACGATGCAAACAATCACGAATACTTTGAACATGAGCAATTGTAAAACCACACAGGCAGTGCAGGGTAATCACTTAGCAAAGCCACAAAGGTGATGCCCACTATCGCTTTACACCAGCTAGTCCGTCAAGGCACTAGCCCAAACCAATACACCGGCTAGTCCGTCAAGGTACTAGCCCAAACCAATACACCGACTAGTCCTTCAAGGCACTAGCTCACACCAACACACCGGCTCGTCCATCAAGGTACTAGCCCACACCAATATCCACCAATACACACCAACTCCCGCCAAATACACCAATGCAAACTCTCATGTCAATATGTAGAATGACAATAAATCGATAAGTGCAACATGTTGTTCAATGCTCGATGGACAATAATTAATGAGCACCGATAAGAGTTTCAATAAACGTCTCAAGGCTTAATGAAAGGTTTATATGGCAAACAATACGACTTTATCAAAATAGCATAATCCAAAAGAACAGCGATAGCAAATCAGAAGAACATATGAAACAATTATGAGGAGTTTGGTTCGGATGAAAACCCCTTACCTTAGTCCGAAGCTAGCTAAGTACTCGATCATCCAAAAATCAAAAGTCCTCTAAGTAACATTAGTCCTCTGACTGGCTAGTGGTGTAAAATTAGTTAAGTTTGAGGGTTTTATTATCGGGGCTGATCCAAAGCTAGCGCTAGCAAATTGCTAGCTCGATTTGGCCGTCCGCTACATTATGTTGTGGACTATAATTTATCGTTCGCTACACTATGTTGTGGACGGTGAAAAAAAATTGCAGCCGTGGCGCTCGTCTGGCCGTCCATTCTCGAACGTGGACGACCAGATCGCGCTAGCAACTTGGGTTAAGTTGCTAGCGCTAGCATTGGATTAGCCCCCTTTATTGTCTTAGTGTATATGATCGAGCGAGTCTTAACGTTCCGAAAATTATGGGATGTTACAATATATATATATATATATATATATATATATATATATATATATATATATATATGGAGCTGATCCTTTGATAGCACTAGCAAGTTGCTAGCGTTGTTTGGCCGTTCGCTACATAATGTAGCAGACAATAATTTACCGTCCGCTACATTATGTAGCGGACGGTGAAAAAATTTGTTGTTGTGGTGCGCGATCTGGCCGTCCATTCTCGTCCCTGGACGGCCATATTGCGCTAACAACTTGGGTTAAGTTGCTAGCGCTATCATTTTATCATATATATATATATATATATATATATATATATATATATATATATATATAAGTTTTTATATTCATATTAGATAGTGCTTTTGAAGATATAATAGTTAATATTAAGTCTTGATTAGTTAGTATAAAGATTGGGGTGAGTTTTAGGATGATTAGAATTAGTTTTCGAATTACATAGGGCTTACAGAAAACCTTCATTACTCCTTAAAAATTAAATAGATATAAAAATAAGGATCCCATCAAAATATAAATTAGTCAATTGATCACGTTTTTATTCTAAATTACCAACAACCCCATCTCTCAAGAACCGAACGACTTTTGGCCCTCGTAACAACGGTGTCACTGCTTGGAAAGGAAACGTTACCATAGGCAAAATCGGTACGCATCTCCGTTCGATGTCTTCTCCTCTCTATCCTCATCGTCCTTAGTTTCTCAAGGTTTCTTTAAAACTCAAGAATATTGTTTCATTTTCGCTCGCATAATTTGGAATCCCGATTTTATTGAACTTGTCTCTACTGTTGAAACTAGGTTTTGTATGTGGTCATAATTATTTAAATGGCGGGAAATTATTGGTTCAATCAATTCACAGAATCTAATTTATGCCCCATGTTTATTGATTGTTTGATCTATCTATTGCTGAGATTAGGGTTTGAGAATATTGTTCCAGTTTTGGTTTCTTCATTGAATGTTTTATGTGTCTATTTCCACTGATTAGAAGTATCTTTTTAAACTGGATAGATTAGGGATTCCGGGCTAAATATTGTGTCAATAAAAAATAGCTAAAATCATCTCACAATCTTCATTATTCAAGTACGAAAGGTTTTGTGTTCTCGCTCCTAGCTAGGTCAGTTCTTTGCGAATGGTGAAATGTTCTAAGGAATCGCAAGGAAAAACTAACTGAAATCCAATTTTGCTTGCTCTAGAAAAAAATGACTTAAGACTGCTTACTAAAAAAGAAAATGTCCTTAAAAACTTGGTAGTTTTTCTTGAAGCATCCGCATACACATAGCCAAACTACTGTTAAGTGATTTTGTCCTCTTGCATTGCAGCTAGTGATATTCATCTCACTCCAGTACATTTTTCGCTGAGGATCAGTTCATTTTTGGAATTTTTGTTTCGGAAACTTACACCAATTTATTCTGCTAAAGAAAATTAAAGAATATCCAAATTGAGCCTACTTATTTCCTCTTTTTTCCTGATGGTTCAGAGCAGGTCAGTGAACAACTTACTTGTCTATATTATTGTTGCTTCAGTCTATATTATTTCCTCATTTTTAAAGCTGCTTCAGTTAGAAAGATTCATATGACTTATATGTTCAACCAACGTGGAGTACCTCTGCATTTACTAATGCATTTACTTATGATACTCTTTATCTGACTTAGATTGAATTTGAATATTATTTGTTGTAGGGATGAACAGTTTGATTTAGATAGAGATGATGTTGTAAAAGAAATAGCTGAAATATATGGAGCTCAGAATTGCAAAAAATTGTCCGCTGAAACTCAATGAGCGTTCATTTTTTGAGCAGTTGAGAAAACGTTATCCGATGAAACCTTATGTTCAATGTATTTGTTGTGTAGTTTCAGTGAAACTTGTTATTTTAGTTTTGGGACTGGTACGATGTGATTTAAATCTTATTTGTATTACTTGAAGTTTGGTAAATGATGAACATTAGTTTAAAGAATTAAATTGTTATTTGATTGGTTGATTAGGGTTATTTTGATTATTAAAAAATAAAAAAGCCCATTTTTTTAACTTTCACAGACAAACATTTAGTGACATATATAATTCTATCGCTAAAAGTCCTTCTACAGATTGGTAAATATTTTAGAGATAGACTTTTAGCGACGATATTTATGTTACTAAATACTTTTGTGATGGACTTTTGGCGACGGAATTCCGTCGCTAAAAATTTTAAAAAGTATTCTTGAGAAATTTTGAAATGAGGAAAAATATTAAAAATAACTTTAGCGACGGAATTTCCGTTGCGAAAAGTAATTACTTCCATCGATAAAAGTAAATTTTTTTTCCGACGGATCACTAAATTCCGTCGCTAATCTTTTAGTGACGACCTTTTTCAAAACAGACTTTTAGCGATGGACAGTCCGTCGCTAAAAGTTTTTTGAGACGGAAAGTGGACTTTTAGCGACGGATAAGTCCGTCACTAAAAGTGCCTGTTCTTGTAGTGTTTTCTTTTTTCTTTTTCTAAAAGTTTATTTCAGAAGGCTTGAAGCGCCGGTCAATCACTATAGCAACTGACAGTCTGTCGCTAAAAGTTTGTCAGAAAAAATTCACAAGGAATTTTAGCAACGGATAGTCTGTTGTTATTCTATTGCTTAAAATTTGTCGGTAAAAATAAAAACTATGTTATATTTTTCTAATTTTTTCAATATCCAAACCTCCTTCCTATAATTCAATTCAAACAAGTAGAAAATTCATCCACAATCAGCACAATCCATCTAATGCTGATCCATCAGTAATTAACCGAGATCAGCAATCCATCCACAATGATTATCAGTATCCATCTACTTTAACACAATATGTATAATGTCACATAGGCAATTTGTTTCCCAACTAAGGGAACCAATGCATAGCATAACAACTTTGAAGTCATAAAGAACCGAGAAGGGGAGGGGGCTGTGATAGGCAGGGGGGAAGGGACTGAAATATCTAGGAGGTATCAAACATCTTTCCTTAGATTACCCATATACGAATCTATGCTTTAATTAGAGGTAAGGACGTTGCCAACGCGATCTGGACGGCCCAGATTTTATTTTTTTTTAAGTTTGTCAGCCGTCCGCGACACTGTTTCGCGGACGAGATTTTTTACCAGATTGCCCCTCCTAACTCGTCCACTACACAGTCTAGCGTATGATTTTTTGACCCTGATAGCTGTCAGGCAAAAAATAGTCCGCTACCCTGTGTAGCGGATGACTTTTTGCCTGACGGTGGTCAGGTCAGTCCACATTCCCCCTGACAGTTGTCACATCTTGGCAGGCTAATCGTCCGCTATACACTGTGGCGGATTACATGGCAGATATACCCCAAAACTACCGTAATTCTCGGCTCTTTTTCCATTCTCATCTACTTGAGATCCATTTGCTTCCATTTTCAGCTCGCTTCAAGTTTCAAGTAACACTTGTTTCAAGCTTCACTCAAGCAAGGTAAGTTTGTGAATAGTGAAGTTTTCTTTATGGGTTGAATGATGAACTTTATTTTTTTTTTGGATGGAGAAATAGTTTTTTTTTGGGTTTATATTTGTAGTATTTATCAGTCTCTTTATTCATCAAAGTAATTTTAATTTGTGATGTTCAAGAAATTAATTTGTTAATTTCTAAAAATTTATTATATTTAAATTTGAATTTTTTGAGATTATGTTTGTTGTATTTTGACATGCTAAATTTGTCTATTCAACCTAGTAATTTTAATTTGTTATGTTCAAGAAATTAATTATTGTTAAATTGGAGATACTTTTGAGATTATGTTTAGTATATTTGTCATGCTAAATTGGTCTATTCATCAAGGTAATTTTGATTTGATATGTTCAAGAAACGATATTTGATAGTTAAGCATAGTCTATTTCTACATAGGTTTTGTTTCACAATGACGTCTGATTTCGTTTCAAGCTCCAACACCCCAGTAGATGCTAGTGATCCGTATCTAGGACGAACGTTTCAAACATTGGAGGAAGCCGAACGATGTTTTCGAGCGTATTCGTTGAGGGTTGGATTTGGCATTAGAATAAAGACTATAAGAGCAAACAACTTATACGAGTGTCATAGGAGCAGACACCCACTGCAAAATGAGACACACGTCGGTAATGATGACAGTGATGAAGAAATAGGATATGTGCAGACAAGACAGAACTACTTTGCGCGCACGAATTGCCAGGTCAAGATGTTCGTAAGCCATAAACCCAAGCAAGATGCATCAACACAAGAAGATGGGTAAGGTCGCAAGGAGCCTGATTCACACAATGAGCAATGCACGGATAGGACCTACCGGCATTGTTAATGTTCTTGCTGAACAGTGCACACCTTATCAGCCTTTTAGGTTGAGTTGCTTGTTCAATAGAGCTCTTCATCCGCGTAGATCTCTTGCGGCCTTTTGTTTGCGATATAATTGGATCCAAAGGCCGGATATCATTGTCCTCTTCCTCAACCGGGTCATCATCTTATGATCCTTGTGTAGGCTCAGTGTCAACCCCATTGCTAACTGAAGCTACTTCAAATCGGTCGACGATGGGCTCTTGCCGCTGCGCTATCTCGAGGAGACGTTTATACCCGATCATTGTAGCAGCACCATTTACGGATAAATGGGTAAACATTGTCACCAGATAATTATACCGTAACATCTCTGATTCTTCAAAGTCAGTATACGGATGCTCCGAAAAGGCAATGGTATCGTGCAACATGTTTGCAACCTTCGTCCACCATGCATGACGTATTTATCGGGGATTGCCTTGATATTCTTCTGGGTGAAAAAGTACAGAATGTGTCTACACAGGATGCCATGGAACTCAAACTTCTTGCAAACACATGTCACCGAATCCGTCAATGTGTCATGGCTCACCATATACATTCTTCGCAGCTTCTTAGGGATGAGGTCATTCATCGGCGATTAAACCTTGAACTCACGTGTAGGCTTTTCTACCACCTTGTTTATATTGAATCGTCTCGATTTTTGTAGCTCCACTTGGTATTGCATGAATATCTCCTTGGTATAGCATTTTGCACCGTTTAGCTCCAACGGGGTCTCAAGCAACCTTCTCATTTTTTTGTACGTGCTTGCAAAGTCTGTAGCCCTTTCTTTCACGAATAACGAGGCAACCATTTTTTGGGCGGATGTGACGAAACTCTTCAAATTGGTAGTTGTACCCACATAACAATCAAACCAGGCATTCATAAATTCACTCCTGCCCATCATTTTCATGCCCGCAGAAAAAAATCATTTCGTGTAAACACTAATCCATTG
Organism: Escallonia rubra; assembly: GCA_033065855.1. Taxonomy (NCBI): domain Eukaryota; kingdom Viridiplantae; phylum Streptophyta; class Magnoliopsida; order Escalloniales; family Escalloniaceae; genus Escallonia; species Escallonia rubra. Next base: position 552,547 of record JAVXUO010000878.1, read on the forward strand.
CTCTTTGAGCTCATACAAGTGTTGGAGCCACACCTGTGGTCTTGCAATGAGTAATCCTCAACAACCTTTTCCCACCTCTCCTCAAAATCCTCAATCGTCAACGACTTGTTAACGCATTTGTCAAAATCCTGTTTAAAATCTGGATACTTTGCATATACGTGATGTAGACGTTCAAGGTATTTGTTTCTTATGTGCCAAGTGCACAAGTTGTGTCGAGCATCTGAAAAGACGGTAGCAATAGCCTTTTTCATTGCCAAATCTTGATCGGTGACGATAACTGGTGCTTTGAAGTTCATGGTTTCCAGGCACGTCCTAAACAACCATACAAAAGAACTCTCACTCTCGTCCCTTAACAAAGCGAACCCGAACATGATGGAGTGGTAATAATGATTGACGCCTGTGAAAGGAGCGAACGACATCGAGTACTTGTTGGTACGGTATGTGGTGTCGAAAGTCACGACATCTCCAAAATGCTTATAAGCAAGCCTCTAACGACCGTCGATCCAAAAAATTGTGGAAACTCAATGCTCGTCGTCAAGTTTATAATCGAAGGTAAACAACGGGTCCTCCATCTGCATCCGCTTCAATAGGCTCATTGTAGATTGAACATCATTGAGGTCATACGCGGCTCGTCTTTGGGTTCAGACCGTGTTATGAACGTCTGTCGTGTTAAAGTTTAGATTCTGAATTCGTCGTCATCCATGTCTTTACCGGTCACTTCTTTGATATCGGGTTGGGAAGCATTTCCTACAATAAAAGAACATACAAGAAACTCATTCGTAATTGTATATCAATACTTAACCAACTAAAGATTGACTTTATAAATATGGACATATTTGTACCTGATGAGCATACATACATTTAGCCATAGCATCTTCAACGCGAGTAATGTAATACGGTAACTCTTCATGCGGGTTCACTGTCTTTGTGTGCGCAATAAAGGATGGATATAATTCCATCAAGGCTATCACAATACTCAATCAAGTTGGTGCCGAGTATACGCCTTTTTTTTGGAGGTGGACGACTTCGAGTGTATCCAGCCACAACTTCAATCCCTCGACACTCCTACCTAAAGAGTCTGATGATTGACCAGAAGCACGCTTAGACAACAACATTGTACCAAATGTAACCTGCAACACAATCAAAACAATGTATAGAGAGTTAATGCATGATCGACTGATAAGCAATGACGACACCAAAAATTCAAAGGCAAACTTTTATATAGAACATACATCAACATTCTTTGAAACCTGGGAAACAAGCTCTCCCGTAGAATGCTCCTCATCTTTATCCACTTTCCTCTTGTGGGTTTTTCCGTATGAAAAAGCTCACACCTCATTCACATCCAAAATTGGGTTCTAAGTCATAGTCGTATATTTGACAATATCTTGAGACACTGACCCTCTATTGTGGGTAGGAACTTGGTTAGCTTTATTTGCCTATAGCCTGCCCACTCTAACTTTTCACCTCCCAGGAAGGATCATTCATCCAACCTGTCAATAAGTTGCACCCACATTGTAGTTGGGATTTAATAAAGGGAAATCGTTTCTACTCCTCTATTGGTGCATCTACCGATATCATCTTCTTTGCTTGTTTACTGCATCGTGTAGCCACCGTAGATAATTTCTCGGTATATGGGGAAAGAGGGCCTCTCTTCTCTTACCTTCTTGCTCAGGCAATGAAAACTCAAAGCCCTCTTGCCATTATGTAAATATTACAATTAGTTAATCAACTCCATAGAACACGTATTACAAAACATTAAATTTTATGGTTATTATTACCAAAACTCCTCCCATAACCCCTCTTTCTTTATGAAATTCTAGTCTTTCCGGTATGACCCCAAAAACTAACCTTTTGTAATGGCTGCACGTTCGAGAAAGCTGAAAAAAACAACATCAATTAGATGAAATAAGTTAACGAGATTAGTTTTCATAATCATATTATAGGTCAAGTGCAAGGGTGAACAATAATTGCACGCCTGAGTAACCGTAGCTCTCTGTTTCCTCTGCGAATCTAAGAGCACACCGCGTGTAGGTCCACGGCTGTTATACCTCAAAAAAATTTCTATTCCTTGTGCGAAATTATTATTTTAAGTAAATAAATTTGTGATCTTTTTGATAATATTGAGAAATGGTTGTTAACATTTTGCAATTTTTGGTCTAATGAATAGTGGTTTCATTGGAATCAAAATGAGAAAGGGTAATGATGTTTCGGAGTAAGTGAAAGATTCGGTCGAATGTAAATATTATTGCTTCGAATGAAAATGGGTTTGCTTCGAATGAAAAGATTTTTTTCTTCGAACGGAATGTCTTTAAACTCGTGAAGAGCGAGTACTGAAGTTTCATTCGAATGAAAACAATTTTCAGTCGAAATGAAAAAAAAAGTTTTCATTCGAATTAAAAAAAAAACAATTTTGTTTTTAAGAAGCATTTTTCATTTCTGCCTGACTCGGTCGAAGGAAAGTATTTTTTCTTCGAATGAAAACTTAAAAATTTTTGTTCCATAAAAATAGTTGTCTTATTTCCTTTCCAACCTTTTTGGGGTCTTTGTTTTCTTTTCCCTTGCAGTGGAAAGAGAGAGAGATGAGAAGACTTGGGAAGCTCTTGAGTTCTAATGTGGTGCTTAAGGATTTGTATTCTTAAAGGCTTGACTAAGGTAAGGGTTTACTTTTGAAATTTGAATCAGTGATGGGTCAATCGTTCATGTAATTCCTTAGTTCTTTTTTAAATCTGAACTTCTTCGAATTGAGTTAAGTGATTCTTCTCCTCCCTTTGCTTTGAACTTTGTTATGAATAATTTTTTCTCAATGTTATGACTTGTGGGAATCAAATTTCGTTGAATTTGTTTGACCTCGGAATTTTGTATGTGTGGATCGGTGCGTGTACGTTGTGTGTCTTTGAAATATGTGTAGGAGTGGTGATTGTTGGGAGATAGTCACTACAAGAAAACAGGCTTTTAGCGACGGGGAAATCCGTCGCTAAAAGCCCAAAATCCGTCGCTAAAAGAATGAGCGACGGATTCACCCTCGCTAAAAGAATTAGCGACGGATTCACCGTCGCTAAAAATCCCTTGTATAAAAGCCCGTCACTAATAGTTTAGCGACGGAATTTTTAAATCCGTCGCTAAATATGTCATTTTACCGACGGATTTATTTTTCATTAGCGACAGATATTCCGTCGCTAATTATAATTTTAGAATTTTAATTTATTTTCTTTTTTGTCAAATTAGCGACGGATTAAATATTTTAGCGACGGAATATTCCGTCGCTAAACAACTTATTTAGCGACGGAATATTCCGTCGCTAAATAACTGATTGTAGGAATACTTTTAGCGACGGAATTAATCCGTCGCCAAAAGTCAAATTTTTTTTTGATTTTTTTTTTATTTTTCAATTACCCAGACCTCTAATACATTTTTCAATCCTCAACAACAACGCGCAATATTCAATACAGAAAGAAATATATATAATCAATTATAAAAAATATTTATTATAAAAAAAACTCATATATGTACAAGCCGGGAACCGGATACAGCCGGTTAGGAGAGGGGAGAAGAATTCAAGCCGGGCGCGGGGGGCGGGGAGGGGGGAAGCTAGGAACGGGCACGGGAAGGGGCTCGTCAGGGGTTGCCGAGTCCCGGATCTGGATCCTGCTGATCCAGGGCCGACTTGGCCTGTCCAGCATTGCCCTGCTCCCTGATCATCCTCACCACCACTGTAGCAATGCACTGGATCTCCTCGTCGTCCTACTGAGGACGAGGAGCCGGTGTCTGTGGAGGGGCAGCAGGGGGTGAGGGCGCTCCTATCACGGCACGAGCAGTAGTGCTAGGCAGGCCGCGTATGCGGCCTTTCGGCCAATTCACGACCTCCGGCGTATCCAGCCATCGCTTCAACCCCCCAGTACTCGCAGCCATACTAGTGGACGCTGATGGATGTCCGGATTGCTGCTCGGAACCCTTAACTGTTCATACGAGGCCTGCAAAAATAGTGGTTTAACGATATGTTAGGGCATTAATTAACGAAACAGACATTGAGGATAGGAAGAAAAAATATTAACAACTTAAATAAATTGGCTCACATCGATCCGCCTGGCAATATCTGAAATATAGTCGCCCGCCCGGTGCGTCTCGTCCTTGTCCTTCTTCCGCACGTGCATCTGAGTATAGGTCAGAGCTATGACCTCATCCTCCTCCAGATCCGGGTGCTCGACCGCGTTCATGTGTCGGACGATGTCGTGTGGCACCAACCCCCCCGTGTGCATCGGATCTCTGTTATGTCTGTTCTCAGCCCCGCTCTTACTCTTGGCGTCCCAACCTGGATCCACAGCCCACCGATCTATCGTCTCCCCCATACACGGTGAGATATCCAATGTGGGGGATATCTCGTCATGTCTGTCATCGGGGCACCCACGGGCAGCGCCTTCTTCGCTCGGTCCCATGCATCGTGGAGCCATCGGCGGTAATTCTTGCCGATGTAGGAAAAGAAAGCCTGCTGCCCCAGTACCTGCTGATGAGGCGTGTCAAACGTGAACCCCTCTTGTAAGGCATTCAATAACACAAATTAACAACATAAAACAAACTGTAATTAAACATTTACTAACGCTGAAAAAAATACTTCACCATACCAGCCACTCCTCCCATATGGCCTCCCTCGCAGCAGCATCCCAGTCCTTCCAGTACAGGCGTGGCTCGAAGAATCGGCCCTTCACAAGAACGCCGATCTTCGTCCTCGCCTGAGCCTCCAGGATCCTGCCAAAGAAGTAAATAAATTAATTAATACAGTTCAAATATAAATTAACAGCCCAAAATTTTAAATATAAGGCATGAGGTGATATTTTTAGTACTTACAGGCCCTCCTGCGTGAGCGTAACTCTCTGTTTACGCTGGGGGTCGATGCGTACCCCGCGTGTCGGACCACGGCCTTGTCGAGATCCTACAAAACACAGACATTAATATAGTTCAAATATAAGGCTAGCGAAAATGTACGAAACACCGTTATCAACTATACCTGAGGTAAAACCCACGTAAGATGGAGAATGCACTCGCGTGTGGGATGAATCTGCATCGGGCTGGGGCGACGGCTCGAGCTGGGGCTGGGGCGACAGCGACGGCTGTGGCCCCATCTGCTGTCCGCGATCACTCTGTGCCTCGTCATCAGTAGGCAATGATGAGGTGGGACCCACTGGGGAGGAAGCAGCTCGGTGTCCAGCCCGGCCACGAATAGCCCGTATCCTATCCATATCTGACTTCATATAGATAAATTACAAGGACATTAACACGTTAAAAACAATAATTTGGCAAAAAAATCATCATCGGCACAATAGCTATATATATACATATGAACGGATGTGCAAAAACACATCATTAAACACCAAGTTCTAAAAGTCCTACTACATTTTTCCCGTGATGTTACAACATTACAAGTCAATCATTTTCAGTTTGCGAATCATCTTCGTCACTTTCCCCGCCGTCCTCTTCATCTTCGAATTCATCCTCTTCATCAGTAGACTCGGTCACATCATCTCCAACACTTTCCAATCTTCCGCGTCATCATCTACGACTTCTTCTCCTACAAGAAGTGTTGTTGGAAGAGGAAGATCGTCCTCCTCGTTGTTGACCTCAACAGGGAACAAGACGTGGTTGGTCGGCTTGAAAGGAGTCTAGCTCACTGTCATATGTCACGGGAAATTTCTTGGACTTGATAGTTATATACCAATGAGATTTGGGATTGGCGACGTCCTCCGCGTAAAAGACTTGTACAGCTTGACTAGCAAACACAAAGGACTCGTCTGATACAAGTCTTGACTTGACATTGACATCTACAATCCCTTAAGAGCTAACACGGATTCCTCTACTGGATGCGACATCGAACCACGTACACTTGAACATTACCAGGCGGTTTTGGGAACCCAGATATGTTAGCTCAACAATCTCATCTAGCTCTCCGTAAAAATTTATGCAATTCTCAGCATAACAGTCGCCGTTGACCAAGACTCCACTGTTTTGGGTTTGTTTTGTTCGGTCATCATCTTTTACGTTAAACCTAAACTCGTTGATGATATAGCCTCCGTAACAGGATGTTTGTTGTTAAGGCCTTCGGCTAGTAATTTGAAGCAGGAGGCCACTGGTCTATCTATTGACTGAACCTATTGTGAAAGACGGTAAAAATTAAGGATAAATCAGTATATTAATTGGCCACAAAACTGTATATAACACATAATAGGGTTCGATTCGATTAGGGGTTAATAGGGTTCGATTCGATTAGGGCATTCAATTTAGGGTTCGATTCGATTAGGGCATTCAATTTTGGGGTTTAATTAGGGTTCAATTTAGGGTTCAATTAGGGGGTTCTATTGATTCGTTCAATTAGGGTTACGCGGGGTTAATTACTGTTAATTGGTTAGATTAGGGATAATTACGGTTTGATAGGAATAATTGGGAACAAATAGGTTTAATCGGAGCTAATTACGGTTAATTGGTTCAATTAGGGCTAATCAGGACTAATTAGCGTTTATTGGTTCAATTAGGGTAAATCAGGATTAATTAGGGCTTATTGGTTAGATTAGGTTGAATCGGGGTTCATTACAATTAATTGGTTCAGTTAGGGTTAATCAGGTTTAATTGGGGTTAATTCGTTCAATTAGGATTATGCGGGGTTAATTACTGTTAATTGGTTAGATTAGGGATAATTACGGTTTGATTAGGGTTAATTTGGTTCAATTAGGGTTACTTGGGAACAAATTAGGGATAATTAGGGTTTAATCGTTACAATTACATTACAACAAATTAAATACAATACAATACACTACAAAAAATTAAATTTAATTACATTACAACAAATTAAATTCAATTACATTATAGCAAATCAAATACAATTACATTACAATAGATTAAATACAATTACATTATAACAATAGATTTAATGCGATAAATAATTTCTAGCATACCATTACATTATAACAACAGATTAATTTCTAGCATACAATTACATTACAACAACAGATTAATTCAATATGATAAATAATTTTTAACCGGGAAAAAAAGTGAGTTCAGGCAGTGGTGGTGCGAGGCAGATGACGACAGTGGCGCACGGAAGGTAGCGGCAGAGGGTGGTAGTGCGGCGGAGGGGGACGAACTGTGGCGATGGTGGTGCGACTGTGAGGTGGTTATGGAAGTAGTGGCTGCAGGGCGGCGAGGTGGCAATGGGGACGGCAGATTTGAGGGGAGAGGGAAGGGAGGTGTGGTGGTGGCGGGGGGGGGCCTATCGCCGGCGTGAGGGGCTGGTGGGGAGGGACGGAGGTGGGGGCCTGTCGCCGGCGTGGAGGGCTGGTGGGGAGGGACAGAGGCGGGGGCCTGTCGCCGGCGTGGGGGGCTGGTGGGGAGGGACGAAGGCGGGGGCCTGTCGCCGGCGTGGGGGCTGGTGGGGAGGGACGGAGGCGGGGGCCTGTCGTCGGCGTGGGGGGCTGGTGGGGAGGGACGGAGGCAGGGGCCTGTCGCCGGCGTGGGGGCTGGTGGGGAGGGACGGAGGCGGGGGCCTGTCGTCGGCGTGGGGGGCTGGTGGGGAGGAAAGACGGGGAGAGAGAGAGAGAGAAAAATCTGGGTATTTAAGAACACATTTAGCGACGGACTTGTCCCGTCGCTAAAGATCCGTCGGTAAAACCATTTAGCGACGGTTTATACCGTTGTTAAACGTCCGTCGGGAATGGTTTTACCGACGGATTAGTCCGTCAGAAAAATATTTTTTTGGACAACGTTTTTACCCACGGAAATTTTGTCGCTGAAAACACTTTTAGCGACGGAAGTCATTCCGTCGCTAAAAGTTCGCCGCTAAAATCCTTTTTTCTTGTAATGAGTGTGTAACAGAGTGTGTTTAGTGGGTGTTGTTCCGATGAACTGCGTGTGAGTATTTTAGTGTGTGTGTGTGTGTGTGTGTGTGTGTTAGTTTGTAGGTTCAACCAGTGTGTGCATGTCTATGTGAAAAGTGTAGGCGTATGTCAGTGTGGAAAGTGTAGGCGTATGTTAGTGTAGTGGGTTGACCGAGTGGAGTTGCGTGTGTATGTTTGTTTCACGCAAATGGTTATAAATGTCAAGTGGTTTGGAGATGAGAATTTTTTAGGTAAAAGATGAAAAGTGTCGCTAAAAGGGCCATCATTTTTCAGCAGTCCGAAATCCTATTTTTAACAGCCATTACCAGTACGAATTTGGTTAACTGCAAAATTGTAACCCAGTTAGTTTTGCAATGTCTATGGTGTGTAATTTCCTTTGATTTTTTAGTGTTCTCGAGGAGTGTGAAATGATGTTATCTTAAGTGTGATTCTTGTTTTATTACACCTAGAAAATTAGATTATTTTCGCCTGAAAATTTTAAAATGATTTTATTTATTTATTTTTACAGCTGAAATGTTTCAGCGTCTAAAGTTTCAATACTTTATTTATCGTTTGTCATGTGTAGCGATTTTGATCGCCTTGTGCGTTGTTAAGAATCGAAGGGAGTTTTTGGAATAAAATGATATTTTTCAAAGGGCTTCTTGGCCTGAATTCAGCCTAATACATATATGGATGAGTTTTGAAGTATTGGTCAAGTTGGCCGTTAAGGGTATTTTGGTGCTTTTACATACGTCAATGGAGTATTTTGAATATTTTTCATTCTGGATGGCAAATTTAGTAGTGGCGTGCGCAGGTGAATTGTGTGCTTGTATAGGTGTGCATTATGCATGCATTTGTTTATTTTTGACAAGGGTTATCGTGTGATTGCAATGGGTGCGAGTGTGTGATGTGTTGTTGGTTTGTGTGTGTCTTTGGCGGAGAAAGTGACATAGAGAAAGAAAGGGGATGGGTATTGGTACAGGTTGTTGATGATATTTTCCTCTTTCTTCGGCTTTCCAAGGACGCTCTACGAGATATGGAGGCAGTTAAAAGGGTTTTGAACGACTATTGTCGCCTATCTGGGCAATGCATCAATTGGGCGAAATCTTCCGTTGTCATTAGTCCTAACACTAGCTCTGAGAAACATTTCCTAATTGAGCGTGGATTTGAGTTTTACGTTTCCTCGGTGTTTGGAAAATACTTGGGCATTCAATTAGACGTAGCGATGAATAAAAAGGAAATTTTTCGATCGCTAGTCAAACAAGTTCAAGATCGATGTACTCATTGGTTGGGGCTATTGCTGAATAAAGTCGGACGAGCTACTCTTATTACTTCGGCCCTTTCCACCCTGTTAGTCAATTATCTGTCTGTGTTCAAATTTTCGGTGGTTGTATGTAAGCAACTGGATCAAATCTTGGCCCGTTTCTGGTGGTCTGGAGAGGCATCACGTCGCTCTATTCATTGGATAGCGTGGCCTTCCCTGTTTCTCCCAAAAAGCTGAGGGGGATTAGGGTTCCGTGATTTTCAACTCTTCAATTAATCCTTGCTTACCGAGCAGGCCTGGAAAATTCGGACTCATCCTCAGAGTGTGGTTGCGCGGGTACTTGAAGGTCGGTACTTTGCTCAGTGCCACTTTCTTCAACTGTCTCAATCTCGTTCTTGTTCCTGGATTTGGTGGAGTGTCCTTATAGGGCAGCGTATTTTCAAACAGGGCGTGCAATCGCAACTTGGTGATGGGCGATCGATTTCATTATGGATGGATTGGTGGTTACCTTGTGCGCCTCCGCACATCCTCTAATAGAACCGTAATAGTGCTAATACCGCTTGGACGATCTCCCATATGTTCATTACAAATACATTCACCTGGGATTTGAATATACTCCTTTTCACTTTCCCCGAGGCCATTATTACTCAAGTTTTACAACTTCGATTATTACCGTCAGGATCACCCGATCGCTTGTCAAGTTCCTTTATTCGGGGTGACAGCTTCTCTGTCGCTACCGCCTATCGCTTCCTAGCCAAAAGGAGCGCCAATGCTTCTTCATCATATTCATTCCGGATCCCTACCTTTTGGTCTCGGCTTTGGAGACTTCCAATCCTGGAGAAAGTTAAAATATTCTTATGCCAATTCAGCCATCATCGTCTTCCACTCTTGCCAAAGCTTCTAAAACGCTGTTGCCTTGTTCGCACATCCTACCCATTATGCTTGCACACCTAGAAACTCATGAACATCTTTTGTTCGACTGCGATCGGGTTCGGCCAATTCAGGATTTTTATTTGGGCAACCATGCCTTTTCCTTTTGGCTTGTTACCTCTGCTTCCCTTTGGTTTTCCCATTGGCTATTGCAACCTCGTTCTCATGTTAGTAGTGCCTTAGTTCGGGTCGTGTGCATCGCAGCTATCCTTTCGTCCATTTGGTTGGGCCACAATTCGATGATCTTCCATGGGAAAAAAATTTGCCCTCTGCTGACATTTTTACACCCCATTACACCACATTTACTTTCCAGATAACTGTGCCTGTCTGCTGCCGCCTTCTCCAATTTTTTGCTCCATTTCAGTTTTAGGCTCTCTCGCAGATAAAAAATTTGAGGTTGGCCTTGTATTATTCAATAGGGTGTGGACGCCAATTGGAGAAACTATTGATATATTCACGGCTTGGGATGAATTTGGTGCCTTTGAGTTAGCATTAAATCTTGGTCTCAATTGGGTTGTCAAGCTACAGCGCTACCATGTTATCTTTCTTTTCCCTGGTTGTTCTTTTCTGGTGCAGATGATAGCGCGACTTAGGGGGTGCTCGACTTCGGCAAACATTTTGTGTACAGTTCTGTCTAACTGCAAGGGTTTGCACTCGGTGCTGGCCACCCAAGGAAAGGCAACTCCTTTACTGCTTTCATCAGCTTTAGCAACTTTTGTCTCCCGATCTGGTGCTGAGCTTCACCAGGAGTGGGTTGCTGGTGCACAGCCTGTCTAATACAGGGCTATCGCGTTGATGTCTCCTTGTGGTGTTTTTTATTATTGTAGTTAGTGACTTGTGATCCTTTTACCTTGGATGGGGTTGTCATCCAGAGTGCTGTGGTGCTACCTATCCCTCTGTATATTCGACTGTTTTATATCTTGGTATATATTTATGCTCTTTTCCAGAAAGAGAGCTAAAAACAAAAACAAACCAACAAAAGCATTCAAGATAAGAACTAGAACTAAGATAAGAACAACAGCACAACACAACTACGTAAATAGGGTAAAGATCAAACTGAACTAGATAAGGCAAAAAGCACAACCAATCACACACCACCGGCCTCGCCAGCCAGCAACCCAAATTCCAGGCACCTGTCCCCGTCGCTGCCACGTGCCTCGATTGCCTCTCTTTTAAACAAACTAGCTAAGGGACCCGTGCAATGCACGGAACGTTCTCTAATTTCTCAAATATTGTCTAATATTTATTTCTATAGATATTTTACAACTGTTAATTTCCCTAACTCTCTATAGATATTTTATAACTGTTAATTTTCCTAATTGTTTATAACTGTTATTGTTTGAACTGCACACAAGAAATTTACTATATAGAATATTGCATTTAAATAGAACTTTTGAAAAATTAGCATTATAAAAGCATACCTTAGCAACAAAGGTAGAATGCATGATTTAATGTGATCAATTTTTACTCACAAATAAGATGTGAACGTTACAATTAAAAGAAAATCGTATTATAGACTTAGGATGCCTTTTCATTAACGTTTCGCGACGACATATGACAACAATCTCGTACTACTATTTAACTGAATTTAAACTGTTTAGTTTAATATTTGGAGTTTTGTAGATATAATCGCTAGTATGTATCAATGATATATCCGGAACCAATATGATTAAAAAAAAGCCAGTTATTTGTACCATCACTTCCCTTTTTTGTGAGTTTAAGCTAGTAAAGAGTGTTATAACTTATTTACTGGTGGTGTATATGAACCTCAATTTTCCTATAAGCATAAATGTCAAATTCACTCATCTTCTTTCTTCATGAGAAACTCTTTATGTGTGTTATTTGTCCCGTGCATAATGAAAAAGAAAAATAGCATTAAAAGTGTTTCTATTTATACATAACTTATTAAAGTTTTACTAACATGACTTTATGAAAATACCATTGGAATATTAGATTAGTGTAGCCAGGGGCTAGAAAGTGGTTAACCACAAAAACATCGTTTTGCCTAATTAACGAAACTTTAAGGAATTAAAATGTGGGAGCAAAATCAAAATCGAAAGATAATGTCATTCTAGGGAAAAAAAAATTTACTGCTTCTAGTCCTGAACATAGTTTATGTACCTTCAAGTTGCTCATAGAACTAACCTAAAATTATTATGTTTTTATTTAAATTCATTGCTTATCTACATAAGATTCTCAGCCTAACCCGTCCACGAATACTACATTAACACTACCTCCAAATACCTTAATTAGCGCTATCATTGCCATTACAAATGCAGTTACCTTCACCATAGTCATAACTTTTGCTCGTCAGTGCACTTTCATGTTTTTATGGTCAGCTTTTTTAGGTTCATCACTTGTTCAATCCAGATTTAGATCATAACTTATCAATTAGTACTGTAATGCATATTAATATTACCTCGAAACACCTTAGTGCTACTACTACAACAACTCTAACAACAACCATCACTCTTGCACTACCACCATTTAGTTATGACTATCACCACCACAAGCATCAGCATACTACACGCCAACACCTCTACAACTACACGTTGTCACTACATAATCCAAATCTCACTACCAACACTCCAATTCTACCACAACAATTATCACTATTGTAATTAGCATGTCTGATCACTCGCATAATTGCATATATTACCACCCTCACACTTTCACATCTAGCATCGACATCGGTTATACCATTACCACCCGGGGCCCACCCAGGCTTCTCCCTTTTTTGTAGTTGTTTATGAAGGGTAAAGGATTGTTATAACTAATTTATCTTTTCGTCTCTTTTATTCTACAAACTTATTCTTAGCTTGTCACAAATTATTCTTCAGTCGATTTTAATTTTTCTTGGAGATCCAATGTAATTGGTTCTGAATATTTTGTTCATATTGTGCGTAACATGTTAGATTTTAAGAAGATTGGTGCAAAAGACGAAAGTTACAATAAAGCTTAAGGAGAAATAAGATTTCTTTAAAAAGAAAAAAAAAACGCCAAAACAAATAGGATGATCTTTTGCATAACTAAAAGATTGAGGTAAAAACGAAAATACACGCTATGAAAAGCTTACCTTTTAATTTGTAAAGATTAATCATTAATTTCATACATGATTCTCATTGTTTACATTTGCGAGATTTTATTTTATTTGTTTAAGTGTTTTTAAGAAGTTAGTAGTCCAAAATAAAGCCTTTTTGGATTATGTAGAGCTTTAAAAGAAGTAGACTACAAAAGTTGGCCAAATGATCATACTAAAGAATTAGTAAGTAGGGTATGATTTTCGTATTTATTTTATATTGTTATTTTAAAGTACTTTTGAGGTTTTAATAATTAAAATTAAGGCCTAATGTATAAGTATATTGATTAGGTAGAGTTTTAGAAGGTGTAAAATTAGTTTTCTTAGTTTCATAAAGTTTAAAAATATTGCATAAATTATACCTACGAATTGTTTAATAATAAATTAAAGTAAAAAGTTAAATAGAGTAGAAAAAGAAAAGAATACAAAAACAAATAGGATTCTTGAATCTTGGACTCTAAATAAAGTGATTAACTAAGTTAGGGAAGAGTTAAATAGAAAATTCGGGCCAATGCTCGTACTAAAGAATTAGTAAGTAGGGTATGATTTTTGTATTTTACATTTTTGAGAATTTATATTGTTATTTTAAAGTACTTTTGAGGTTTTAGTAATCAATATTAAGGTCTAATGTATAAGTATATTGATTAGGTAGAGTTTTAGAAGGCGTATAATTAGTTTCTTAGTTTTATAAACTTTTAAAATATTGCATAAATTATACCTACGAATTTTTTAATAATAGATTATAGCAAAGAGTTAAGTAGAGTAGAAAAGAAAAGAATACCAAAACAAATAGGATTCTTGAAATTTATATATCTAATTCAAAAGAGTTGAACTCCAAATAAAGAGACCAACTGAGTTAGGGGACTATCACATGCAAAGTTGAAACTTACGTGTCAGAAGGAGAAGGCTCTTAAAAAGTCTTACATGTCGCAAAGATAGAGTTCCAAAAATCATATGTGTTGCAATTTTAAGCAAAGATTTCAGCTTTATATATATATATATATATAATATAGTTAACAATGCTTTAAATTGAAATAATAACAAATATAATGACTTTCGCTGCATCGATGCATATATGCATAATTATAATAATCGAGATTACTCATGAATATAGATTTCACGAATCAAATAAGCCACTACTTAATACGATTAGAATTATATTGACAAAAACTGTGTAGAATACTGAAAATGTATCTCATTTTGGTATATCACTATGCTAATAGATTATATCAATGTATCTAAAACTACTATAAAAGTGAAAATGTATTTAGTTTTCACTAACATTCTAATTTTCTAATTCTTTATATCTTCTTTTAATTATTACGTAACATGTATTGTTAGAAATAATATTTTACTACGTGATTTGAATAAAAGAAATGTCAAATGGAGAAAAAACTTTTACTCATGCCTAGCTTATCGCACGTATACAAAAAAAAAAAAAAAAACTTTGTTTTTTATAAAATTTTTATTGTCTTGGAATTTAGATTTGTAAAATTTAATGGGGACATTTGCATATAGTTTTGTAATCGTTCAATTTTTTTATATACTCAAAATTATTAATAATATTAATATTAAAACATAAAAAATAAAGCATTCAAAAAGTAAAGCACAATAAATAATCAATTATTGCACATCAAATTATAATTTTACTCCATTTGAAGGTAATGTTAGCACTAATTTTAGTTTTGTACCAAAAAAAAGTGAGCTTACACATTCAAGAAATCAAACATATCTATATATATTTTTATTTATTTACTTATTAACCGTTGGATGAACTTTTATCAATATTCTATCTAAGGCTCTGTTTGACAAATTTTTTTTTTTTGGAACCAGTTTTTGGAGTTTTTAAAAACAGCCTTGATTTAAAAACTGATTTTTTAAACTCAAGAGGGGGGAAAAAAAGGGTTACCAAATGCGCTTATTTTTTTCAGTTTTCAAAACTGGAAAAAAAAATGAGTGTCAAACGGGGCCTAAGTAAATATAGGCATTTTCTTCTTTTCCATTTTACAGTTCACATCATTGATCAACATTCCCATTTTATGGATGATTCTGATATAGTTGATGACTATTATTAAATTGAATACAATTGAGAGTCATTTGTATTAAAACTCATAAAAGAAGGTAAAAAAGGACACAAATCATTATTTAGCAAATATTTGGGTAGACTTAAATAACTTACTATAACATGCCGTGAAACTTTGTAATAAAAAATAAAGCACGTGGAGCTATTTCACTTACTTTCAAATAAACACCCTATAAAAAGAGATTATATAGCATTATATATTCGCAATATTTGTGTGTAATTGTTTTCTTCAAGGTCATGTTTGATGATTTTTTGACCATTCATTTTGATGTATTTTTGAAAACTTTCTAAGACAATCAATTTAAACATATGCGTACAATGTAGTACTAATGATTATCTTAATTCATTATAAAAATTTTAGAGTGTTTTACAAAAGTTTTGCATATGATTGAGGTTAAACAGTTATAAAGTGAAGACTATTCTTACCCATGTAACACTTTGCAATATTGAGGTCAAACAATTAAAAATTAAGAAATCTTTTATCTTGTAAAGTATTAATATTAAAATTTCACATATGATTTTCATAATTTACCTTGGTGATATTTTGTGTTGTTGTTTTTAAATTTTTTTTTTTGAGATGTTAAAAGTGAAATTTAAGGCCTAATAAGTACATTTTACAGTTATTTGTTAACTAAATTTATCGTAAAAGTGTCATAGTAGTTAATACAAATTTTGCAAAAGATTGAGATAGATAATCATATAATGATGATTATGCTTATTGTCAAATAAACTGTTAATGGTTGATTGAGTTTATATCAGATAATATGCTTAAATGATTATAATTTTAGACTTATGAGCTATATTAATTTAGGTTTTTATGTCACATACTATTGGAAACATTTTTTTGAATTTAAAATTTATTTAACCTTTAGTAATCAAATTAAATCCTAATAACTTAATTAGTTGATGAGACGAACCTTTAGAATGTGAGGTTACTTAGTTAAAAATTAATTTGTAGAGTAGCTTGCTATTTTTATATCTTAAAGTACTTTTGAAAATTTAGTCATATTATGTATGATTTTTTTTTCCTGCGTCTATTAAAGAATGTGACTTATAAAAGAGTTTGAGGTTATAGAATTAAAACTAATTTTTTAACTATCCTATTATCTTGATATATCAAAAATACTTTTAAGTTTTGTATGTTCCGTAAAGAGAAAAGATAGTTAATGTTTCTCATGTATACATTTGTCAGATTTGATTTTGTTATATTTAAGTACTTTTAAGGTGTTATTAGTCAAAATTCAAGGCCTAATAAGAATATATACATTGATTAGATAGAGATTTAAAATATGTGAAATTGATATTCCAGTTTTATAGTTAAGGCTTCGGCCAAATATACCCACAAAATGTATAGTAAAAACCATTGTAAAAACTTAGGAAGTAGGATTGTAAATATTTTTCATATTAAAAGTCTATTTAAGTGCTACTAATCAAATTAAATTCTAGTAAGTTAACCAATTAATAATGCGAAGTGCTAAAATATTGTCAAATTAGAATAATATTTTTTCAAACTTTATTTTAAAGAGAAATGGTACATATTGTTGTAGTTGCAATACCTCATTTTTAAGTTGATATTTGATGTACTGTAAAAAAGACGTAGTCTTGTATATAAAAAATTTTACACGTAAATGAAGTTAAAATAATTACGAATTAATTGATTATGCCTACATTTGTATGATAGATTAGAATGGAACTTTGTAAAATTACAAAAAGAATTAGTAAGTAGGGTATGATTTTCGCACTTTATATTTTTGAGATTTTATATTGTTATTTCAAAGTACTTTTGAGGTTTTAATAAGCAAAATTAAGGCCTAATATCTGAGTATATTAATTAGGTAGAGTTTTAGAATGTGTAAAATTAGTTTCTTAGTTTCATAAAGTTTACAAATATAGGGTAAAGTAGACCTACGAATTTTTTAATAATAAATTATAAGAAAGAGTTAAATATAGTAGAAAAGGAAAAGAATACCAAAACAAATAGGATTCTTGATTATATATATCTAATTCAAAAGAGTTGGATTCTAAATAAAGACACCAATTAAGTTAGGGGACTACCACATGCAAAGTTGAAGCTTAGGTGGCCGAAGGAGAAAGTTCCTAAAAAGTCCTACGTGGCGTAAATATAGAGATCTAAAAATCCTATGTGTCGCAATTCTAAGCGAAGGTTTCAACTTTTTATATATATATAGATTACCTAGACACTTGGGACAAAGTGTACAAATTTTCCTGCCAAACATGTCACTGAACACACTTGAAAAGAACAACAATGTAGCAATAGAAATGACAATAAACCACTGCTTGACATGGACATAGGATACCTAGGAGTCAAGAGAGCAGTGGGTGTGGTTATTAGGTTTCTTAAGAAGCTCTCAAAGTTTGAGATAATCCCTTGTGACTGGCCTGAACACATGACCTGCCTGCGTCTCAATCAATTCCAACTGCCCTTTAAGCATGTGCATGTAAACAATCCAATCTCCATTACCGATCGGGCTAGGCATCGGCATGACGTACCCGGCCTCTCCTCCCCACGGGAAATGGTAAGACCCGAATGCCGGCCCACCCCACCCGAAGTTCATCTGCTCTACCGGGAACCTTTGTCCCGACGAAACCACGAGCGATGTGCCCTCTTCCTTTCCCCTGCTGCCATAAATCCTCGCCAATGCTGCCTCTGGACGGTGGGCTTCCACCCAGTCTATTAGCCCCAGGAAATGCTCCTTGTTCACCGCGCTCTCCAAAACCTCGTGAACTGCATCCGCTATCGAACTCAGTTGGCTTTCTTTGAGCTCTTTGAAGCTCTTCTCACCGAACGGGATCGACAAAACGTTCCCAAAGTACGACGCCATCAGATTTCTTTCGTCCTCCAGCCTCGCCCTCCCGTCCACAACAATGCCCATCCGGCACGTCTTGTTGCTTGTCGAGCACGCGGGGACGACCACTTTCCACAAGAAGGCGGTGAACGCCTGAAGCTTGGTTGTTCTTCTACACTTTCCGCTACTTGCCAGTGATTGAAGCCGATTGAGCTGGTCCGTTTCAACATAATATATGCGGCTTATCAGGCGATCTTCACTGGCCGGTGACTGAGAGCCATTGGGAAGTGGCAGTGCCGAGACTGGCATGAAAAAGTCGTCAGCGGATTGATCGAAGCATCCGGGATGACGAGGATTGAGAAGTGATCGGCGAAACGACGGAACGCAGGTTACAGGCTTGGATTGAGCCATTTCGGCCCATGAAACGAGGAACATGTTGGCCGAGTAGGCATCGGCCACTCGATGGTCAAACGTGCATCCCACCACTAGACCCCCGCACCTGAGTTTCGTAACCTGTAAACATATCACGTTAACGAGTAATCATTAATTGGGGAAGTATAATTGCATTATCTTAAACACTAGAGCTCGTAACGTTTAAATGCTTGAATCGAAATGTGGCCTATTTGAGAGTCAATATTTGAAAGAAAAAACAAAGTAGCAAAACAAAAAAAGTTCAGAGAAATATGTAACTTTACGCGAAAACGGTATACCGATAAATAGAATGAATAGACGAACAAACTATTATGCCATTTTGTGTAGATATTTAGCAATAGTGATTAAGTTATGTGAGTCTCACCACGTGACATCTCACTTGTATAACTGCTCTACCGCATCAAAGAGCATAACCTAAGATCTTGTTTTTTCAGCTTCATTATTCTTTTGTTTCAAGTAAGATTTAAATATACAAGTTATATTTGACTTTAACTTCTGCCATGGCGTGGTCTAGATGACCTCACCTACTTGAAACATTTCGTACACACACTTTCAAGGGGTCAACGAACCCAAGAAATAGAAGTTCAGGATAACTGCTCCACAATAGTTAAGGAAAACAATCCTTACTAACTACCGAAAGCTATGAAAAATAACAAAATCTTAAGGGTCGAGAAATAATTTGAAATGATAGCTTTTCGGCTTTCCAAACTCCATGACTCCATCCATACTCTAGATTCTTAGCTTCTTTGATAATCAATCAAATATAGAGATTCAAAGCATAGATTCAAAGGTTAGGATGGACGTTCACATAAATCAGATACTTCTCACTTTTCCACCACTATTTTACTATCTGCAGTGTCCAATTAACTACCAACTAGTTTTGACTCAATCTGATACGTGAGTAGGCACATATTTTTCGTCTTAGTAGGATTTTCTAGCAGTAATTAACTACCAACTAGTTAGACTCAGTCTGATAGAAAATGTCCTGCATTGTCTAATGAAAAGATTATAGCTGCTACCCTAGAAGATAGTTACAACATCTTGTATAACGATTATTAATGGTCGCTAAATTAGTTTGTGAAATTCTTGGCAACATTTTCAATGACGATTCTTAACAGTAGTTTTTGGTTAGCATCACGAAGTAAAAGCAACAAAAACTTTTGAGGATCAATAACGATCACTATACGAGGAATTAGAGCTATCTTTCCACAATCCGGATAGCAGCTAAAACTTTTCCCTGTCTAATACTATGAAGCAATGCTAAAGATACTTTTTTTGTCTGTGCATATTTGCAACTATGCTGCTTGTTTAACCCTTTTTTGTGGACCCAAGAAATCATATTGGTTTGTTTCTATTTATTTGTTCAAAATGTTCACCAATTTCTAAAAATGTAATCCGGGTCGAACGTTGGAAAATATAGAGTTATCAGATATCCAGAAAATATACGTTATTTCTCATTTTCAAAAATGATATAATAACTCAACCTCTCGTATATATTTTTGGGGAAATTTTGACTACAAATTGGATAATAATAATAGCATAAAACTCTCATATAGAGTCATAAAATGGTTACAAAATACATCATTGGCTCTTAATTAGTGACACTAAAAAATACTTCTAAGAGTTGTTGCTAAAGATGTCTACAAAAATGCGATTGGCAATATCTAACGACAAGTTATAGTCACTGTATGGGGGGTAGGGGTGGGGGTGGGGTGGGGTGCTGTAAGTTATTCCTATTGCTGAAGTTGCATATCTATATTTCGGGAACTCTATTGCATATGTCCTAATTTACAAAAATAAAGTGAGCAAAAATGCTACAGAGCTAGCATGGAGTAAGATGTTAAGCATTTTACATTGTTGGATACATTTCCTAATATCTTAAGCTTTTTGAACTGATGGTAATTTAACAAAATATGAGAGTTCTAGTTTTGCAAAATTCTTAGGTTCAATTTTTCCGCTTGCATATTTTGTGTCCCCTCTTATGATAATACAATTTGTAATTCATTTATTTATGCACTTGATTGCAGTTTCGATTATATCTCACTAATTTCTCTCTTTACATGCAATCAAGGGCTTGCACATTAGGAAGACTGTTAAGACAAGAGATGGGACAAAAGCAGCAATCCAAAGATGTATGTCCTTTCTAACCAATGCAATTAGAGCTATTATCTTTCCTACTGTAAGCAGCATATGTTTTGTTTTTACTTTTTTGCACAGCTTTTCTACGTAAAGGGTTGTCTGACAAACCTTTGTGCTACCAAATGGTGAAGTGCAACTATCTTAAACTACATGCAAAATGACCTGGACAGAGAGCGCTCCACTCTTCTTCTTGGGCACCAGTTTGCCCTCAACGCACTCGTCCGGATTGTACAAGTTGAGGTCTCGGAGCTCAACGTCCGCAGAGGCTTCAATGAAGTCCACCCCGCGGTTGTTGCAGAGAAGCTCAGGCTCCCCCATTGTGTTCTGCAGAACCTCCCCCGCGAATGCATAGTAGGACACTAAGGTTTCAGCCATTGATTTCTTGAGAATGCTCGCCATGGACTCAAACGTATTCGACTTATGCCCCAAGGTTTGTTTCTTGTAACAGAAGAAAACGCCCACGTCGAGAGGAGGCAGAAGCAAGTCTAGGTTTGACAGTGGTAGCCAGTGCTCCTGCATGGGCAGCACCGCCGCCACCACTTCTCTCTTGCTCACCTTCACCGAGAAGTCCTCTTTGTCACCCATGTTTTCGCTTGTTTCGCCAACCAGTGTGGGAGAAACTTATGTCTTGGGTGATGGAAAAGGCTGGCAAGCAGGCAAATAAATAGGGAAGAAAGGACTGTTTAGGGAGTAGTTTGAGAAAAGTCTATTTTGAATAATAACCGATAATTACCTCATGTAACCACCAAACTCTACTTGTTATTTGTTTTGGTAGTGTAAGCACCTAACTCACCCATAACAAGGAAAAACAATTTTTTTTGGCAGGTGAAGACATTTGTTAGATGTTTATTTTTCGAAAGGCTTAACCGTATAAGGTATTGTCCAAGCTTTACAAGAAGTCCAACTAACAAATAGGCGCAGTTTTTGTCTTTAATCAACGATTAGTATGATTGTTTCCGAAGAAGAAAAAACTTTTACCATAATGGGCAATGTATAATTACGTTATAATGACCCTGTTTCCCTGTCTTTCTTCCCTTTTTCTAGCTATTATTTCCCTCTCTTTCTACCAAAGGTCTGCATCTTCCTCTACCCTCTCTTGATTTCTACCTTTGCGTCGCGTAAATACATAGTAGAGAAAATGTGAACTTTAAGTGCGCCACCTTATCATGTTAACAAGATTTGTAAGTACTTTATAACCAACTACTAGAATCATGTTCATCTTAAGTTGTACTTCTATCTCCCTGCCTCCTTCGTTCCTCTTCCCCTCTCGGGATGATATCTTGATCTGTCTCGTTTTCTCACATCAAAAGAAAAAAGCATATATTTGTGAAAGATGAAGACGAAAACTAAAAAAATAGAAGACAAACAGCTTGAGGTTTAAAGTTCACCATCTCGTCACTCTTCAAATACTTGTCCAATTTCAAACGTGGTAATGACTTAGATTCTAATCTCTTGGATGACTATTACTATTTCGGTCATAAACTCTTACTCACGTTAATTAGCAAAACTGCCTTTCCCTTTCCTTTCTCCCGCTATTTGTTTCTGTTTCCTTCTATGAAAGAGCTACGCCTTCCTCTACCCTCGCTTGATCTCACTCTCTGAAGCACAGTACACTCTAATCTAAATAAACCTAGAGAAGCTAATGTAGATGCCAATGTCAATTATTAAATTAAACAGGATCCATATGGTCGAACAATCCAGTGATCAATCATTTTCAAGCACCGCGGTGATTGTTAATTACTCTGTTTTGTACATAATCAGCTGAAATTTGTTACTTCGCGAAGAACAAGCGATTGGGCTGCTAAAAAGTCAAGATTCTCAGCTTAAATGTGTAGTCTGATATATTGACCGCTAAGCACGGGGGCCACTTGGAAAGCCAGAATCTTTTAGGTCACTGCCAAGTGAATTAAACAAACCATGCTAACAATAGTTCCTTTAATTATCTGGTTTGTGAATGTCAACTTTGCTTAAGGGCATGTTAATTGGCCTACTAAATACGTTGTAGCGACGAGTAACTTTGTCGTTGATGAGCAGTTTATATAGTAACGCACCTTACTGATTTCGTCGATGCGTTCTGTAGTTGTATAAATATATAAGTAGGACTCACAAGGCTTTAGAGTAAACACAGCAAAAATTAGTGACGATCACTTGTTCACTTTTTCATAAGAGTCGTATTATAAAGCAATGAGTTGTATTACTAATTTAATCATAATCACGCGCTTAATGCTGTCACGATTGAGCTATTAACAGCTGCAAAGCATCTGTCCAAGAAGTCAGACTGCGACATTATACAGAATCTATTCATGGACTTTAAGTATAATAATCAGTCAATCACAAGAGTCATTCTTAAGTAGTACAAATGCAGCTCAGTTTGGTGTCTTAGAGAAATGAATTCATACATGCCTCTCCGTTCTGAGTAGGTCCTGCTCATGGATAAACAATTCAGAAAGACTTCTCTGACCAATCATGCCAGTTAGTCCCTTTTCTTAACCACTGTTCATAGTCATTGTTTCTAATCCTTCCTTCTCATGCTCTCAGCACATTATGTTTTCTCATAGACTCGTTTCACTGTACTTGGTTAAAGTCTTACATCGATTGTGCACGGCAATTGACATCGATTCTTATATCTAATATTTGATGCGCTTTTCCTCCTCTTAAATATGTTTTTGGGTTCGACACCAGATTTTAATAGACGTAAACATATTTAGCTTTTATTGAAAAAATATACCATTTTGACTCTTTTGCCTTAGTTTGTCATATCAAAAATGAAAACAAATCTTCACCAAAGATGATGCCAACTAGCAGTAAAAGTGTATATATATATATATATACAGAGAGAGAGAGAGAGAGAGAGAGAGAGAGAGAGAGAACGTCTCTTGGTCTTCTTTTTTTGTTTAAACTTTCCTAAAATACCTGGATAGATGGCAATTAAGTGTTGAAGATAGTAAGCAACTCATTTTCCTTTAGGTGTTTTCAAAGCGTTATCAGCCTGAAGTAACGGATGAAAGTGTGGATCGAAGCATTCAAAAGTGTTCACAATATTGTACGTAGGCCCTAAGCCAGGGTCTTCTTGGATTAAGATGTTGGTGATATACAGGGGATCCCAAGTTGAAGGAACGCATATGGGACTTTAATTCCCAGACGATTACTTAACTTCCATTTCTTCTTAGTTCCTCAAATTTTGTCTTCTAAAGTGATATCCTGTGAAGCCTGCACAGAAATCATGGCCCTCACTTTCCACATTCTTGCTAGACCTATCTCCACCAGGATTTTAAGATGTAGGCGGACGGCAGCATTTTCTTGGCATCAAGCACGAAACATTCTATTTATGCAACTCTTGGGCTATATTTAACCTGTCCTGGAATAAGTTTAGGTACTACTGAGTAGTTTTTTGCAGTAACAATAATAAGGGGGAACTGGAATTCTGCATATGCACAAATAAGATATCCATGCAATAGAATGAGTCTACGGCTATACGCTTACAACTCACGCATACACAATCTTGTGGACTTTAATTTCTAACTAGTGAGCCTTGTGGACTTTTACACAAAAAACACTGATCGACATTGAACGCCTTTTACGCTTTAATCACTAACTAGTGATATACATTCATTGTGTGATATCAATACGCTTAAATCACTAGCGATATACATTTATTGTGTGAAATATATTTTTTACGCTTAAATCACTAACGCTTAAATCGCATTCAACGATTTTTTTACACTTAAATCACTAATTAGTGGTATCACTAACTAGTGATATCATTGCGTGACTTCAAATTTTTAATTGCATGTCAAAGTGTATGGTTTGGTTTAGTAGCAGTGTCACTTCGACATCAAGACAGTAGGCAACCCACCCCAACTTTTAGTTCAGGAGATAGGGCTGGGCTGGATACGTTGAGCTGAGTTAAATTCTGATCTAACTCTTATCTAAAGTTCTAGAGCTGGACTGGACAGGTTGAGAGGGTCAAGTGACTCTGGGCGGACCTAATGCCAATGTATATGTTTGGTTGAGTAAGAGTGTCACTTGACATCACCATTGTAGACCGTAAGCATAAATTTCACATTCTTTGTTGCCAAATATTCTTCAGAACCGAGCACTTTTGGTGCTATGTTCACGAGAGCGTTGTTATGGTTTGAATATCTGCTTCGTGAATTCATCTAGGAATAGTCGTTATCCAATAATTAGAACAAATAATCTTCGAAAACAAGTTACCAATTAATAACCCCTTTTCAATTGACGAGCAGGATCAACTAATAATGCATTTTTCTAATTCATCTAGGAGTAGTAGATCATTCAGTAATTATTATTAGTTTATTTATAGGTTTGGTTTTCACTCCTTTGTACAGTTTTCAATTTGTTTCTTCTTGCCACGTAAAGTTCATTAGAGTATCACAACGTCAAACACCAAACGAAAAGCAGATATAATGTACTATATATATCTGATTAGGAGGGCATAGCTTTTTTTCAAGGTATTTGTCCTGGTAAAAGCAAAAACAATATGTGATGTGACAATTGAACTTACCTGATTTATTATAGTTAATGTGACTCTTAAAAGTGTACAAGGAGTGTGCAAACAAGCATTAAACAGAGATATGATTGACATATTAATCTGAATGTATTTCTTTTTACGAATCATATTTGTCTTTAGTGGTCCAAGATTTTACT
The DNA here is from genome assembly GCA_033065855.1 of Escallonia rubra. Taxonomy (NCBI): domain Eukaryota; kingdom Viridiplantae; phylum Streptophyta; class Magnoliopsida; order Escalloniales; family Escalloniaceae; genus Escallonia; species Escallonia rubra. The sequence continues at coordinate 577,811 of JAVXUO010000878.1, forward strand.
TCAAAACTTAATTACCACTTGCCTGCTAATAATAACTGTAAAATGCAGTTATTATGCAGAAAAATGAAGAAGGTAACTAGTACGTGAATTGTGGGCATCAAAACCATTATTATAATGACCGTGCCGGACCGGCCGGTGGAACCAAGTCCAAATACCAGACTCTTAACACATATACCAACAATGCTATGACATCCACTTAGGGAAGAGAAGGTAGATATTCGATACCAATACTATATTGAGCGTTGCGAGCTTCTCCTTATCTTCTCGGTTTGTTAGCGCTCACTTTATTTCAGATTGACATCTGAACTTTAAAACAACTCATGTCATACTCCCAGAAAAACTCGGGCGTCTACTTATTGCTATCTTTCCCTTCTTTGTAAAGAATATACGAGATTTCGTACTAAGTAATAAAGAAGAAAATCGAAAACAATAATAGAAAATAAAGGCACACAAAACATAAGATTTACGTTGTTCGGCAAATACTTGTTAATGAAGATTACATATCTATGTCTTCCTCAACAAACTCTCTCGAAGAATGACTCTTCTCTCTTGTCCTTAAACACAATACAAGACAACTTATATATACTTAGAGATAGGTAGTGACATTTTCTAAATAACCAATGTGAGACAAGACGACTTATATACTTAAGGCCAACTTGTAACCTTCTCTAAATAACCGGTGTGGGACCACAAATTAACCAATTTTTGGATTTTTATCCAAGACAAATTGTCACAAATCTCTACATTAGCTTGGATAAAACAAGTCACAAACAACCTGAAAATACCATCTGCTGCTACCACACCTGCCCCCTAGGGTTGCACCTCAAATATTGTTGATATCAATCAAATCTAAACAATGCTTAAACTTGATCTCTGGAATATGCTTTGTCATCATGCATGTCCCTTGGATTTTTAACTATGAAAATGTTCTCTACCATAACAGTACCATGAGAAACCACATCCTAAATAAAATGAAACCTGAAATCAATGTGCTTGGTCCGCTCATGGAACATCTAATTTTTGGTCAGATGTAAGGCACTCTGGCTGTTGCAGTAAACAATGCTAGATTCCTGCATCAACCTGGATCACCAACCAAGCCCTTCAACCAAATGACTTCATTTATTGCTTCGATCACTGCTATGTACTCAGTTTCTGTAGTAGACAAGACAACAATAGTCTGAAGAGTAACCTTCCAACTGATCACACAGCTTCAAAATGTGAAGACATAACCTATCAAAGATCTCCTCCCATCCAAATCTCCAGCGTAGTCTGAATCCACATTTTCAACAACTCTATCATTCGCATCACTGCCCCAATGGTAGACTAAACCAGTATCCACAGTACCTATCAGTTATCGAAGTATCCACTTCACTGCCTGCTAATGAGCTCTCCCAGGATTACCCATGTACCTGCTAATCATACTGACTGCATGAGAAATATCTGGTCCTGTACAAACCATAGCATACATGAGACGACCCACTGCACTAGCATATGGAACACATGCCATGTGCTCCACCTTCTCTTGGGTCTATGGGGATTCAGCTGCTCAAAGCTTGAAGTGTGCCACCAAAGGAGTAGTCACGGGTTTGGAGTTTTCCATACTAAAGTGCTGCAGTACACGCTCAATGTACTTTTTCTAGGACAAGTAAAAAATTCCTGCAGGTTGATTCCTGTGAATCTCCATCCTTAATATCATCTTTGCTGCACCCAAGTCTTTCATCTCAAATTCCTTTTTCAAGTCCTCTTTCAAACCGTTGATAACTGACATCGTTTTTGTAGCAATCAACATGTCATCAACGTACAACAGCAAGTATATATGGGAACCATCCGCGAGCATCTGGTGATACACATAACTGTCATAGGCACTCTTGGTGTAACCTTTCCCTACCATGAAGGTGTTGAGCCGCTTATACCACTATCTTGGAGATTGTTTTAATCCAAACAAGGATTTCTTCAACAAGCAAACATGATCTTCATTATCTTGGATCACGAACCCCTCTGGCTGACGCATGAATATCTGCTCTCCTAACTCACAATGTAGAAAAGCTGTCTTGACATTCAGCTATTCTAACTCCAAGTCATACAGAGTAACCATAGTAAGCAACACTCTTATCAAAGTATGTTTTACTATAGTAGAAAATATTTCATTGTAATCAATACCTTATCTCTGAGTAAAACTCTTAGCTACCAAGCGTGCTTTATACCTTGCATCTTCCATTCCAGGAATTCCCTCATTCTTCTTGTAGACCCATTTGCAACCAACAATCTTTTGGCCCCCAGGCAGTTTCACCAATTCTTATGTTTAATTCTTATAAAGAGATTCTATTTTCTCACTCATAGCAACTGTCCATAGCACTTATTTCGTGCTTTCGATGGCCTCTTTGTATGTAACAGGCTTTTCAACCTCAATACTCTCTGCCACACTAAGAGCATAAGCAACCGTATCCGCATATCCATACTTCTGAGGAGGTCAAATTCTCTTCTTGATCTATTTCTTGCAATGTTATATTGTTATTCCTGAGGTTCTTCGCTCTCTTCGATAGAATGAGAACTATCTTCTTTATCTATAGGAATTTTAGTCAAAGAATCTGGAGCTCAGATCTCCAGCTCCACCTTCTACCTGGCACCGTGGTCTTTCCCTGCATCAATCAACTCCTCCTTCTTCAAAAGCATCAAAGACTCATCAAAGGTCACATATCTGCTAATTAGGAATCTTGACGACTTAGAATCAAGACACCATAACCGGTACCCTTTTACCCCACTTGCATAGCCTAAGAAAATGCACTTCCTTGCTCTCGGCTCAAGTTTATCATCATTAACATGAGCATAAGCACGAAAACTAAATATCCTCAAATTTTCATAATTAGCATGCTTACCGGACCAAACTTCTTCAGGAGTCTTGCAATTAATTACAGGCGATGGAGACCTATTCATTAAATATGTAGTTGTGTTAATAGCTTCTACCCAAAATTCCTTCGATAACACGGCATTTGAAAGCATACACCGAGCCCTCTCAAGGAGAGTCATATTCATTTGTTCTACAACCCCATTCTGCTATGGCATTTTTCAAACAGCGCGATGCCGCACTATGCCTTCATTTTTGCAGAACTCAGTGAACTCATCCAAACAGAATTACATGTCGTTGTTTGTCCTCAAGCATTTAATTTTTTTGTGAGTCTATTTTTCACTCATCATCTTAAACTGCTTCCACTGAATAAAGATATCACTCTTCTTTTTCAGAATGTACACCCAGACCTTTTTTGAGAAGTCATCAATAAAGGTCAACATATATTTGCCACCACCCTTAGAAGGAACTGTGGAAGGACCTTAAAGATCCGAATGGATATAATCCACTGTACCTTTGGTGGTATGAACAGCCTGACTGAATTTTACCCTGCATATTGCAACCGAAGACATAATGCTCACAAAATTCCAGCTTTCCTATTTTCTTACTTCCCAGCAAACCTTGTTTGCTCAGCACATCCATACACCTCTCACTCATAGGCTCAAGACGCATATACCATAGCTTGGTAGGTCAAAATCTATACTATAGGATGAAGTTGTTGCTGTTGCTGTTGCTGTTGCTCCTGTAATTGTGCTACCCTGTAACAAATAGAGACTATTTTGTTTCAACCCCTTCATCACAACAAGAGCACCCTTCATTATCCTCATAACTCCACCTGAAGCCCGATAGCTACAACCCTTAGAGTCAAGTGTAACCAAAGAAAACCTATTTTTTTTCTCAGTTCTGGAACGTGCCTGACATCGGTCAAAGTTCTCACAATATCGTTATGCATCCTAATCTAAATTGAACATATCCCAACCACTTTACAGGCGACATTGTTTCTCATAAGCACTTTGCCACCATCAAATGAGCGATAAGTGGCAAACCGGTCCCTATTGGGGCACATGTGATAGGAGCAACCCGTATCAAGAATCCACCCTCCATTCGACGAACTAATAGTAACTAAGAGAATACCCGCACCATCAAAATTATCTTCTACTACTCCAGCATCAGTTGTCTTGAAATTATCCATTTTCTTCCCTTTACGCTCAGAATAATCCTTTCTATAATGCCCTTCCTCGTGACAACGGTAGCATTTCAATTTTTAGTCTTTGACTGAAACCTTGATCTTCCTTTATTTCTAGATCCCTCATGGTCAGTGTTTCGACCTCAAGCCATCAGACCATCACCCATGTTCTTCTTCCTTGTTTTCTGAAATCTTCTTCCTTAATTCCTGAGAATTTCTCACAGACTCAACCTCCTCCATGGAAATATTGACCTTCCCATATAACAAGGTAGTAACAAGATGTTCATATGATGGAGGTAAAGAACAAAACAACAGTAAAGCTTTATCCTCATCTTCTATATTGATATCAATATTTAGCAGGTCTAATACTATCTTGTTATATTCATCAAAGTGATCACTAATCGATGTACATTCTTTCATCCGAATAGTATACAGCCATTGCTTTAAATATAGGCGATTACTCAGAGACTTCGTCATGTACAAGCTCTCCAATTTCAGCCACAATCCAGCAGTAGTCGTTTCCTAAGAAACCTTTCGCAACATGCTGTCAGCTAAACACAGCAACATGCAACTATGGGCTCTCCAACGTGTCTTCTTTTTCATCAGGAGACATTGTCTCAGGAAGCCCTTGATTCCCCTTTAACGCTTTCAATAACCCTTGCTGAATTAGAACAACACGCATCTTCATCCTCCATAAACTGAAATCGTTTGATCCATCAAACTTCTCCAAATCATACTTTGTCGAAGTATTTGGCGCTATTGAAAGGTGCTTTCAATCTAACCTGAACCTCAGTTCTGATACCACTTGTAAAAAATATATTAGATTTCGCACCAAGTAATAAAGAACATAATCGAAAACAATAACAAAAAATAAAGGCACACAAGACACAAGATTTACGTGGTTCGGCGAAAGCCTACTCCATATTAGTGGCAGCGATTTCACTATACTTGTTAATGGAGATTACAGATCTCTGTCTCTCTCAACAAACCCTCTCAAAGAATGGCTCTTTTCTCTTGTCCTTAAACACAATACAAGACAACTTATATATACTTGGAGATAAATAGTGACATTCTCTAAATTACTAATGTGGGAAAAGATGACTTATATACTTAGGACTAAGTTGCCACTTTCTCTTAATAACCGATGTGGGACACCCACATATTAACTAACTTTCGGATTTTTGTACAAGACAAATTGTCACATTCGTTATGGAGAAAGGTAGTTACTTGAATTAGACTTGCAAAGGAACTAACCAGAGTCAGCCCTAAAATAACCGAGTGGTTCAACCGGTATGACCTACAGACCCTACTTGACATGCTGGGTGTAGTGCATGTAACCGCGACGAAAAGTAATACTCCCTCCGTCCTTAATTAATAAAACATGTTTAACTTACATGCTTATTTAGGATATGAGTCATATTTTAGAAGTTTTCCATTTTACCTCCTAAGTGATAAAACACAGAGGGAACAAGTGGGCCAAGAGAGAGAAAAATAGGTTGCGAAGGGTAAACATGAGAAAACTCGTACAATTACAAGAAAAAGGACTTTTAGCGACGAAAAATTCTATAGCAAAAATCATTCCCGTCGCAAAAGACTTTTAGCAACGGACACCCCGTTGTTAAAAGTTTGGCGACGGAATTTGAAAATCTGTTGCCAAGAATTCAACGTTCCGTCGTTAAAGATAATTTCCGTATTTTAGTTTAATTTATTTTTTAAAACATATTTAGTGATAGAATGTTCCGTCGCTAAAAGTTTACCGACGGCCTTTTAGTGACGGATCTTTCATCGCTAAAAGCCTACGGACAAAACATAATGGACTTTTATCGACGAAATTTCTATCGTTAAAAGTCCGTCGGTAAAACTTTTAGCAACGAAAATTTCCATCACTAAAAGTTTTGCAATACACAGACTTTTAGCGATAGAATAAAATCCATCGCTAAAAAATATTTTTAAATTTTTTGTTTTTTAATACCTAAACCTGTAATTCAAATTCAAACTTATAATTACAATTCCAACACTTAATTCTCAATCTACCTTAGGGTTAAATCATTGCTGGTCCATCAGCAATTATTTAGCCCTAAACCGCAAAGAATATATTCAAATTTTATATTAATTGAACATAAAATGTATATACAATATTGTTCAAAAAGGTGAACAAGATATAACAGGGGGTGGGGACAAGAGCGGGAGAGGGATACAAATAGGGGAGGGCAGGGGAGCACTAATCTAGGGGGGAACGGAGGGGAGCGGAGCACAAATCCAGGAGGGCACAGGAACGGAAGAGAGGAAGGGCTCACAGCTCGTCGAGATCAGGATCTGGAACCTAGGGGTGAGCGCGGTTCAGTTTGGTTGGGTTTGGGGGTCAAACTGCAAATCGAACCATTACCCCCTCGGTTTGAAAATTTGTGAACCGAACCAAATCAAACACCATCAGTTTCGTCGGTTTAAACGGTTCGGCTTAGTCGGTTTCTATCGGTTTGCGCTCACTTAAAGAGATTGTTCATTTTTTTGAACACGACTAATTGAAGTTATATTTTTCTAAATTGCATATAACTTGTTTCATTCGATATATGAGTTCCCGTTGATGAATGAGAAAGAATGAGTAAATATAAACAAGATATTGGTCAAAAAGAAATTTGTGTTAGAAGTGTTGTTAATATTTTCGTTTCTTTTAACTTTCAAGATTTATTTATTTGAATTTTCTTAGTATCCTATATGTGTAATTATCAATGGAATGTTATTAAAAATAGATTAACATATTATAGGTCAGTTCGGTTCGGTTTAGAATCGGTTTCAAAAATGTGAATCGTGAACCAAACCGAACCAAGGTCGGTTTGAAAAATGTGAAACCAAACCGTTAAGATCTTTGGACGGTTCGGATTGGATTGGCTCGGTTTGAGCGGTTCGGATCGGTTTGAACGGTTTGCTGCGCTCACCCCTATCTGGAACCTGCTAATCGCCATCGTTCACGGGGGTACTGTCATCTGGATCCGGCTTGATATGTCCAGCAATAGTGTCCTGCAGTTAACGACACGGCTACATTAATCTCGATAATAATTGTATATTGTGTTTATTCATGTATATATTGACTTCATAAAATAATTAGTTTAAACCTGATCCTGAGCCCTGGTCATCCTCAACACCTCTTCAACAATGCGACGAACATCATACGGGTTTAACTGTCGCTCCATGGTTGGTGTTTGTGTCTGTGGAGGGGTAGCAGGGGTTGGGGACGCTCCTGTCACGACACGTGCAATCGCACTGGGCAGGCTGCATACACGCCTTTTTCGCCAATTGACGACCCCCGGTGTGAGGCCTCGACCTTAATTAGCTTCTAATCATTTTATTAAATTTAAACATATTTAAATTTGATTAAAATATTATGATCGCGTTATATTACTTGTCTACATAAAATAAATATTGAAATTAAGTTGTGGGCCCAAAATATAATTATGTAAAACTTTGGGGGTTAAAAAGTAATTATGCAAAACCTTGGGGCCAATATACAAATATGAAAAGTTGGTATTAGTGGCATGCCATGTGTTGCTCTTGAATTGTTGGAGGATTTGCCACCTATTATTTGGTGGTGAGTAAGCAAAAGAAACTAATAAAAAAATGGAAAAAAGCCTAAGTGGAGGGAGATTTGAATCAACCTTCTTGAAAGCTTGGCCATAATTTCTTTAAGGTAGGTTATCTTGTGTTTTTTTTAAGTCTTCAAAACATGTATGAGAATTATTATGAGTCGTGCTAAAATACTTATTTATATTTTCTTGAAATGATTCACGAAGAAGTATGATCATGTATGCTGAAATCTGCAAAACAGTCATGGAATTAGAGTAATTTTGGAGCTTAGAAAGATATACTTTTAGTTAAGATATGGACTTGATTATTTTATATGTTACACTAGTACATGTATAGAGTATACATGCAAAATTTCAGATTATTTCAATTACTATTACTATGGTTCAAAATTTATGGCTTGAAACCTGTTCTGTGAAACTGTACAATCATGGAATTAGAGTAATTGTTATGCTTAAAAATGTATACGTTTAGTTAAGATATGGACTTGGTTATTTTATATGTTAGACTCTTACATGTATAGAGTATACACACCAAATTTCAGATTATTGCAAGTACTATTTCTATGGTTTAAAATTCTTGGCTTGGAACCTATCTTGTGAAACTGTTGCTAGGCAGATTCTGAAGTTTGTCTTTTTAAGGGCTTAATATGATCTTAAAACAATATTTTCGTGTCAAGTAAAATACTGGGATGTAGATATTTAAGTCTAGTTTTCAGAAATATATATTTGGACTGTAGAGGCCTTGCAATTAAATTGTTATGATTTTCGGAGTACAGACTACTCCTGCTGCCATTTGAAATACTGGGCAGATTAGGTAACCTAAACTAGTAGTTCCTTCATGTTGGGCTTAATGGTGAATAACTAGGAAAATTTTAGGTCTTAAATGGATACTAAAATATCTAAATAATAATGTAAGTATACATAGGACTAGGGTACTTAAGCAAAAATCTTAAATCATTTCTTGCTTGATTACCGAATTAGTTTGTGCATTAGAGATTATGTTACATGTTTGGCATGTATTGTTGATAATACGGTAAATATGACTCGACAGGGGATTAAACCTCTTTTGAGGTACTTGATGACATTCACGTTGACATATGTGCATGATTATGCATATCACGTGAAGGAGGAGGAAAAAAGTGAGTTGAGGGTGTTATTTGCCGGGGTTGGAAGTTATCCGGCCAGGGTTCTCGTTCTCGTTCATGTCTTGATAGTACGCATTAGCTATGCGTACTACTTCTCGAAAGGACTTATTGGCATGCCTGGGATGACGTTGGCCTACTTTTATCGGGCCAGCCACCTCCGCTGGTTGCGATACGAAAAGTTTCTCGCACTCCGGGAAGGTTGGCTCGTGCATGAGGGGCATATTTGGAGCGTGATATTCGCGTACATGGCTTAAGTATGTCTGGAACTTTTGTACTGTCTGGTTATTCTTAGCGAGATCAAGTTAATATTTAGGTTTTGCTTGTCATTTTCGTATATGTTCTACAAGATTTCAAATCTTGCTCGATATGTTATTCTCGTTTTTTTAAGGCAAGTGTGAGCAGATGGTTGCATGTGTTACTCGATATGTTAAATTATTATTAAGTACGTAGGTATCATCTGTTCAAGTGACTTGCATGTTCATACTAACTATACATAATATGATCAAGTCATGTTTGGACTTAAAAGCACCGGATACCCTACTGAGCCATTAGGCTGACCCATCTCCGATACTTTTTTTTTCTAGGTTCGGAATCAGAGTATTTGCCAAGGGACGAAGAGGACTACCTCGGGGAGACTCAAGAGTATTATGCTGGGTGAGCAACGTATTAGTTGTTCTTCTTTTGTTTGGAGCGTAGTACTTGTATAGGAGAGAGATGGTCCGTAATACAATGTTGTGTTCATTCTTTCCACTTATTGACGACTTTAACGTTTAAGCCATACTTCCGCTGTTTCTTTTAAGGTTTATAGTAGAGCTCTGTTCATCCTTGAGGCATATGTATTAACTAGCTTGTTTAGCGTTCCACTGTTTGTCCAAGGGGTGTGACATTTAGTGGTATCAGAGCTGTAGTTCTTAGAAGCCAGGCTAAGATCTTCAGAATTGATTAGTTTATTTAATTTGAAATTCGGTATGTCCTTAACATATTTTTTCACCTGTTCAGGTGTGATATATGGAGGGCTAGAGAGATGAAAGTACTGTGGGGCAGGGTACATAAGGAACTGATCCTAATTTATAGGAGATAATTGGGTTAGTTGGATGTATAGCCAATGCCTTAGAATATTCGCAAAATAGTCAGCAGCACACTCAGGTTGGTGAGAGTTATTAAGTGAGATCCGCTATAGCTACTGATGATCTGACCTTGTTTGAAAGATTTGTTAAGCTTAAGCATACTATATTTGTGGGTGGTGCTAATTTGGATGAGGAAGAAGAATGGATAAGTAATATAGAGAAATTATTTAATAGAATGCGATCAACTTCTGCAGAGAAAGTCTCTTTGGCTACTTTTTATTTGCGTGAGGATGCATACGGTTTTGGTGGAAGACAATTGATGCAAATTGGACAGCCAGTAATAAGAACTTGGGATGTGTTTACTACCGAGTTTAATCACAAGTATATTCCGGCAAGTGTTAGAAGAGAAAGGGAATTGGCTTTCCTGTAACTTGAACAGAAACACAAGACTGTACAAGCACTACAAGAAAATGCCTTTTTAGCGACGGAATTTTAGCGACGGATGTAAATCCGTCGCTAAAGTAGATTTAGCGACGGCTTTCTCCGTCGATAAAAGTCCGTCGCTAAAGATCTTTACCAACGGAACACTCCTTCGGTAAATATCTTTAGCGACGAGACTTTTACCGACGGAAAAATCCGTCACTAAATGTTATTTTCAAAAATTTCCAATTTTTTCATTTTTTTTTCTCAAAAAAATTTAAATGGGATTTTTGCGACGGATTTTTACCGCGGACCGTCGGTAAAAACGACGTATTAAAACTAAAACCCTTAAAACCTTTCTTTCAGTTTCTCATTCTCTCCGCGTCTCTCTCTCTCTCACCCCACACTTACGCCGCCTACCTTCGCCGCCCGCCTCCCACGCCTTCCCGCCCCACCCTGCCTCCCCCACGCTGCTGTCACCACTCTCGCATCTCTCTCTAGCCTCTGCGACAATGCGACCATCAACACCGGCCGGCGACGAGTCGGCAGCCACTCAGCAATTCAGATCCACCGGCGACGACTCTCGCATCTCTCTCCAGTCCAGATCTACCGGCCGGCAGCGGCGAGTCGGCGAAACCTTCTGGTAAGTTTTCTACTTTATCTCCAAAATTATTTATCTTTGAGATGTTGTATGTGGTTTACGGCTGTTGTGGGTTGTGGGAATATAAGTGTGGATATATGGGTTTATATATGTATGTAGATGTGCGAACCTGTGTAAGTGTGCGTGTGTTTGAGAGTGTGGCGCATGTGTATAATAGATTGAGTTTCAGCTGGTTGCAAGATGGAAGTGGGGGCTGCCGTGGTACGATGTGCCGTGGATGATGGCTACGGCATGGGGGACGGTGGGTGATAGAGAGAGAGACCACTGTCGGTGGGAGCGGCGTGGCTTTGGTGAGAAGAAAACCCCACTGCCGTGAGGCAGTGGGTGTGGACGGTGCTTGCGGGTGTGTTGGCGGGTGAAGTGGGGTTTTCCCATGGTGGATCTATCAAAATATCATTGACCCACCATGGCAATGACTTTTCAAAGAACCCAATACCCTTTCCCTTCTGGCATCAATGTTGCCTTAAGAATCAAACTTGGTCTTTGGCTTCGCCCACAGCCCAATTTGACGGGGGGAGTATTGACGAAAGTCACCCAAGCCAACAAGCAGATAAAGGATTGGCTAGTCTTCAACGAATTCCATAACTTAAGGAATAAGTTTATCATCTGATTTTAAGGAGTCAGTTTATTACCTTATCTTTCTATTTTTTGGACCCTTTGAACTATCCTTACTTCATTGTAGCTATTTAAACATAACAGCAATGTAAAAGAAGGTGTGCTGAGTTCTGAACAATTCAGTTTTCTTGCCATGATTTGGACTTCCATTATATGCTCGTTTAGTAAACATCATGCCAAAACTTGGAATGGGATTTAAAGATTGTGCAGGCTTCTTTTCAGGTTGTTCATCGCGCCAAAAAAATACTCATCAGTCTTCTTCTATTTATTTTGTTCATCGTAAACGAATTTGTACAATGTTTCTTTTCAGGTTGTGATCGACAAAGAGAAACAAGTAACAACTGTGGACAGAGAAATATTGGTTTCGGAGCAAGGATCTTGATTTGTATTTTTTTAGTTTCAATGAAACTTGTAATTTTGTTTTGGGATTTGTACAAAGTGATGTATTTTATTTAGTGAACATGTAATTTGTTGTATTTAGTGTTAGTTTGTGGTGTATATGATTTAAATTTTATTTGTATTACTTGAAATTTTGTAAAGGATTAATCCTAGTTTAAAATTTTTGTTGGATTGGTTGTTCAGGGATAATCTTTTGAAACAGGTTTCACTTTATATTAAATAACAAAAATAAAAAATAGCCTTTTTTTTACTTTTAGCGACAGAATTCTGTCGCTAAAAGTCCTTATACAGATTAATAAATGTTTTTAGAGACAAGTTTTTAGCTACAAAACTAATAACTTTTGCGACGGTAATTTTGTCGTTAAAAGTTTCTTTAATTTTTTTTCAGAAAATTCAGAAATTAGATAAAATATAGAAAAACACCTTTAGCGACGGAAAATTCCGTCGCTAAAAGTAATTAATTCCGTCGGTAAAGTAAAATTTTGCCGACGGACCACCAAATTCCGTCGCTAATCTTTTAGTGACGGGGTTTTCACCCACGGACTTTTAGCGACGGACTCTCCGTCGCTAAAAGTGTTTATCGACGGAATACCCACTTTTAGCGACGGAAAATTCCGTCGCTAAAAGTGTCTTTTCTTGTAGTGAAGAATATGAAAAGGAATTTACTGCTTTAGCTCGACATGCTTCTTATTTGGTTGAGGGTGGTGATAGGAAAGCTAGAAAGTTTGAGACTAGCTTGAATCCTGACATACAGGAAGCTATAGCACCTCTTAATATCTCTGATTATCACGAGATTGTAGATCGGGCACTTAATATTGAGAGGACTTTGAGGTTTACACGGGCAAAAAGGGCACATATGAGTTTATCTAGGCCCCTAATGCCACAGTGGCAGACGGATGATTTCCTTCTACATTTGGTGGTAGGAAATTTTTTAGAACAGATATGAGGAGTATGGCGTTTGCACCTAGACCCCAGACACAAGGATTGATGCCTTGACAGTTTATAACTGGACCACAACCTCAGCCTAGGCCTAGAGTGAGGCCTACTCAGTATATACCACCTCAATAGCAGCATGTACATGTAATTAGTCGATATTGCACATTTTGTGGTATGACTGGACATATAGAAAGAGTTTGTAGGAAGAGAAAGGGAACATAATGTCTTTCATGTATCTATGTTGCGTAAATATCAGCCAGATCCATCACATGTGTTGTATGATCAGCCGGTTCACATAGAAGCAAATATGACTTATGTTGAGCAGCCGATGGAGATTTTGGATCGTCGGGATCAGGTATTGAGGAATAAGATGATTCCATTGGTTAAGGTCAAATGACAGTATCATGATATTGAAGAGGCTACCTGGGAGTGTGAAGATGAGATTATGTCTAAGTACTCATACTTGTTCACGTAATCAGATATGAATTTAGGGACTAAATTCTTTTAAAGAAGGGAGAGCGTGAGACCCCGATCTTAATTAGCTTCTAATCATTTTATTAAGTTTAAACACATTTCAATTTGATTGAAATAATATAATTGTGTTACATTAGTTGTCTACATAGAATAAATGTTAAAATTAAGTTATGGGCCAAAATATAATTATGAAAAACATTCGGAGTTAAAAAGAAATTATGAAAAACTTTGGTGTTAATATACAAATATGAAAAGTTGGTATTAGTGGCATGCCATATGTTGCTCTTGAATTAATTGTTGGAGGATTTGCCACCTATTATTTGGTGGTGAGTAAGCAAAAGAAACTAATAAAAAAATGGAAAGAAGCCTAAGTGGATAATTTAGAAACAAGGTGGAAGGGAAGAGAAACTTTGGGCCTAAGAGAAGGGAAAGAGTGGAAAAATAAAAGAGAAAGAAGAAGAAAGAAAAGAAAAGAGAGAAAGGAAGAAGGAAGAAGAAAAGAAGAAAAGAAGAAAAGGAAGAACATAGGAGGGAGATTTGAATCAACCTTCTTGAATTGGCTTGGCCATAATTTCTTTAAGGTAGGTTATCTTGTGTTTTTTTTAAGTCTTCAAAACATGTATGAGAAGTATTATGAGTAGTGCTAAAACACTTATTTATATTTGCTTGAAATGATTCAAGAAGAAGTATGATCATGTAAGCTGAAATCTGCAAACAGTCATGGAATTAGAGTAATTTTGGAGCTTAGAAAGGTATACTTTTAGTTGATATGTGGACCTGATTATTTTATATGTTATACTAATACATGTTTAGAGTATACATACCAAATTTCAGATTATTTCAAGTACTATTACTATGGTTTAAAATTCGTGGCTTGAAACCTATTCTATGAAACTGTACAGTCATGGAATTAGAGTAATTTTGATGCTTAGAAATGTATACTTTTAGTTAAGATATGGACTTGGTTATTTTATATGTTATACTAGTACATGTATAGAGTATACATACCAAATTTCAGATTATTTAAAGTACTATTTCTATGGTTTAAAATTCGTGGCTTGGAACCTATCTTGTGAAACTGTTGTTAGGCAGATTCTGAAGTTTGTCTTTTTAAGGGCTTAATATGATCTTAAAACAATAGTTTTGTGTCAAGTAAAATACTGGGATGTATATCTTTAAGTCTAGTTTTCATAAATATATAGTTTGACTGTAGAGGCCTTGTAATTAAATTGTTATGATTTTCGGAGTACAGACTACTCCTGCTGCCATTTGAAATACTGGGCAGATTAGGTAACCTAAACTAGTAGTTCCTTCGTGTTGGGCTTAATGGTGAATAACTAGGCAAATTTCAGGTCTTAAATGGACACTCAAATATCTACATAATAATGTAAGTATACATAGGAGTAGGGTACTTAAGGAAGAACCTCAAATCATTTCTTGCTTGATTACCGAATTAGTTTGTGCATTAGAGATTAGGTTACATGTTTGGCATGTATTGTTGATAATACGGTAAATATGACTCGACAGGGGATTAAACCTCTTTTGAGGTACTTGATGACATTCATGTTGACATTTGTACATGATTATGCATATCACGTGAAGGAGGAGGAAAAAAGTGAGTTGAGGGTGTTATTTGCCGGGGTTGGAAGTTATCCGGCCAGGGCTCTCGTTCTCGTTCATGTCTTGATAGTACGCACTAGCTATGCGTACTACTTCTCGAAAGGAATTATTGGCGTGCCTGTGATGACGTTGGACTTCTTCTATCGAACCCGCTACATCAGTTGGTTGCGATACAAAAAGTTTCTCGCACTCAGGGAAGGTTGGCTCATGCATGAGGGGCATATTGGCATATTGATGTTCTCGTACCTGGCTTATATTTGTCTTGAACGTTTTTGTACTGTTTGATTATTCTTGGTGAGATCAAGTTAATATTTAGGTCTTGCTTGTCATTCTCGTATATGTTCTACAAGATTTCAAATCTTGCTCGATATGCTATTCTCGTTTCTTTTGAAGGCAAGTGTCAGCAGATGGTTGCATGTGTTACTCGATATGTTAAATTATTCTTAAGTACGTAGGTATCATCTGTTCAAGTGACTTGCATGTTCATACTAACTATACATAATATGATCAAGTCATGTTTGGACTTAAAAGCACTGGATACCCTACTGAGCCATTAGGCTGACCCATCCCCTATACTTTTTTTTTCTAGGATCGGAGTCAGAGTACTTGCCAAGGGCCGAAGATGTTTCCCTCGGGGAGACTAAAGAGTCTTACGCTGGGTGAGCAACATCTTAGTTGTTCTTCTTTTGTTTGGAGCGTAGTACTTGTATAGGAGAGAGATGGTACGTGATACAATGTTGTGTTCAGTCTTTCCACTTATGGACGACTGTAACATTTAAGCCATACTTCCGCTGTTTCTTTTAAGGTTTGTAGTAGAGCTCTGTTCATCCTTGTGGCATATGTATTAACTACCTTGTTTAGCGTTCCACTGTTTGTCCAGGGGGTGTGACACCTGGTGTATCCAGCCTTCACTTTAATCCCTGGTACTCGTACTGGTGGACGCTGATGGTTGTCCGGATTGCTGCCGAGATCCCCTAATATGTTCATATGAGGCCTGCGACATCGAATACATAGCCAAAATTTTAACTATATAGAAATTAATTTGTGACTTACATCGATCTGTCGGGCAGCCTTCGAAACGAAGTCCCCCGCCTGATATGCATCATCTCTATCCTTCTTCCTCACGTGCATCACCGTGTACGTCGAAGCACACACCTCATCCTTCTCCAGGTTCAGGTGATTAGCCGCATTCTTATGTCGGACGACATCGTGAGGCACTGAGCCCCTCCTGTGCGTAGGATCCTGATCCTTTCTATTATCCCTCCCACTCTTACTCTTCACCTCTCGAGATGGATCAGTGATCCACCTAAAAACCATCTGCCCTCATACATATGGTGAGATCCAATAGGAAGAGCTACAACTGTTATAACCGAAATGCCTATACACTAAAAGGATTAAGGCATCGGAGACAAAGAATGATTTGACTCCTCAATTACCAAGTGTAGGTAGAGTCGCCAGGAAAGACCCTATTTTTTTGGGATACACATTCCACTCCTCCATCAAAGCACCCTTCGGTAGCAACTTCATCGCCAACTCTCGTGCTTCATATAGCCATTACTGGTAATTTACGGCGATGTATGCAAACAAAGTCATCCGCCCCAATGCCTACTGCTCAGGTGACTTAAACTCGAATCCCTCCTGCAAGGCATCTAATTACACAATCAGTATGATTAATTTAAATATACGGTACTAATAAAATAAATATTAGCTGACACATTTATCAAACTATACTAGCCACTCCTCCCACAGGGCCTCTTTTGTCAAAGAAATGGCCCATTACTAGGACACCGATCTTCGTTTTTGCCGGACACTTCAGGATCCTAAAAAAGAATAGCATTAATATCATTAAGTAAGTGAACAGTGATAACTATCGGAATCATTAAAGTGTCAGGTACTGCATTATGTGATTTTTTACTTATTGGCCCTCCTCCATGAAAGTAACTCTCTGTTTCTACTAGGGATCGATGCGTACCCCGTGTGTGGGCCCATAGCCTCGACGAGATCTTACGAATTACCAATATTAATGCAGTTCAAATATAATTTAAATATAAGTCTAACATTACGACTAAATGCTAATATCAAATATATTTGAGGTCGTCGCACCCCATAAAAAAAGAACCAGTGTGCGGCTGGTAGGGCTCAACCTGGTGTTGGGGCTGCAGCTGCGGCTGAGGCTGGGGCCGAGCCTGCTAGATGCTCATGCTATGTGCCTCGTCATCAGCAGGCAATGCTGAGGTGGAAGCCACCGGCGTGGACGCAGCTCAATGTCCATCGCGACTACGAATGACACTGAATTTATTGTATGCACTTGACTTGCAGTTTCCATCACATGATTTTCATTTTCCTGTATTTGAGTTATTAGTTGCTCTTATTCTACCCCATCCCTATTCTCTTGCTTTGATGTTAAAATCTCCTTCTTTTTCTGAATCTTGTGTACTGCAGGTATTTTTTTATAGCCTGTGCTATCCTTGTGACCAAAAAGTTTGCAATATGAACACTTTAGAGGCATCCATTCATATTCAACTCTTTGTTTAATCACCTAACCACCAGGTCCTTTGAGCAGAATTGTCTCAGGCATGCAATTATCAATGCCTATTTCAACGCAAACTCGTTCATAACTAAGCCTTTCCTTGGTAATTGCCATAAAATCCATGAATAAAGGCTTCCCAACAGCACTTACAATTCTGCTCGACATACGTCTTGACCAAAATTACAAGGGTAATTGTGGAAGTTTAATCCACACAGGGATTACACTTAATCCCTATTTTTCCAATAATATTAGGGGTGTCCAAGGTTTAACTATCACCAACTTACTATTAACAAACCAAGGACACTTTTCAAGAATTTGTTGTTTTACTATTTCTAATGCAAATTTCACTATAAACACACCTGACTTGAGTAAACTGAGAGAAAACTCACCATACGGTCTTCATTTTAGGTCCAGATAACCCTTCATCATTTGGAAAGGCAGTTTGGTGCCCAAGACATAGACAATCAGTGCATTCTTCCAAGTTTGCAGTTTGTCTGCAATATTGTAATACCCTGAACCCAGATATTCTTTTACTGGTTAACTTAAATTGTTTAGCGACGATTTTTTTTCTTCTTGGCATCTATGCATTTATTAGCTACTGTTAGCGGAGATTAGTGAAGTGGGATTATGTAACAATTCGTTAAGTTCTTCTAGTACATTAATTTATGGTAAATAGCTATTTTGGGCCTTTACGTAATAACAAAAAGTTTTGGATAAACATTGAATAACTATCGAAAGTTTAGGGGATTTTTGGTAATTTTCTAACCTAGCGTTTATATTTATATATATATTAAGGGAGTAGCCATCCCCAACCCTTTTTCTGTTGTTTTTCTGAAACACGGTTGAGAAGGAGAGAAAAAGATACAGAATTAGTAAAAGGGAAGGAAACATAAAGATTTTTTTTGACGATCGAATAAAATTTCCGGTAAGTTTTGTTTCGACATTCATACATGTTTTATACATATATGCATACAAGTTATATGGCGTGATCCATTGCCAGGGGCGGAACTACATATGTACGAGAAGGGGCTAATGCACCCCCTCAGATTTTGAATTTTTTTTTATATATAGTGTTTTTTTTTTCACTCGCGACTCTCTATCTATCTATCTCTCTCTCTCCTCCTCTCGGCTCTCACTCAGTCACTCTCTCAGTTCCCCTCGTCGTCGTCGACGGTTGAACTCTCACCGGAGTCACCGCTCACCGGTCAATGGTCACGGAATGGCACCTCTCACTCTCTCAGTCACCGTAGCAACGCCCATGGCCACCGGTCATCGGCTCATCGCCTCATCGGTAAGGTCGGTCGCTGTCAAGGTCTCAACGTCTGCCCCTACTCTCACGGAGTCACAGACGGCCTCACGGCCGAGGAAGTGGTCGTCTCACGTCTGTCGAAGCCCCGATTCTGAAGTGCGAAGGCCCTCCAGTCCCCACCCCAACTTCGGCCAGATCTAGCTTAGATCTACGAGCCGGCGGACAAACCGAGGAAGTGACGAACCTCACCGGTCGGCGGTTACGGTGCCTAAAATAGTGAAATTCAAGCAGATCTGACTTCTGAGCCTCAGTCACCGTTGGTCACGGGCACGGCGAAGAACCCACCGCCAGCGACATTGCGACAACGACGCCGTTCTGATTTCTGAGGACTGAGGTCAGTGTGCATTTTGAACAATTTCTTTTGCTATTGAGAATTGATTATTGGATTAATAATTTTAGGTTGTTAGTTGTGTATTTGATAATTTAGATTATTAATTGATGCTTTATGATTGTTAATCGTGCATTGAGCACTTGAGATTTGAGATTGTTGATGGAGGATGGGACCCAATTGAATTTTTATCCCATTTGAGCATTGATTATTTGATTGATAATTTTAGGTTGTGTTAATTGTGCATTTGAAAATTGAGATTATTAATTGCTGATTATAGGTTGTTAATTGTGCATTGAGCATTTGAGAATTGAGATGGTTGATGGAGGATGGGACCCAATTGGATTGAGATGTCGGATATGTGATTTAGTTGAATGGTGGGTTGAAATTAGGTTAATTAGGTTAACACGATAATAAAACATGACTGAAAAAGTAAAAGAATAAAATATTTGTAATTAACTAGGTTATTTGATTGATAATTGATGGATTGATACTTAAAATAAAATGTATTTTTTTCAGAATGGAAAGGTTCTTTCAAAAGAAAGCAAAGGTGGAAAAGTTATTGCAGTCTAATAAGAATGAGTGTAGAAATCAAGATACTATTCAACAGTCTCCGATTCTAACAGTAAGGGACAAGGCTCCCATTGTGTATCGTGATATTCATTCCGGACATTCAAGCAGAGTCTTTAGTGGCTCTCATGAAACTTAATAAAAGCTTTTACATGTTTTTTAGTATGTTTTGTGTATTATCGAAAAGTACACTGTGTTTTTGTGTGCTATTTTACTTATAAAAATATTTATCTCCTTCGATATATTTTTAGCCCCCCCTGGGATGAAATCCTGGTTCCGCCACTGTCTATTGCTCGCGCTGGCTGACAACTTAAATAAGTTGCCA
Source organism: Escallonia rubra (assembly GCA_033065855.1). Taxonomy (NCBI): domain Eukaryota; kingdom Viridiplantae; phylum Streptophyta; class Magnoliopsida; order Escalloniales; family Escalloniaceae; genus Escallonia; species Escallonia rubra. Next base: position 597,822 of record JAVXUO010000878.1, read on the forward strand.
GCGCGATCCGATCGTCCATCCATAGCGGATGGATGGACTAAATATAAATTTTTTTAAAAAAAACTGTCATCCGTTACATTATCTAGCGGACGGTGATTTTGACCAAAATACCTCAACAGTATTTAATGAGTCGAAGGGATTCACAGGGGGGGGCACAATATTGTAAATTTTACTCTCCTTCACATAATGAAATGGACGACGAAGTTTACTTAAAAAAAAAAGATCTGGCCCGTCCATCCACAATGGATAGACGACCAGATGGCGCTGGTAACTTACCTTAAGTTGCCAGCGCGTACGGATCATCTCCCATATATATATATATATATATATATATATATATATATTATGGGGTCGCGATCCACTGTCCGCGCATACAATTTAGTTTACTTGCCAACGCGATCTGGCCGTCTAGCTATCTGTGATTTATGGTCGATCCATATTAAATCTTCTCCCTCAATAGTGCTAGATAACCCTAGTACTTTAATGTATTTGCAATCTAGCCCCAAAACTTTAGAAAAATATTATTTTATGTACCCTAATACTTTGTCACATACAATATAAATCATAAAGTTATTTTAGGATATAATGCTACTTACAGGGATGCTGTTCTTGGTCCTTGAATGTACGCCCGCCATGCTTCTCATGTTGCTTTTCAATATCCAAGATTTTCACCAAGTGGACACACAGCTCGATGCCTTACGTTCCTCAGAATCGGCTAATGGCTATTATCAAACACAGCTCGATGCCTTACGTTCCTCAGAATCGGCTAATGGCTATTATCAAACACTCTCAAGCTTCCAGGACATTGGTTTGAAAAGAGCAGTAGAAAACGTCGTACTAAAAGCAATACTTCTTTTATTTGTACTTGAAATGAAATATTACATAGGAGCAATAGAAAGGAATGGTTCTTTCTATTATTGCACACACTAATTCTTAGCACACTTCACACTTTTAGCACTCTTACACACTTTACACTCTCTCAAACTTCCTCTGCCTTCTAGCTCTAACTTCGACACATTTTATAAATGAAAAAATCAGGCAAATAGGATTCTTCAACAGTGAAAATCCTTTATTATTTTTTGTGGGATCAACTTTTTCTTTTATTATGGCAGACAACTTTATTCTCTTCTCCACTTGGCCTTGTCATTTTTCGCTGGCCATTATGTCCATTTCAATCATGCTTATCATGTGGTCCCGTACCTTCTTGTACAGCTCAAAAGTTTGGCTAGGCAGACTAGGTTCTTTTTTTCCTTGGCTGTTGAACTGTTCATAGAGTTTGATTACTTGATCTTGACCCTGTTTTGAGGGCCCTATGGACGCTATACACCACTTCAGGATTAATATCCTTTGTCCATCACAGAAACATGCTTCTATGGGGTCGGCTACCACGTTTTCAATGGTTACATGGACACAACGGATTCTTTCGATATTGTCTTTCTCCGGATTATACATGTTCCATAGCTCATCCTTGTGCAGTCGGTAGAAATTCATTAACTTTTTATTAGTGAATCGATAAATGAACCAAATTTGGTATGGTTGATAGAATTTGGTTTCGCTTCTTTCTGCCAGTGTTGACAGTATTTGGACTGTGATAATCTATTGATTGAATCCCATAACTCCAAGAGCATATCGAACTATAGCTGGAAGACTATCGATGAGTTGCTAATCATCTCGATTTATTTCGAATGTGTCTACGATTCCAAGTTCAATCCATTTAAGATCAACCTTGTTTGATGGTAATGTAAGGCTTGGCCATCCATAATCCCAATTCAGGAACGCTTTCATTTCTGGTTTGCGTAGGATCTCTTCGTGTTCATTTTCCTTCCTGGCTAGTTCTTTTATTTTTGTTGTGATATCGGCTGGGAGCAATGAGTCTAGTTCTTCTAGCAATCAAATTCTTTCTTCCTTTTCTTGTAGGACTATCATTCCTTCTTTATCGTTTATATTAAGCCTTTCTTCTAAATGCTTAACATAATCAGTTAATTGGCTGAGGGTTCTTCGTAACTCTTTTCGGTAATTTTTCCTCAGATAATGCCAGACATTTTCAAAGAGCTTTTTACTCTCTTCACATAACCCTGGATCATAAAATAATTTTGTTTTATTATCATTGGTTTGTGTTATGGTAGCATTTTGCTTTGAAGATTTTTCATCTTCGTCAATTGCCACTTTTCTTTTTAGATGCTTATTGTTAGGATAGTAATTTTTTATTTTCTTGCCCACTTGTTTAGGGCGCCTTGCTGCTGAGATTTCAATCTTACTCTCTTTATTCCAAAACTTATGCATTGGTTTTGAACGCTTAGTTTTGTATCGTCCTGTTTTAGGGCTTTCGGGTTGGTAGTTCCAACCATCCTCTTCCGCTACTGGGGAGGATTTGTGATTGACAAAGAATTGTCCTCTTTCTTTTTAGAGTAAATGGTGTAGTAGTCGAATTTCCCTGATGGTTCTCCTAATAGACCAACTTCAGGATCTCCTGTTTCGTACCTTTCTTTTAAGGCCTTTTGAGTAGTCTTTTTTGGGGTAACAACAACTCCTTGCATCATAAAGCATAATTCCCTGGTTAGGCTATCTGCAAGTGTATTTTTGGTTGATGAGATGTATTCTACATCAAAAGTATAATAGCTGAACCATTGTTGACATCGATAAAGTCTTTTTTGACTAACATCTCTTAGGTCTCTTTTGAGGAAAGCTTTAAAACACCTATTATTTATTCTGATAAGAAACTGTTCTGAAACTAGAAATATCTAAAAAGATTTTATGCCACGTTTTATAGCTAAAAACTCTTTTTCGTTTATGTGATACCGAGTTTCTACATTCTTAAAGGTTTCACTCCAGTATCCACACAGTTGTTCTTCAGGTTGATCAGGGGTTATTGCTTTTAATACTGTACCCCAACAATTTTCAGAAGCGTCCGTTTCTAGAACTAACTTTTCTCCTTGTTTAGGCAAGCTTAATTTTGACAGGGTTTTAACCTGACCTTTTATCCATAGAACATTTTGGGTATCTTCATCTTCCCATATCCATTTTCCTTTTCTAAGCTTTTTACTTAAGGCTTCTGTTAGGTTTAATAATTACGGGATGAATTTTCTCGCGTAATTTAACAACCCAATAAATCTTTAAAGTTGTTTTACATCATTGATTTGTTCTGAAATAGCTTTATTTTTTCAGCTATGTGATCTTAAAGGATAATTTTTCTACTGTCTTTTATTCTCAAACCCAAAAAGTTAATGGTAGTTTGTTCCCATTCACATTTCTTTTGTGATAGTACTAATAATCTATGGTCAATGAATTCTTGTGCTATCTTTTTTAAATAATTTCTATTCTCTTCTCTAGTTTTTGAGAATACTAATATATCATCTATGTACACTACACAAGAATCTTCGTGTTTTCTAAAAATGTTATCCATCCTTCTTTGGAATAAAGGTGGAGCATTTTTCAATCTGAATGGTAATACCTTCCATTCATAGTGCCCTTGTGGTGGCTAAAGGAAGTTAATGGAATTGATGATTCTTCCATTTTGATTTGCCAATATCCGATTTTTAAATCAAACTTCGAGAAAAAGTTGGTTAGCTGGATTTTGTTTATCAGCATATCCTTGTTTAGAATTTTATAACCATCTTTGACTGTTGTTGTGTTTAAAGCTCTATGACTAATGTGGTTTTCCATCTAGCCTGTTTAGCATGATTTTTTACCATGAAAGCCGGACTTGAATGAGGGCTCTCGCTGGGTCTTATTAACCCTTGTTTTAGTATTTCAGGAATATATATCGTTCAAATTCCTGAACCGTCTCAAGATTATGTTGCATTGATTTTACGTTAACCACATAATCTTTATCTTTGAGGGTCAATGTCGCCCAAGGTTTATCCTTTTCCCATAATTTTAGCGGGTTTTCACTAAAATTATTTTCTAACATCTTTTTTATACTATCAAGACCAGGAATTTCTTTTCCTTGTTTGCATTGATAATGTTGGTTTATTTCTTTAACCCAACTTTCATTTTCTTTTATTACTTCTTCATTAAGTAATTCTTCCTTGGTTACTTCTTCTTCAAATAACCTTTTCCATGAGTCATCTTTGTTCTCTTCATCACGCTGGGCTGCGTAGAGAGACTCACTCTTGATATGTTTTTGGATTTCTCCTAGTTTTTTTCGATGAAAACCAAATTTACATTCTTGAGCAGCATATTTTAATAACGGAATTTTTTTACGTTGTATTTCAATATGAAACTCTTCCTGAATAAATGGTCAATTTTCAGTTTGTTTGAGGAATGTATTTCCTATTAGAAAATCATCGTCTAAGGAGTCGAATTGGATTAATCGCTCCATAATGAACTGTTTTCCATTTATTATGACCGGAATATGATATGCTTCATATTCTGGCTCGACCTCTTCGCCATTTGCCATTCTCATGCTCATGAGTTGATCTGTTTTGATCCATTTTTCAGAGAGTAAAATTCCTGGTCGTGCTAGGCAATAGGATGCTCCAGTATCTACTAAAGCATCTATTTTAAAGGGTGATAACCCTGGAAGTCAAAACTTAATTCTATATAAGAATTGTTTGGACTTACCGCCAACCATTTATTATTCATTTTTTCGAACCTTCTTTTACATTTGATAATACTCATAATGTCTTGAATACCCTTTTCAAGCTCATCTCCTGTCAAAGCTTTTTTTTTAATTCTTCTTCTTGACAGTGTCATTCATTGATGTTGTGGTCATTACATGTATGGTTTCTACACGTGATGACATACTTTGTCTGATGTCTTCATCAGAACTGTCTTCTTCTTTCGTAAGTATCCGTAAAGTTCTGCCACCAGACATTGCATAAGTTATACGTAACACTTTTTGTGAGCCATGTCACAGTGTATGTGACGCTTCTAATTCTGACTTACCCACGTGGATTGGAACGTGGGCTAGCTCAGTGAGATGAGCTAGAGATCGCGATCTTATTTTCTGAACCTGGTTTCACGGGTCAGTGATGGCACGTGTGACCTTATTCTGAATGGCTCTCTAGTGTCTGTCTCTGTACAAGGATATATTTTTGACATTTTAAAATTCTGTCTTTGTACAAAAATATATTTTGACACTTTGAAATTATGTCTCGTATCTGTTCTGTTAAAGTTTTGTACCTCCGTAATTTCGTTCTTCAGACATTTTTTTTATCCCTTTTGCTTGGTCCGTTGAGCGACCTTACTGGGCATTTGGTTCACCCCCTTATTGTTTTTCTCTCAGGTGATCAGTAAAAATGGGACTGGATTGCTGGGCTAGCTACGTGATTGAGAGTTAGAAATTTTATATCAGAGTTAGTATTAGTAGTTTAATTTTGCATTTAGTTTGATTATTTTTAGAAAGTACAATAGGAGGACTTATGTGGATGTTGGATGATTAATTTGTAACTCCGTATAGGAGTGATTTGGGGACTTGATTACTGTTTTAGGTCTATTTGACATGTATTTATGTGAGTTGGAGATATATTTTTTTTTAGATGTTCTGAGTAACCAGTTTGGGAGACATTTGAAAATTTGGGGTTTTCTGTCTTTATTGATTTGAAATTAACGCTTCGAAAATTCGGGGCGTTACACAATGTAATTCTACAAAACTAACATTAACCAATTCGTTTTCACATAGAGCCTTACGATCAATAAAAAGACTTTTTCATTTATATGTAATTAAATTTTCATGAAAAACAAGACTAATTGCTAAATCTTAGACAAGATATAAGCATTAAAACTTAATTCTGATTATAGTAAATTCATTACAACCATGAGTGGTAATTATTGTCTGAATTCAATATGAAGTGGTTGATTAACGCTCTCCCTATAATTTTTACGTAATATAATGATATTTGTTATCATTTACAAGCTAAATATATACAGTTTTATCTATAACCTGACATATTTTGGTATATAAAGTGTAACACCCCGAACCTTAACATTGCCTAGTCTGCTAATTTATTTTTAAGCGACGACTTTTACACGCAAGATTTAATGTCAATTTTCATGAGTGAAATTTTATCGGCAACCTTTAGCGACAATATTTTTAGAAACCATAAGTTATAATTTAATGATTGCAATTATAAGTGATATTCATTGAGGTACTTAGTGATAATTAACGTACACGATATTTTTTAAAGTTTTTAGCGACGAATTTTCTTTTAGTTAGCATTATTCTATGTAGCAACTCTTAGCGACGATTACTGAAGCGGGGTAGCGTAACAACCCGTTAAAATTTTCCTAATACATAAAACTATCGTAAATAATTATTTCGGGCTTTTTTGCAATAATAAAAAAATTTCGGGTGGACTTTGAATGACTATCGAAACTTTAAGGGTTTTTTGGTAAACTTCCACTTTGGGTTTTAATATGTATGTAGAGCTTTGGGAGAGAGCAGCCGTCTAAAATCCCTCTTCTTCCCTTGCTTCTAATTGTGGCCGAGAGAGATATACATAGAGAACAAGAGGGAAGAAACTCAGCTTTTCGGGCGAGATTTTCGGTAAATTTCTAACTCTTTTCCTCTAGTTTATTCATTGTTTTAGGGGGAGTAAAAGGGGCTGGGAATCTGCTATATTAAATGTGTGTCTTAGCATGTGTTGGGTGTGAGTTCGTGGAGGTAGCAGGAAGATTCAAGCCGGTCACAGCCATGGTGGTTGTGACCGTGTACCATGTGGGTTTGAGAGAAAAAAGGGCTAACAACCATGGCTGCTGAGGAGGGGTTTTCTATGGACTGTTGCGGCTGCTGCTGAGGAGGGGTTTTCTATGGACTGTTGCGGCTGCCAAGAAAGACGATCTTGGGATCATGCATGTAACACCCCAAAACTTGAGGCTAGTTTTACGCTAAAAATCCTAGTTAATTATTTATTGGATCTTTAGAGATGAATTGGTGAGCATTAAATTTTGTTATCTTTAGTAATAATGTTTAGAAACTATAATGAAGTTGTGATTTAACGATAGTAGTTATATGAATACCTATTTAGACCTTTAGTGACGATTAGCGTGATCGAAATTTTAACGGCTATCTTTAACGACAAATTTTTTGAAAACTATAAGTTATAATTTAACGATGAGTGATGTTGATTGAGGTACTTAGTGATAATTAGCGTAAACTATATTTTTATAGTTAGCATCGACGTGTATCTTTTAGCAACGATATTTTTTACATTTAGCATCGATACTGTTGTTTAGCAACTTTTAGCGACGATTAGTGAAGCGAGGTAGCATAACAAGACGTTAAAATTTTACTAACATGTAAATTATCGTCAATAATTATTTTGGGCCTTTTTGTAACAACAGAAAGCTTCGAATAAATTTAAAATGACTAGCGCAAGATTATGGGATTTTTGGTAAATTTTCAATTTAGGGTTTTTAATATAAACCTTCTTCAAGAGACAGCAGCCGCAAGCTCCCATCCCTATTTCTGAAAAGATACTTTGAGAGAGAGGGAAAGCTCGAGAGAGAGAGAGAGAGAACAAAGGAAGGAGATGAAGAAGGGTTTTCCGGCAAGACTTTTTCGGTAAGTCTTCTAACCTTTACGCTAAATTTATTCAATCGTTTAAGGTCGTGGGAAGGGGTTGTGCGTAGTTGGTAATGGCTGCCGTAAGGGCAGCCCCGTATATGTGTGTTTATATATATATTGGGTGTGCATAGCGGATATACATATGTAAGTACATATGCGGCTAAATAGGTTTTGGGTGAATCGGTCTAGCACTTTGCGATTTATGGTGAACGGCTGTGAGAAGGGGCTGTTTTGCACTTGTGGGTTTGTGCTCGAGGCAGCCATGGCTGCGGAGAAGAGGAGAGAAGCTTGGGCACATGGGAATTCCGTGTAAGAGAGAAAAATGGGTCGTGAAAATTTACTGTGTGCGTGTGTGGGGTGGTGAAGGGCTGAAAATTCAGCCACGAGGTGGTGCGTTGTGTGTGCTGTGCGTGAGTGACTTGTGTGAGGGAGGAGATGGAGGGAAGTAGTGTATGTGTGTATGTGTATGAGAGGCCTGAACAACCGTGAGGGTGTGTGTTTTGTGTGCGTGTTTAGTGTTGTAATGTGTGTATGTGGACTGGGTGCGTGAGTTTGTGGGTTGTTGTGTGTGTGTAACCTGTATGTGTGTATTTCAGTGTGTGGGTGGGTTCATATATGTATGTAACTGTGTGAATATGTGTGAGTGAAGAATGGGGTTGTACCTGTGTGCGTGTGTTGTGTGAGCTGAGTGCATGTTTTTTTTTATTTTTTTATTTTGTGTGAACCTTTGTTTGAATGGTGTTTGGGGTAATATATTGTGTGCGTGCATGTGTGTTAGTGTGCAGATGTGTTGTGTGCATGTGCTGTGTGTGCGTGTAGCTTTTGTGTGTGTGTGTGTGTACAAACCATGTGGGTGTTCAGTGTGTGAAAGTGTGAGGGGGTGTAATGCCGTGGGGTGTTGGGCCTGCAAAGAATGTTCTTTCTTAAGTAGATTTGGAAGCCAGCAGCATAATTTAGGGTGAATGTACAGAGAGATGTGTGTGCAATGTTCTTAGGTGTGTATGTGTATATGTAACACCTTGGAGTTTCTGGAGCATTAACCGATCAATCAATTAAATCCTCAATTATCCAATCAATTCAATACCGTTAAGGATAACCCAATGACATCCATATCAGAGCTCTACAATAACTCAATTGTCTTAACAAACCATTCCTATCATAAAACAATTGTAACGTACTTAATTTATTAAATTACATAATGGTTCCCTAACAAGGCTCAAATAAACAAATAATGGAAAACATAACCTATTCTGAAATTCAAGCTCGTTCGTCCCGAAATCTTACTGACGGCTATTTCTTGCAGAAGGGAACAGAAAAATGAGTGAGCTTTCGAGAACTCAGTAAGGTCGCTCAAAATTCAGTAGAGAATACAAACGATTTGAAAGAATTCATTTCAATGGCAATATGGGAAGAGATTCATCGCAATCCCTCAAATCAAATAGACATAAACAATTTCAATTACACTGAAAACAATGCAGATGATATTGAACATGAGTGATATGCAAAGCCACACAGGCAGTGCAGGGTAATCACTTAACAAAGTCACAAAGACGATGCTCAATAACACTGTTATTACATATGCATATGAACACTAGCTAGACCCTTAAGGTACTAGCATCTCCTAACAATAACAGACCATCCTTATATCACCCCCGATACAGACCATCCTTATATCTCCAGCAATATACTAACTCGTGTCAATATGCAGAATGCAATAATCGATAATGCAATAATTAAATCGATGCACAATGAGAAATGAATACATAGCATCGAATAGGATTTTCAAAAAACGTGTCAGGCTCAAACAAAGGTTATTAATGGCAATCGATACAATTTCATCACAATTATAATTGAATCTAATGAAAACATCAACAACAATTTAGAAAGAATATTTACGATGTCAAATAGATGATATAGAGTTTAATTCGGAAGAAATTCCGTACCTCGGTCCGAAGTTATGAGCTACTATTCAACTTGTTCAAATTCCTCGATTTAACCTAAATTGACAAGTTACTTATTAGAACAAATTCTAACATCATACACTATACATCCTAAGCTAGATACTCACTCCGACACTCTCAATCTAAACCAAAACGAAACGGATCGCTTGGACGACCAACTTCACCGATAACCATGCACACTCTATAACGCATTAAGACACTCTAAAATTCATAATAAATCCTTATAAAATATGTTTATAGCTTAAAACAGCATAATAAGTAACAATATGATTTTTCTGAATGTTTGAATATTTTCAAATTAAAAATGTTTTTCTTAAATACCTAAAAGTCCAAAAGTAGCAATTAATACTTCTAGCTCAAATAAAAGTCCCATGATTTTCTTGATAGCTTCATAATATATAGGAAAAATATTGAAACTGAAATCAGGATTTTAAAAAGCATCGAAACTATTTTAAAATCATCTATTTTGCTATATCAATTGCGATACGGATTTAGTACTAAATCAACTCTAAAAATTACAAAAGTGAAAGTGAAAATTTTTATATCATAGAAACATTACAGTAATTTTATCCGAATTTAATAAGAATTTTAAGAACCCCAAATAATTTTTAGAAAAATTTCACTTGCAGAAAATATTAAAAATATCAAACCATATCAGAAAATTATGAAATTTTAACAGTAACTATAATTTTACCTGAAGAACATTTCTGTAAATTTTCATTATTTTTCGATACTTATACGATATCCAACAGCCACTTGGTACAACCGTACAAGCACAGTGTACCACTTTACTTAATAAACCCACTTATCCACTTTCTTCTTCTTCTTCCTTTCTATTCTCTGCCCACTGACTAGAAACTCACACTCACAAACACAGGTTCACTCACGGCAGCCCCTCCTTTCCTTTTTTTTTTTTTTTCTTTTCCTTCTTACATACACATTACTCACATATATATATATATATATGAAAAGTGAATATAAGGCTAGCCTCACGCAAGTTGCGTGAGGCTAGCAACTAAAACGACGTAGTTTTGATAAAGTTTTGTTAAAACAAATGTAGTCAATTTTTCATTTCTTGTTTTCTCTCTCTCCATTTTCGCTATTTTTCTCCTTGTTTCCTTCACTCTGTCGTAGGCCATAGCAAGCCACTGCCACCATCACACCCACCATCTCTGCCGTAGACTACCAACCTTCCATTGCCGGCAACCGTCAACAGCTATTCTTGCAGCAAATAGGTCTTCACCAACCCACTACCTTCATAGTTTCCACCCCCCATGAGCTTCGGGACTGTCGTCAAAATCCAGCCACCATCGCCACCATCACACCCACCTTCTCTTAATGCAGACCAGCCACCTTCCATCACAACAGAGACCGCCCACCATCACTACCGCAGAGACTGTCATTCCCCCGCAGAGAAACGTAACAGAGAGATAGCACAGGCAATGGCTGATTTTCAATATGTGCGTCAAAATCAAGCACTGCGACAGAGGTAAAATACACTTCGCGATGGAAAAATTGGTGGTGCTGGCACCACCGTTAACGACCATCCTTTGTGATTTCGGTATGAGATTTTGCCAGCACGGGAAGGTTGGGGCGGTGATGGGCAACGGTAGGCGTGATGGTGACCGACACGGGAAGGTTGGGGCAGTGATGGGCGACGGTGGGTGTGATGGTTGCCGGCGCAGGAAGGTTGGGGCAGTGATGGGCGACGGTGGGTGTGATGGCGGCCGGCGCAGGAAGATTGGGGCGATGGGTTGCTTCGGCCTGCAACAGAGAGACGGATAGACGGTGAGGGAAAGAAAATCGGGGGAAGGGGGGAGAGAAAGAGGGAGAGAAATAGGGAAAAAAATACTATTTGTTTTATAAAACTACGTCGTTTTAGCGCTAGCCCCACGTAAGTTGCGTGATGCTAGCCTTATATTCGCTTTCCCCATATATATATATATATATATATATGTATATATATGTATGTATATATATGTATGTATATATATATATATGTATATATATGTATATATATATATATGTATACACACACACACATGAACACCCAACAGCAGAGCAGAGTGATGTTACTCTCTTCCCTTCTCTTTTTTTTTTTCTTTTTCCTTTCCTTAAACCCACTTCACACACCTCATTTTCACACACACCCACACACTTAATATTTGTGATTCATGTACCCACACATCAAACCCATTACACAGGCATGTTGTATCTCCCTCACAGGCAGTTTCTTCCTTCTCCTTTCCTTTGGTAATGCTCGAGACAGCTTTCTGGAACAAACCGTCCTGTGCTTTGTTTTTGCATAAGTTTGACAGACACCCTTTTTCCTATTCTCCAAGTGATTGAAGAAATTCCAATGTTTCTGATCTTTTAATTTGGGTCACTAATATTGAAAAATCAACAACTATATCTCTCTCACGATGGTCCTTTTTTTTTTTTTATCTCTTCCGCAGTTCACTGTCATTGATGTAAGAAAGAAAATCATGCAAAGGTAAAATCAAAGAACCCTTAATTGTTATTTTTCCTTCCCAACTCGCAATCAGAGGTACTAAAATCTTTGGATTCATGAAAATCTATGAAAATAAGGTTCGTCAGAATTATCTAAATAAGGGATTACGCAAATGCAGCGTGATCAAGATTTTGGGCAACAAGGAACAGAGGATAAAAAGATTAAAGATTTGGGTATGAAACAATAATATTATAGGGAGAGTTAGAAGCTTTGGAACGTACCCAGAAATCTGAGTGAAGAAATATACACTGCAACATATCTTTGTCTCTCTGTTATGGACCCAAAATTTGAAGCAATCGTCACCTCAAATGAACTGAGGTACTGAGATTACTTTCTCCTCTTTCTTTCTTTCTTTTGCTGTATGTCTTTCCTTCACGAGCACACACACACACACACACAGATCTTCTCTTGAAATTTTCTATCTCTCTCTGTTTACTGTTTTCTCTCTCTGTCTCTATTTCTTCTGTAACGGAAAAAGTGTCTCTCTGTATATGTAGCCGATATCCCACTTAAATCTCTCGATTTTTTTTTTTTCTTTTCGAATCTCCATCAACAGCTGTTGCAAGGTTCATATTTGGACTCATCTTCTTCTTCAGTCGCCTCTCTACCTTTCTGTTGTCCAAGTATAAAGCTTTGTGTATACTTGTGCCTCAAATCAGTTTCGAGCATTTAATGGCATGCAAATATAAAGGTTTCATAAACAGCAGTAACGTAACCAAAGAAACAAATTATAGATTATAACTCACAAGAAGATTGCAGAACAGCAAAGAAAAAAGGGGTCGAGGCGTGAATTTGATTCACTGTCTTTAAGACTTATTCGTCCCGCAACGGTGCTGACGGGTCTCCCAGGATACAACGGCTACGTCTGAAAATAGTAGCACACCAAAATTTCAGACCCGGCGAACCAAACAATGGTAGAACTCTTTCTTCTTTTCGAACACTAAAAACTGGACAGACTCTTGTACAGAAGAAAATTCGGGATTTTGATCTTTTTAACTTCTGTGCAACTCTTCACAGCTGGTTGGAAAGGTTACAACTTTTCGGAAAAGAAATTAAATAAATAAAATTTATTTGTCCCAAAAAGAATAAAGCCTGATGGGCCCAAGCCCAAGCCACGGCCACGGACCGGACCGGGACGGGGCGGGCGGCGCGCGCGTGTGGTGGACCTTGGGTCAACCTAGGTCCTCCCTCCTTACAAAACATAGGTACCCCCAAGGGGCCCAACCCTTAGCTCAAGACTAAGCCTTATAAGAAGGTAACATTAATTTTATTTCTTCAATGCTGGATACTCTTTTCCCTTCAAGTTAAATCACCAACTTCAACTTCAATTTTCTCATTCACCACTCATTTGTTTTAAACTTATGAATATACTATGATCATCTATTCCAATAGAGGATCATGAATCAATTTGTTCCTAACCAAAATATGGTTTGGAACCTATTACAAAATTGAGTCAAAGTTGCTTCTCCGTAATGGGTTTAAAACTCAATTCCAACACTTTCTGCTTTGTATAACCAGAAATCTCTCTAATTCCTAATATCACTCCCCCAATCACGCACTCTCCGTTCCAGGTGTAACGGAAAAATAAAATCAATCCACAATTTTCTTTATTTACTTATTAACACACAATAACTTATAAGCTTCCAAGTCACTACCTCACTTTCTTCAATTTTTCTATTACACCCCACCTCACTACCTTGCAACTTATGATTATTATAAAATGTCGCTAAAGGTCACATTCAAAACCGCTAGCAATAATTGTCGGTATAGATCCCAATTAATATGACTTATAACAACGTCGCTAAAGATCCCAAATAATATAACTCACAACCACCGCTGCTAAAGTAATAAGTAAAACTTATAGAATTCACCGCAAAGGAAATCCTAGATGCGAGGTATTACATTATCTTCTCCTTAAAGAAATTTCGTCCTCGACATTTGGTGTTCTTTAGATTGCTCTTCTTTATCATATCTGATCCCAAATATCCACCGATAAAAAATACCTCAAACATCTACTTTCTTAAATGACGAGCTCCGCCACAGTGTAAATACTATCTATACGATTTAGCACTTCTCCATTTATATCGTTAAGTCGTCGCTACACCGTAAAGTCTCACCAGACAAGTAATGGTCGCTAATAGTTGCCGATAAAATTCGGTCATGCCAATTGTCATTAGAGACCTAAATCAATATCACTTATATTGCATCTGTTTACTTATAATGTATGGTTTTCTATAAAAAAAAAATTCGCTAAGAATCATAATGTTTAGTGTTCACTAATTTGTCGCTAAAGTCCAATAAGTGATTAGTTAAAATGTTTACCATAAATCCAGCCTCACATTTTTGGGGTGTTACAGTATATGTCCTTGAGTATGTACCAGTGGGTTTGTGAAGGAAGTGGGAGATAGAATCGTGGTTGCTCACTGTGTGCATGGGTAAGTGTATATGTAAAGGTATATTGTGTGTTTGAGGTGAGGGAGTGAATGATATGTGGGTTTGTGCATATCAGTGTTTCTGAGGGTATTTATATATGTGTATAAATGGTTGATGAGGGCATGAATGTATCAAGAAAGAAAAGAGGTAGATGGAAGACCCACTGCCTCAGCAGTGGGTGTGAGAGTTACAAATGGGTTGGCAAATTTTATATATATTTGTGAGTGGGTAAGGTGTGAAGGTGTGTGTATGTGTGGGTGAGTGTGCATAATGTGAGTGAGTGGAGATATGTGAACCTGTGTGTTTGGTAATGGGTGTGCCTGAGTGAATGAAACAAAAAGAAGAAAGTGAACTGGGTTTTTGGGTTCGCAGTAGGTTGTGTGGTAGGTGTAACGGATTAACGTACGTACGTCACGCGCATTAGATAGTGTAGAGTAATTGTTAGTACGTAAAACTTTACAGTATAACACGTTAGACTATATTATAATTTCTGGCAAAAGTTTATAATTTTCTGAAATCGTATGTATTTTTAGTATTTTCTATAATTTCAGATTTGTAAAATTCTTTTGGAGCCTTTAAACCCTGAAAATGTTATGGGAGAAATTAGAGTAATGTCTTTATAGTGTAAATAAGACTCATTTTGAATTTTATGATTTTTGGAGTTGATTTTCTATGGTTTCCGTATCGCATTGGTTTTAGCAAAATGAATAATTTTAAAATAATTTTAATGCCTTTTAATTTCTGATTTAAATTTCTATAATTTTTATACATATTTTAAAGCTGTTAAAAATTATGGGACTTTATTTTCAGCTAGAAGCAATTTTGGGAATTTATGGGTTTTTATTGCATTTAAAGAAATTATTTTAATTCGAAAATATTCAAAACTTCAGAAAATTCATATTTTGACTTTTTATAATGTTTTAAGCTATCAAAGTGTTTTATTGTAATTTATAATGAATTTGAAATATTGTTGCGCATTAAGGAGCGTACGGGATTTTCGGTTAGGTTAGTCATGTGTGCGAACCGTTTTGAGTTGCTCGATTTTGGAGTGAGAGTAAGTACGCTATAGGTAGTTGATATTAGGTTTATAATATTGTAGCATAGATTATGTTCTAACATATGGATTGTCAATCTAGGTTTATTCAGAGGTTAATTATTGATCGATGTTTGGTAGCATTGCTTAGCTTGGACCGAGGTAAGGAATTCTATCCGAACCCCATTTCGTTGTTCTGTTTTCAAATGTTTAAAATAACAGTTTTACAGAATACATTGATTGTTGATTTCTATGATTGTATAAAAATATTTTTTAAAACTGCCCATGAAACCCAAATTTGAGCCATTTAGCGATCGTTTGAAATTATGCTTCACACTTATCTGTTTATTGACTCAACCATCGTAAAATATTTTCAATTCTATTTATTGCTTCTCAATATTGACATGAGTTAGTAACCTGGGAGTTATAAGGATGGTTTGTATTGTTGGAGTTATAAGGATGGTATGTTGGTTGGGTTAAACTAGTACCTAGATGGACAAGTCAGTATACATATGCATATGTAAATCGTATCGAGCACTGTCGGGGTGGCTTTGTTATTTTGTACTGCTCGTGTTCAATGTTTCTTGTTTCTCTTTTATTACAACTGAAGTGTTTTGAAATAATTATTGATTCAAGGAATTGAGTTGATACTCATCCATATATTTATATTGAAATGTTGTGGTTTTCTTTGAAAAACCCTTTTAAAATTATCATTTGATTGTACATAGAAAATCGTTTGAATCGTTTTTTTTTTCTCCGTTTTAAAAGTTTTTATTTGGCTTGATTATTTTTTAGGTCTTTGATCGACCTTACTGAGCTCTCCAAAGCTCACTCTCCTTTGACTTCCTTTCCGTGGGTGATAGCCAGCATTAGGTTGAGGTTGCCAGCACAGATTAGGGCCGAGCGTAAGGAAGTGAATTTAATTTTTAGTAGTGATCATTAAGACCCCTGCGCGGGTAAACTTCTCTAGCTTGTTGGTTAGATTTAAATTGATTTGAGGAATTATAATGATTAGAAGCTCTGACAAAGGTTTTCATAGTTAGTTATTTGAAATCAAGGTTTTTATATCCTTAAGTAGTGATTGTTTTAACGCTCCAGAAAGGTCCGCGTGTTAAAGCTTCGAATTTTCGGGATGTTACGGTGCAAGGGCTATGATGGCAGCGGTGATGGTGAGTTGTGGGTGGAAGAGGAAGAGAGAAACAATTGGCAATGGGTGTGTTATGGATGTGTTTGTGTGCGTATATCAGTGTGTGCGTGTGTTTATATGTGTAAGTGTGTGTATGTATGTAACACCCCAAATTTGTGTTTTCTTTTTAGTTTATTGGAATTCATAATTTTGACTATTAATTCGATTAGTTTGGGGTCTTCTAGTGATATTAAAATTTATGGGTAAACTTGGAAGAGAAAAATAATTAAAATTCAAGGGGTTTTTAAGCAAATCCTCCTTTTTAGGGTTAATATATAAAGGCTAGCTTAATTCCTAGCCGTCACAGAAAAAATTGGTTAGCCCCTTTTACGTGAAACCAGAGAGAGAAAAGGAGAGAGAAGGAAGCACCTAGGGCAAGAATTTTCAAGGTAAATCTCTAGTCTCTTCTCTATAATTTTAGCTATTCGTTTGGGTGTTTTAAATTGTGGTTTCGGGTGTGCTTTATAGGAATATTAATGTGTAAGTGCTAGGGTTTGTGTGTGTGTATTATGTGTGTTTCAGAGGGTGAGATATGGGTGTGTTTGAGAAGAAGGCTGTTATAGAATAGCATAAGAGTGGGTTAAGTTTTGTCAATATCTCCTTCATTACTGTTGCAGCTAAAAACTGGATCGGGAACCACACCAGAAAATAGGCCTGCAAAAGAGAACACAAAGTGACCGCCGGGTGGGGTTCCGGCGGATGAACGCTCTAATGCTTAAGTCAGAGATGGCTAACAATGTAGAACTCTGAGAAGCAGTATGGACACAATGTATATGTGTGTGAAGTTTTCCATACCTGGGGGGTTAGACCCCTTTATATAGTGGCAGGAGGAGAAGCCCTAGTAGGACTGGGCTTTGACCAACTCTAATCAGAATCTAAAAGGATCCTAGAGGATCACATGTCTATCTCTGATGAAAGAGTTAGAGTCCTTTTAGGGTTTTACCTAATGACTGATATGGCAAGTGCTAAATCAGTCAGCATGGATTACGTCTCGTAACTGCCACATGTAAAGAGCATATTGGAGGCATATTTTTATGATATATCATATGCCCCCTGCTTTTACCAGTGTTAATGAAGCGGGTGGAAACACACTTTTTCCACTGGCGATAGCGAAATATGCCGAAACAGAATAAAAACTATTTTTTCTGACATTTCGAGTACCTAAAGACAGTTCTGCTCAGGCAGAGTTCTGCTCGGCCGAGGCAGAGTGCTCGGACAGAATTCTGGTCGGCTAGAATTCTGTTTGGCCGAAGAGCATTCTGCTCGGGCATAATTCTGCTCGGCCAAAGGGCATTCTGCTCGGGCAGAGTGCTCGGACAAAATTCTACTCGGGCATAATTATGTTCTGCCAAAGAGCATTCTGCTCAGACAGAGTTCTGCTCGGGCAAAAATCTATTCGGCAAAAGAGCATTCTAATTGGACAGTGTTCGGCCACAATTCTGCTCGGACAGAATTCTGTTTGGCCAAAGGGCAGAGTGCTCGGGCATAATTCTGTTCGGCCAAAGGGCATTATGCTCGGGCAGAGTGCTCGGACAGAATTCTGCTCGGGCAGAATTCGGTTCGGCCAATGGGCATTATGCTCGGGCAGAGTGATTGGACAGAATTCTGTTCGGCCAAAGGATGTTCTGCTCGGACAGAATTCTGCTCAGGCAAAATTCTGTTCGGCTAAAGTGCGTTCTGCTCGGGTAAGATTCCGCTAGGGCAGAATTCTGTTAGGCCAAAGAGCTTTCTGCTCGAGCAGAGTGCTCGGACAAGATTCTGCTCGGGCATAATTCTGTTCGATTCATTTCCACGTGTCTCTTTTGCCATAAATATTTTGAGCGGGAAATTTTTAAATTTCAAACGTCTCTCCTCTTTAGCTTGTGACACCTATGGAGTATTTGAACCGTTGGGTTTCCCAAGAAACGGTTACTTGGGTTTCTCTGTATAAGGAGATCTTTCACTTCATTTTTACCACACTCGAATCATTTGGAAGCATTTTTCTCTTCAAGTAAGTCTTTTTTCCTCTCCTCTTTCTGTTCAGCACTTCAAATTTTCGTAGTTTCCTAAGTTAACAATAGAAAACATATCCGAAACTTCAATGTATGTTTCTTCTTCCAAAGAGAATATAGTTATTAGTAGTAATTCATCTTCAAGTTCAGAACGAGTTCCAACTTCAAGAAGTGAAGCTGGAACTTCAAATCCACAACCTCCGCAACCTTCAACTTCACAACCATTACAACCTTCTTTTTCTCAATCTCCATAGCCTTCAACTTCTCAACCTTCACATTCTTTGCCTGCCAAGAATTCCTTAGGAGATGTAAAGGATCAAGCCGAGGATATGGCTAATCCTAAGCCTTGGTATACTGCAGATGAGAAGTCAAATAAGATGTCAACCGAAGATTTGTTGGAGTTGATTCAGAAATATCCTCTTCCCGAAGGTTGGTACGCTAGTCTTTCTGGTTTGCAAGAACAAGCTAATTATGGTACCAAGTTTGAAACTAGGATTTACGAAGAGCAAGTGAAGTCTGGGTATAGACTTCCCCTTCACCCTTTTGCTCTTCGTTTCTTCGAGCATTATCGCATGGCTCCCGGGCAGCTTGTTCCAAATGGTTGGAGGAAGTTTGCTGGTCTTATATATTTGGTTCAGACTTTAGGTTACAAACCTGATGCAACAGATTTTATGAGAGTGTTCTTCGAAATTTGTTTCGTCAAAAGAGTTGCCAACTGCCCGGGATGGTATTACATTCATAGTAGGCAACGACTTCTGAAGGGAGCCCCCAAAGTCAAATAAAGGTTGGCATTCCAGATACTTCTTCGTTGGCCGCCTGAACAAGGGGGAGCTTCCGTTTGATAGAGACTGGAATCCAAACTGTAAGGATTTTAAGAACCCAGGCAAGCCCACTCCTAACAACCTAACCAAGCATATCCTTAGCCACATCAAACTCCGAGGAGGGCTTTCTATTAACGAACCTCTATCAGAGTAGCAGTTAGAATGGGCGGGGATTATTCCCCGCAGACCTGTTTCAGCGGGGAGATTTGATTCATCCTCTTCCTCCTGCTATCTCTAGCATGTCTCCTGCTGAGAGTGTTCCTCTAGGTGTGCTTTATGTAGGTTTTTGGTTTCAGTCCTTGTTTCAATGTATATTTATGTATTGATTTTTTTCTTTGTTGCAGAAATGGCAAGCGGAAGTGGAAAATCACCGCAATGAGGCTTTTTTGGTGTTCTGCAAAAAGCCAAGGGAAAGAGAAAAGAGAAGCAGCCAAGCGTAGAGTTGCCCCCCGCTCCAAAGAAGACAAGAGTTACTCCTCCTGATCGCTCTCTGCTTATTGTAGAAAAAGTGTCTATCGACGAGGATCCCATCTTCCGTCCCCAATGGACCCTCAGGTGCGATGACATCGGTATGCCGGACAGTCAGATATCAGAGCAGCATCTAGTTCACAGAGTTCTTCCTTGGGACAAAAAGGTTTTCCAAAACTAGACCCACGCGCCTTTGGCCTGTTCTTTTGCTCAGGCTGTGTACACGGTAATGTTCTTCCTTCTGACTGATCTTCTGTTTCTTCCTCCCACCTTCATTCAACTTATCGTTCCAATCTTTATTTCAGATGTATGCTAGTGGGTCTGCAATGCTTTCTCGCTTTGAGATGACGAGGCATGTGGCAGTCGAGGAGGCTCAGTAGAAGAGGGATGCCATTAAAGAAGCAGAGGAAGCCTCCCGTCGCGCTGAAGAGCTGAGCAATCAAGAGGCAGACTATCTTGCTCAGATTGTGACTCTAGAGAAGAGACTGGAACGAGCAAAGAGGAAGGCGGCAGAAGAGGTGACGAAGGCTCGAGACCAAGGCATCTGCGACTTTCTTGATGGAAATATGGGGGAAGAATGGCTAAAGAAGCGGACAGAGGATGGCTTAGAGATTTATGAGCTGGGCTTCATGAAGGCCAAAGACATATTTTTTGAGCGCTTCCTAGACATCCCTTTGGATGACTTCGTTATGCCTGCAGTCGTGTCTCCATCCGGGGAAACAGCTATGCCTCAAAGGTAGGAGATGCCGTGGCTTTTCACCCCCCAGAGGAGGGTCCTTCAGGAGATGCCCCCGAGCCTTTGATTTTTGTATCTAGGCTCTTTATTTTGTTTAGACCAAGTACTTTGATGCCCTTTCAAGGGATTTTTGTAAAAACTCTATCTTTTATTACTATGTTTTTATCATGGTTTATGATACCATTCACACAATATTGTCTATTTTTACTTTAACTCTAACTCTTTATTCGTCATTTTAAAGAGTTGGTAAAGAAGTCGAGCACCCTTGCTCGGCCTAAATTTTGAAGAAGTAAAAGCTTTGGTGGAGTGAAGATGCCCCCATTAACTTTTATTTCTTCACGGACTTAGGTCTGTAGCTAGTCCGTTTGGCCTATTCTTGTATTTTTATAAAAACCAAGGGTTATACACTCTGCTCGAGCAGAGTGTTCGACCATCATTATGTTCGGACATAATGTTTTGTCTAAGTTTGGCAGTTTGCTCGGGCAGAGTGTTCGGTGGATATTTTGCTAGGGCAAGAATAATTGGCTAAGTTTATATTATAACAATGCTTAAAAAATAACTTTATTGCTCAAGCAAAAGATGAAGTTTACATTTGGATTACTTAAGAACCCATTTATTCGAAAAAAAAAAAATCATCTAAAGACAATTTCTAAAAAGTTAGGGTTTTGATAAGGTCTGGGCCCTTTATCCCCCCGAAAAAGAAGTGTCCTGCCTCGAGGCAAGACGCTACTGGTGGTATATGTGCAAGTTCTCAGCATTCCAAGTACGAGGGATGGATTCTCCAGAAAGTGTTCCTAGTGTGTAGGCACTCGGTTTGAGCACATTTATAACACGGTAAGGACCTTCCCAATTTGGAGATAACTTTCCCATCGCTGCCTTGGGATCATAGACTTCTAATTTGCGAAGGACCAGATCTCCCTCGTTAAACTGCTTGAGACGAACTCTTTGATTGTAATACCGCGCAACTTGTTGTTTTATAACAACGGATCGTTCATGGGCTTGAGTTCGAGCTTCTTCTACCAAATTAAGATTTTCTCAGAGTCCAACTTTGTTGTTTCCTTCAGTGAAGTGCAAGGTCCGTATCGTTGGAACTCCTATCTCAACTGGTAACATTGCTTCTGTTCCCTAGCAGAGTGAGAAAGGTGTTTCCCCAGTGACCGAATGTGAAGTTGTTCGATAGGCCCACAACACCTTGGGGAGTTCATCCACGCATGTGCCTTTAACTTCATCCAGCTTCTTCTTTAACCCTTGTAAGATGCTTCGGTTCATGTTTTCAATCTGACCATTGGATTGTGGATGAGCTACAGAAGTGAACCTCAAATCGATCGAGAGGTTCGTGCAAAAGGTTCGGAAGTTGTTGCTGTCAAACTGCTTTTTGTTCTCAACGACTAGAGCTCTTGGTACTCCAAAATGGCAGACTACATTTTTCTAGAAGAAATCCTCACATTTGGCTGAAGTAATGGTTGCCAGGGATTCTGCTTCAGTCCATTTGGTGAAGTAGTCTATCGCCACGATCACAAATCGTCGTTGTCCAGATGCCATGGGAAAAAGGGCCTAGCATATCCATTCTCCATATTGCAAAAGGAGTTGGAGAGACAACCAAAGTCAAAGGGGCGACTGGTGTATGTGATACTGGGGCAAACTTTTGACATTTGTCACACCTTCGTGTGAATTCGATGGCGTCTTTCTGCATCGTAGGCCAATAATATCCTTGCCTTAAGATTTTCAGGGCTAATGTCCGGCCTCCGAGGTGTTGACCACATATCCCTTCATGTACTTCTTGTAATGCGTATAAGGATTCTGACGGGCGTAAGCATCTGAGGTAAGGAAGGCTGAATGATTTCTTGTATAGAATTCCTTCCACTAATGCATACCAAGTAGCTTTGACACGAAGGTTCCTCGCCTCATGTCTTTCACTTGGTAATTCGCTTGTGGACAAGTATTTGATGATCATATCCATCCAACAGGGTTCTTGATCCATCAAGTTTGGGAACGATATTGCAATCCTTGAGGAATTCAAGGTAAACCGAGCGTCGGACATTTGTTGCTTCGACGGAAGCAAGTCTTGATAATGTATCTGCCTGAGTATTCTGATCTCGAGGGATTTGTTGAATGTTGAAGTTTTCAAACTTCGCAGCTAATGTTTTGACTAATTGGAGATATTGAGCCATTCTTTCGTCTCTGGCCTCGTAATCTCCTAAGACATGATTGACCACCAGTTGGGAATCGCTATGAACTGATAGCGAATCCACCTTTAAAGCATGTGCTAGCCATATCCCCGTGAGAAGAGCCTCATCTTCCGCTTCATTATTTGAGGCTTGAAATCCAAAGTGAAGTGTGTACTCAACAATAAAACCTTCTGGATTGGTAAGGATGATTCCAGCTCAACTGCTACCAACAGCTAAAGAACTGTCTACATAAAGATTCCAAGGATCTGGAACCTCAGAAATCACCAATTGAGGGGGGTCTTCAGGTAATGTACGCTCGACAATGAAGTCTGTTAAGGCTTAAGCCTTAATGGCAGTGCAAGGTTTATATTGGATATTGAATTCCCCCAACTCGATGGACCAATTTACCAATCTTCATGATGCCTCGGGGCTCAGTAAAACCTTTATAAGTGGTTGGTCCGTCAGAACGATGATGGTATGAGACTGGAAATACGGTCAAAGACACCTAGCTGATATGATGAGGGCTAGTGCAATCTTGTCGATCTTCGGATATCTTGTCTCTACATCTTGTAAGAGTTTGCTGATGTAATAGATGGGTTTCTGGACTCCATCCTCCTCTCTGACTAAAACAATGCTTATTGCGACCTCGGTGACAGAGAGAAATAGAAACAAGTCTTCTCCTGGAAGTGGTTTCGAATGTAAGGGCGGAGAACTTAAGTATGTTTTGAGTTCTTTGAACGATTTCTGACAATCTTCTGTCCAAACAAAAATTTTCGCTTTCCTGATGGCTCTGAAGAATGGCAAGCATCGTTCAGCTGATCGAGCCATGAAACTTCCCAGGGCTGCGACCCTTCCTGTTAGCTCTTGCACTTGTTTGATGGTTTTTGGGGACGTCATGGTTTGAATGGCTTTGATCTTTTCTGGGTTCACCTCAATTCCTCGTTAAGAAACTATAAATCCCAAAAACTTCCTTGATGCAACTCTGAAAGCGCATTTGAGTGGGTTCAGCTTCATTTTATACTTTCAAAGGATGTCGAAAGTCTCTTTCAAGTCTTTGACATGGAATTCAGACTTTATACTCTTGACGAGCATATCGTCAACATAGACCTCCATGTTCTTTCTGATTAAGTCTCGAAATATCATGTTCACCAGGCGTTGGTAAGTTGCTCCGGCATTCTTGAGTTCGAAGGGCATTACTTTATAACAATATAACCCTTTTTCTGGGATGAACGAATTTTTGGAGACATAATAGCATCATGATCTGGTTGTAACCAGAATATGCATCCATAAAACTGAGTAGTTCGTGACCCGAAGTAGCATCAATAAGAAGGTCAATCCTTGGAAAGGGGGTAGTTATCCTTCGAGCATGCTTTGTTGAGGTCTGTGTAATCAATACATATTCGTTATTTGCCACCTGGTTTAGGAACCATTGCAAGATTGGCGATCCAATCAGGGTAGTAGATCTCTTCACTAAATTTTGTTGCTAAGAGTTTATTTACTTTATCTTCAATCTTCTCATGTCTTTCTGGCGCAAAAGTCCTCTTTTTCTGCTTGACAGGTTTTTTGGATGGATCAACATTTAGCCTGTGGGTAATGACCTCGGGATCAATTCCAAGCATGTCTGCAGCTGTCCATGCAAAGACATCCGCATAGGTTCTCAATAGGTTCACCAGTTCGAGCTTAGTGTCTTCCTTAAGATTCGAACCTATCCGAACTGTCTTGTTTTCTTCTCCGGGATATACTTCAATGCTTACAAGATCTTCAACTGGTTCTCCCCTTTGCATCTTTGTATCTTCCCGGAGGTCTTCGATAATGAGTGCTTCCTTGTTCTTCGATCGGCATGAAGTCACATAGCACTGACGAGCTGTAGTCTGGTCTCCTTTCACCTCTCCAATCCCGTGTTCCGTGGGGAACTTCATCTTGAGGTGATAAGTCGACACCATAGACTGTAATCGATTGAGTGATGGTCGTCCCAATATGGCGTTGTATGTAGAGGGGACCTTTACCACCACGAAATCAAGCATGAAGTTGGCTTGTGTCGGAGGTGTACCGATCGCAACTGGGAGTGCGATAATACCTTCGACTGCAACTGGATGATTGGAGAATCCATACAACGGTGTATCTATCTTTCGAAGACGGTCCGTCGAAATATTCATCTTTTTGAACGCGTCGTAAAATAAAACTTCTGCGGAACTCCCATTATCAACCAAAACTCTTTTTACCTTGAAGTTCCCAGCTTTGATCATGATGACTAATGGGTCATCATGAGGAGTCTTTACATCTTTTGAATCTTCATCGGAAAAGGTGATCGTACCTACGGGCACAGTCTTCTGTTTCTTATTTGGGGGTTGGGTCATTATGCACACTTCTCTGGCGTATGCTTTTCGAGTCTGTCCTGATGAGCCTCATGCGGCTAATCCCCCAGATATGGTGTTGATCGTACCCGCATTCTCTTCCCGATCTTCTCTTTCTTCCGTGGCCGGAGGTGTTTGTTGTCGTCCTTCTTTATGGGCTACAAACTTTCTCAACTGGCCACGCTTGATAAGGGCCTCGATTGCTCGTTTAAGTGACTCGCAATTGTCAGTTGTATGGCCATGATCGTTGTGAAAGTGACACCATAAATCTTTGTTCCTTTTATTCGTCCGAGATCTCATTTTGTCTGACCACTGGAGAGCTTTATTGTCTTTGATCTCGTGAAGTATCTGTGATGGTTTGGCATTGAGGGGTGTCAAATTTTCCAAGGCAAACGGGTCTTTAGGACGCCGTTCATCACGCTTAGAACGTTTTGCTGACTTTCCTCCTTGAGGAGTTAACTCTCGAGATCGTTTCTTCTGTTCTTCCTTCCCTTCTCCACGTCGCCCTCTGTGTGTCTCCAAGTATTCTTCAGCTTGAATATATTTGTTAGCCTTCTCGAGAAGGGCTTTCATATTACCTGGAGGACTTTTGTTAACAGAGAACACAAACTTGGATGTTGGTCGGAGGCCTCGGAGGAAGGCAGTATACTTCACGGATTCGTCCAAGTTATCGATTTCCAAAGTGGCTGCGTTGAATCGTCCGAGGAAGCATGCCAAAGATTTATTTTTCTCTTGCACAATGTTTAGCAGACTCGCCGAGTTCTTCCTTCGGGAGCGACTGCTTACAAAGTGTTTCTGAAAGAGATCCGATAATTGGCCGAAGGAGTAGATGGATCTTGGTTGTAGAGATTTGAACCATGCATGTGCAGCCTTCCTCAGAGTGGTAGGAAAGGCTCTGCACATGACAGCATCTGAGACCTGGAGGAGTAGCATGTTTGTTTCAAACTGGTAAACATGTTCTCCTGGATCTCCAGTCCCGTCGTAGAGGTCACATTGAGGCATTCGAAAATTAGGAGGTAGCTTTGCCTTCTCGATGGCCTCGGATAATGGATATCCAGATTCTTCCCTTGGGGAGATCGTTCTGGAGAATGACATCTAGGGACCACCTTCCAGGAGTCCCGTTCTTGGGAATGAGACTCAGGCGTCCTCTTCCTGTGGATAGATCTTCGAGGGGTCTCAACTCTGGCGACCTGTTCAGGAGAAAAATTGGTACTGTCTTCGACTGATGGATCACGACGGTAGCATGATCCACTCCTGGTTATGTGCTCTTCGTTGTTCTATTTGGGATCAAAAGTCGGATCGGCTGCTGACCTGTATTTGTGGCGGTAGCTTGATCTGGAGGTAAGACGGAGACGAATGTCGCTGGGATCAAGGTGAAAATGGTGAGTAGACGGCGAAGCCACCGCCATGTCAAGCTTTTGTTGAAGAGTGTTCACGACATCTTTCAATTCGTGGATTTCTTTTGTAAGGTCGGCATGGGGTGTTTTGAATAGCTGACGGTTCAGGCGATGACGAAGGTCACCGTTCTTCAGAGTATACGTTGGAGATCAGTTTCTTCGAGGTCTTGTTTCTGATTCGGGAGTAGCAGATGTTACTTTAACGTATACATCTTCAGAAGAACTGGTGCGACGGCGGCACAAAGGGGTCGAACATTGGTCATAAGAACGACCAGGTCGATAAGAGCTGTTAGTCTGTGCGTGATGGTTCTGGGAATGACTGTGTGAAGAGTCATTAGAAGAAGAATGATTGGCCATGTTCCCTGTCGTGGTCCCACGGATGACGCCAATCTGTTGCAGCAAAAAACTGGATCGGGAACCACTTCAGAGATAGGCCAGCAAAAAAGAACACGGAGTGACCGCCGGGTGGGGTTCCGGCGGGGGGAACGCTCCGATGCTTAAGTCAGAGATGGCTAACAATGTAGAACTTTGAAAAGCAATAGTACACAGTGTATATGTGTGTGAGCTTTTTCATACCTAGGGGACTTGACCCCTTTATATAGTGGTGGAAAGAGGAGCCGTAGTAGGACTGGGCTTTGACCAATTCTAATCAGAATCTAATTAGGATTCCTAGAAGATCACATGTCTATCTCTGATGAAAGAGTTAGAGTCCTTTTAGAGTTTTACCTGATGACTGATACAGAAAATGCTAAATAAGTCAGCATGGATTACGTGTCATAACTGCCACGTGTAATTTGCAGATTGGAGGTGTATTTTTAACTATATCAATTACTAATCCAATTGAAGTGTTTTTTCTGAAACCCTTATTTTGTCCACGTACAACTTTTCAGTTTTAAGTATTTTCAAAATCCTACGTTTTGATATCAAACAATGACCTTAAAATCAATTCACGGTAGAAGTCCAAAATTTTCAATTTTTGACAGCTGCTTTGATTTATCGTAGAAAATTCATTACTAATTGGTTTTTTCTGAAGTTTATACTTCTAAAATCTCAGAAAGTATTATTTAACTTTTTAGTTTTGAGTGTTCAGAGATTTGTAGTATTTCTATTTCAAAATAACCATTGAACAAAACTGGTCTGCGCAGAAATGTGCTTTTACGATTAGCATTGAACAAAACTGGTATGCGCAGAGATCACTACAAGAAATAAGGCTTTTAGCGACGCGAAATCCGTCGCTAAAAGCCTTTATTCCGTCGCTAAAACAATTAGCGACGGATTCACCGTCGCTAAAAGTCCCTCGTATAAAAGCCCGTTAGTAATAGTTTAGCGACGGAATTTTGAACTCCGTCGCTAAATATGTAATTTTTTGCGACGGATTTATTTTTAATTAGCGACGGATATTCCATCGCTAATTATATTTTTAGTATTTTAATTTATTTTCTTTTTTATAAAAATTAGCGACGGAATATGTTTTAGCGACGGAATATTCCGTCGCTAAAAAGCTTATTTAGCGACGGATTTAATCCGTCGCCAAAAATTAATTTTTTTTTTATTTTTCAATTACCCAGATCTGTAATACAATTTTCATTTCTCAGCAACAACGCGCAATAATCAATACAGAAAGAAATATATATAATCAATTATAAAAAATATTTCAATATAAAAAAGACTCATATGTACAAGCCGGGAACCGAATACAGCCGGTTAGGGGAGGGGAGCAGAGTACAAGCCGCGCCCGGGGGGGGGGGGGGGGGAAGCTAGGAACGGGCACGAGAAGGGGCTCATCAGGGGTCCCGAGTCCCGGATCTAGATCCTGCTGATTCGGGGCCGGCTCGGCATGTCCAGCAGTGCCCTGCTCCCTGATCATCCTCACCACCACTGTAGCAATGCGCTGGATCTCCTCGTCGTCCAACTGACGCTGAGGAGCCGGTGTCTGTGGAGGGGCAGCAGGGGGTGAGGACGCTCCTATCACGGCACGAGCAGTCGTGCTAGGCAGGCCGCGTATGCGGCCTTTCGGCCGATTCACGACCTCCGGCGTATCCAGCCATCGCTTCAACCCCCCAGTACTCGCAGCCGTACTAGTGGACGCTGATGGCTGTCCGGACTGCTGCTCGGACCCCCTTAGCTGTTCATACGAGGCCTGCAAAAACAGTGGTTTAACGATACGTTAGGGCATTAATTAACGAAACGGACATTGAGGATAGAAAGAAAAAACATTAACAGCTTAAATAAATTGACTCACATCGATCCGCCGGGCAATATCTGAAATATAGTCGCCCGCCCGGTGCGCCTCGTCCTTGTCCTTCTTCCGCACGTGCGTCTGACTATAGGTCAGAGCTATGACCTCATCCTCCTCCAGATCCGGGTGCTCGACCGCGTTCATGTGTCGGACGATGTCGTGTGGCACCGACCCCCCCGTGTGCGTCGGATCTCTGTTCTGTCTGTTCTCGGCCCCGCTCTTACTCTTGGCGTCCCAGCCTGGATCCGCAGCCCACCGATCTATCATCTCCCCCCATACACGGTGAGATATCCAATGTGGGGGATATCTCGTCATCTCCGTCATCGGGGCACCCTCGGGCAGCAGCTTCTTTGCCCGGTCCCGTGCATCGTGGAGCCATCGGCGGTAATTCTTGCCGATGTAGGCAAAGAAGGCCTGCTGCCCCAGTGCCTGCTGCTGAGGCGTGTCAAACGTAAACCCCTCCTGTAAGGCATTCAATAACACAAATTATGACCAGAAAACAAACTGTAATTAAACATTTACTAACGCTGAAAAAAATACTTCACCGTACCAGCCACTCCTCCCATAGGGCCTCCCTCGCAGCGGCATCCCAGTCCTTCCAGTACAGGCGTGGCTCGAAGAATCGGCCCTTCACAAGAACGCCGATCTTCGTCCTCGCCAGATTCTCCAGGATCCTGCCAAAGAAGTAAATAAATTAATTAATACAGTTCAAATATAAATTAACATCCCAAAATTTTAAATTTAAGGCATGAGGTGATATTTTTAGTACTTACAGGCCCTCCTGCGTGAGCGTAACTCTCTGTTTACGCTGGGGGTCGATGCGTACCCCGCGTGTCGGACCACGGCCTCGTCGAGATCCTACAAAACACAGACATTAATACAGTTCAAATATACTTTAAATATAAGGCTAGCGAAAATGTACTAAACACCGTTATAAACTATACCTGAGGTAGAACCCACGGAAGATGGAGAATGCACGCGCGTGTGGGATGAATCTGCGTCGGGCTGGGGCGACGGCTCGGGCTGGGGCTGGAGCTGGGGCTGGAGATGGGGCTGGGGCCCATCTGCTGTCCGCGATCACTCTGTGCCTCGTCATCAGTAGGCAATGACGAGGTGGGACCCACCGGGGAGGAAGCAGCTCGGCGTCCAGCCCGGCCACGAATAGCCCGTATCCTATCCATATCTGACTTCATATAGATTATATACAAAGACATTAACACGTGAAAAACAATAATTTAGGCATAAATCATCATCGGCACTATATATATATATATATATGAACGGATGTGCAAAAACACATCAATAAACACCAAGTTCTAAAATGTTACTACATTTTTCCCGTGATGTTACAACATTACAAGTCAATCATTTTCAGTTTGCGAATCATCTTCATCACTTTCCTCGTCGCCCTCTTCTTCGTGGGACTCGTCGTCCTCTTCATCTTCTAATTCATCCTCTTCATCAGTAGACTCGGTCACATCATCTCCAACACTTTCCACGTCTTCCGCGTCATCATCTACGACTTCTTCTCCCACAAGAAGTGTTGTTGGAAGAGGAAGATCGTCCTCCTCGTTGTTGACCTCAACAGGGAACAAGACACGTGGTTGGTCGGCTTGAAAGGAGTCTAGCTCACTGTCATATGTCACGGGCAATTTCTTGGACTTGATAGTTGTATACCAATGAGATTTGGGATTGGCGACGTCCTCCGCGTAAAAGACTTGTACAGCTTGACTAGCAAACACAAAGGGCTCGTCTGATGCAAGTCTTGACTTGACATTGACATCTACAATCCCTTGAGAGCTAACACGGATTCCTCTACTGCATGTGACATCGAACCACGTACACTTGAACATTACCAGGCGGTTTTGGGAACCCAGATATGTTAGCTCAACAATCTCATCTAGCTCTCCGTAAAAGTCCATGCAATTCTCGGCATAACAGTCGCCGTTGACCAAGACTCCACTGTTTTGGGTTTGTTTTGTTCGGTCATCATCTTTTACGTTAAACCTAAACCCGTTGATGATATAGCCTCCGTAACAGGATGTTTGTTTGTTAGGGCCTTCGGCTAGTAATTTCAAGCAGGAGGGCACTGGTCTATCCATTGACTGAACCTATTGTAGATGACGGTAAAAATTAAGGATAAATCAGTATACTAATTGGCCACAGAACTGTATATAACACATAATATAATTTCGTTAAATAATCTTACACGGATTTTGAACCACTGTACAAATTGTGATTTCCGATGAGATTCAAGTCCAGCGGGATCAGTGATTAAAGATTCCGCATCGAACTCACTGCAAACCAATATGCATTTGACTCGCTTAACACACACTTTCAATTATGTACAGCAATGTAAGTGAATTAAGACTTTAACTTACTCAACGAATGCCGAAACTTCATCGCAATTTAGAAGGGCATATATTGTTGCAGCACTGTACTCTTCATCTGTTAGCCATCGAGTATACGTTCGGCCGAACGGACTACCTGACTGCTTGAATATTGACAATTGCCCTTCCAAATTTGTGCTTGCTCCGGGGTCATTTCGGCCTAGTTGATTTAACCTTGTACCAACATCAGGCCCGAAATATTGACTACAAAATTTTACAAGTTCTTCCATTACGTAAGCCTCCGCAATTGAGCCCTCAACCCGAGCCTTATTACGGACTTTTTTCTTTAAATGGAACATGAACCTAGAAGTTTAGCGAATCGAGTTAGGTGGAATATCAATGATAACAGATGTCGCATTAAGTGTAAACGAACAACTGTAACAATTTAAGGATTACCTCTCGAAGGGATACATCCACCGATATTGCACGGGTCCACCCATCTTAGCTTCATATGCCAAGTGAACAGGCAGATGCTCCATTGAATCAAAGAACGAAGGTGGGAAGATTTTCTCCAGCTTGCAAATCGTCACCACAATGTTCTTCTCAAGCACTTCCATGTTACTCACCCGGATCGTAGAAGAGCATATATCTCGAAAGAAATGAGATAATTCAGTCAAAGTCTCGCAAACAACCCGTGGCAACAGTCCCCGGAAGGCAGTAGGAATGGTCGAGGGAAGTGGTCCTCCCACTGACTGTCCGAGGATGCAATTCACGGCGTACACCCAACTGTTGTAGATCCCTTCTCGCTTTAAGGTGATCTTTCGATTTGCCCTTGACATTCATCACTGTGTTGAACACATTATCAAAAACGTTCTTCTCAATATGCATCACATCCATGTTGTTTCGGATAACGAGCGTCCTCCAGTAGGCTAACTCCCAGAAGATACAAAATTTTCTCCAGTTGTGCTCTTTCCCGAACCCTGCAATCTTCTGATCCGGCACACCCTTACCGTGTGGTATGTCAGTATCAAGTGCCTCCAGGTGTGAGAGTACTTCTTCACCAGATGGGTAGTCCAGTGTGACAACCTCACGCTCGATTGTCCCGTCAAATTTATCCTTCTGCCTACGAAACTGATGGCCCGGTGGCAAAAGCTTACGGTGACATCCGAACCACGAGGCCTTTCCGCCGTGCTTTAACGTATGACCGGGGTTCACGCCCATACAAGCAGGGCATGCTAGCTTCCCATGTGTGCTCCAGCCACACGTCATTCCCAATGCGGGGAAATCATGTATAGTCCACATCAAAGCAGCCCTCATCTGAAAATTTTGTTTAAGGGATGCATCATATGTTTCGACTCCATGATTCCATAACTGTTTTAACTCATCAATCAACGGCCTTAAATACACATCTATGTCCTTACCGGGACTCTTCGGCCCCGGAATAAGCAACGACAAGAACATGTACGGCTTCTTCATGCACATGCCTGGTGGAAGGTTGTAAGGGACAATAATAACAGGCCAACAGGAGTAAGGCGTGGTAGACTGACCGAAAGGGTTGAACCCATCGGTTGCCAGACCAAGTCTAACATTCCGAACTTCCTGAGCAAAGACTGGATGCCTGCGGTCAAACTCCTTCCACGCCTCTCCATCAGCTGGGTGTGTCAGCACATCGGCATCGTTGCTGCGAGTCTCACGGTGAGCCCTCATATGTTCAGCCGTATTGGAGGAGTAGTACATTCTCTGAAGCCGTGGTGTGACCGGGAAATATCGCAATATCTTCCATGCAATGTTTTTCTTCTTCCCTTTGTCCGGTTTGTACCTCGAATGATCACATACTGGACACCGTGACAAATCCTTATTCTCTTTCCAGAATAATACACAATCGTTATTGCACGCATCTATCCGGTCATAGCTCAACCCAAGTTTCCTCATCATCTTCTTCGCGTCATAGTACGACGGCGGTAGCTTTTCACTTTCGGGCAGTATTTCTTTGATTAAGGTAACAAACTCGTTAAAACCTTTCTCACTCAGCCCGTGGTCTGATTTCAACTGTAATAACCTACTAACCGCAGACAGCCGTGTGTGTTTCGGAGCTCCATCCCACAGCGGCTCTTCCGCAGCTCTCAACAACTCATAAAACTGATGAGCCCCCTCGTTCGGCGGTTGTGGACTGTCGTTACCCCAGTCAACATTAGCATGCCCAGCATCCATAATCATATCTCGGTAATCATATCGTGCCTCCTCCCTAACTTCAGTTTGACTAGCCGGGTTGGACGACAATACTATCGTTTCCCCGTGCTGCGTCCACCTTGTGTATCCACCCATAAAACCGTACCGACGAAGATGCCATTTTACTTCAATTCTTTTTCTCCAGTGCAACAACTCACATCTACCGCACGGACACCTTATCTTATCAAGGTCAACATGTGCAGGATGCGCATAAGCGAAGTCGAGAAATTCGTCAACGCGACACTCAAAATCTTCAGCATTCTTCCTTTTCATCCAACTTCGATCGACTGACATGACGACTGAATTATCGTACTGTATACCACCTTCAATAATGACCAGTGATTAGGCATTGCCGATGTAAATATGAATGCATGAATGTTACAACATGTCTACATATTTCCCCTCCACTCTTGAACAGGTAGTGGTCCTATCCCATTCAGAAAAGCACATGTTTATAAAACAGTGAATAACTCATGCTTAGTCCCATGTCTGTGGAAAATTCGGCAGCACCTCCCCGCATTTCTCCAAGTACACGACATCGATTAGGTGTTCTAACATTCATCTAACCTTGCTCAGGAAGGTTTGACGGATGTTAGAACACCAGATCTGTATGCACCCGGAGAAACACACGAGAACGTGTACCAAATATCCACGACATAGAACACAAAGCATGAGTCAAAACACTGTTTTATAAACAATTAGCTTTTCCAAACTGTCCAAACTGGACATCCAAAGGCTCATTACAAGGCATTACTTTGTAATGAGTACCTTTGAACGGGAACTAAGGGTTTCTATGCATGCATGCGTTCAGAAATTGATAAGATATGCAAGAATCTTTCCGAAATATCAAAACTGCAGAAAGATCGTTCCATATGTTACCAATTCCACATTAAATAGAATTCGTTGGCAACGAGTTGAACCATCTCGTTGCCAATGGACTTCTCAAAACAACAACTAATATAAAGAAGGCAGGGTTTGTAAACAACGAGTAATTGAACCATCTCTGGGCAACATGGAGTAATTATGGGATGTACAAGGGCTAATTAGGGCTAACTAGGTTATTAGGGTTAATTACGAGTATTAATTATAGCTGATTAGGGTTGATTAGGACTAATTAGGGTTATTTAGTCCTAATTAGGGTTTAATTGTGCCGAGTAATACGTGATTAGTCCTAATTAGGGCTAATTAGGCTTAATTGGGTTATGTTAGGGCTAATTAATGTTAATGAGGGCTAGTTTCGGATAATTATAGCTGATTAGGGTTGATTAGGACTAATTAGGGTTATTTAGTCCTAATTAGGGTTTAATTGTGCCGAGTAGTGCTGATTAGTCCTAATTAGGGCTAATTAGGCTTAATTGGGTTATGTTAGGGCTAATTAATGTTAATGAGGGCTAGTTTCGGATAATTATAGCTGATTAGGGTTGATTAGGACTAATTAGGGTTATTTAGTCCTAATTAGGGTTTAATTGTGCCGAGTAGTGCTGATTAGTCCTAATTAGGGCTAATTAGGCTTAATTGGGTTATGTTAGGGCTAATTAATGTTAATGAGGGCTAGTTTCGGATAATTATAGCTAATTAGGGTTGATTAGGACTAATTAGGGTTATTTAGTCCTAATTAGGGTTTAATTGTGCCGAGTAGTGTTGATTAGTCCTAACTAGCGCTAATTAGGCTTAATTGGGTTATGTTAGTGCAAATTACGACTAATTAGGCTAACTATAATCAATATGCGCATAATTGGGTTCATTTGGGCTAATTTGAGGTAATTACAGCTAATTTGATTTTCATTAGGTTCTTAGGGTTAATTAAAACTAATTAGGCTCGTTAGAGCTAATTAGGGTTAATTGATTTACTAAAATATTGTTAATCAGGACTAATTAGGGCTAATTATAGCCAGTGCTGGAGCCACGATGAGATTCTAGGGGCTGCATGCTAAAAATGTCGCATTAACCTAACTAACCTAAATTTAATGCACATTCAACAACCTCAATTCCGACACCTCATAGAGGGTGTCGATATGGTGTCCGATACGTGTCTGACACCTCCGGACACGTGTCCGACACATACCGACACGTGTCTGACGCCTCCGGACACGTGTCCGACGCCTCCGGACACGTGTCCGACGCCCACCGACACGCACCTCCAGACACATCGGCATACGTTAATTTGTGTTTTAAATGTCGGACACCGTCGATCAGACGTGGTGTCCGTGTCTGCGCTAGCTAACAGGTATCTCAATCCAATTGGGTCCCATCCTCCGTCAACAACCTCAATTCTGACACCTCATAGAGGGTGTCGATATGGTGTCCGATACGTGTCTGACACCTCCGGACACGTGTCCGACACATACCGACACGTGTCCGACGCCTCCGGACACGTGTCCGACGCCCACCGACACGCACCTCCAGACACATCGGCATACGTTAATTTGTGTTTTAAATGTCGGACACCGTCGATCAGACGTGGTGTCCGTGTCTGCGCTAACTAACAGGTATCTCAATCCAATTGGGTCCCATCCTCCGTCAACAATCTCAATTCTCAATTCTAAAAGGCTCAATGCAATAAAAATTAACAAAAATCACACATTCAATCCAATTGGGTCCCATCCTCCGTCAATAATCTCAATATCTCAAATGCTCAATGCACAATTAACAATCTAAAATCATCAATTAACAACCTAAAATCATCAATTAATAATCGCAATTACTTCAAATGCACAGCTAATAACCTAAAATCATCAATTAACAATCTAAAATCACAGATCAATAATCACAATTCTCAAATGCACAATTAACAACCTAAAATTATCAAACAAATTATCAAGGTTCAAATGGGAAAAAATTGTTCAAAATGCACATATCCGATGCGCTTGAATTATTTCAATTTAGGGTTCGATTGTATTAGGCATTCAATTTAGGGTTCAATTAGTTTAATTTAGGGTTCGGTTCGATTAGGGCGGTTAGGGCATTCAATTTAGGGTTTAATTAGAGTTCAATTACATCAATTTAGGGTTCAATTAGGGGGTTCCATTGATTCAATTTAGGGTTCGGTTGATTTGGGGCATTCAATTTAGGGTTCAATTAGTTCAATTTAGGTTTCAGTTGGATTAGGGTATTCAATTTAGGGTTCAATTAGTTTAATTTAGGGTTCGGTTCGATTAGGGCATTCAATTTAGGGTTTAATTAGGGTTCAATTACTTCAATTTAGGGTTCAATTAGGGGGTTCTATTGATTCAATTTAGGGTTCGGTTGATTTCGCTATTGCCCTTTATGCTTGAATTAGGGTATTCAATTTAAATATAGTTTGAAATGGGTCATACACTCGTACATACATATTTGTTTTACATTTTTTTTTTGTCCAGATTGACTATTGAATGATCAAGCCCTACCACAAATGACTACTAGTCAAATTAGTAGGTCAAGCAAGATTGTTTAATTTTGTAAAGTTGCTAGAAGTGTAGCAAATTCATTTCAAATTACTGAGAATACAAGAAATGTACTAGGTGATGGGCTAGAATTTGTCACAGACTCACAGGACTAGGCGTACTACTCTACTTTGGGTTCTTGGATACAACACAAGATGGGCCGAAGGAAGTTGCTCAGCCCCATATGTCCATTTTGGATGTGCTAGGCCTTGAAGTACATGGACCATAAAATCTTACCGTAATAATGTGAGCGCAAGTGGCAACTACATGTTTCTAAGTTTTACGAAATTCCACATAAATTTCAAAATGGGGAATTAAACTTTATAATGTCGTTCAGTTGACTTGTCAAATAATACTTATATACTTAGTAATCTCAATTACTCTTTGCGTCGCAAGATTGTTATTTATCAAGGAGACAATATGGGGCGCCGCAAACCACCACCCCCTTCCCCATATTGCGTCATCTTAATTTTAATGTCCCTTGCCCAGTTCCGTCCCGTCCCATCCCATCTAGATCCAACGCCACTTAACCCGATCATTTACAATACGAGTCAACTTTTTTAGCTTCTAATTTATTTTCTTTGAAACTAGTCATATTTTTGGATGAGATTATTTTCATTATTCTAGTTGGTAGAGGCAGCGGACCAAGGTGGCTGCTGGAGTTGGACGGCAGCGATGGTCGGTGGGGGACGGCTATCGGAGTTTGCCGTAGTGACTGTCGGCGATTGCTACCGAAAATGAAGCATAAAGGGCATTTAATTGTAACATAATAAAAGAAAATAATGGGTAGTGATATTAAACACTATAAAAAAAATTACCTGATGGGAGTCGCCGGCGTCGAGGGAGGTCACCGCCGCGTCGAGGGAAGTCACCGCCGTTGTCGAGGGAGGTCACCGCCGGGGTCGAGGGAAGTCACCGCCGGTGTCGAGGGAGGTCGCCGCCGGGGTAGAGGGAAGTCACCGCCGGTGTCGAGGGAGGTTGCCGCCGGTGTCGAGGCTTTCGGTGGCGCCGAAGGTGGGGCAGGATGTGAGAACGGCGGTGGCACAATCGCCGGAAATGGGTTTTGGGATTTTCGAAGAGAGAAGCAGTGACAGTTCAAACCAGATCTGAGAGTTAAATAGGCTTTTAGTGACGGAATAACTCCGTCGCTAAAAGTCCGTCGGTGAAGACCTATTTGTACCGACGGAATAAATTCGTCGCTTAAATAATATTTCACGACGGAGTTTTACTGACGGAGGTTTCCGTCGGTAAAACGCCTTTTCACCGACGGAGTTTTTTGCGACGGAATAAATCCGTCGCTTAAATAATATTTTACGACGGAGTTTTACTGACGGAGGTTTCCGTCGGTAAAACTCATTTTAGCGACGGAATCTATTCCGTCGCTAAAACTCCGTCGCAAAAGACGTCTTTTCTTTTAATGGATGTGCTGTTTCGATTAGCCACTTTGATTTGCTATAAAAAATTCATTACTCATTAGAATTTTGTGATTACTATATTTATGAAAATCCCAGCAAGTCTATTTTAAATTTTTTAATTTTGAGTTTTCTAAGATTCATTACGTTTCTGCCTCAAAATGGTCAATGTACAAAATTAGGATTTGCTAAAAAAATGTTATTTCTAGAATTACATATCAGTCCATTGTCCAAAATCTTTTAAGCCATTTCTGAACATATTTGGAAAAAGTTCAAAACTAAAACTCCTCTTATTTTGCGAAACCTTCAATTTAGAATTTGTTCGGATTTTTCTAGGCATGTGAAGGACCTGAAATTATTTTATTTTGAAAACAGGCTTTTGAATTATTTGACATAGTAAACAAAATTATTTTTAGTCAAAACTTTTACAGTCATATGATCTTATTGAGACGCTTGAGCGTCTGAAATTTCACAGTATTTCGGCACCATTCGATATGTTTTTGAAATAGGAACCTTAGTGCCCAATATAAGAAGCGGTTCAGGATTCCGAATAGAGAATTCCCAGAAAGGCCCTTTTTTTTGTCCGAAAAATATACCAAGTTATTTGAAAAGAAGTTTTGGATTATTGTTGAGCCTCGAATAGTGTGTCTGCTTCTTCTGATCAGGTTGGCCGTATGTGGGACTCGCTTTGAATTGTGTCATTCGGGATAAGAAGTGAACATTGTTTGGGTAGTTGATACGTCGTTGCATAGACGGAAATAACCGTCGGTAAAAGTCCGTCGGTAAAACGATTTAACGACGGAATAATTCCATCGGTAAAAACACCGTCGGTGAAAGTAGGGTTTTTCCGACGGACTTTAACCGACAGGTGTGTTCCGTCGGTTAAGGACGCTTTAAAAAGATAGGATCCCCCTTTCTTTTCTTTCTCCCGTTGCTCTCTCTCTCTCTCTTCTCTCACCGGCAATATTCCTTCTGTCGCCATCCCCGTCAACCTAGCCCCGGACGGAATGA